>OX371006.1:17312500-18512500 GCA_947308005.1 Yponomeuta malinellus | reverse complement strand
AAAGGATGTGTTAACTTTTGCAAGTCTAAATAGTGGAAATGACAATTTATGTTTATTTCTAGTATTAAAATTATGGTGGCCACCAACATTTTCGAAGTCTTTGATATTTTTTCTAACGTACATAATATTTTCATAAATGTATTGACATGCAACTGTTAAGATGTTGGTTTCTTTGAAGAAATCTCTTTACTCTACTGCAAAATCATAATTATATTCTTTTTATTGCACTAACCCGTGCTGAGGACAATTTTAAAAACCTATTTAGAGGCTAAAAATTCCACCCATGCCGGGACTTCAACCCGCGACCTCTGGCTAACCGTGCCAGCGCTGCAAGTGATGTAAATTGCTTCGGCCAGATGTCGCTGCCTGTACTTGCAAACGTCTCTGTATTAGAGACGTTTGCAAAGAGGCTCGAAATTTCACTGATGCCTGCACTTGCCCATTAGCTCAATTAGGAGAGCGCTGGCACGGTTAGCCAGAGGTCGCAGGTTCAAGTCCCGGCATGGGTGGAATTTTTAGCCTGCAAATAGGTTTTTTTGCAAAATCATACTTTTTTTTTTTATAAAAAGTGAACATTCAAAAAGAATCTAGGGCCAGGAAACTATTTCGCTAAAAACAGCTGTTTAGAAAAATGCATTGTCATTCTAAGCTCTAGGCTGTAGTTTCTAAAAATTGCTATTACCATTATTGACATTTTTTATAAACTTTTTACTAAAACGTATAATTTATAAAAGAAGAAAGGACTATTTCAAGCCGTGCGTTACGAAAATAGCTCAGACACTCACCTGAATGAAGGAAAACTCAGTGAGGAAACTATTTCTCACGATGAAAAAAAACGCCTTCAAAATACGCACAGAAAATAAACTTCGCTTATTTTAACACTAAGGAGCGCTGGAAGTATTCTTTATCGCAGGATGATTGCGTCCTTAATGCTGTGAATAATTTGGATATTGATGAGTTTGATGATTTTTTCAAAGACCTCGACAACAGATCTTGACCAAATTTATATGGGGACCACCTCTGAGGTGCCCCCTTTCTAACAATAAAAATCAATAAAATTGGACTACGTGGTATTTACATTATCACTGCGATAATTATCGCTGAACATACATAACAGATACATAAATACATAAGAGCTGACCTGGCAAACGTTGTTTTGCCAACGTTAGCCTACGTCCTCACCTATTCTCATACCTACCAAATACACAAGAAATTTCATAAGAATTAGTGAAGCCGTTTCGGAAGAGTTCGATAAGAAACACTGTGACACGATATTTTTATATATTAATAAAATACATAAATCGGTCAAAAATAAGCCTCACCCTCCAATGCTTTGCTCTGTTCCCACTTGGATCCTCCTCCGTAGCAGCACACGCATCTGATGTTGTACACTTTGCCGAACCGTTTCGCTTCCATGTAGATCTGCGGGATAAATGAACCGCTTACTGCAGAAAGGAAACATGTACACAAAACAAAACATTTCAGGAGACACAAAAAAGGTAACATCTGTAGGACATGTTCCTTTTTTGCTGTAAAGAAAACTCTTAGCATGACGAGACACGATTTTAGCGACAGTTGTTTCTTTTTTACAGTACATCGTAATTACCCTCTTAAAAGATATTTTTAAGAGGGTAATTACGATGTATTAAACTCAAGTTCGTCGCTGTGCGCACATGTTTCCTTTAAGTAAGCTTTAGTAAGCGTAAGTAAGCCTTTAGTAAGCGGTTCACATGTGATTAGTGTGAGAAAAAAAGATATGTTTCTTCCCCATTAGCGAGTGCTATTGTTACTCTTAAATTCACAAATGTAACTTAAAAATTACAGTCACTGTAACATGTCGGGATCGGATCCAAGGACGTAACACATGTGACGGTCTATCTAGAGTGATACTAGCGCAGTTTTGTATGCTAACTAAAACTTAACTTTCCTTTGTTTGATGAGCAGTAATGAAAGCAAGTGTTTCAAATACATTATCTGCCGATCAAGCTTGTAAGCTTACTGCAAGTTCAAAGCAGACTTACAAGGTAGCCCGCGCCAAACAAAATACTATAATTCCCGACAAATAACTTGAAGCAATTACTTTGACTTCGCATTTAACCGAACGTATTTCGGATCTCATTGGCCGGGGACGCGGGATGTGACTTGAAATTCTTCGAACTTTAGTTCAAGTAAAATTAAAAAATTATAAAGAAACGTAGTCTATCGCAAACTCATTTCTACTGCGCGGATTTTCGTTCAAGTTATCTGACCACTCAAAATATCTGGGGGCAACTTGACACAAGATTCGCGACTTTACCTGCTGCGCCAATTCTCTGGTCGGCGCCAAGATGAGGCCAATGGGTCCATCGCCTGGCGCCAACTCCTTCTGGTCCATAATATGGACTAGCAGCGGCCAGAGGAACGCCGCCGTCTTACCGGAACCCGTCCGCGCGATACCTGGGAAGGGAAACTAATTTTAATCCTCACTTGAACTATGCAAGTGTGCATTGCATTCTTGTTAATGTTGTAATTAATATGTTAGCGATAAAACGTCGTCACATCCTTCGGATAAGAAGATTCATTGTTAAAACTTTTCAGCATGCTTTTCGCTCGCACTCATTTTCAGTAAATGAATATATTTATTCATTCATTTGTTTGTTAATTTCGTTCATTCATTATTTCACTCATTCATTCATTCGTTCGTTCGTTTGTTCGTTCGTTCATTCATTCATTTATCCATTCGTCCAAAAATACGAAACCACAGTATTGAAACTAGTTTCGAAAATAGCCTTTTTTCAGACAAAAAAATATCTAAATGAATAAATGGAGAAAGAATTAACATAGCAAAGGCATACACCAAGCAGTTGGCTATATGAGATGTATATGATACGAAAAAAACTCTGATATTGAAACCTCACCGATGATATCGCGTCCAGCGAGCGCCGCCGGAATTCCGGCGGCCTGTACGGGTGTAGGCTGCGTGTATTCCGACTTCCTTATTGCTTTCATTAGCTGGTCGTCGAAGCCGAAGTGGGCGAAACTAGTAACTGGCTTGGGAGGGTCCGGACCTGATATCTGATGAGAAATTAAGTCATTTTTACTACTTGTAGCAAGTAGTAAGTTAAACTACTGTCTAATATACGTGCATTTTAACATGAAAACATCGAGGGGAAACCCGCCGCTTGGTTGGCTCGTCTTTCCTGTGGGCAAGGCCGACTAAACTGTCAGGATGGTGATATAGGTGCTGGGCAAGCCTACTCCATCTAAAAAACAATGTCCCAGGCACTGCAGCGTCCGTGTGGTCCCTTCAGCCATCTAGTGTGAGCGAAAGTGCCACTGGACGCTGCATAAATCATCTCATTATCTAGATGCAAAGGCCAAAGTTTAACATGAAAGCCTCAATAAAATCTCAGATGCTGTTTTGAAAGGCACAATTTTCTTATATGCAACGCGTCGTCTTACAAGTACCATCCACCTCACATTCAAGAAGAAATCGAACCCACGACTTCCGTCTTGGTAGTTTTACCGCTAGACCAACGAGGCAATTTCTTTCCTACCTTAACACCGAGGTTCTTCTTCAACTCCTCAACCTGCTGGGGCGTCAGATTCTCTATGTCCTCGTGCGGCGTATAGAAGTTCTTCTCGAAGGGTTCATACGTGATCTCCGAGTGGTCTATGGGGGGCAGGGGATCAATAAACCGCTTCTTGGGCGGCGCTATGGGGTTTCCGTCCTCGTCATACTCGATTTCCAGGTCTGATCCGTCATCAGCGTTATTCAGCGGGTTGTCTTCCATGTATCTGTTGGAGAAAAAGGTTCTTTAAGGATAGAGCCTTATGCTTTGTAGGAAATCCGTACCGTCCACGCAAAACACGCGAGGGCTCCCAACCTTCGGGACACGACCCGGCGACAAACCATTTCATCGCACGATAGCGTAGCGCCATGTTGCTTTACGTCATCTATCTAAACAGCCCATAAACTGTTGGGCATAGGCCTCTTCTCTTTCACTTCAACCCATCCGGTCTCTTGCCAGTCTCGTCCAATGTTTCCCGGACGCTTTCACAATGTCGTCGGCCGACCGTTTACGTAGTTAAAATAAATCAAGAGAGTACTAACCGATACTACGAAAAGAGCCTGTATCGTCGATCTTTTTCATTCACTCATGCAACGCAAATGCTCACCTGTAATAGGACTCGTCGTCGTCCAACTCGTCGAAGACCCCACGTCTTACCCCACGAGCTCTTTTTACTTGCCGCCACGTGCTGGCCACCAGATCCTCGCTACCACATCCAAAGTTTTATGCTAGTTCTAGTTCGACTGGAGATTTCTGCACTTAGCCTCATAGTTGGGCCATTTTACGTAGCAAGTGCTGAGGTATGTAAATACCTCAGACGCTAGGGTTTCCTCACGATGTTTTCCTTCACGATTAGCGAGTGGTATTGCTACTATAACTTCACAAACTTAGAAAACAAACTCATTGGTACATGCCGGGATTCGAACCCACGACCTCCCGAATGAGAAGCCGGCGTTCTACCGCTCCGCTATCACAGCTCTAGTTTTATGCTAAGCAACCCGTCAACTCGCAAGAACCCGTATTTTCAACTCTCAAAAAGCAGAACTCCGTGTCCCCATTGACACAAAAGCGGAATCATCCACAACCAGACGATGAATGCTCACTTGTAGTAGGACTCCTCATCGTCCAGCTCGTCGATGTCACCGCGGGTGCCGCGCGCGCTCTCCTTGCCCGCGGCCGCGTGCTCCTTGCTGGCCACCAGGTCCTTGGCGGCCTGCTGCTCCAGCCCCGCCATGAACGCGTCCAGTGGGTCTTCCTCGTCATCAGAGTTGCTGGTTTTCTGTTGGGTGAAGTTTTGATGGTATTTGTGGGATATTGGTATGTTTTTGGAGCGCTTGCAGGCTGCTGTTATGTCTGGCATACTGTCTCGCTCGCACATACTAACATTTTTATAGAAGAAAAACATGTACACTAAAGAATGCCCTAATCTAATCTATTTTGGTATCAAGAATTACAGCCTACGAAAAGTTTCTGTTTAGCAAGTCAAGGTTTGTGGATTCCTATCATGTCCATGATTATGATAGCCTTAAAATGAAATTGATCTCCACTCTCCACAAATCACAGCTTATTCTTAGTTCCTTTAAGCTAGTATTAGATGGGACCCAAATTCAACATTGTGACAAAATTGTACCTAGGTTGGTCCCAGTGCTTAGTAATCATTGATCAGCAGTTGCTTCTTTTTCTTTGTTTTTTATTTGTGTTTTTTAACATCAAATATTTTTTAAATCTGTAAAGTTATGTTGAATTACCTTGGAACCAGATGGTCCTTCATAGGAGGGACTCCCAGGAGCTGGTATGTAGGCGAGGGCTGGAGTTGCAGTCTCTTCATCGTCATCAAAATATCTGAAAGTCATTCAATTAAAATTAATACAAATATGTTTACTTTCTCAATCCACAAACCAAGTGCAGTTTGTATATATGGTAGATGCGATGGTAGAAAGACTGAAGGCTATAAAAGATCAGTGATGTGTATTTTATTTTAGTTTTCAATTTTTTGAACTTCTGTTCTGAAATTAAAGGCATTAGCTGACTAATACTTCCAACAATATTTTCTGTACAGAATGTAACAAAATCCTCATATATCCCCCCAATCAATACAAACTACTTTTACTGTGGGGAAAATTGTAAGAAATTTAAAACTTGTATGGAACAATTGTCTGAGGACAACGGGTTAGTGCAACAAAAAGAATATAATTGTATGGAACCGTTGATATTTTTTAAGACCTCTCAATTGTGATTTTGTTACACTCTGTATGTAAAATTATTTATATTCAATAAAGTTTTAAATTTCAAACATCAATATCCATAAAAACCCTTTTTTTGTTATTTTTTTATCTAGAACAATTTAAATTTTGTCTGGAATGGACAGAAATGTTTAATTTGCAATGTTTTAAATATCTACACTAAATTAAAAAAATACTTTTGACTGAATAAAATTGTTGAGCATTAAAAGAGTCTATTCTATATTATAGGTAGGTACTATGATAGTCTCTAGTCTAATATACTAGTACAATAAAATAGATAAAAAAATTACAGACATTCGAGTAGCACTCTAGGACATAAAATCAGTGCAACAAACTCACTCATCTTCAGTCTTTGACCGCTTTTTGCCCAGTGTACCCCAGTTGCCCGTCATAGCGTTTTGGGTGATGGAGCTCATAGTCGAATACCCCTGTTTGGACAGGCCGGCCGTCGGCGGGGGTACGGCATGCATCGTGGACGGCGGCGGAGGCACCGCGTGAAGCGACACGTTCGAGGGGTTCCGCTTAGGCATGGTGAAGCCCGCGAACCCAAAACCTTTGCCGCCACTCATCTTGGTCACTCTTGTCTACGCTGGCGCAGATTTAAACTGTTTTCATATCACTGCGAGGTTATCTGATGAAACTCTCGTTTGGAGTTTGCGCGTATACACGACAACGATGTTTGTATGTCGGAGATGATAATTAATTCATCATAAAACGGGTAACTAGGAGCGGCGAAGACCCTAAATAAATGTCGCGAAACTACCTCACCGATTTCGCTTGACAAGAAACGCCAAACCCATGTACTCTGTGGCCAACCAAACCAAACAGTTTCTTTTCCTAATTTCTTTCTGTAAGTGCAAAGTGTTGCCGTTCGAAAATTCTTTGAGTGATTCATTCATTCAATTTTTTACCGTAGGATAACGGTTTTCACAGAGTGATTTCATTCGTTCGATGATTGTGAAAAATTAGGGTTCAACTTCAATGGTACCGTAACCAACTAAAACTTTTTACAAAAGTTAATCTTTCATACTTTGCCAATAGATAGGTTTATTAGGGTTCCGTACCCGAACGGTGCCAAACGGGACCCTATTACTGAGACTTCACTGTTCGTCTGTCTGGCTGTCTGTCACCAGGCTGTATCTTATAGCTAGGCAGTTGAAATTTTCACAGATAATGATATGATTTTTGCCGCTATAACAACATCCTAAAAACAGAATGAAACAAAATTTAAGGGGGGCTCCGATACAACAAACGTAATTTTTTTGCCGTTTTTCGCTCGATATTAATAACGGCAACAGGTAGCCAATTGAAAAATTCACAGAACATTTAGTTCTATATTCGCTTCAAAAATAAATAATTAATTTAACATAAAATGAA
This sequence comes from Yponomeuta malinellus, assembly GCA_947308005.1. Lineage (NCBI taxonomy): Eukaryota > Metazoa > Arthropoda > Insecta > Lepidoptera > Yponomeutidae > Yponomeuta > Yponomeuta malinellus. The sequence goes on along the minus strand of OX371006.1, from coordinate 18,505,329 downwards.
TATTTAATTAATGCACAAGATGGACAGATGACCTCATCCAAGTGGCAGGAAGACGCTGGATGCAAGCCGCTTCCAACCGGTCTTTTTGGAAATCTATGGAGGGTAACTTAGGCCTATGTTCAGCAGTGGACTTCTTGTACCTGAATGATGATGATGAAATATTTAATGGGCCCCCATGCAACAAACGTGATTTTTGGCCGTTTTTTCTCGATCTTTGTCTAATGTTGTTTAAATAATGGTACGGAATCCTTCATGCGCGTCCTGGCCGGTTTTTACTTAAATACCTAATGTAAAGTATTTTCTACGGTTAACACGAGCACTAAACGAGCAAATATCCTGCAAATTCAGTTTTTATTATACCTAATGCAAGTTCTCTGTCGTTGATTTCATTGAATGATTTTTCTGAGTCAAGTTTAATTAAAATCAGCTGACTTCACAGGAGCAAGGGCGCTATTATGTAAATCCTCCACTGTATGGAATTGTCTGATTTAGCCTACTCCAAACTGTCAAATACATTTACATATTGACACTTCCAAGTCGTCAAAATGGATAGTATAACGACGGTAGTCGCGCGTTTTAAATGTCAAAAGTCGCGACTCTCCAGTACATGTACTCTCCATAATTGTCAAATAAATCTGACATCCCCGCCCCGCTGACGCGCTAAGCATCGGACGTGTTTTTGTGTCGCTCTGCTTAAATATTCCAAAAACACTATTTGCAGGACGTTTCTTGACCTAAATTATCCCTCAAGACTATAACTTATACCAGTGCTAAGTTGCTACCTCTCTGTGACACGTGAAATCGGTGCTGAAACGAAATAAAGTGATTCGGATGCAAAGATTGCGTGAGTGACAAGCAAATTTTATTAGCTACCACCCAATCAGCCACTGTGTAAGTGAACAAACCAGTTCTCGAAGTTGACTACTACGTCACAACTCCAGCGCATACTGTACGACGTTTGCGCACTTACTTACAATATCGCCGTGACTAAGTGGTTAGGTGACCCGCCTTACTTGCAGTTGTCACGGGATCGAATCCAGCGAAACTAAACTTTATCATTCACTTTTTGTTCAATGTTTGGTCACAAATCAACTAAGAAAATGCATCGTACACCACCAACATCGCCGGTTCCAGCAGTTACCGTGATACCAGCTACCAACAAACCGAAAACGGAGGAACGAATGTTGCCACAAACAACGCATAAGCTATTAGGGAAATTAGACGGCGGCGATTCTACCGATTCTACCGTCTCCCAGACAACAGAACCAGCGTTTAACAAATTAGGGGACCGCGAAACCAACTTTAATACAGCCAGGCCGAAAAGGAAACTTAGCGAAGAATTAATTGATGAGAGTAATAGGGATATTATGGCTCAGATTAGAATGCTATTCACAGCTTCCAGCCATGAGAATGATCAAAAATTTGATAGATTGCGTCAGTCACTTGAACTATCATTACAATCATCGATGAGTGAATTAAAAGCGCAAAATGCTGAAATCACAGCATCAATGGAATTGATATGTAAACAATATGATGATGTTAAAGATGAACTCACACGCCAACAAAATTATAACAAAGACCAACAAAAATACATACAGTCCCTCGAACAAAGAATTGAACTTTTGGAACGGAAAAATATATCAAATTGCATTGAATTTCGCAACGTGCCGAAAGACAACATCAGAGAGTCAAAGAATGACTTGGTTAAATTGGTTAATAATCTTGCAAAGGCCTTAGAAGTTCCGATGGAGATGCACGACATCAAAGATGTTTACAGAATCAATACAAAATCTGAGTCTTATAAACCCGTCATACTCGAAGTCTCGAACTCGCTACTCAAGGATACACTACTTGAGTCCTCAAGAAGCTTTAACAACAACAAAGGGAAAGATTTCAAACTTAATACAGAACATCTAAAACTCAGCGGGCCCAAAAGACCCATATATGTTTCGGAAGTGCTAACCCCCAAAACCAGGAAGCTTTTTTATCTAGCTAGAGAATTTGCCAAACAAAATAATTACCGCTTCTGCTGGACTTCACATGGCACGGTATATCTAAGAAAGGCTGAGGGGTCACCACAGATACGTGTGGATAATGAAGCCAACCTACACAAATTGAAAACCGCATGACTGGCTCTTATTATTTTGTTATTTGCTTTTATATTATGCATGCGCTTCTATGTTATTAAATCGTGCAACACAGGAAAAACTCTTTTCACAATCACAAACACAATACAAATCACTCACAAAATATCTCACTTACACACGAAAAAACACTTCAAAACATACCACATAATATTCATACCCTTTAATTTGAACGGCAATCATCAATCACTACAGAAGGCCTCATTGTATGATTATTGTCTACTCAAATACAGTAAACACTATAGTGAAATATGTCTTTACTTCACAGTGCCCATGAACAGCGCCTGTAATTTTTATAAAATAAGTTATGGAGAATGACTTAGATAGTTTTATAGAGAGTGTAGACAGTTTTCAAGTATCCCAATCTTATTCATGTAATCCCGAAGATTGTTCCCAGGTTTTAGCTGGAAGTAAGAAACAACTAAGAATTATCACCCAAAATATCAGGAGTATTTCTTGTAATATTTTAGGTCTTCATACGCTTATACAAAGAACACAAATAGAGCCCGATATAATTGTTCTTACTGAATGTTGGCTGAATAGCCCCACAAATTCTAAATTACCCTCATTTGATAATTATATATCTACTGCTACTACTAAAAATTTTAACCAAAACGATGGGGTCGTGGTCTATATGAAAAGTAACATTGATCACTTTTCATATGAACCAAATTTTCAAGACTCAAATTGTATTGTTTCGGTGATTAATGATAACATTGCTTTAATTTCCATCTATAGATCACCATCTTTTGTCACGATAGATAGGTTTTTGGATTCTCTCGACAGTTTGCTAACTTCAATTCAAAAATTTAAAACAATCATTATCATTGGTGACATAAACATTGATATTTCTCCGAATTCAAATGATACTCGGGCCCCTAACTATCTAGAGCTCACTGCATACCATGGACTGCTCCCGGCACATGATAAACCAACTAGAAATAATTCCTGCCTCGACCATATAATCTTGAAATCTAATTTAAACTCTAAAACACTAATTATTACCAATAGTCTTACAGACCACGATACAGTATGTATTGCATTAGAGCTTACACATTGCACAGTCTTTAAAAAGTACACACAAACTAAAGTAGACTACAATGCCATCACAGACGAAATAAAAAAACACAGTTTTGATCCTATTCTTGAATTAACTGACTGTAATGCTGCTACTGATCTTTTGATTCATTCCTTAAACAATATAATCTGCAATAATACTAGTGTCATAACTTTGTCTAGACGTAAAACTCCCATCAAGCCTTGGATCACGCAAGGTCTACTGCGATGTATGAAAAATAGGGATAAGATGCACAAGAAAACTAAAAAAGATCCTGCCAATACAATTCTATCTATTACATATAAACGCTATAGAAATTATTGTAATAATTTATTAAAAAAAATTAAAAGACAATATGAAAAATCGGAATTAGAGAAGGCCACTACCACAAGCATTAAACAAACTTGGCAAGTCATTAATAAAATTGCGCGTTTTAAGCCTCGTGAAATTCCTTCGCAAGACATTCTATCCCTGGCCAATGACCCACTTGAATCTGTAAACAAAGCCAACCTATACTTCGCTAGTGTAGGAGAAAAACTTGCAGAAGAAATTATTACAGAATCCACACAAACTTCTTCGTTTACACATAAACCCCCCCGCAGCCAAAGTCCAAATAGTAATTCTTTAGTTCTACTTGAAACTGATATCGCTGAAGTTATAATGACAATAAAATCACTTAAAAATACTGCATCATCCGGATGGGATAAAGTTTCATCGAAACTACTAAAGAACAATCTAACATCCCTCGCTGGCCCTATCACCCATATTTGTAATTTGTCAATCACCTCTGGAGTATTCCCTGATGCCCTAAAGAAAGCAGTGATCACCCCCCTCTATAAGTCCGGCGAAAAATCTGATTTAAGTAATTACAGACCGATCTCTCTACTTTCGACTATTTCTAAAGTCCTTGAAAAAATTATTAACAAACAACTAATTAACTTCTTAGAATCACAAAAATTGCTTTCACCAAATCAGTTCGGCTTCCGTAAGGGGAAATCGACAACTGATGCAGTGGCGAAACTTACAGATACCATTGTAAAGGGTCTTGACAAGGGTGATCGTTGCTTAGCCATATTTCTTGATCTTCGCAAAGCCTTTGACACTATTTCGATACCACTTTTGTTAAATAAAATGGAACACATTGGTATTCGTGGTTTACAGCACCAACTTTTCAAGGACTATTTAACTGTAAGAAACCAGCGTGTACAGATAAATGACACTACAAGTGACTCACTTCCAGTAAAATATGGGGTCCCCCAAGGAAGCACTTTAGGGCCGACACTGTTCTTAATTTACCTTAACTCTCTATGTGATATTGATTTGCAAAACGGTAGCCTGATTTCGTTCGCTGATGATACAGCGCTGATCTTTCAGGCAGTCTCCTGGAATACAGTATTTAGGCAAGCACAAAGGGGATTTGACATCGTTACCAAATGGTTGGGCAGTAACTTACTTAGCCTAAATGCTGAGAAGACCAAATATTTAACATTCTCAATTGTTCCACAAACACAACCCTTAAGTTATGAATTATGTATTAAAGCCCATTCAATAGCCTGTATATCCACAATTTGTAACGCAAAATGTCAAACCCTTGAAAGAGTTGATTCAATTAGATACCTAGGAATTATAATAGACAAACACCTTTCCTTTAAAGACCATATTATAAAATTATCTTCTAGGGTCAGGAAACTAATATCAGTCTTCAGAAACATACGCCATGTAGCCGAACCTAAAATTATGCGTTTAATATACCTTTCTCTTTGCCAATCTATTATAGGATATTGCATCGAAATCTGGGGTGGTGCGGCCAAGTCCCACCTAGTTCTTCTTGAAAGAGCACAAAGAGCAGTCATTAAAATATGTCACTTCTTGCCTATTCGTACGCCAACTTCTATTGTTTATCAAACGGCTAAAGTTCTCTCTGTCAGACAACTGTTTATCACGCAATGCATCCTTTGTCAGCACAAAAAATCTGATGTACGTACTTTGGGGAGATCAAATAGACGCAAAGATATCATATTCACAGTTGAAATGTTCCGCACTAGCTTTGCACAAAGGTCTCGACTGTTTCTGGGAGGGTTTCTTTATAACAGACTTAATAGACTATGTCATTTGCGAAATCTAAATTCTCATAATCTGAAAAAGTCTTAGTTAACCTATTTTTAAATTATACTTACGATGAAACGGAAGATCTCCTAACAATAATAAAGTAATGCTTGTGGATTATTGTTTTTATTTTGTTTGGTGCACGCACGCACGCACGCACGCACGCACGCGCGCACGCACGCACGCGCACACGCACGCACGCGCACACGCACGCACACACACACACACATACACACACACACACATACACACACACACACACACACACACTTGCAATAAAAAAATATTGTGGAATTAAATTTAAACGTTTTAAGGTATGTTTTTGCCCAGCATTATAAAATTTCAGTGGAAGCTCATTGGTATTGTTAACAGTGATTCTTAAAACTTGTTTACCACATTATTATTGTATACGTTACGAAGTTGCTTACACATTACTTGGAGGGCACTGGTATCTGTAATACAGGATTTTTTCCTAGCACAGGTATCAGAAGCACGCATCGTAAATGACAAGTAACTTTAATTTAATGTCATGCCATATTGTAGCAAGATGTTAAATTTGCTTTTCTGTGTATTTTCTGTCAAATAAAGATGATTATTATTATTATTATTATTATTTTAGCGCCACAAAACGCGTGACTCTTGCCATCGTAGTTGTACTGTGGTTAAGTGTGAGAAGGGCAGAACCCTCAATACAACGCCAACGCACTTGACCGTAACTTTTTTTACTTTGTTGTTGTGTTCACAGATTAAAAAGGTTGTGTTGTCCGTCTGTCGTCAGACTGTCTTGTCAAATCCGAACCCGAAGTTGTTGTTTACGAAAATATTTTTGTAAATTCATTGTGAAACACGTAGAACCATGGAATTTAAACTCTGCATACTGCTCTTCACGCTCTTGGCGGCGACCAACGTAGAAGCGGCGCAAGGGTATGATTTCGGCGATTTCTTTGCGACCGTACTCGGTCTTGGGATCGCGGTCATCGGAATTCTAGCCTGCTTAGGCAACTACGCGCGGCAGAAGGCCCGAAACGAGTTTATATAATGTGAGTTGACACCTATTAGCTGCTGAATTTGCATGAATATCGCGCGTTCCAGTATGTAGAAAGACTTTAATCTAGGGCTTACTCCTTTTTGTTTTTTCTGACCTGTGATTTAAAAGATTTTGAGACACACGTGTTACGTATTTTGAAAGATGCGCCTTCTATACCCTCAACCGACCAATCTTGAGGCTAATCATAATCATCCTTTTAATGCTAACCTTAACCGTGCTTTTATTTCAGAGCTACTCCCATCATGTTACGGATTCAGCCTCTACTAAAGAATGTCAACATGCAAAGGTGATGCACCAAACATTTTGTAATAAGTTACTAAACTACTGAGAATACGAAAACTGTTCTTCAACGGCCAAAAAATAATAATAATTACCTGCTTATGGTCACTGTTGTGTAATGTATTATTTTGTTCATCAACTTCGGTATTTTTTGTTAAGTATTTTATTTTTGTTTATAGAGGTTCAGTAGCCCAATCCTTCGAAATAAATCTGCTTTTTTTTGAGGATGACTAATTTTTTTTGTAAAAGCTTGTTTTTAGAAGTATTCATTTTATCAGACAGGGCCTACGTCATGGACAAGGGAAAGGGAAAATGTAGGAACTAACATCAAAATGCTCTCACTTTACAAGTCCACTAAAGTGATGTATACCTGCTTAAAGCTGCTGGTGCATTAATAAATAATGTTAATAATGATGTTAAGATGTTGGCTCTCATCTGTACCTAGGTAGGACCACAAATTCCACATTGCTAGTTAAACCTTAAAAAAAACTAAATTCATTCTCATAGACAACATGCCCCAAAGTGGATCTTGGCTTCTTAAATCGAAAGATGCCATATCTTCCTGTCCTGCACATCCAATCATCCCCCACAACATATTTCCATCAATCCTGGGACTTTCAACTGGCTGACACCTAAAGAGCATTGTTGCTTAACTAATATCTTTAAAATTGGAAGCAAGTAGGTATGTTCTCTTTCTCTTTCTTTCTTTCTTTTCTTTAAATAATTTATTAATTACAGTGAAACATTCAGCTTGCACCACCACATAAGATACAATTCATTACAGATATACAATGATCTAAAATGAAATAAGAAAACTCTAGTTATTGCTTCATTCCTCTATTTGTGTCTCTAACACAGCTATTTCATTGAGAACATCCTGCTTTTTGGAGACTTTCTCTTTCTGATCGTTGTCAAGGGCTTTTAGGAGACCGGCTTTTAGTTTTTCCTCCAGGGTTTCAATGTCTCTGAGCTTTTTCCTGAGATTCTTGAGCCGTTTTGCGGGCTCTACTTGACTAGGGACTGGAAGACTTGGGGCGGGCGCAGGGGTAGACTTAGCATACGAGGGAGGCAGCTCAAATGGAGGCTCGGTGATCTCACATTTGGCAAGTTTCTCAGCTGCTTCCTCGGCTCCTGCAAAAGTTAAAAGTTCTATTTTAATATTGATAAAAATTTTGCCATTGTTATTTATGATGTATACAGTTTTGTGACATTCTTTTTCACTATTAAAAAGTATAAAGGCGAACTTAATGCTAATAGCATTATTTTCTTCGTTGTTCTAGAGATAACACACTTGACTTCCAAAACAGAGGTTATGGGTTTGATTCTTGCTGTAAGCTTCCTTACTTATTTTGCACAAATGGCCTTAGTGTGGATGTCCTTACATGGTTCCCATAGCACAATTAGGCTAGTTTGAGTCCCTCATTGTATTGTGTGGAAGTTATTATTAGGAATTTTTTAAAACAAGCAATTCTTATTAGTGCGTGTTTCCGGTTTCAAAATAATGTGCTGAGAACTATTGCACATGCAACCTGGTTCACAAGGGCAGAAGAGCTGCACGAGTATCTAGAGATGTGCACTGTGACAGAAGAAGTAGCCCACATGACCAAAACCTACAGATATAGGATAGCCAAACAAGAAAACAGACTCGCCTCGAGCCCTCTGGTATCACTCCCCACAAGACGCTTAAAAAGCAAACAAACCAACGGCAAACCGGCAATACAAGGGGACGCCTGCCACGCCAATCTTCATAGAAAGAGTAAACTGCTTTTGGTCACAAGATAATTGTGTTAGTAATTTTTTAAAACAACAAATTTTTACTAGTCAGTGTTTGTGTTATCTGTACTAATAAATTATAAAGAGGTAAAAACTTCGTAAATTTGTATGTAAGGGGTAAGCTGTAAAAGTACTTGTCCAATTTCAAGAATTCTTTCACTAGTATTTTGAATGGACCTTTAGTATGGACAAATGGACATAGGATAGGCTAAGCCATTAACTACGCGAACATAGTCGCAGGCACTGCTAATATACCTACTATAATTAAATTTCCTGGTTCTGTTACATTTGATGTATAAATGTAAGGATTTCTACATTTTTCCACAAGCCAGGTGCACAGAGTTATATAGGACCACAATTTATTAATTCACATAGTAGTTTAAATGATTTCTAATTCTCACACAAAAGATAAGATAAGAATATTCTTTATTGCACACAAGAAGCGAGACATAAAATATGAAAGTTACAATGAAAAAGTACAATGGGCGGCCTTATTATTATTATTACTGTTTGATACACAGGAGCTTAGAGCTGATGTGTGGATATCTTATCGCTGCAATTGAACATTTGTACATTTCTTAGGTCTAACCTTTGAGGGTAGAAAGAGAACTCTTTATAACACACCAGTAATCATAGGCCACCTACCCTCACGGTATTTATTGAGAACTCACCACTTCAATCTACCACAGTTACTGCATGCTGCTGAAATTTCGAGAATCAAAGTAATAAATCTTAGCTTATAAACAAATCACAATAAGACATGTGAAATATGTAACTATGAAAACACAGCCTAAATTTAAATATCAGCACAAACCTGTCTTCTTTTTCTTCTTCTTTTTAGCCTTATCCACATTGATGACCATTCCAGGAATAGGTTGGATCACACCAGTCTGGTTTTTCTTAGGTTTCTGGGCTTCAGCAGCTATCTCCGGTGGCAGGCCCACAGGGAGCCCTGTCTGTCGTGATTTGAACTGCTTTCCCTTGCTCTCGTACAAAGGAACCTCCTCCTGAGGCACATAGCCCTCCCTCACGCGTCGAGGCTTCCGCCATGTCCCATCAGGGCGCTGCGTAGCCGGAATGAATTTACAGCCTAAAAAAAAGTAGTTACTGAATTTTACACGCTGCGATTAGGTGAAAAAGTGTAGGCGCGCGTACACAAAAACGGTCCAAATAACAAGGCATTATGATTTACGCATTCGTGAGCCCGACTTTCACAAACTATTCGTGTTACTAATAAAAAAGGTAAGGCGTATCTCAGGCCAGTACAAGCAAATTTGGATGGTGAGTAAAGCTTTCCTCTTGTGTTGTATTGAAAATTACAAAGATAGAAGGAAACATTCGTTGAGACAGTGTTTCTTCAACGCACAAAGACGCGAACCCTTAGAACTGATTGCATGACTTACCGTCAGCATCGAGTTCGTATGCTGCTGTAGCCATATCTGGACATCAAAATGTGCTCGGATATTAGTTAGCTGAGTAAAGAATCCATAAAATCACAATAAACAGGCTATTTCCGTGATCAATGTTCCAAAGTTATTTTGACAGTGCATCACAGCAGATGACATTGACATTTTGATGAACGAATGAGTAAGACAGATTAAAAATTACCTACCAAAAGCTGTGTCAAGGTCTATTCACACTACACCCGTACGTGGGCGTGCAAGCGCGACGATATCAATCCAAAATAATCCACATTATTTATACACTTTCACGGTTCATCATCAACAGCCATTTGACGCCCACTGCAAGACATAGGCCTCCCTCACGGTTTTCCAAGCTTCCCGGTCTTGTGCCTCCCGCATCCAGCGATCCCGTAAGTCGTTAGACCATGGTGACCACGCTGCATCGTCGGAGCCACGATTGCCAGGTTTCGGTTTCACGGTTCCGCGGCTGGCGGCGGCCCACTGTTATGTAGAGAACCCAATCGTTCTTTACCGGTTAAAGTACAACTCTACATTTTGTACACAAAAAGGGCTAATCTGTTTAGTCTGTGAATTTAACTTTGCCTCAGACTAGTGATGTAAACGGATTACAATTTTTAGAATCGGTATTTTTCAATTTTACAGAACAACCAGATTTTTAGGTACTTTAAGGTTTTCTTCTTTTAATCAAAAGATAATTTATAAAAAGTCATGAAAACGCGTTATTAAAACTTATAAAAGTCTCTTTTGTAATAAAATCATAGTTTTGGTGCAAAACAGGCCAATTGCATAATATTGTAATCTGCTCAACCTTTTAAATAATATAAGGCTTCTAAATAATATAAAATAATAGCGGCTAACATGGTACATTGACATTCAGCAAACAGAATGTAAATTCTTTACGTAAAAAAAAAACGGTTTTCATATGACTGGACATCGCTAGTGCATTAGCTAGTATCTCTGTATTGTCTGTGGATCTCTTTATCGTCTGTGGTCTGTGGTACTTGCTAATCAAAACTTTTTCTTTTGTCGCACATTTTTTTTAATTTTTCAATAATAAAAGTAAGTGTAGCTACTAATTACAGGATAACTATTTAATCAAAATGCCTAAACGCCGTCGTCTATTAAATTCACCGAGAAAAACACCAAAACACAACAGCAGTCATGAAATAAGTCCCATCAAACGTACGTTATTTTACTGGATTTTTTGTCTATTTCCAAAGAATTCGTGGTTACAAAATAAATCACTTACAGCCCCCATCGACAGAGTGGTGAGAACTGCCCGCGGTAGGCTCATGGGAGCCTTGCTCGAGGTATTGGAAGCTGACGATTCCGACGACGATAAGTAAGCAAAGTGGAGTTTTCTAATAAAAACGTTCCGTTTTATAATATCCGGCAGATATCTTGGGACAAAACCTGTGCAGTTAGGATGAGTTTGTGGTGGACTTACGTGTCCAGTGACAACTAAAATCTGAGGAATTCCAAGTCACCCAATGAGACCTGAAATACATTCATATGAAGAAGTTAAGTTGTTTGTCGCAACTTAACACAACACTAGGCTAGAGGCGTGTCTGTTTTTATGTTTGGCAAACATGTGGACTACTTCTTGACATTGCTTATCTCTAGATACTCATGCAGCTCCTCTGCACTTGTGAACCTGGGTGCAGGCCAATTGGTCTCAATATGGCAATTTCCTGATTTGATTTTTTTTCTTATCTGGTGCAATGCCAAATTTGTTTTATTAATGGTACGCTTTGCTCAGGTACATCCCCCCGCGCAGCCGTGCCAAGGAAAACCAGGAGCAGAAACCGACATCTCAGAGACAATCATATGTGCTGAAGCTGTTTGACCGAAGTGTTGACCTGTCCCAGTTCCAAGACGACTCACCGCTTTATCCCATCTGCAGGGCCTGGATCACCAACCAGCCTAAGGCCAATTATAAGGATTTTGGGTGAAAAAGCTCTTGCTTTTTTCATTATAGTCATAGATTGTGATTAGTCCAACAGTTGTCAGAATCGCCAAAACCAACAGTTCTGGAATCTCTTATCATTGAATTTAAAACTCAATGCTTTTATTTACACAATTATGTGAAATGGCTTATTGTTTTGTGTAACTATCTGTTACACGCCCGCCATGGCCCTTGACTTAAAAACTAACAAACCTGATACAAATTGGTCGGGTCTGTGACCATACATGAAAAATGATAAACTTTATTTTAGGAGAATAATAAACTGTATTGTAATTAAAGTCTTAGTCTAACACGATTCAGACAATATTTCTTGATTACTGAATGCTTCCGGTGTGCTTGCTAACCGAGAATACACTGACTGTACGGAACACAAATTAAAAATAAGGCAAGGCTGACACGCCTCGCCCTTCACGAACCCCTTGAGGCGTGCGGGCGCGGCACTACTAACTAGCTATCACTATTTATTGGAATTCAATCATGACACGAAAAAAAACGACCAAGTGCGAGTCGGACTCGCGAACGAAGGGTTCCGTACCATTATCTATATGACATTAGACACAAAGATCGAGAAAAAACCGCAAAAAATCACGTTTGTTATATGGGAGCACCCCTTAATATTTATTTTATTTTAATTTAATTATTGTAATTAGTAATAATTAGTGCTCGAGTCTCTCCAGCGTTGCCGGATTGACTATCGGTATATCGAGGTGCTGAAGTGCTTGTACAACAGCGCCACCATGTCGGTCCGAGTACAGGAGCAGAATTCGGAGGCAATTCCATTGAGAAGAGGCGTGAGACAGGGAGACGTTATCTCTCCGAAACTGTTCACGAACTCACTGGAAGATGCCTTCAAGCTTCTGGAATGGCAGGGACGCGGCATCAATATCAATGGCGAGTACATCACGCACCTTCGATTTGCCGACGATATAGTAGTCATGGCAGAAACGATGGAAGACCTCGGCATAATGCTCGAAGACCTCAGTCGAGTTTCCCAACGTGTGGGCCTTAAAATGAACATGGACAAAACGAAGGTCATGTCGAACGCCCGTGTTGTGCCCACCCCAATAACATTGGGGAACACGACTCTCGAAGTTGTAGACGAATACGTCTACTTAGGACAAACAGTCCAACTAGGCCGGTCCAACTTCGTGAAAGAGGTCAATCGTCGAATCCAACTCGGCTGGGCAGCATTCGGGAAACTTAGAAAAGTCTTTTCGTCTAACATACCTCAATCGCTCAAGACAAAATTATACAACCAGTGTGTGTTACCAGTGATGACTTATGGCACTGCAACGTGGTCTCTAACTATGGGCCTCATAAGAAAGCTCAAGGTCACGCAACGAGCTATGGAAAGGGCTATGCTCGGAATTTCTCTACGAGATCGAATCAGAAATGATGAGATTCGTAGACGAACGAAAGTCGTCGACATAGCCCAGCGGATTAGTAAGTTGAAGTGGCAGTGGGCGGGGCACATAGCACGCAGAACTGATGGCCGATGGGGCCGAAAAGTTCTCGAATGGAGACCACATATCGGCAAGCGCAGCGTAGGACGACCAGCCACAAGATGGACAGATGACCTCATCCAAGTGGCAGGAAGACGCTGGATGCAGGCCGCTTCCAACCGGTCTTTTTGGAAATCCATGGAGGAGGCCTATGTCCAGCAGTGGACTTCTTGTGGCTGAATGATGATGATGATGAATTTAATTATTTATTTTTGAAGCAAATATAGAATATTCAGACAGACAGACGGACAGTGAAGTCTTAGTAATAGGGTCCCGTCTGGCACAGTTCGTGTACGGAACCCTAATAATAAGTTAAGACAACAATACCAATGCATGGCTACACTAACGACAGGAGGAAAGAGGAGCCAGAAGCGGCGGACTTCGCGATCAAGCTGCCGGCGGCTGAGGGGCGCCCCGTGTCGCGCATCCCGGAGCTGTTACCCGAGCAGGCTGCAAGGAGCAAAGACAACATCAACTTGACCTACGTAAGATAGGCCTGAGACACAGAAAGGACGTGTGGCGAGGGCGCGGAAAAGACGCGTCGTCTTTCCAATTCACTTTCATACAAAATGTACTGAAGGGAGACGGGACGAAGCCCACACAAAAGAGACGGTTTGAGGCGGCGAACTTTACACAACGAGTCGTGTCTTTTCCACGCCCTCGCCCCTAGTCCCTTCTGTGTGGTCAGGGCCTAAGAGAATATTCTTTATTGTACACCGAAAAACATTACATATATTTTTATGTAAGTGGTGAAATTTTGTCTGACAGACGAACGGACGGCCGGCCAGCGTAGGCGGAGAACCACTTGAACCTTTAGTATAGCCACCTACCTATACCTATGGTATGGTATAGGTGGTTCCCCAGTATAGTCCGCCTATAGCATCAAACTAAATCGGCACCGAAGTCATTGGAGCTTTCCTTCTAATTCTGGATTCCAAATTCGCCCGATGCGGCGCGGGTTGGTGAACGAGATTCCTTAGGATTTCATACAAAGAATTCTGAAATTTGAAATAAAATTAATTTTGAAATGAAATTATTTATAACCAAAAATTAATTTGCCACAGCCAGAAAACCATAATAGGTATACTTAATACAATCGACAGCAATTGGGTATTTGGCAAAATATCAAATGAATTACTTTTAAAACGGAATTTTGTATGAAAATACTTGCTTATGACGTCACATTTCAGAGCACTCTTTTTATGTTTAATTCATTTAAAAATTGTAATAACTAGTAATTGACTAAAAGAGATACATTTTCCGAGATATTTTGTAATTTTTGTTTTAATCGAGCATATGAAATAATTTATTTTTGATCGTGTCAAATACCGTATTCGAAAATTATATTATAATATAATACTCGTAATAATGTACATTCGGTTTTGTTACGTGTGACCTTGTAACGTAGGTATAGAGATCGAGCCGCTGTCGACTGTAGGTACCTAGCCAATAACTCAGGGATACCTATTTTTGTTAACGACAATGTAGCAAAACAGGGCGTCCTAGTAGGTTACGCGTTCGCCTTTAGTTCGCATCCTTCGGGAACAGAACCCTAAAAAGACTATATTGTTATTATTATATACCTATTTAAATTATATACCTATTTAAATATAATATATTTCTATTTAGCCTATACATCCCACTGGGCGCAAGCCTTCTCTGAGAGAGTATGGGCTCAATTACCGTGCATACTCAACTGCCCACCGCGGATTGGCAATTTCAATTTCAAATTCCCGATTCTAGAAAGGCCCGAGGCGGCGCGGATTAGAGAGAGAGGTTCCATCCAAAATATTTGAAAAGAAATAAATCTACGTACGGCTCGCTTAGTGGCGTTCACCTTCAGACTTCGACCAGCTATGCTGAAGCATGAAGGATTCACTTGCTACTATAAACCCTCCGATTTCACATTTCCCCGTCGTCACCAGGAAGACACGGCGCTACCGTCGCGCGAGCATCTGCTGGAGTCGCACCTGACTCGCTGGACCAACGTGCGACGCGCGTGGCTCGAGCAGTCCGCGCGCGTCGAGGCGCGCTACGAAGCGACGCAGAAGAGTCTCAACAGCATGTACCTCAAGTGAGTACCTTTGGAGCTTCGAGGGTCGCGGGAGAAGCTCTACCATGAAGAGTGATGCAGCTACAATCGCGATCTGTATTTTATTTTATTTGCTGGGGTTACAACAGAATGAGTTACACATAAAAAAACCGGCCAAGTGCGTGTCGGACTGGCGCACGAAGGGTTCCGTACCATTATCAATACAAGATTTAAAAAATAATAATATTAAAATGATTGTTGTAGTGGTTTTTTGCTGCTGCTATAAGAGCCTAGGACTCCACACCTCCAATTGATAAAAATCCGTATTTCATAGTGCGATGCATGCTCCATGTTTTTTTTTTATTTATTTAATTAATAAAGACCTTTACATTTTTTTTTACAAGTTTCGCCAAACTGCCTTGCAGTTTATTGGCGTTACGCTCCTATAATTTATCTTAATATTTTAAGTATTTTAACTTGGCGGCCCTACCCGCACCACCCAGACGTCGCCATTGAAATCGAATTTTGTATGAGGAGTTTTAGTTTTAGTTAAATGCTATTCAGGCCATGCCTAAGAGAGTGGTGCAAGTCAGCCTTAGTATATAATGTACTTATTTACTTTCTTGCATACAAAAAAAAGTACTTATATCTATCTTAAATTAACTAGATTGGCTAAACGAGTCCTGAGCACAGTATTCAAGACTCGTTCAGCCAATATTTACCTACTTCAACATAATTTCCTTCAATTTATCTTTTAAAGTGCTTATTCTTACTTTATTCTGGTCTAACAAAAACAAATATTTATTAAACAATTTGGGAATGTAATATTCTCTAGTTCTTTCGCCGTAGTAGTTTTTAGCTGATGGTTGTAGCAACTGGCCTCTTTTAGCAGATCTGGTGCAGTGTTTATGAGCTAAGGGGTTTTGTATTCTTTAGAATAATATGCTTCTAGTACAATCATATAATCAACCTTACAGTGAACAGGGAGAACTTTACACACATTAAACAGTTTATCATGTACATTCTGCTATAAGTTTCTAAGTCTAAGTTTCTAAAGTCTATGTTTTGTATCAGCAGAAAACTAGCACTGTTGTTATAGGTGAAAACCTGTAATTTGCTCACTAACTAGTTATATAAGTCGCATATACTGTTTATTAGCTGTTGGTTTTCCATAGATGATAAAATAATACTAATAACAATAGACACAAAGATCGAGAAACAAATCACGTTTGTTGTATGGGAGCCCTTTAAATATTTATTTTATTTTCATTAAATTATTTATTTGTGAATATTTCACGCGTCTACCTGTTGCCGTCACAAAAAACGGCAAAAAATACGCTTGTTGTATGAGAGCCCCCCTTAAATATTTATTTTATTCTGTTTTTAGTATTTGTTATTATAGTGGCAACAGAAATAAACATAAACATTTACATACAGGCACTGTAACGGATGGACTGTCTTTCAGCAATAAAGCCATCAGACGAGGTTTTCATGTGACAGGCAAACGACGGTGCGGCGATGGATTTTGCTCAATAAAAAATATAAAATTAATTAGCTGGAACAAAACTGAAAAAAATATGGCCGCGGAGAGAGTCGCAGATTTCACATTTTATATAATCGATAATACGCATGTGCAAAGGTCCTGCTGCACCGACGTGCGTGAGGTCAGGCTTTATTAAGCTTAAACAATTGGCCAACAGATGGCGTTACACGTATGAAAGATTTAAACTAAGTAGTAATTAAAAATATGAATTACACAAAACAATACTTTATCGTCTACAGGCACATACATTGCTTCTGGCCGCACACTAGGATACCCTGTGTCGTGGGAACAAGAAACAGCGACATCACAAACATGTAAACATCATCAGTGAAAATTTCAACTGCGTAGCTATCACGGTTCATGAGATACAGCCTAGTGACAGACAGACAGACATACGGACAGTGAAGTCTTAGTAATAGGGTCCCGTTTGGCACCCTTCGGGTACGGAACCCTAAAAATAATCTTATAATAAAATACACAAGTGAATAAGGTAATTTTTGTGATTGCAATTTACAAAGAGCAATTATTTATGAGAAGCCCAGCCCCATTTCATAGAACTACTGTATAAGGCCACATAAGATTCTCAAGTGAGTTGGTAAACCCATTCTATTTATGCCCATTTATTTCTCTCTGTCCGTTCATACTGGTGTTGAGTCTGAGCGTATCGACGACGCGCTGCGAGCGGCTAGGGCCGATTGCTGTGAACACAAGCGTCGACACGCGAAACAAAGGCCGTAGTCGAGTGATCGTCGTGGCATGAATTCGCATGAATACGCGTCCATTGATAGATACATAGATAACCATTTATTTAACGACACAATACTCAAAATAAGACATAAACATTTTATACATAATACAACAGAAATGCTAAAAATAAGAACATAATATAATATAACGGGCAACTATTGCTGCAACTTCGCTTTAATTGTGGAGAATTTGACGCTTCTACTCTGCACCACTATAAGCTGACCCTTTGAGGGTGTTATCGGGCGCTAGTTTAGCAGGGCGTGCTATTCTAAGTCGTACTGTACAGTGCCCGTGTGTTGGCTTTCGTATCGCAGATAGTGGTACGTCGCGCTTAATAAACCATAGCACCTGTATATGACAACCTTCAATGCCCTGTTAAGGCTGGCCACATACATTCGTTTGCTTCGTGTGCTCAAACCACAGCAATTTCAAATAAAGTTGGCATGTCATCCCTACAAATTCTAAAGATTTTCTTTCATTCGTTTGCCTGCCCAGCTCCTGTTTGTAGTAAAAAAAACCTAATGTGTGTTATAATTGTACGGAATCCCGGATGGGATTCATGTTATCATTTGGGTTTCCGTAGCAAGATAACTGTTTTTAATAAGTCCATTTTACTTTTCAGTGGTGGCGGAACCAGCGTCTCTTAGGCGGAAACTAGTTTTTAAGATATAATTGTAACATTTGTATCTGATTTACCAAACTTAGCAATCATTTTCAATCAATCAATGTATGAACATCGATAATCTTTATAAGTTTTACCTCATGACCTTTTTTTAGTAGATTTATGTGATATCGTAATCGAGTTGATTGTGTGATTTTGATCAATATTTAGCTGGTAAGTGAAAAGCATTGTTTTAGTATCTTTCATTTTATTCCTATAAATAAACAAGATTGTACGCTTATTTACGCGTGTTTTCTCTTCTTGGATTGATTGGGGCAGTCCGCCTTCTTGTGTCCCTTTTCATTGCAGAGGTAGCAAGACTGAAACCAAAGTAGATAAGATTAAAATCAACCTGTAAGATTAAAAAAAACCTATTTAGAGGCTAAAAATTCCACCCATGCCGGGACTTGAACCCGCGACCTCTGGCACGGTTAGCCAGAGGTCGCGGGTTCAAGTCCCGGCATGTAGGTTTTTAAAATTATCCTCAGCACGGTTTAGTGCAACAAAAAGAATATAATAAACTTGCTTTTTATTCAAAATAACAAAGTACTGCGACTTCATGAATATTACGAATTTTCAATTTGAACTAAGTATCCATTTCAAAATATACATTATTTTGTGGAAAAATCTGTCAATTTTTACTGGACGATTTGTTAGAAGAACATACCTAGTTGACGGTTGCTCTAAAATGCGCAATTCCTAAAACTTGTCAGTTAGAGTTAAGTTTTTCAATAATTTTTGTTCCATGGCATTTAATTATGTTCGAAATATAACTGTACAGTACACTTATAATTTTACTTTAGGCTAGTCATAACAAGCGTCCGAGGCGCGCGCTCAGAACGCTGCGTTTCGGGCGCCCTTTAAAATTGCATGAATTTATAAACAAGGAATCACACCAAGCAGGGCGCGCGTCGTACAAATTCCAAAAATTTTAGGACGCCCGATACGCAGCGTTCTGAGCGCGCGCCTCGGACGCTTGTTATGACTAGCCCCTTTCCAATGTCACAGCCTCCAGTAAACAATTGTTCTACATAAAAGAAGTAAGTCCATTAACAAACAAATAGTATTAAGACATCGGTACTACAAAGCAGAAAAACCGTAAAATTCCGAAAAAAGTAAACAAAAAATCAAAATGTAGCCTATAAAAATTGTATTACTGATGTTCCTGTATATCAACAGAACGAATATCTAACATGGAAGGCGGAAAAAAATCAATAGATTACTCACCTGAGTCTCCACAACAGCCCCACAAACATGGTCCTTCTGCTGGCAACACCTCTCACAGGTTTTACAGTGGAAGAACGTCGGCTTCACGCATCGCTTACAGACATAGCAATGCTTGTAAGTCATCCCGCTTTTACTCGTACACTCATTACACTTGCTGCAGTGATTGTTGGTCACCGATACGTGGAACTTGCATTTCTCGCAAAGCTTGTAATCTTTATCGCCCGTGAGGTCTATGGAAGCGAGAGGCAAGTTCGTGAAGAGGCGAACGGGTGAGCCGTTCTTGCGTCCCTTGTTGGTTTTATTTTGAAACTTTGAGTGGTTTTCGTATGTCACCTGAAAAATGTGTAAATATTCAAATGCATTCAACTACAGCAAGGTTGATTATAGCTCTTCAGTATTGTTTCATCACATAAATGGCAATATCATAGTCCCTGTGACGACAACCCCTCGCTCCCCTGTCAATCTCCACTTCTCGGCGGCGTTAGTAATTTAATCGAACTCAATCGAACACTGGTCTGCTTACCGATCGTTTGCCCAACCACGGCCACCACTCGGACCGTTCACTGTCCAGCCTGACCAAATGTGCTAAACAATGCGCTATTTAACATCCGTACGCCACCTTGTTTGTCACATGCGTGAATGATTGGGTAAGTGTTCTGCCGCATCGCGCCTTTACAAGTTTTAAGGGGTAAGTTTGCAGTTTGCTA
This sequence comes from Yponomeuta malinellus, assembly GCA_947308005.1. NCBI lineage: Eukaryota > Metazoa > Arthropoda > Insecta > Lepidoptera > Yponomeutidae > Yponomeuta > Yponomeuta malinellus. The sequence continues at coordinate 18,485,113 of OX371006.1, read as the reverse complement.
TTTCAGAATATTCCAATTTCTTCTCACCTGATAATCGTGCATCTTGATTTTCGGCTCCATGTTCTTGATATAGGACTCTGAGAAGTACGGGAAGGCCCACACAACCGGCAAGAGAGAGCCTTCAAAGGTTGGAACAACAGATTTGTAGCTTTCTGTGATGTCCCTTAAAGTCTGGATGAGGGGCTCCACACGCCCGCCGAACGGAGGGTCCATTACCACACAGAGGCCAGTTTTACTGAAAAGATTCAATTCAAAATATACAAATTAATTTATTGCGAAAGTATGTTTCTGTTAGGTACCGAGCTCTTTATATGACAAGTGAACTTTTTTAGTGATATATATTCTGAAGTCATATATATATATATATATATATAATTATATGACTTCAGAAAAAGAGGAGGTTTTTGTCTATGTTTTCGCACAACTCCGTAAAATATTAACCGATTTCGACAATATTTTTTGTTCGAATAGATATAATGTCCCATTGCCATTTTAATTTGGTGAAGATCTGATAAAGACTTTCAGAGATGGAAAACGGAACTCTTCAATGGACAACAGTAAATAAGGTCTAATGGAGCCCAACCTTTAGTAGTATCCATATGTTTAATAAAATAGCGTATTCCCAAGGTAATTTGGTGATCTTCTGGTAAAGACCTTCGGAGATGGAAATTGAGAACCTCCATTTTTAATGCAACAAACTAAGTAGGGTAAATTATGGTTATAAGGAACTTGTTTATTTTCCTCCCGGTGCGGGAGAAAAATAAACAAGTTCCCACTAAAAATTTAAAAATAAAAAAAATTGTTAAAAATTAGAAACCGACTTCGAAACACTACAGTTTACACTAAATTATTTAAATTATTTGTAACTTTTTAGTGCTGTAGTGTTTCGAAGTCGGTTTTTATTTTACACTAGCTGTCCCGGCGAACTTCGTAACGCCACAGAAAACGTTTGTATGGGAAATAGAAAAGGGCTGTTTTTAGGGTTTTCCCGGAAATTATTCGATTTTTTTTTGGCTCTTAAACCTTCCCTAGACCTCCACGAACATTTCAAGACTAAGATAAGATAAATCCGTTCAGCCGTTCTCGAGTTTTAGTGAGACTAACGAACAGCAATTGATTTATATATATATATATATATAGATTTAAAATTTTTGTTGCTTTTGAAACAGTAGCAACGTGGTAGCAAGACTACCTTACAATATACAAATTAGATAGATGTCTTTTAACTGCTAACGCTGACTCCTACTGCAACATTACTATTTTGCTATATTTATGTTGCAATAGGAGTTTCATTTCTACTATGTTAGCGAAATACGGGCTATTTTTATAATAACATTATGTCTTCAGTTAATATCTTCCTATGTTCAATTTATATTCTGAGGAAAAGACTGGAATTTGAACTTGTAGGTAACCTCTAGTTATCAGTCTGTTTCTATATGCATATATCGAGATTTTTTTTTTCTCTTCCAACTTATCTTTAAGCCTTGACCAAATTGTCTCTTCTTTCTCAATTAATTCATATCTTACCTAGAATCCTTAAGGAACTTCCTCAGTAGTTTCTCATCTTCCCGGCCATTGAACAGAAAGTTGTTGAACATGTTGTAGTAAATGTACTTGTTGGGAGGCTGGAACTGCGCGTGACGCCGGTCATAGTCCAGGAGGAGCGAGGCGAGGTCCGCGCGGGACGATATGGCTTCGTGGACAGATGGGGTGCCAATGCACAAGACATTGCTGAAAATATTAGGTAATTAATATCATCAGCACGACAACCGATGACGTCGACCAAATTGGAATAATATAATTTGCTAATAGAGGGTGTAATAGGGATGGGAAAAGAGAAAAGACAAATTTATGTTGATGAATTTTCGGACTAAAACGTTCGTAAGTACGAATTTAGAGTACCTTCCTGGTATTCCGTCCCGGACAGGGAAAGGTGGTAAGCAGGAGGAGAGGCGTTTGTCCAACGGAGGGACTCAAAACAATAGATAATAACTAAAAAATCTGTAGTAAGTAGAATGACTTGGATTTCGGTCATGTAATATACTCATCTAATATAATATGGTCATCTAATATAATACACAGTGTTTGTAATCGAACTCCTCAGAAGCGGCTTCACCGATTTTTATTATATTTTTTGTGTAATTTTGGTAGGTCTGAGCTAATTAATATGGCAAAACAACGTTTGCCATTGCCGGGGGCCGTTCAAGTATTATGTCAGCAGATTTATAACATTATTAACCCCCCCCTTCCCCTCTTCAACAAAAGTAAGCAAAGCTCCCATGCTTGCGTAAACATAGGTGTATGCATTTTCTTTTGATGTATTCTGCTTTTTTATTGCTTTGTGAGCAGCAGTTATAAGTCTAGAAATAAAATAGTCTTAGAATAAACGACTTTAACGCAGATAATATTAAATGTATAACTTTAACATAATTTGGCACACAATTAACATAATTTTTGGTATAACTTACATCATCATCACAAGTTTTGTTAACGTTTTTTATCCTACTAATATTATAAATGTGAAAGTTTGTAAACATGTTTGGATGTTTGCTACTGATTCATGCAGTAACGGCTGAACGGTTTTAGATGAAATTCTGTGTGGAGGTAGTTCGAGTCCCGGGGAAGGACATAGGATACTTTTTATCCCGGAAGTTACTCATTCCATGCGAACGAAGTCGCGGGCAAAAGCTAGTTGTGCATTAAAGTGTAACAAACAAACAAACAAACTGCTGCTGCTCATGAAGCAATAAAAAACCAGAATACATGAAAAGAAAAATGCACACACCAATGTTTACATAAGCATGGGAGGGGAGAGTAAAAGCTTTGCTTATACTTGAAGCCCCAAAGTGCAGGTGATAATGGTCTACTATTACACAATATTTAAGTGGTTTTATACAGCAGTTTCCTCTTACCCAATATTATTTTTCTTCAAACAATTAAGTATTGCAGCCACACTCTTCTTAGTGAATAGATACTGAGCTTCAACTGTATCATTTTCCATTGCCGGTAGCCATGTGGAGGCATGTCCTAGCTGCTCATCCGTGAGTGGTGTGACTACCCTGTGGTCCTTCTGATGCTTCTTAGTGTGTGTTACTATGTAAAGCTCTTCACAAGTACAACAGTAGGCTCTGTTCGATGGATGTTGAGATTTTACCTGAAATAACAGCCAAATATGTTAATTTAGGTACTCATTTATTACCCAATTCTTTACAGTCACGTCAATTTCAAAAAGTAAAAGTTTAGATTAGCTTAGAACACTTTATTGTACACACCAGAAAACAAGATACATTAAAAGGCTTACATGTCTAAGTTACATGCCGTATACAATTGGCAGTCTTATCGCTAAAAGCGATCTCTTTCAGACAACCTTGGATGGATAGAAGTGAAAGATGAAGAGAGTAGGTAGGTAGGTGTACATGAAATATATGGGAAGAAAATGTACATAAACTAATCGACTTACAACTAATATTCATAATTATTTAATAAAATACTCAAACTAACCATAGAATACAAAGATACATAATTATAATATACTAATACATACATTTCACACATAAACATGCTTAAGATTTGTTTTCCTGGTTAATTTCGTGTGCTTACAAGTTACAAAACCATAAAAATATGTATGGACTTATAAGAGCAAAGAATGTTTTAGTCCAACAATTGTATGTCCGATGTCGCTTGCCCTGCCAGTGAGACCCCAAATATGGCCATGCAAATTCAAAGACATTTGGTCAAGTTATTCGTCACTTTATTTTAACGTTAATTATTTACATTCTATTTGCTGAGAGTCAAAGTAAATTATGGCGTCTTTTCAAAAGTAAGCTTATTAGATTATTGAGGGCAAGATCTGCTACAGGTCTCTTCTTTTATCCTTTTATTCCTTCGAGCAGATCGAGAATTACGTAAATGTTTTAGTACCCACTCCCTACAACAGTAACATAGCTACAAAACAGAAAAGCCTGTGTGGTGTGAGCATGCCTTTTGCATTTTTCGTCTGTTCACACCATGCAGGCAGCCTGCTTCCCCCACTACTACACATATTTTCGGACCCCCAATTAAAAGTTAAAGAAAAAGTTCGTTAGTTGTTGACTAAGCACTATTGTCGCGGTACAACTGTTCTCTCGGCCGTTAGCAAAAGTCGCCATTACGTCGACACGCTACACCTTCGACCTCTCGTTATTCCACGTGCCCAGTGCCACCACAGAACTAAATCCCAAGAAGGCTGAAAGGCAACCAGGTTCCAGTCACGTCGGGCTATCAGTGTAAGCTATCGACGGTGGGCGGTCGTGGAAGGTGAATCGCCGAGGAGCCGGAAGCGGCTCCCACTAGAGGTACGCTGACCTCTAGCCCTCCTTGCACCACGGGTCTGGTGAGTCTTTCTGCCATTCCTTTGTCCCATTTTTGAGCGCTCAAACAATCGCAACCTATAAGTCGTCAACATACAGTCCACTCCATAATCGCGGAACCCCGGGAACACAAAACAAACCTCATTGAAAACTTTCAGCAGCGCGCCTTTGTTAACCTTTGGGATGAGTTTATCGTACTTCTCGTTGCGTTTCTTCTCGCCTTCTCTTTCCCAGTCTTCCTCTGAGATGTGCAGACTGCAATCCTTCTTGTTTCTGCATACGGAACAAGCGTAGAACCGACCTTTCGCAGTTGAAAACAACAGTGTCGGGCCATGCAGGCATTTTGGATGTGAACTCACGTCTTCCGGTACGACTTCGACTGGTGCGGTCTTAGTGACTATTTGGCTAGATTCTAATTTTCTCTTTTTACCCATCTTAGGAAGCAATGAGTGCTATCTTCTTGGTCTTCGAAAGAAAAAACACGTGTCGGTTCGTCGTCTCGTCGTGTTTACAATTTCGACCACAGACTACTCAGCGATTGACAGCGGAGCGGACCACAGAGCAGGAAATGCAGTAGTAGAGACATAAGTGATTACTCGAAGTGTGCAAGGACACAGCCGATTCCGTGCTTTGTCTTAAACTGAGCAGTGGCGGCTATTCACCAAACCGTTCGAGTACGTACAAAGGCTTAATAAAAAAAATGCAAAGTTCGAGTGCCGTCGTTAGACGCAACATTTATTTGGAAGTCTGACCTTAATATTTTTAGCACAAAAGAAAAATAATTTGTCTTGTCTGTAGATCAAAGATTAAAAAGAAAAAAAGACAAGTCTTCCCGTTCTGTACCACAGAGAATATAATCACTTGTTCTGTACAATATTTCGTGGATGTTCGGCGTGCGCAGATTTTTCTTTTTTCGATATATTTTAAAATTCACACCACAAATAGATATTTAAAATGAACGGCATAGTGAGAACAGCGCATCGAGTAATACAGAGCTGCGTCAAAAGCCTGAGCTTAACTGGTGCGCTCATGCACCGGTCGCAGGGCCCCGTCAAACGTGACTTCACTCGGGGAATATGGCACATGAGCTGCTCCAAGCGGCTGGACGGCGTGTCGGCTTCCGCGCAACTCCTCCACAAGCATTCCAATACATGCAGTTGCGGGTGCGGCCTCAAAGCGCTGCACACAAAAGGTGAGAGAATACCCCCTGCCGAAAATTTTGAGGTTATGTCCGATTGCACCACGTTGAGGCAGATTTCCATTTCACCTTATTCCTAACACCGATTGTTGCTTTTAGCAGATGAGGAAGGCCAAGTCCGTGAACCTAAGCCCGTCGGTGAGTCCTCCCATTCCTTTCCTGAATTCCTACTATCCATCATCCATTGCGGTCATGTGGTATATTTTAGTTCCCTGCTTACAACCGCCACATTGAGATCTCTGACGCATGAAGATGCTCAGTGCTAATTGCAGGGTAAAGCAATTTCATTTGAAATGCAGAAACTAGATGTTCATTAGCTAGTTTCTTTACAGAACTTGATACACTGTTAGACTCCACTCCATGTGGGGGATGGTTTCACTTTAATACCTTTAAGTTAGATTTCAAAACTACTTTTGAGTTAGAATTACTTTAGTTAAATTTTGGCTTATAGACACCTCAGTCCTTTCTTTCTAAAAATTCCATTGCTGAAGTTGTTAAAAGGAAAACTTACAAGACTCCACAATGCATTTGGCAGGTGAACGGGAGCTGGTGGAATTCCTGACAGAGGAGATTGTTGCGGAGCGCAAGGCGCAGAAGGTCAAAACCTTACCAACTGAGCTGGACGGCTTTGCCATCAAAGGCTCTGGTGCTGAAGTGGTGCTCACCAAGCAGTTAAATGATGAAGTGTAAGTGTGCACTCACTAAGGCAATAGAAGTATTGTTAATGCACTTCTGCCAATAGCTAGGAAAAAATAAGAGAGTAAACAACAATAAGATTAGCAAGAGCTTTATGATGTTATTTCTGACACACTTGCAGATAATTTCTGGTCCAATTTTGCTGACTTAATTACAAGTGTATCTACAATTTAGCTATCTATCGGGAATATTCATAATGTGTAGAGTTAACTAAAGTTTAAATGAGTAGAGTTTATGAAAGTTTAACTTTGAAAATTAACGAGAGCAGCAATAATTGGCACCCCATATCATAAAAAATTCAAATTTGTTCCAAAACTGGTTTCTAATAGACCATTTCCTTTTTAACAACTTCTCTTGTTCCCCGCCTCATGACTGGGCCTTAATGTATGTGTAATGTTTTATGTTAATGTCGCTATGCTTAAAAGCTTCTCAAGACTTAAAGTTTCCCTCATTAAAAAGAATGATGTCCCCACGTTTTCCGCCACACTTGGCTTGTCCCTTCAGTGGAATGACCGAGTGCCAAACATGGGGTAGAGAAAAGCCCAGCATATTATGATAGGACAGGCCGATGCTTGTTTTATTGAACACCTTTGCAACATTTGTCCCAATCATCATGCCTTATTTTCTACAATTTTAGCAGTAACCACCTTATTTATTTAATAAACCTTTTAATGACTCTCAGTTTCTATAATGTACAATGTACCTTTTTATCATGTTATTTTTAGTCGATGGTTTTCCTAAAACTCAATAAATAAATAAATAAATAAATAAATAGAAACAGTCAGTGGATGATTCAAACAATATTAAGAGGCGAGTTCACTGCTTGCATGTTTGCATGCATAAAAGTATATAGATGTGCATGAACATTTCTAGAATGTTTGTGCAGAATTTGTTACTGTTTGCTTGAGTGAGTTGGCCAAAATAAACATTTGTGTCCTACACTGCATTACCGTGCCACACGGCTCAGCACACTGGTGGAATCATACCTTTATGGAGACATTGCTTGAATAATCTTTTCTCGTTTTTTGAAGGCTGCCAACAACCTAATCCATCGAATATGTAATCTTTATAACGATATGTCTAATACCGAAAATGCCCCTGATGGCTATCACGAGTTGCTGTAACTTCTAAAAGTAAATTACAACTAATTTGCTATTTAAAGAGCTAAAGTGAGATCCATAAATAAAGTATTACGTTTGGAGTACCACAGTAGCATTTTGGGGCCCACACTCTTCCTTGCATAGCTTAACAATATCTCCAGTCTTGAAAAGAACAAAACCCAGCTTTTCTGCTACGCAGACGATACGGCTCTAATAATCCATGAAAACACCTGGGAAGCTGTTCTTGCAAGGGCCGAAGATGAGATGAGAAACATGTTCAAATGGCTAAATAAAAATCTCTTAACATTGACAAAACGAAATACGTCTGCTTCCATAAAACTCAAGCATCGAAGCCAACACTATCACCAAACATTAATATACACAATTGCACAACTCAGAATTACCCCCCTAAATCATGCCGAACAATAAAAAGGACATCTTCTATGAGGTATTTGGGAATTACAATAGAAGAAAACCTAAATTTTAAAAACCATATCCATAACCATATCAGGGAAAGTAAGAAAAGTGATCAATATAATGAAAATCCTTAGAAACTCAGCAGACATCGCGCTTCTGAAATATATATACTTTGCTATATGTCAATCCCTTATTAACTACTGCATTTCTGTCTGGGGTGGATCATGCAAAACGTTCATGATAGAGCTGGAAAGAGCCCAGAGATCGGTTCTCAAAGTGATGTCCAAAAAACCAAGAAGGTACAGCACACATGACCTTTATAAAGAAGTAAAAGTCCTTAGCGTTAGACAACTTTTTATTCTCAGTGCTGCGCTGAAAATTCAAAAATCCCTGCCAACCTTATCAGGCATAGAATATACTTTCAGAATACCAGTACCTTACGTGAAAACTACTTATGCTCAAAGACTCGGGAAGTTCCTTCACCCATTCCTTTACAATCGGATTTTAAAATTCTGCGATTTAAATGACAAAACAAAACATGAAGCAAAAACAATAATAAAGAGATAGCTACTCACTCAATCATACCATTACACCAAACAACTACTAATTAAATGATCAACATGACACACATCCTATATGAAATATTATATATAAATAATTACAAATACCTAATTATTATTATTATTATTAGTATAATTATTTATAATTTTATTTATAAAAGCGTGTAATACCATTTCAACATCTTCATGGTTTTAAGTTATAATTATTATTGTTTTATTATTATTATTATTTTTATTTTATTTTTTTTTCTCTTCTTCCGATTAACTGAGAAATTGGAATAGCTTTAATTTAGCTTAGTTTTTATTTGTATTTTTAATATTTACTCAGACACTGTCTACCACAGAGGAACCTTTTAATATTAGTAATCCACAAACGGGAGCCCACAATACAGTGCATGCATGATCCACCCCAGACAGAAATGCAGTAGTTAATAAGGGATTGACATATAGCAAAGTATATATATTTCAGTGTGGAGCCCACCAGAAATAACATCTGCCAATCGTTGTTACAAATAAATAAAATTTTACTTTACTTTATTTAAGGTTGAAATATATAAAAAAAAAAAAAAAAAAAAATATTTGCACAAAGATGAATAGTGTTACAACTTAAGAAACATACAAACTGGTGCTGGACAAACCTACTCCATCTAAAAAAAATGTCCCAGGCACTGCAGCGTCCGAGTGGTCCCTTCACCCATGTAGTGTGACGAAAGTGCCATTGGAAGTTGCATAAATCATCTCATTACGTAGATGCAAAGGCCAAAAATTAAAGTTTGAGAAACAAAAAGTTTTTTGTTCAGTTTACATCTACATACTATAACAATAAAACAAGTCAAAATACTTTTTGGTAATTAGCTCGCCTTTGTGCAGATTTATTTCTTGTGCAATAAAGAATTTTGAAATCAAATCAAGTCAAATAAATGTGTTGAATTATATTGCCCACTTCTTGACTCTGTTAAGTATGAAAAACAAAATTCACATGTAAACAATTCTTGTCAGGCCTTTCCCTCGCTCTGCCACTCTAAATTTAGTCGGCCTGTTTCAGCATCAACATCACATTCAATGTCAACCACACGGTGGACTCTGACGACTTCGGCGAGGGCGAAGCGCAGCCCGAGAAGCAGGAGTTCGCCGAGATGCGCTCCAAGCCCCAGTTCGAAGTGGACGTGGTCCGTGGAGACACTACCCTTGGATTCACCTGCTCCTTCCTGCAGGAACCTCCAGCGACTAACGCTGATGAGTACAGTGAGTACTGCTCCTATACTACGCGCACCAAATCCTAAACGATTCCGATGGTCTAACTCTCAAATTAATATGGAATTTGATAGTTAAGCTTCGGTCACACATAGCGACTAATCGCTGCGAGTGCACTCGCTGCGAATAATAGTCGCAGCGACGATTCGCTGCCTGCCTGTCATAAAGTTCTACACGAGAATTTCGACTGTCAGTGTCAGTGTTTTCGCAGCGAGTTAAATTGAACATGCTCAATTCTAGTCGCGGCGAGTGAATCTATTCGCAGCGAATATTCGCTGCGAGTAGGCATTCGCAGCAATTAGTTTCTGTGTGTGACCGAAGCTTTATGCGATTAGAATCGCTCGATGGCACGAGTCACGCGTTCTGTGGCGCTACAAGGTCAGAATTTGACAATTAATGTACTGGAAAGTCGTGACTTTCGACGTTTAAAACGTGCGACTAGCACCATTATACTACCCCTGCTGGAATTGGTCTCTGAACTCCACTTGTTGTTTCATTCCTCAATTACAATATGGTTGAAATTAATGTTAATTTAATAATACACTAGGGTTGTGGGTTAATTTCTCAGCGGAGGCCACCATTTTTGCTTTGTACAAAAGGCTTCAGACTGGGTGTATTGCCATGTTTGTGATGTCCTTGCCTGGTTACCATAGCACAGGGTATTCTTGTTTGGGAGCAGGACAAGTGATTGTGTTGTGTGACAAGTGATTTTTATAGTATGGTCAATTGAAAAAACCATTTGAGCACCTATTTGTTTCTCGCTTACACATATTGCGGACCATATGGTGTGAGCGAGCGGCAGATATTTGCTCAATCGATGCACACAGTGCATGGGAAATCACAAGGACCTCTATCCTGGAAGCCTATATGTTACCTACTTTTTCTATCCCTGTTATATTCCGCCACACTCGATACTCCGCACGATGGAGTTGCTCGAGCGCCAACGACAGGGTACAGCGACGCACGTGAAAAATGGAATCGTTCTCATTGATAGAATGGTTTTATAAGGACATTTGCAACAAATGATACTTGGTAGATAAGAAAAAACCGGCTAAGTGCGAGTTGGACTCGCGCACGAAGGGTTCGGTACCATTATCTATACAACATAGACAAAGATCGAATTTGAGAACAGCGCCATCTATAGAAACCAACAAGAAGAGTTTAACATTGACATTTAACAACATGACATCGGCGCTGTAAAGGTTATATGGATGGCCGCTAAATGGGGAGCGCTGTCTTTAGACAACATTTGTTGTATGGGAGACCAAAGCTTATTTGTATATTATTGACTTGTATCATTTCATTGACTCTTTTACAACTAACATACAGTTCTTAAGCTTGGGTAAATAGCAATATAACATTTTTTTTATTGTAGAAAAAATAGGCTTTGCTAGACAATACAATTTGACTACGTGGAAGAACTCGGAGTTTCTTTGTTAGCTTCTTTTCCACGTAATCTATTAATTCTGAAACTAACAACTTTGATGCTCATTAAGTAAAATGTTTACTTTCTTATTTATAAAAACTAGATTTCTTAAACACATTAATTTCCTAGCCACAGATTAAATAAACAGAGTTTTAGATTGGTTTTTAGAGGAATCGTGTCTTTATAAATAAGGCCGGCAATTAATAAAATATTTGATTAATTACGGGTGTCGCGTCGCGCGAATTCAAAATTTGAGCCAGCCAGACGTAATGTAGCCTTAAGTGGGTTAACACTTGTTTTGTTCATGTTCAGACGACATCTTTGGCATCGACGAGCTGACTCTATACAAAGGCGAGTGGAACGACAAAGTCTACGCTGTCGCCGGCGACGTCCTAGACGGGGTGAGGATCTCATGCTACTCTCTCTTGTGTCTTTATTCTTTGAATTCTATTTAAACTCCTTCAAAAAATTTGCTAATTCTCTCCAAATTGTGTTTACAAAAAAAAATCCTTTCCAATACGCATAAATTATCATGGGTAAGCGTTTATGAAAAAAAAATACATCGGTGAGGATTTATCTTGGGAAGGATTTTATTCATTTCGAGCTTTTATGTATTTTGGTGGGAAATTAAATTTATGAGTCCATAAATTTTATTCCATTTTCTTTGTACTAGGTCGACAAAATATTTTACTCCCTTTTTTAAAAAAACGAAAAAAGTAGTCTGCTAAGGCTCTGAAATAAGAAAACCAAAAAATATATATGAATAAAAATACATGAAAATAAAAAAATATATAATGTAAATAAATATACTTGTAATAGAGATCTACTCTTAAGTATATTAATTTTAAAGCTCTCGAATCTCCCTTACTGATATCTTTATTTTCACAGATAACGCTATCATAACAACTTACACGGTGATTTGTAGTTTGATAATTATGACTAATTTGTAACCTAATACTATTATAATAATATTTGTAATACGTAAGGGCGTCGCCGTGTGACGCCGGACTAAGAATAGCGTCACTCCATTTCCTCCCGTGGATGTCGTAGAAGCCGATTAAGGAAATAAATTACCAGGAGACCGGGCATCAGCGTCTTTCTGAGATTCCAACCGCATATTGCGATCGCCAACCCGCCTGCCAAGCGTGGCGATTATGGCAAAACCCCTCATGGTCATGAAAACCATCATGTCCTGCAGTAGGCGTCAAATGGCTGATGATGATGATGATGCAAGGGCGTAGCAAGACACGGCGTTATCCAAATTGCATTTGGCAGTAAATGTACCGGCGGCGACGGTGGTAGCCTAGTGGGTAGAACATTGGACTCGGTAGCGAGAGACTTTGGTTCGATTCCCAATGCGGGCATTGTACCTATGACTTTGTTCTAAGTTATGTACATTTGTGAAGTTATAGTAGCAATACCACTCGCTAACGGTGAAGGAAAACATCGTGAGGAAACCTGGGTGTCTGAGCTATTCACATACCTCAGCGCTTGAAATCGGTGGACACGCGTGGTGATTAAGCCCATATTCTCTCCTTGAGAGAAGGCCTGTGCCCTACAGTGGGACGTTATAGGCTGCTTATGTGTGTACATGCGGCAGCTTTACACAGGTTAAGAATTTCCCCGATTATTTCGCCACACTAGGCACTATGCAACAAGTAGTGACCAAGTGCCAAGTTCGGGGAAAAGTAACTGCACCAAGGTGAAGTTGAATCTCTCATTTGTATGAGGATTGTTCACTGACTTGCTACAAGATTTACTCATAGGTGTGGTTTTCAGATGAGGGTTGGCATTATTGTTTGAAATCACCTGTGTTGAACGTCGTTTTTAAGAACAGGATTCTTTATCACACTCTAAAAATTCAGCTATGATGCTGCCCATACCGGATGTTATTGTTACTGCATTTTAGGAGTATTTTAAAGACATCGCGTTTTTTTAAATAACTTTAACATACGTACATAACATTACATTAGAAACTATTTGTAATGCTTCTAATGCTTTGTAATGCTCTTCTTCTGGTTATGCAATAGTGCTCTCTCTCTATCTGCATTCTGTTTTAAACATCCCAACACACTAGACTTAGTTCGTTACGCGTTATCGCGTCAAAATGAGCGTCATACGACAATATTCTCTGCCATAATGATGTCGCTTGTTACTATCTAATATCTTAATTATTATGTACCGTCTTTTACTCTCATTCTTCACTAACAACTCACGTCTCGTCCGCAGTACCTCTACGATCTGCTAATGAACTTGTTGGAGGAGAAAGGCATCAGCAACGACTTCGTCCAGAAGCTGTCCGACCTCAGCACCGCCTATGAACACGCTCAGTACATCAACTTGCTAGAGACCGTCTCCAAATTCACAATCGGCAAGTAAAGCCCGATCCTTGGTGTCAGCAGGAAGACTGAGACCTGCGGAAGCGGGATTTCTGTCTATTGTTGATGTTTGAACCACATTATGAGTTACAAGCAGCTGTCAAAGGTCTCCATGAAATTGTATGAATTAAATTTCGGTGCTACTCATGTGTAGAGTAACTTCGATATTTTTGTTTGCTATAGTAGACAATCCGTCGATGGGTATACTGTTACAAATTAGCTGATCTACCATACAACTTATATTAAAATACCAGTAGACCATACAGACAATGTCTTCTGCTGTGAATTGTCATATAAAAAACAGTCCAAGTTTTTCGGGCAACTTTTTCAATTTTTGTCAGACTATTACGAATTATAAAATTTCATTTTTATAGACTAATCTGTAGAATTCTAAATGACCCGATCGGACCACCATAGCAATGGTTTTTAATTGTTCTTTTCGAGGTCATAATAACTGTCGGTAGGTGTATGTATCGACAATCTATTATAAAAAACGGGCAGTAATTTGTTTAATCGTTCAAATATCTAGCGTGGAAGATATCCCGTGGAAGGTTGGTCAAGTAAGCCCTGCAGAAAGATAGCCTAGTTGTCGAAACCCTGTTTTGAAGTCATACTGTAGTTTGACAGAAAGAGGCATATACCTATGCTATAAACAGCTTTAAAGGAATTAGTTTAGTTACAGACACATGTGGTGTGTTTTGTTTTATGATTGTTAGTGTTATGTTAGTCTCTATGTTATATTATAATGTATGTCGCAATAAAACAATTTAAATTCACTGTGTGTTTCTGTCATTATTTTTATGCCCCGTAACAGTGCTTTATTTATTTTATTTTTACCACAATCATTACCGGAGAAGTACATTATAAATTATAGTAGGTACTCGTACCTATTAGGAAAATAGTGCCTAAACGTTTTATAAGGATTACAATTGAATATTCAAAGTAGACGTGCGCGCCGGTCGAAAAAAAACGGGCGGCGGCGCGCCGCGAAAAAATCCACGGCGGCGGCGTGGGATTTTTCGACTTTGCAATAAACGTAAACGTATAATGAAAAAAGAACTTTATTAAAAAGATGATAGTCACTTTTCTTGACAGAAATTGTTTGCAACTTTTATAGTTGTCGTGCACAAAAATGATTTTGTTTACCTTAAATGGACTCAGCCGGGACCTTTTGGCTGTTAAAACCAATCCAGCAACCGAAAACACTATTTCGCTCGGAGTGCTGGTTGCTGGAATGCATAACAGAGCCTGTGCTAACGATGATAAACGCGGGTAGGCAGATTGTCTGGTTTGCCAGTAGGACAAGATGATCTTGCGGGTTTTGTCTCGGCGCGAATTTTAAACTACCGGCGGCGGCGGCGGCGGCGCGCTGCCTCCTTATGGCGGCGGCGCGCACGTCTAATTCAAAGTGCTACAGGAAAGTACAGAATTCGGATGAAACCACATGGACTTTTAACTGTCAATCTAAATTCGGCTCTAAAAACGCAAAGGTTTACCAGCTTTTGATGGCAGTAACTTACGAGTTTCTTCGTTAGTATCTTCTCCACATACCATGGGTTTTTTTATAGTTGGCATATTATTATCAATTAACAATAATTGTGACTTCTCTAACGGACTACCAATTCGAACGTCGCTCTTATGCCACCTTTGCTCATATTATACAAGGTTATTTATAAAGTGCAATTTCTGAGACGTCGATTAGAGCTTGGTTAAATTAGAATAGAAATAGAGAAAATCGCGGTTTTTCTTCTTTGCAGTGGCGTTGCTTGTTACATAATGCTTAAAACCATGTGCCACATAATGGAATAATATAGAATAGAATCGCTCGTAGCCCCGGCTGCTTGAGTGATCTTAAACGATCACGAAGGTTAAGCAACACAGGGCGCGTTCAGTGCATGGATGGGTCGCGTCTATGCCTAACGCTAGTGGCATTTTTCCGAGCGGTTCCGTGCTTCGCAAGGCACGTTAAGCTGTTGGTGCCGGCTGCCGTCGATAGATGGCAGTCGTTAAGCCAAGTCAGAGGCCTTAGGGCGGCTTGACAACTTCTGACAGTTGACGAGCCACTAGTCTACAAGCCTCCACCAATCCGGACTTGGCCCCCGTGGTGGAGTATGGCCTATACCTTCCTCAGGGAAGAGACCCGTGCCCCTCGGTGGGGACATAATGGGTTGATGATGATGATGTAGGACGATGATTTTCTGAAGGCTGCAACATTCGTTAATTATTTTTTTAAAGAATTAACCCTGTATTGCACGCCCATCTTTAAATTGTTTTTTTCAATGTCTCGCATCTCGTAACGTACCAGCGTCGTGTGGATTGATGTATTACTTAGGGCATTGAATAATTCAATGTTTAGGGTAATTTGGTCAGGCTGGTTCCTGAAAAATCGAATTCTGTTACAGCAAATCCCCATGCGTAAAGGTCAAAGGCATGCAGTGTATTTTAACAGTAGGTAATAGTAAGATTTTTTTTATTTAGTTATATAGCATAACACCAGATATGACAAAGAATGTTACATTGTCGACCGGACAACAGCGTGATGACTAAATAGAAGTATCCAGATCAGTAAGTACTGAGTCCACTGCATGAGCAGACAGTATAGGTTCATACGCTTTGGTGTAATTACTGTTACAGATACGGTAAGAGCAGGCTCTAACCAAGAAAGTATTTGAGGTTAAACTAAAGTTTGTAACGTTGCGCCCGGCCGCTGTAGTATGGATAGTCCGTAAAATTAAAATGTAATAGTTGATGTGCTGTGTCAACCTAAGTGCGTAGAGTAGAATCAAGAATAACATCCCTGAGTAGAATAGTACAGACTTGCTTAAACTCGTACGTGATCTCCATGTTGCTGTAAATTATTCAATTAAAAATTCATCAGTTACAGAATTGTATCTGGCTTAGGACAAGACGGTAAGTTCAGTATATACGTTGTAATCTATGACGAAGTACCCTATGTAGGTATGTGAGATAGACGTATGAATCTTAATACTATGGGGGTACTATAGGCGTACGATGGAATTGCCCGAAAGCGTGGTGAATTTCAATGTAGAATAAATGACTGTTAGCGGGATCTCCGACCAAGAACTCTTTCAACATTTTAAGCTTATTTGCCTTGTGAGTGGGCCAGTGACCTAAAAATAATTATTGCGCAAATAAAACTAGGTATGATAAACGCGAAAGGAAAGTAAATACCCTCTATGAGACCTACAATCAGATGCGTGAACTTTATCAGACAGCAAAAACACACAGTCTTCTCTCAGATTATGCGCGCCACACACATTCGGAACGCAATATAAAAGCGTTTAGTCGTTCTATTTTCTCTTAATTACATATTTTAAATACGTCTCGGCCACTTGTCAAAACTTTTTTAAACTTATTTTTTGATCAGCTGTTTTTATCAAAATCAGTTGTCTCCCTCAAGCTTGTATGTTAGTAGAAGTCAAAATCTTGAGAGTGAAAGAGATAAAGCTTCTTCACAACTTTAGTCTTTACTCTTGAACTTCATAGCGCTTACCCATACCCACCAATAGCAACCAATTTCATTGATTTCCTGTCAAAACTGACCAATAGCAATCGGTTGAAGGGGGAGAACTTCGCGCAAGTCGTTATCAGTCGCTGTCACCGATCGAAATGAAGCGAGTTTTGTATTATATCGCTAAAATGGCTGCCGCCTCGCAATCGCGTACGGTGAAGAAAACACCAGAAAATTTGTACGATTTGTGTTTGTCGAATGTAGTGACCAATTTGCAAAGTAAAAAGTGCAACAAAGATGAATTGCAAGGGCTCCCGGACAGCATCCTCATGGATATCTACTGCAGGGTAAGTGCTCTGCTTCATCCTCCCTGATAATAAAAACAGTGCTGCGGCCGAGATACCGTTACAATCTTGAGTACCTATTTGTAGCAATTTCATGTCTGAGCTGAATGTATTATCAGCGGGCTAACTAGTGATCGATTGGCGGCGCTGCACCGAGTTTATGTGGTGTAATTTGCCCATGTTTGCAGAGTTGGCTATTACCATTAGTAGGTATCTAGTCACTTTCACTGGCATGCTCACTCGTCGTTCGATAGTTCTTTGTTATGAAATCAATCGAGAAATAAAATTTCCATCGCCGGACTTGATTTATTTTGCACATTTGTTCTGTAACCAGATTATGCAACAATGTGATAAAATGTGTCTGAGGTCCTGTAGGTTCTTTTCCTTTGTCTCATCTGTCAATGCCAAGACTTACCTACGTGTAGTTTCGCATGCAAAGACAAAACAAGCAAATGGAACCAGGCTAGCATGAGTCAGGTTAGGTTACATTCAAATAGGTATAATGAGCCTGAGATCTTGTTAGCAATATGCAATCATGTTTACAAAATTTGTACATGTATGTTTTTGCAATGGTGACTTTTCTCATTTTCTACATTTGTTACATAGTATTCTTGTTGGATTCTTTTAAACATCCAAGGTAGTCTGAAGTCATTGTCATCGATAAATAACAAGGCAAGCTGGGTAAACCCACTCCTAATTTTCTAATGTCTTCCTAATCAGATAGGGCCCTGGCTGTATTAAAATAAATCGAAATAATTGGGTCCCTCAGGTTCCTAAAAAAAACCGGCCAAGTGCGTGTTGGGCCACGCGCAATGTAGGGTTCTGTAGGTTTTTTATCTGCTTTACAGAACTAACAACTTCATCATAATTTTCAATGGATTTTGTATGCAGTTTTCCTTTTATAAGTTGGTCGTCTATTACTCGTTAACTAGTAAAGCCTACTTATCTGTTATAGTTTTCCTTTTAAGTTCATTATATTATGTGCTACTGACCTGAATTTTTTCAAATTTCTACACTCAACCGTTTAGCTGGGAGAGGGGGGGGAACACCCTACTCTGACAAAAATTTGCACTATAAAGATTAAAATTTTGCAAACAGAAATGTTAAAATGGTCTTATATTTTCTTAACAATATTTTTCAACGACCAATCCAACGATACCCCACAACGAAAAAAAGTTATCCTTATCGAATGAAAAATAAAGAAAATTAAAAAGTTTATTAAATTTATTAATAATAAAATTAAGTTTATTATTAGTTTTTTTAGTTAAAATCTATGGAGCCTTCCTTGCTACTTTATTATTTTTCACTTAATAAGCAGTTTTTGCTTTTATATTAATTTTGGTGTAAAAATACTTGGTGTTGGGTACAAATAAACTTTTTCATTTAGATTCAATGGCTCTGTATGTGAGAACTAATTCAGACTCAGACAATTGACACCACACCTTTCACACAATCTCCTAGTTTTTTTGTAAAAAGAACAGGGCCTTACTCTCCGTTATGGCGTAAAGTGAAAAAGCAAATAAATAGAATATGCTTTGTACCCTACCAATCTTTAACTCTTTACTTAATAATCTTTTAAATTCGTAAATCTCTTAGCTCTTTACACAAATTGGTACATTACAGTACTGTGTATTGCAAATCTCAGTGCTTTTGCTTTTCATGTATACCGGCTATTTGTTTTCTAAGTTACGTACATTTGTGAAGTTGTAGTAGCAATACCACTCACTAACATTGAAGGAAAATATCGTGAGGAAACCCTAGTGTCTGAGGTATTTACATTTTACATACCTTAGCGCTCGCTACGTACAATGGCCTAACTATGAGGCTAAGTTCGGAAATCTCAGGTCTAACTAGAACTCTCGGGTATTTTTATTCTTACAAAAAAATGTGTAGGAATATGTGGGCAGGGCGCACTAATGGTTGTTTAAGTTAATGAATTATAAAAGTACTTAACTTTGTTTACTACATTGGAAGGTTAATTCTTCATAAAATACATAGATCTTACTTTTAGACACACTACAGTAACCAAAATGTCACAGCCATGCCATGTCCACTTACCAAAATATTATTTATTTTATTTATTGTACAAATTATGTTCTACTGTAATCACGATTTATATATTAGTCAAATATACGCTCCTATTCATTTTGTGAATGTTGCATCTAACATTATACATATTTATTGTTTTGCCTTGTTAAAAAGTATAAAATATAGTGCTTGTAAAGTTTGTCCGAAGTTTTTTTATAACAACCATGGCACGACGTAAAAATCCTTCCTAAGCTAGTAAAAAATTTTATTTTTATTAAATTTTATTGACTGCCTCGTTGGTCCAGCCGTTAAGGAGCTTAGCTACCAAAACATAGGTCGGGGGCTCGATTCCCACTGGGTGCCGCCGCCGTACATTTGCACAAATGGCCTCAGTCTGGGTGTACTTTCGTGTTTGTAACGTCCTTGCCTGATTACCATAGCACAGGGTATCCTAGTTTGGGACCATCACTATTCACTACAAAAATAAAATATTTACTTAATGAACGTCAAAGCTGTTAGTTTCACAATTGTAGATTTCATTCAATGAATTTGCCCTTGATGGGTCCACAATGGAGTTATTGATTCTTGTCAATTGACCACTGGCATGCTGCTTATGAAAAGTTTAACCTAGTTTTTTTTGTACTTCTTGACTGAAGCAACAATACATTGATGTGTTTTTTTGGTTTAGATATGATAGCTCATGGACTGGGAGAGTGTCTGGCATATCTTAAAGTTGTTGTAGTTAGGTCTAATATGTCTGCCCTGTGACCTTACAGCTCATACTCAATTAGGTCAGTCCCTTTAAGCCTCAGGTGCCTAGTCTTCCGGTTTGGAACATGCCATTCCCAGCATACTCTTTCTTTTTCCAGCGAGCACTTCACAGTACATACTAACGACACCACATCATAAGCGTATACTGTGTTAACGTGATGCAACCTCTTTCTGTAGTGTGGTTTCTCTGTAGGATTGGGAAAACTGTTTCCACATGGCGAGACCGCGTCTCGCGAACGACACCGTCCTCCCCACAGAATAGACTTTTCTCAGCCCATGGTTACCTCCCCAATTATGTTTGTGTTGCAGTCTCGCTACTTTTTATACGAGTACGTCGCGAACAAGGTCGCGGATACATACTATGTATTATTTTATTGGATAACTCTCCTCCTTTACGGGTTTGGTCTACCCACTGACCGCCGTTGGATTCTCGGCCGGCCACCCGTTACTTCCCTGGTCCACCTTCTGTGTTTCATTATTATGCAGGCTATACAAGTCATTGTATCGTGACAAGTGGCAGTCCCTGGTCTCTGCCTGTCATACAGGCGTGAGTTTATGTATATTGTACACGACCCACTCTGCGCACAGGATTTTCCTCACCGAGTATGGACCGAATCACTATTGGCTGACCAGCACTAATTGGCAATTTCGAGCGCTGAGGTATGTGAACACCTTAGGCAATGTTGTTGCTACTAAACATTCACAAATCTACTTAACTTAGACAACAAAGCCATTGGTACAAGCGGACACACCGGACTTGAAGCCCACGACCTCATAGATTTGTGGCAAGCGTTCTACAGACCGCGCTACCACTCCACATTAATTATGTTGTAACTTTTTTTATGATGAATACATTTTTTTAAATGTATCGTTTCATACAACGCATATGAAGTCGCCTCGTTATTTGATATGAAAAATAGCGAACAGTAAACATGAAATCATTACAAACACTAGGTAGGCGGATGTACCCACGTATAACCATTAGCATTTCTATTTACATCTATCACGCCGGGGAGCGCTGCGAACACCTGTGTCTCAGCTATGTACACATTAATGTTTAGATTTGAGAAGAAAAGAGAAGGAAAGAAGAGTCATTTATTCAGAACTCGGATTCTAGAACAAGACATATCACAGAAACGAGGCGGACAGATAGACAGATGTCCTCATCCAAGTGGCGGGAAGACGCTGGATGCAAGCCGCTTCCAACCGGTCTTTTTGGAAATCCATGGAGGAGGCCTATGTCCAACAGTGGACTTCTTGTGGCTGAATTATGGTGATGATATCACAGAAACGAAATAAACTGATAACTGACATAACAACAACGGAAGAAGAGTGAATACACTACAGACAAAACAAATTATGTTAACCTGTGGTGTGACCTAAGGTGCCACAAAAGGCAGCTGTCTCAGCGTCATGCTAAGGGAGTGAGCCCTTAGCGCTGATTTTCAGTCAGTGCCTGCGGCAATTCATAATTGTACTACGGAATGCGCATCGTGGCGCATTTTTTTTTGCTTTAAGTTGCTAAGTGGCCCGTAATATAGCAGAATAGAGTGCACGGATGTAAAAGTTATGTGCTGTCTGACCACTCCCGTCCGTCCACCGAAATAATGCTAATGTTGTTCCCTGCATACACATATAAAAGTGACAACAAATACACTCTAAGTAGTGCAGAAAAATAAAAATAGATTATGTCCTACGGGGCACATAGCACGCAGAACTGATGGCCGATGGGGCCGAAAAGTTCTCGAATGGATACCACATATCGGCAAGCGCAGCGCAGCGTAGGACGACCAGCCACAAGATGGACAGATGACCTCATCCAAGTGGCAGGAAGACGCTGGATGCAAGCCGCTTCCAACCGGTCTTTTTGGAAATCCATGGCAGGATTGATGTCTATGTTCAGCAGTGGACTTCTTGTGGCTGAATGATGATGTCCTACCCAGCAACAAAAAGTTTCATCAACTGTCGGATAACGCCCGACAAATAACTTGACCAAATGACTGCATTGGGTCAAGTTGCGTCTAATTGGCGACAGACGCGGGATGCTTTAGTCAAATCAACGACTAATAAAAATAAAAAAAATGGTTATACGTAGACATCGCAAACTTGAGATGATTATTGTTCAATTTACGAAGCAGGTTTACCACTTTGATATTATCCGAAAGCGCAATTAGGTGCGTAAATTCGGCCTTTTGACGAATATTAAGCTTCCTGGTTTTCTAAAAACGACGCGATATGAAATGTGAAAGCTACTCGTATATTACGATACTTATGCCACAGAAACGTGTGGCGAGGCTTGGTTAAATTATTTCAAATCATTTGAATATTGTTTATCACGTGATATCTCGTAATAGAAGCGCAGATGACCACGCATTAGCATAGGCGTGATATGGTACAGAAAATGGAGATATACTATCTCTGTCTTAGGAGCTTGTTTACTTGTCGACAAAACAACTTTTACTATAAGTTTATAAGGCTCCGACTTCATGCGGAAATAGAAATCTCAACTGCACAATAATTTTCGCAGTTAAGTTTGAATTTTAAAGTCAACATAAATAACATGACCCCAGCACATCATCTCAGGGAGAAGGCAGTGGCTGAAAACCAGCGCTGCCCGGGACTGATCCGGGTCAGCAGCAGCTGAGCCACTACCCTTTGCCTTATTTTATGTCGTCACTACTTAAGCCTTACTTTGTTTTAAGTTATTTTTTTTCTGATGATGCAATAAATTGTTTTTTATCTTTATCTTATCTTAACAGTGGGTATCAATACATTTTCTGGATGTGTGTTGGTTAGCCTCTCCGTCTTAGACATTTTGCCATTTCTTATTGTTTTATTTATTTGCTCCGCCAAAAGGATAATATTGAATGAATGCAAACGTTTAAAACCGTTTCTTCTAGTTAAAACGCCTCCAATAAACATTAGTTTAAAATTATTTTTTTGTACCTATAAGAATAATTTATTTCCAAATACCTTACAGTGTTGATACAATCTAATACTAAAACTAGTTTATGAATAAACATTAGCTTCTGTTGCTGTGCTAGGCTTGACACCCGTTCTCGCAAGCAGCGCCAAATGGCCAATTCCCCAGTGAAATGAGTCAGTTTCTAGTTACAGTTGAGATCATAGCTTTACTTTATTGCGTAGAAAATAAATTTAGATAGGTAGATAAATAATTTATTCACATAAGACACACACACGTATATAAAGGAAAGTAATACAAATCAATTCAAAAGTCACAATACGAAGAAAGAATATAACAAAACAATAACATACAGAAAAAAGCAAAAACACACTGGAAATTAGCCAGATACGGTACGACAGGGGTACAAAAGTGACCAACGTAGGTGTGGCAAATTTGAATGGGCTCCGACTCAGCATGTGCTGAAAGTCCAGGAAGAACTTCAGCGCTGATATTCTGCCGGTACCTTCTAGCGGCATGCAGCGCCAGGAGAGCCGAGGTGAGGTGGTCGAATTGTTATCAGACCGGATTAAAATTTATCAAAAGAATAACAAAAACAAAATGTAGAATATAAAAAATTTATTTACAAAATTCCGTGTGGCGCCGGATTAAGAATACCGTCACTCCATTTCTTTCCGTGGATGTCGTAGAAGGCGACTAAGGAAATAAATTACCAGGAGACGGGCAGCAGCGTCTTCCTGAGATTCCAACCGCGTACTGCGATCGCCAACCCGCCTGCTAAGCGTGGCGATTATGGTAAACCCCTTCATAGTTAAAAACCATGAGGGAGGCCTATGTCCTGCAGTGGGCGTCAAATGGCTGATGATGATGATTTATAAAATTTGCATATAAAAACAGTACTACTACTTAGATATAAGAAACTATTTGTAATATCTTTCACCTGGTTGTGCAGTAAAGTGTTCTCTATCTATCTGTCTATTTTGATAAATTAAACCTGTGAGTGTGTGACATCTCTGCCGTGTCAAGACAAAATACTGTAATTTAAAAACAGGCATTTTCCAGAAAACGCAAAAAACACTTTGTTACGAAAATTACGCATAAATACGTCAAATATAAACAGATAACTTTGAAATTTTTATGTGTTTAATAATAGTACACATAATTATGCCGTAACAAGAAAAGTAAATATGTTATTTATTGAATTTACAGCATAAAACGTGTTATGTTATGACGTAAAGGCCCAGCTAAGCAGAATAATTGATTCCACAAAATATTGCAACTACATATTATGTAGTGTTTTGTGTAAAGAGTTGGTAAAGAAAGAGGTAGGCTGCACTACGCAACAGAAAAAAACAGTGGAAGTGGCATACGCCTGAATTACAATCGGAACCGCTGTCGCCAGTACTCACACTATCACATGGTTAACTACAAAGAAATCTTGGCCGTGGCGTTTTACTTAAGATGAAATTATAAACCCCGGCATCTTGACATATTTTAAACCTTATGACAGGGCCACGCTGTCGAAATTACGTTGTATTTGTCTGTTACTTACGATGTCTGAAAACAAAATCCAAAAATTGCATAGAAAGTGCTGTCATCTAGTGACAAGTAGCCGAACTACGACGCATCAACAAAACAAGTAGTTCGGCCGCCCGGCAACAGATGTCCATCGATTGCACTAGTGATGTGCGTAGTGCGTAGCTTATGACATCGATAATAACTTTTACTATCATAATATCTGTGATTATGAATTTAAGCGAAAGTAAGACATTAATAGTATAGGATTTTCATTGTTTTTATCCTTATCTAAGATTTTAGTATTATTTACACAAAGGAGATTATTGTACTAGCTTGTACAGTAATCTCCTTTGTTCATATATCCATACTAATCCATATACATACTGTAAATGCAAGCAAGTGTGTCTGTGTTTCTGTACCGATCTGAACCGATTTAGATAGATAGGGGGATAGGATGATTTCTGGGATAAAAACTATCCTATGGCCTTCCCGGGACCACTCAAACTATCTCCATACCAAATTTCATCGCAATCAATTCAGCGGTTTAAGCTTGAAGAGGTAACATACATACAGACACATTATAGCATTTGTAATATTATATAAATCGTCCCCGGGAAGCACATAGGATAGTTTTAACCCGGATATAATTCCCTAAGGAGGTGAAATGGGGGGGTGAATCGCGGGCAAAAGCTAGTATATATCTATCCATACTAATATTACAAATGCAATAGTTAAAGGATCAACTTTACTAAGAAAAAAAAGGAACCAACCAACCAGTTTTTTATATAATCAATTAGTAACAAACAACGAAAAATATACAAAGCTTAAAATATATCTTTACTGTCCTTTACTGTAGGTACTTGTCTTTGCTGGCATCCAATTTTGTCTCCCTGTCGCATCGATCCATTTTTCCTTCTGAAAAGGATCTTTAGGAAATCTGAAAATCTGTGGGAATATATTTCAGTGTTTTATTCGAAGATTCGGAAATGATCATGACGTACACTTTTTACAAGAAGTTACGCGTACTATTACATGTAGGTACGTGGAAATAATATCATAAGTCAGCCTAGAATCAATTTAAAATTATTATTACATTCATTTTAATTTTTAACTCGATAACTAGGAAACAATAGTAAAACCACTCAAACTCTGCACGAAACGAATATCGATAACTTTGTCGACAACACCATCTCACTATTTTCGAGAGTTTAATGTACGATAGAGTAGCGAACATTCTAGAATCGCTCCATTTAATGACAAAGACAGAAAAAGACCTTATTGCATTCACACAGAGTTCATTTTTGTATTTTGCATTGCTGTAAAATGCCTAACGGAATTGAAAATTGAGAAACTTATCAAAATTAAATGAAATGCTACTTACCGATGATACGAAATGCCACCATGGGTGATGTTTTTGGTGCGGCTATCGTTTTTGCACTCCAAAATGGAGCAATAAGGCATATTTACAGCGCAATCCTTTTTTTTCCGATATGGTTGACACAACCAGCTTAAACAACACTCTGCGGCGAACTGGGCTAGGTTGCGCGGAACTCCGCGTAATAGTGGCACACGCGACACGCCTACTTTACACTTCTACTGTTTTTGTTGTTCTGTGGGCTGCACGTTGTGAGATTGTTACGACAAAACACTGCATCTACAATTATGTACCTGACATAAAAAAAAAACACTGAGTATCTATAGAACCAGTATTTTGTCAAAACCGGTCTCTATAAAATTGGGAATACAGTCTTAATTACCATGGTTAATTTTCGTATTATTAAAACTTTTTCAATATTTTTTGATGGCATACCATGTACCAAAGGGCGAAGAATCGAATTATTCATGTTACCGTAAAACACTATCTATAGATACAGTGTTTTGTCATACCACGGCAGATCTGTGCCTGCAACTAGGTACTGATGTGCAGTTAACCGGGAATATTTATTAATTTTCCATCCAGTTTGTTACCATTACTAGTAACATACATAACATAACATAAGCAGCCTATATACGTCCCACTGTAGGGCACAGGCCTTCTCTCAGGGAGAGAGTGTGGGCTTAATCGCCACGCGTGCCCACCGCGGATTGTCGATTTCAAGGTATGTGTGAATAGCTCAGACACTCAGGTTTCCTCGCGATGTTTTCCTTCACCGTTAGCGAGTGGTATTGCTACTATAACTTCACAAATGTACATAACTTATAAAACCAAGTCATAGGTATATGCCCGCACTGGGGATCGAACCTGGGTCTCTCGCTTCCGAGTCCGATGTTCTACCCACTAGGCTACCACCGCTATGTTACCAGTAACATTTCCAGAAATTATAATAGAAAAATTTGGCACAGATAATTTGAAGAATATTCCCAAAATATATTACTAGAATCAGTGAAACTAGTCGCTTGCCAGTTTTGCTTACTGATTGGACTGTAAATTAATGTTTATATTAATATAGATACTAGATAGATAGATAGATAGATCATTTATTTACATAAGTCACACACACGTATACAAAGCATAAACACAACTAATTACAAGAAACAGCACAAAGAAAACATATTACAAAGCAGAAGCACACATGCAGAGCAAAAACATTTAGATTTTAAGTACATGGTACGGTAATGTATCAATTCGTGAAAAGAGACAACGTAGGTGTGGCAAATGTAAATGGGCTCCGACTCAGCATGTGCTGAAAGTTTGGGACAAACTTCAGCGCTGATATTCTGCCGGTACCCGGTGTGAGCGGCATGCAGCGCCAAGAGGTGAGGTAATCAAAGTGGTAGACCGGCGTAAAATATATTTGTAATGTCAGAATAAGTATATAATGTCATGCTGGTATTATTAATAGTGATATAAATTGTATTATTAAATAGAATAAAGTGTAGTATTCAAATTAATATTCCATATAGATCCAGATATAAGAAGATAAGACTAGTCTGTATAAACTTTGTGCACTCAAAGTCACAGATTATGAAATAAATTTTAAATACTAATAGATAAGTAATTAAATATGAACTATAGATATGTCATTATTTTAACTTTTACTGAGGCAAGGAATACTCTGGAAGATCAGTGGAAAAAATTGGTCACTTTCTAGCCCCCTTACATTTCCTCTCCTCTTCGGTTCATATATCTCTCTAGTTAGACCCGACCAGAGTTACAGGTGGGATCACCTGCCTGAGTTGAAGAAGAAGAAGAAAAAAGACATTTATTATACCAACAAGATCACAGAAACAAAATAAGCAGATAAGTAACATAATATGCACAACAACAGAAAGAAAACTAAATATACAACAGAGAAAACGAATAAATAAAATAGGACCATAGATGTAGCCTGTGGTGTTAGATACACCATTTGAATTCTAGATCATAAGCGTCATCGAGATAATGGACTTGACTTGCTAATTTTGTTGCATAACAAAATACCTTAATCTTATTTAACCAAGGCTAAACCAAATATAGTCTGCTAAACTAGTCTAGACCAAGCGACGCAAATTATCCTTGCATATTAAAATAGATTTGGCCAATAAACTGTCAACCGCACGCATAACTCTGGTTTTCTAAAAATAAATAAAGAAATCGATGTTTGATTGACCTTTGGGTTGGTGGGTAAAGTTGAGGGCGGGTTGTAGGCATTAGGGTGTATGCATGGGGGCACTATAGGAGGCCTATTGGACGCAAAAATAAAAATGAAAAAAATGGTAGGACATTTTTGCAAAAAAAAAAAATATTTTTTTTTGTTCTTGCATTGTGTCCGGGCGATCTTTGGGAGCAAAAAAAGTCCCGTAACTTGGTACCTTAATACACTCCGTTTTCGAGTTCTGAATAAAAAACTAAAACCCTTGTGTAGCCTTGGGGGGTGATTTTTTTTTTATTTCTTTTTGGCTGGGAACGGGTGAGGGAGGTTTTAGGGAGCAATATTATATTATTAAATTTGAATAGCGAATGACGTCACTTTAAGGAGCACGCGAGTAAACATAGAATAGAACCGAACATATTACTTTATAATCTATGACATAGGTAACAATCTCTTTATAGTCTGTGGTAGTAACAAACAGCCGGTACTTTCTGATCATTTGTATTTCGTTTAAATTCTGAGTGAAATAACACGCAGAATGGCGTGGAACAAGGGTTTACTAAGACAGACAGTGGTATTCTGCCTAAAATAGATGTGTTGATGTTGGGAGAATTTTTAGCATCAAGTAAGGACTTGTTCAGCAGAGGTGGGAATTTCTTTTTTAATACAGTTGCTCAAAAAGTGGCGCATTGCAGGGACGTATAGCGTTCGGGATGTGGGCTATTACATAGGTACTCGAGCTTTTTCTTTACCTTTTCTCAACTCGTGCGTTCTCTTTCCCAACTGTCAAAGTAATGTATATTAAAAAGAAAAAAACGAACCACGAAGTTTTTCTACAAAAATTCATAGAATTTTTTATGATATATGCAAATATTTCTAAAAAGAAGCTACTAATTTGTTTCAATATCAGATTTAATGATTTGATTCAATGAGTTAGGTTAGGTTAGGTTCATTTCATATCATTAAATTTAATTTTCATTTCATATTAATAAAAAAAAATCTACTGAAGACTTGGCTGTATGGGCATAGTTCCCTTTGCCTGCCCAGAATGGGTGAAGAAAAAATAAATCGATCTCTGCTTATTAAATATTCTAAAGGAATATATGGTTGGCGCCATTTTCCAAAAATCGTCATTGCAACTTGTTCCGACTGTCAACCCCTTTTTGTGTTCTGTGGTCAACCCTCACCTTCGGCTTTGCCTCGGCTCGGGTAGACATTTGTCGGAACTCTTTGCAATGACAGGCTTTCCGCACTCGTAATGAAATATACTATTTTGAACTCGATTTTCAATGAAAGTAGGCTGGCACCTCTTTCTGCACTACGAATTTTTTACTTAATTGATAGTTTAACAGTACGCGTTTAATTGTTCTAAATTATTTTATTTTCCTCGTAGGTATAATATAAAGCACTACGTATCACTCAGGAGAAAGTTCTATTTCTGTTCTCGAGTATGTTTAAGCCCGACGCGCAGCGGAGGATCGTTTTCTCCCCTCAGTGTACAATGTTCTATTGTGATTAGGGATTACTTGAGTAATTAATGTTCTGTGGTCAAACTGAATATTTCACATTCCACCATACCTACCACCGCTCGTCTGTGTGTATAATTATTATGTAGAGAGGTGTGTTCCTTTGACCGACTGATAGACGCCGCCCGGTCACATAACGGTGGTCGAGTGTAAACGTAGAGGTGGTCAGGTCCGAGACTACTTTACCGCATTTCACTTTTCCTGAGTTTGTAGTCGCAGTAGGCGACTGCGCCGCCCAAGAGTTAGTTCGGCTCTTATACGTACCATTTCCAGCAGTATAAGGAATAAGCGCTGATGGAATTGATTGGATTGTAAGGACAAAATTGTACAGTCGAAAGCACGTCAAACTTAACACGCGTGCACTTTATTCAGTTACGTTACGGGCGGCTTGGCAACAAAAATGTAGGTTACTATAAATTGACTGTACTCGCCACTTCAGTCTACCTTGATAGCGTTATATATTATTCTTAAAGAGCCTCCAAAGGCTCTTTAAAAATAATAGAATTCACTATCAAGGAATGTCCTGAGGTACCTGAGCTTTAACAGTTGATTCCTCGACTCGAGTGAGAAGTTTACTGGAGTGGAGGAACTGTTTGACGTATTATAATACCGTTTTCCCCATGCGACGAAGAGTGGAGTCGAGGAAGACTTTGAGGAACGTTTTGGAATACGGGTGTAATGGCCAGTTTCTGAATTGGGAATTTCGCTAAGTAAATAGTTAACTGTAGTGCTGTGTCTTCGAATTTCTCAGAAAACATGGAATTGACATAATGCGGCCCAGGCCACTCATTACATCGTGCGTGATCGATTATAAAATTTGCTGATAAATTGTAGCCTTTGAAAATACATTTTATTGTATTACTAGCTTTTGCCTCCGCTTGGAATGAGTAATTTCCGGGATGGAAAGTATCCTATGTCCTTCCCCGGGACTCAAATTATCTCCATAGCAAATTTCATCTAAATCCGTTCAGCCCTTATTGTGTGATTAACAAACATCCAAATATCTTCAAAAACTCATTTATTTTATTATATTTTAATTCTTTATTGCACTAATTACATTGTAAGGGTACAAGGGCGTGCTTAACTCTTTGTGAAAATCTCCAGGGTTGTTGCCTGACGAATGTCCAAAGGCAGGCTGTTCCACAAGCGAATAGCAGTCACTGTAAAAGAATTAGAATATCCCGCCGAATTATGCTCTGGGGTGCGGAGATGAAGAATCCGGGACGACCGCATAGCGCGGGCGTCACTGTGGAGATGAACAAAGCGTTCCCTGAGATAGGAAGGGGAGCAAGTGTTATTCAACACATTATAGAGAGTGGACAAGATAGGAGCATTCCTGCGGAAACGGATATTGAGCCACTTGAGCTTGGAGCGAAATTGGGAGACGTGATCATACTTACGCAATCCGAAAATATATCGAATGCATAAGTTGCGAAGTCGATCGAGTTTGCTTAATAGCTCCTCACCAAGGTCAGGATCCGTGTGGCGCCGGATTAAGAATAGCGTCACTCCATTTCCTTCCGTGGATGTCGTAGAAGGCGACTAAGGAAATCAGTTACCAGGAGACGGGCAGCAGCGTCTTCCTGAGATTCCAGCCACATGCTGCGATCACCAACCCGCCTGCCAAGCGCGGCGATTGCGGCAAAACCCCGCGTGGTCATGAAAACCACGAAGGAGGCCTATGTCCTGCAGTCGGCGACAAATGGCTGATGATGAAGGTCAAGATAGCATACGTCAGCACAATCGATATGGGGAGTAGCAATGAATTGACAAGCGTAAGTTTCGCTGAGAATGGAAGAAACTTCTGTAAACGCTTAAGGGAGTGCATTAAGGCAAATACTTTCCTACTTATCTCTAGAGATGGGTAATGGCCCAGGTTATATTCCACTGGTGAGTTATAATCCAGTTTTGACCCAGTTATGCACCCGTTATAACCCATTATGGCGGTTCATAATGATTTCGTTCAATAGTAATACGGAATACGTCGAATAATGTGCAAGGCGTTGTAGTTGTAATCTGCATGTATCGTTATGAAATTGTGCACGCAAAAATATACAGGAAATTCTCCACACAATAGAATATTAGGGATTTCACTTCGATGTTTAGTTTTTATCTCTTGCGCTCGCACTATACTAAGGGCCAGTGTCCTAAATGGAGTTTAAGTCGAGATTTTGACAGTTCGTCCATGCATTATCTGTCAAATGCTCGACTTAAACTCTAGTTTGCGAGATCTGCAAGTGGCCCTAAGTACATTTAAACCTAAGCATTGCAGGCAATGCATCTCATAAAGTATATCAAGCAAGCCACACTTTTATGATCCTTTGCGCCGGAAATCCCCGGGCGTGAGCGAGTGGGACTACGACATCATCGATCTCGCTCGCACTTGCGCCGTGTACAATGCGTACGGCACAGCCAGCAGTGTTTGGCATATTTTTGCTATGTTTAGCATATTTATTTGGCTTTTAGCATATAGCATAATTTTTTAGCATTTTTTATCCTACACAAATAACGTGAGCGATAACATGTTTCCGAACGTAACTGTACGGCCCATCACTAATATTTTCATTCGGCGAATATTGTTCTAAGTGGGATTCCCTAGTGCCGCGTCATAGACAATCGAAGCAGTTTATTTTGTTTTGTTCACAGAGAATATAATGTTTTGTTTTTATGGAAAGTACATTGTGGATTCGTTTCGTCGTCTATTCGTTCGTTACCGACTCACTTACGTCTGATATTCCGCGCGATTTACCAATTTCTTTTTCATTTTGAGTTTTATCACAAAAAAATAATACCGCCTAAGTATTAGGGGTTAAAGTATGAAATTGCCGATTTGTACTGAAAATCTAAATTGTTTATTTTTTAAATTTTTAACAAATTTATTTAATCAAAATAGTTGCCATTATTATCTATACATTGCTGCCATCTAATGGGAAGGTCATTAATGCCTTTGCGATAGAACTCCGACGATCTAGACTGCACAAACTGTGTGAAAGCATTTTGTACTGCGTCCTGGGAAGAAAACTTCTTGTCACGTAGATAATTGTCCAAATCACGAAAAATATGGTAGTCCGTTGGAGCAAGGTCTGGTGAATACGGAGGATGACGAATGGTTTCTAACTGCAGTTCCTGAAGGGTCAAAATGGTTTCTCGTGCTGTGTGAGGTCTCGCGTTGTCGTGGAGCAATAATGGTGAAGATCGATTCATGAGTCGGGGCTGTTTTACTGCTAGTTTTGTCAACATGGTTCGGAGTTCGGCACAATAGACATCTGCCGTTATTGCTTGACCAGATCGGAGAAAACTATAGTGAATAACACCATGCTGAGACCACCAAACAGTTACCATTACCTTTTTATTGGTAAGTTTTGCTTTAGGACACTGTTGTGGCATTTGACCTGGGGTCAGCCATTGCATTTTTCTTTTCCGGTTATCATAAAGAATCCACTTTTCATCACATGTTACAATTCGATCCAATATTCCTTCATTTCTGTACCGGTTCAACAAGGCAACACAAGTTTCAACACGCGTTTCTTTCTGCAGATCAGTCAAATCATGAGGCACCCATTTTTCGTATTTTTTTATTTTATTGATTTGACGCAAGTGAGTCAATATTGTGGGTAAAGTAACTTTAAACCATGCCGCTAATTCCTGGGTAATTTGACTAGGGTCGGCTTCCACTATCTCTCTTAATTCATCGTTATTCACCTGTGTGGGCGGTCTTCCTCGTGGCTCGTTCTTTAAGTCAAAATTTCCACCACGAAAGCGTTTAAACCAAAATCGCACGGTGCGTTCATTAGTAGACCCCTCTTCAAACGCAGAAACAGCCCGCAATATCAATATATTGCGGGCTGTTTCTGCCGCGTTAGTTCCGCGTCGGAACTCGTATTCAAAAATCACTCGAATTTTCGCAGTATCCATCTTTCTTGTCTAAATTGAATAACAAAAACAATTGAAAGTCGATATTGAAATGTTTCACATTTTTGAAAAAAAGAACATCATAGAAACCATTTGAAAAAAGTTTCATTCGAAAACCTCAAACCATGAAGATTCTATGTCAATTCAAAGAACCTATTGCAATAAAACGGCAATTTCATACTTTACCCCTTTTATAATCAACATTGATTGGAAGCAAATAAAAGATTTTAAAGATGGTTGCAGCCCGTTGAAAACGAAATTGTGACAGATTTATGAGATCAGGAGAATAGTCTCTTACTTAATGATCTCTTACAAAATAGTGTTGAGCGTTTTCACTGTCAATCGATTTCTGAGCTTTGTTTTAACCAAACTCATTTGATTTTGTATATAAGATTTGGACTCAAGAGAGTAGGGAAGTGCTGTTATTCCTACGAAGTGCCAGACAGTGTTCTGAGCTGTATTGGTAACAAAGACACTTACGATAGATCTCAACCTTCAACAGCAGCTGCAACTGTTGATGTTACTGATGATGACAAGAACATTGATATTTTGTTTGAATGATATCCTATTATTCCGCATAACATTATATGGGAATTAGATTATGAAACATTTAAATGAACAAACATTTTAATTCATACGTTGGCATTTTAATTTAGCATATTTAACAGAGAGTTGGCATATTTTTGGCTTATTTTCGACGTTGATCTAGCATGTTTTGTAGTTACTGAGTTGGCAACACTGACGAGCGTTTTTTGGTATAATAATTTTATTGTTTCGTGTTTTTTTTTATCGAACCGGCATTGTTTATTGTTACTGTGATCGCTGCTTACCCAATGACCTTGGCCTGAATACTGACTAAACTTCCAACGCGATATTTAATGCACTTTTTCATTGTGTAAAGAAGTCAGTCACTCACTGCAGTTCCTGATGAAGTGATGATGCATGCCTGTGTTGAATGCATTTGGCGTTTTACTTAAATATTTCTGGATTATTTATAAAGTATAGATGCAGAGTCAATATTAGGACTACATTATCTGAAAATATTTCATTCACGGGGACTGCAGCGTGTCACTTAGTCCAAATCTTACAACGTCACTTAGGTTAAATCTTCCATTTTTAGGGTTCCGCAGTCCGACAAGGAACCCTTATAGTTTCGCCATGTCCGTCTGTCTGTCCGTCCGCGGCCTAGCGCAAAGACCGGTGGTACTAGAAAGTTGTAATTTGGTATGTGTATACATATTTATCACGTCGACAAAGTTAAATAATAAAATGTCAGAATTTTTTTTTCCGTACCTCCCATAACATGAAAAAGGGGGGCTGATTTTTTTTTCTTCTCTACCCCATCGTGTGGGGCATCGTTTATTAAAGAGTTTACTAAGATTAGGCATTACAATTAAGGCATTCATTTACGAAATATTTAGCTTTTACCTGTGTCCCCCCTCTAAAATCTAAACCTTTGCATTTAAAAATCTGAAAAAAATCACGATAGTAACAAATATAATAAATTTAAAAGAAAAATTATCACAGCTAACTAGGCTTTATAGGTTAACGAGTAATGGTCGATTACATTAGTGGGAATACATTGTGATTATGTTAGGTAATAGGTAATAAATCTTTGTAATAACTAGATGTATGTGGAACCCTAAGCTACGCGTGGCCCGACACGCTTTTATTTGTACTTTTATTCACAGAAAACATAGTATTTTGAAAGTGTATGCAGTTCATTAAAACTTAAAAATACTTCAGTGATGCAAAAATAAATCACTATGGCACTATAATGTCAAGCAAAACTCCCGATTACCCAAAGCGATAACGTTATAACCCGGATTAAAACTGGTTTATAACTACTGGGTTATAATCCACTACCCATCTCTACTTATCTCAGCCACATGCACAACCCACGAAAGATCGCTCTGGATGTGCAGACCAGGATTTCTTACCTTGCTGCAGTAGGGGAGAGCAATACCATTAAAGAGCACCTTGGGAAGAGAGGTCAAATCTAGTCTGGCGATGAGGGCCTTGCTACCGACAAACATGACCTGAGTTTTAGAGGGGTTTACCAGAAGACCATACCTGACGGTCCACTGTCGAAACATAACATAACAGAAGCAGCCTATATACGTCCCACTGTAGGGCACAGGCCTTCTCTCAGGGAGAGAGTATGGGCTTAATCACCACGCGTGCCCACCCCGGATTGGCGATTTCAAGCGCTGAGGTATGTGAATAGCTCAGACACTCAGGTTTCCTCACGATGTTTCCTTCACAGTTAGCGAGTGGTATTGCTATTATAACTTCACAAATGTCGAATCTCATACTCATGGTAATTCTCTAATGTACAGACCTTACATTAACAGAAATTTAATATATCGAAATATAGTACAATAGGCGGACTCATTACTAAAAGCAATTTCTTCCAGGAATCAAAATTGCACCGAAGTTCTCGTTACTCGGGTTTTCCGCTCTTGAGATGTATTACCCAGCATGACTTCAGCAGAAGGCCGATAATGCGTAATTTTGGGCCACTTGATCTGCGACTGCATTGTCCATCTTCTACTGTATTCTGTGGGGATGTTTCTGGCAACCAACGTTTCTTGCAGCCTACGGATGAAAGTTAAGCACTATAAACCTTTTTTTTATTAATTTCTTTTAAGCGTGTGTAACCCGGTAGTTTGCAGATATATCTATTAAATTAAATAATATCTCGCTGTTGTTAATCATTTTTTGACCTGTTTACTTAAACTCTGGTTGTATCTCGTTAGAGCTGCAATTACATACAAGTACACCTTGTGCCACCACAGAAGACATTGTGGCACCACCACTGATACTACTAGGCCAGGCTAAAAAAAAAAGTTTTCTTCTTGAATGGCAAAACTCTTAACAGAAACTCGTATATTATATAGTTTTTGTTGCACTAACCCGTGCTGAGGACAATTTTAAAAACCTATTTAGAGCCTAAAAATTCCACCCATGCCGGGACTTGAACCCGCGACCTCTGGCTAACCGTGCCAGCGCTGCAAGTGATGTAGATTGATTCGGCCAGATGTCGCTGCCTGTACGTAATACAGAGACGTTTGTAAAGAGGCTCGAAATTTCACTGATGCCTGCACTTGCCCATTAGCTCAATTGGGAGAGCGCTGGCATGGTTAGCCAGAGGTCGCGGGTTCAAGTCCCGGCATGGGTGGAATTTTTAAGCCCTAAATAGGTTTTTAAAAACTCGTATAGTATGTTTACACAGGCTCGCGACCTAGGAGAGTTTAAGTAGCGATAATTGCATTCGAGAGGCGAAACTCAGGGCATTTAATTTTGTTTCCACTAGGCGACCATATTATTGCCTAGAATAAATCGCCACTCGCGTGCCAGAAACACTCCTTGTGTAACAGCCAGCCCCTTTAGAGAATAACACGATCTTGCGAAGATGTCGCGCCGGGCGCGATATCGCATCAAAACTATGTATGATTGTGCGAACAAATTATATTACATACGAAGTTTTAATCAATATGTTTTTTTTATATAAAAAATGTCAACAGTGTTTCAATTGTCAAAAATTACATTTAAAAAAAAGTCAATCAATTAGACTTAATAAGAAGTAAAAACAATGTCAAAAATATAAAAAACAAAGTAAGAATAAAGGAAACAAAAAAAACACACACACACACACACACACACACACACACACAAATACAGTCAATTAAATAAACCGCCCCGAGACATGTCCGACCCAAAGTTACCCATGACACTGGCAGCGTTACCGCGCTGCACAGCGAGGGATATCCTTTGCATCAAAAATGCCCCTGAGCGGTAGTCAAAGCCACGGTTCCTGAGACGATACCCTATCTCCTTAACAAAAACTTTCCCCTGGGTACCCCAAATTCCAGTGGTTTCTACGGCGAGTGGCACAAACAGATAGCTGCTCAATATGTTTGGTTGGCTCAGTCCAATCTAATCTATCGTTCTAGCGCGAATATTCATGTTGGGCATAAGCCTCCCCAAAGCACGCCCGTATCTTTCTGTATTCTGTTCTCGGCAATCCTCATCCACCCACTACCAGAAATTGTCCAGTGAGCTGACGGGCGTCTAACGCTGCTTCGGCAATATTTCGCAAATAACGGGTAACGGCTTGGTGAGCTAGAATAATATTAAATTTAATGGTTGTATACTTAAGGTCTCAAGGAAAATTAAGAACGGAGATAGACCATGACCTTGATTAAGGGGTAAGGGCGCTTCATATTCTAATCCAACGTGTACGAAGTCGCAGGCACAGCTAGTTTCACATAACTAGGTGTAACTGTACAAATGTCACATTCGTCATGATGTTTCTGCTATAATAGCATAGTTTATGTACCTGAGTGAAGAGTTAAGTAAATATTTGCTTTGCTAATAATACCCCACATTTATATTGAGTAACGGTAGATCATTCTGTAATTTGAAGCGGCAGTTAACTCGAAAATGCAGGTTCCGTTATTTACCGTAAAGGGCTGGGTAGGTAGTTGTTGTACCTACTGCCGAAGATGTTAATGTTCGGTATGAGTAGTCAAATAACGGTAGAGTTGAATATTAACGTTTTACATTTTTTATTGAACACTCGTTGTGTAGCTTGGAATCTGAAGGAAGCGACCTGCAAGAGGCATTTGAGTTGAGATGTAGTGCTATCGAAGGATGTTGAGAATACTTGAGAATAAGATCAAAAATAAATTCCAAATTCGGATGTCCATAGAGTTTGGAAGTCCGAAGACGCGCCAATCGCTCCCCATAACTTATGTTAAACATAAAAAAAGGAGAAAGTTAGATCGAGGGCGTACGCTGCGACACGATAGGTACCGACTTCTCCTAGTTATTATAATGGTCAAGATTGAGGGGAATAGGTCTGTTGGAATGGACCGATGAAGCCGGCGATGAAGACTTGTATCGCTTGCTAATAAATCAAGAGGAATGCGGAAAGCTGACTGCCAACCTGTCTTAATTAAAAAAACCCTTCATAAATAGAGGCACAGGAAGAAGAAGATTGAATACTCCTAGAAATTGTGACCCGTAAGTCTACAGGCCCTTAGAGAGTATAGATGCTAACATCAGCAATGTAAACCACAGGCCTTCTCTCACAGTATCACCCGTGTCCACTGCGGATTGGCGATTTCAAAACACCTCAAACACTCTGGATTCTTTACAATGTTTTCTTTCACCGTTAGCGAGTGCTGTAGCTACTTATTACAAACAGGTCTATAGGTCTGTTTGCCCTTCATCATCTAGAAATGCATAGGCTCACAGTACTTTCGCTTTCAAGGTGAATTTCACGAGTTACAGTGTTAAGGCGAAGCTCTACTCGCGGATATTTGTAAACAAATAGCTTGATATTTCTAATCGTTACCAAAAAGATACGATTCTACTCATAGCCAATTTATTTAAAGGTTAGACTTGCCGGTGCAGCATCTTCCACGTAAGAACGTTATTTCTGTGTTCATAATATTCGACAGCAATAACGTTTAATGTTTTTAATTTAACGTAATAGATCTGGAGTAGACTGATCTGAGGCCTAATTTACTTGCACCATATCCCGTATTGAGTCTAGACGTTTGACATAGCAATTCTGATGGTATTTGACAGACAGTATGAGTGGTACAGTGAGCGGCGCACATAGCTCTGAGAACTGATGGCCGTTGGGGCGCAAAAGTTCTGACCTGGCGACCGCGGACCGGACGACGCAGCGTGGCAAGGCCAGATTAGATGGTTCGACGACCTGGTTATGGTGGCGGGGAGTCGCTGGATGCGGGCGGCACAAAACCGGGAAGCTTGAAAGACCATGAGGGAGGCCATGTCCTGCAGTGGGCGTCAAATGGCTGATGATGATGATGTTACAGGAGATGAGCTCAGCTAGACAACATCGCTAGAAGATTATGTCGGCCATTCACACTACGGTCCACCGGAGAGGTCCACCTGTGCAGGAGCGTGTGTGGGAATACGCTCACCTGTCCAGTTTTTTGAACCTGCGTAGGCGACCGGCGCAGGTGATACCGTACGGTGTAAGGGCGACTTGCGCCACGCCAAGACACTGGAGAAGTAAGTAAATGAGCAAATACTTTCCAGGGATAAAGTAATAAATAGCTGATAACAGGATTGTCAGTCACACAAGGTTGTAAACTGTATGGAGAAAGGCATATTTTTCCGAAGTAAATAAATCAATCACAGTCTTTTTCTTTATTATTGCAAGTAATTTTAGGTACCTATGTGTTCTCGTACATTCTGAGGCTCTGATTTTAATTCATACAACAACATTGCTATAAGTTTTCCTATTCAATAACCAATGGTTATACCACTTTGTTTGCTTCTTTTTCACTGCTTTTTGTCTCTTTTTTTTCATCGAAATTAACACAAGGCCTAAAAATGCCAGTGCGTCATCGATGCCGCTTACACCGGAAAGTTCCCATACAAGCTATTACTCACCTGCGGTTTACCTGCGCAGGCAAACCTGCACAGGTAACACCTCTGGTATACCGTTGCGTGTATGGCTTACATAGAGTACTGAAAAGCAGTAGGCAACGGTAAACAAGTGCTCTGTATTCCCAAAATTTGCAGCACAAAAATGTCTGATGACTACTATAATAATAATCGATAATAATGACTCTATTAATCTCAGAATTCTGCTAAAATAAGCTCGCTATGTAGACTTTTATATTTTGTATTTTATGTATGCCTTTTATGTGTGCAATACAATATAATTACGGTAAGTAGATACTATGAAACGTTTTACTAGCTAGTCGTTTTGCCACTCTTTAACTTGTGGACGTTCTGCAAACAATAACATTTTCTCTTATAGACCTTCTGACTCGGTGGGAAAATAAGAGAGACTGATGCGCTTGTCGATTTTCGGTCTTTCAGTGATCTAAAGATTTTCTTGAATGACTTGATGTCAGTATGATCAGCGCTTTTTCGAAGGCAATTTTGTCCACAAGTTTCAGATCTGAAAAGTGCAGTCTATTCATGGCTACATAATTATTCAGGATCAGTAATACCGGGAAATGTCGGTATTAACCCGGTATTCAATCAGCTCGTTCTCGTCCACTGCTGGACAGGACTCTCCCAAGACACGCCACTTCGTTCTGTCGGCTATAATCATCCAGTCATTGCCAGCAATCTGTCTTAGATCTTCGGTCCGGCGAGCTGGTGGGCGTCCTACGCTGCGTTTGCCACTAAGATAGTAAGGTGCCCTTAAGGGGCTACAGTGTGCTGGAACTGGCTAGCAAACGTTTTTGAATCGCTTGTGACATCCTCTAGGAACACGGCAGACCGTTGAAATTAATATATGATATAATTTAACTCCTTGATTCCCTATTGGATGTTTGACAACTGTCATAACCTTACGCCTTCTATGAGTAAATATATTCCGTAAGAATGCTTAAAAAAAAGCTAAGAATTTATATACCATTTTAAATGCGCAGTGGATTACGTTTAAGCTTATACAGTCTTACGGGCAATATCAAAATCTTGTATGTTAATGTTTAAAACTAACAGGAACAATAGTTACTCATTCAGAAAAAACGTTTTCATCAATTTATCACATTACGCCTTACGAGGAACGCCCAGCCTACTCGTTGCCTGTTGTCTGAAACCAGGCGCTCTTCGCATCTCCATTAATTTCATTGTAACTTTTCATAAGCGATTTATCAATCATAAATCAACCTTCCAAAGTTCACCTCGAGCGCCATATAGTGAAATTAATTCAAAGTAGCAATTCTCATACAAAATTACCGATTGTAGGCCAAGGACGTGGGGCGAGGGACCGAAAAAGACGCCGCATCTTTCCAATTCACTTTCGTACAAAATGTACTGGGTCAAGTTTCATAAAACTATAATTTCGTAGTTTATTATGACAATTCGAAGTACACTGCGCAGCAGAGTCTATTTGTTAATCTGTGGGTTAATCGGCTTTGCAATGTACATCGAATTGTCATAGTCACAATGAATTGTAGTTCTATGAAACAGGCTCCTGAAGGGATGGGTCTTTTCCGCGCCCTCGCCCCACGTCCCATGTCCGAACAAAACAAAAAAATATTATATAGCTATTAGTCCAATCGGTGGAGACATTTTCGAGTGTTTGCAAGACCAACGCACGGCAACTGATTTTTGTAGTAGTGATCGAGCTTCAATCGTTAGAAAAACATACAATATAAAATCCCAATTCTTGTATTTTTGTAAAGTAAATAACTAAAAAAGAAAAGTAAAAAGGAAACCGATCATTTACTAGTATTCGAACCAAGAGCTCTCTGCCGTTCAAGGGACGCCTCTTCCCATCCGAGCTATTGTAACATTACCAATCTAAGCGAAACATCGTTTTACTATTTGTGCCTAAATCACGGTACCTATGTATTATAATCCATTTATTGTCGCGATTAGGTCGGCCGCACGCGGCCAGACTTGTTGCTCGAGCCTTGTAGTCTCTAATTACTAGCATTTAAGGTTCATTTTAGTTTGATTTAGTTTTGTTTCACTCCTTGCGCTCGCACTTCGCCTCCTCGTTAGATTGTAAATAATGTGTTGGTAAATAATAATTTCGATTGGGGCGTTACGAATAATACTTGATTCATAACCTTTGAGTGAACCAAGCCGAATTACAGTACTTAGTATTTCCGCACCGCTCACTTCCGTAGCGACAGAAGAAGATAGCGCTATCGAACTCGGCTCGGTCGTTCCCATCCGGATATATAGAAAAATATTTTACATAGTTATATGAATTGTGTCAATAATGTTGTTTAGAACCTTTTCTAAACATACAAAACGAATCTGTGTAGATTTCGTCTCTGAATTTTTTTTCTATCTGCCTGACATGTTTTTCTGTTTTAAATAAAATAAAACGCTGTATATTTTTATCACGCATTTTATTGTACATGCGGAAGTATTGTTAGAAGAATCAATGGCGTAATGCTAAAAATTTTGTAGGAATTATAATTTATATACGTGTGTAGGTACTTGTTTTTAGTTTTTTTATTTTCTCGAAATTCCGCTGTATTGGGATAAGTTATCTACACTGCAATAATTATGCTCTTTACCTTCCCTACATGTAATATAAATCACACTTCCATGACATGTATAAGTTGATCCTATTCAATTGTTTTTGCTAGGGTTGGCACAAAATCCGGGTTTTTTTTATTCAAGATTTATTCGGTGCTCATTTTTAGGTACAACGTAATTTAAATATATAATTTAACGCGCATAATATTTTTTGGGTTCCGTAATTATAATGACAACAAAAGAAAGTAGGTAATTTTTTGTACACGTAACAAAAAAAAACAACTGAAACCTTAACAAAAAGGAAAAGTGTAACAAAAAGTAACCAAATAGAAATAGAAGTACTGTATCACACAGTAGATTAAACAAAAATCTGCGTTCCTGGTTTACCGATATTACATATTTTTATTTAAGTGTCACAATGAATAGTGTAATGTATCTTGAAAATATTCGTCGGTGGGGAGTTCCAAAATTATAATAATAATAACGTCCACACAACGCAATCAAACTAGAATTCCCTGCACTATAGTATAGATAGTTTTTAACTATCAGCTTTAACGCCAAAAATCACTTAAATGCTGTATGTTTCCTGTGCTATTGGAATGAAATAATAGAAATGGTATGAATTACACTATTAATACGATTATCAACAGATTAATCTGTTATAATATACCAATATAAGTCAAGACGAGGAGGCACTGTTGATTAATAATTATATTTATCAGTCTTTGTGCTGACTCTGTGCCCCTCGGTCGGGACATAATGGGTTGATGATGATGATGATGATGTGC
The DNA here is from genome assembly GCA_947308005.1 of Yponomeuta malinellus. Lineage (NCBI taxonomy): Eukaryota > Metazoa > Arthropoda > Insecta > Lepidoptera > Yponomeutidae > Yponomeuta > Yponomeuta malinellus. Next base: position 18,441,881 of record OX371006.1, on the reverse strand, counting down.
TGAAACAAGGATGCAGGCCAAATAAGCACTCAAATCCATTTGTAGCTCTTTTACCAACATCCTTAGCAACGAAGTCTTTTTCCATTTTCATAATTTTTGTTTTATTTCTTTGGTCAATATCAATTTTGAAATGTTTTTTTTTCTTCTGTAAAAAATTAATTATTTTGCTTTTGTTCTTAAAATTTTTATAATTTTGTTTGTGTTATACCATAGAAAAAAAATTATCGAGTCAGATTTGCTCAATGGACTATTGGCCACACAGGCACGATGACACATATTCACCCTTTTGAAACCGCTTTAGTGAATGCGCGTAGTGTAAAATAAAATAAAAAAATGCGTAAAGTCGATGATTTAAATTCAAAGATTTTGAGCCAAAATCTTAATCCAAGCTTCAAATTTATCAAAATTTCCACTATTTTAAAATGTTTATAAAAAGCTCTGTATTTTTACACTATATTTTAAGTTTTCAGCAGCTTTTGTAAAGAAACCTCTCGAGTCATGGAAACACAAGAAGTCCACTGCTGGATATAGGCCTCCTCCATGCATTTCCAAAAAGACCAGTTGGAAGCGGATTTCATCCAGCGTCTTCCTGGCACTTGGATGAGGTCATCTGTCGGCTGGTCGTCCTACGCAGCGCTTGCCGATATGTGGTCTCCATTCGAGAACTTTTCGGCCCCATCGGCCATTAGTTCTGCTTGCTATGTGCCCCGCCCACTGTCACTTCAACTTAGTAATCCGCTGGGCTAAGGTGACTTTCGTTCCTCTACGAATCTCATCATTTCTGATTCGATATCGTAGAGAAAGCATAGGCCTTTCCATAGCTATTTGCGTGACCTTGAGCTTTCTTAGGAGGCCCATAGTGAGAGGCCACGTTTCAGTGCCTTAAGTCATCACTGGTTGTATAATTTTGTCTTGAGTGATTGATGTATATTAGACGAAAGGACTTTTCTAAGTTTCCCGAATGCTGCCCAGCCAAGTTGGATTCGACCTCTTTCACAAAGTTGGACCGGCCTAGTTGGACTGTTTGTCCTGAGTAGACGTATTCGTCTACAACTTCGAGAGTCGAGTTCCCCAATGTTATTGGGGTGGGCACAAAACGAGCATTCGATATGACCTTCGTTTTGTCCATGTTCATTTCAAGGCCCACCCGTTGGGAAACTCGACTGAGGTCTTCGAGCATTATGCCGAGGTCTTCCATCGTTTCTGCCATGACTACTATATCGTCGGCAAATCGAAGGTGAGTGATGTACTCGCCATTGATATTGATGCCGCGTCCCTGACATTCCAGAAGCTTGAAGGTATCTTCCAGTCCGTTTGTGAACATTTTTGGAGAGATAACGTCTCCCTGTCTTACGCCCTTTTTCAATGGAATTGCGTCCGAATTCTGTTCCTGTACTCGGACCGAAATAGTGGTTCTGTGGTCATAGTGGACTTTTGTACAAGCATTTCAGCACCTCGATATACCGATAGTCAATACGGCAACGCTGGAGAGACTCGAGCACTGTCCATAACTCGATCGAATCGAAGGCTTTCTCAAAGTCCACAAACGCAAAGCATAATGGCAAATTATACTCCTCAGTCTTCTGTATAATTTGCCGCAACGTGTGGATGTGGTCTAATGGTACTAAAGCCCTTTCGGAAACCGGCTTGTTCGGGAGGCTGGAAGTCATCAAACCTGCGTTCAATACATGGCGCAGAGTAGTCATCAGCGACCACAAAAACCTCCAATACTAATTTTCATAGAAAAACGGAGCCAGAGATAAAAATCAGAATTTTTAAATTTTTAGGAGCCAGCTTGAAATTTGACTTACGCCATTTTGTAAAAAGTAAGTTAACGTTGTCATCCAACCCAAGGTCTTATTCAACATTTGTTCGACAAGACTACCCCGTAATGTTACCGTTTTCTCAGGCTTTGACAAAAAAGCTGTAGAGACCGGATTTTCCAAGTCAGATTTTTATTATCGGTTTGAGGGATCACCCTGTAAGGATGGAAAATTCCAAGTTTACACCATATGTGGAACTTGGAAATCTTTTAGCACCTGATAAGACCGAAATTAGAACAACCAAAAATTCAAGAATTTTCACACGTCTAGTTATTTTAGCATTCAAACGCTGTGTGACTATAAAGTTGATACCATATTAGTCCAGCCGCTAGACCAGCGGGGCCCGGTGGCAAAACCTGCATTAGGTGTTGGTTGAAAATTTAAGCAATTTTACTTTTCAATCGGCACTATTAAATTTGCCATAAAAATTAATTTACGTCACCGTCCTATCTAGGATTTATGCAACGAGTTTATGTTGTTTTAAAAGACCACACCTAAGTGTTACCATTATCCCAAGCCGTTGAAAAAAAAGAAACTCATGGAGACCAGCTTCTCCAAGTTTTCGATTTTCTCCGTCGGTTTTAGCAAAAAAACTAATCGTATAGAAAATTTCAAGTTAGTAATATCAAAATGGGACAACAATTTTATCTAGGTGTTTTTCGCTGATCAACTTTATGTACCTATATACATTCTTCACGTCACACCGTGTACATAAAGTTGTTATATGCGATGTATATCATGTTAATATTTTAATTAATATCAATAATAACGGCACCAGGTATTTACATATTTTTTTCAAAATCAAATCAGATCCGGATTATAAATTACTATCTGAGAGCGTGACAACCCTAACGACGTAAAATCCGGATAACAATTAAAATGGTCGTAATTTCTACTTTCCATGGAATTGGCATTAGAAATATATTTTTTATTTCATATGGGGAAGTCGCTTCCTACGTTCCAATTCTGCCACTGAGTCCCGAAATACATCCATGTGAAATCAAAGTCAAATTCACTTTATTGAAAAAAGATAAGATGATTTTTTTTCACTTTTTGACATAAAAACCTGTTGTTGTGCAAAAACATGTACTATTTCATAAGTAGGTAGGTAAATAAATACGCACTTACTAAACATGTGATTTTTGTTTGAAAGCTATTCTTTCTACAAAGCATAGATAAGTTTTGAAGAGATGTACCTACCTTTATCTTTTTTGTTTGTAATGACGCATGCTATACAAGAAGGCATTAGATTGAAGTCTATTCAATCTACGCGTACGCGGGCGGGCTGGCGAGCCGGCTAGAAAAGTAGAAATTCGGCTATATATGTGTGCGTTTGGCGGCGTGTGCTTACGCGAAGGGAATGAGACTGTGTGTGTGCGGCACACGTGCGGCAGCGCGAGCGTCTTTCTATGGAGATTACTACTAGGAATTAATTCAGTCGTGTCATCTAGCGGCGAAATGTTGAAGTGCTGCACACCTGTGTCAAACGCTCAAGGTCATCGGCACAGGGAAAAATCTTAACGTCAAGTCGCTGGGGGCGACGATTCGCTTTCACTCACGGCTTACGTAAATCATTTGCAACCTTTAATCGGCTGCTTAGAGACAACGTCGTTCTGTCCTTGTCGTGCACTGCGATGAGTGAAAGGGATAAAGTGTTTGTGTGTATTAGATAATTAGACAAATCGAAGATGACAAGAAATCTATGGCATAGTGGGTGGAAATGTTTTAGGTATTAGGGGACGTTCGTGATTTACTTTACATACTCCGCGTTTTACAAATTGTGAAGTCACACTTTTAACTTCGCGATTGAAATGCGCAACTGTTGCACGACACTGCGATAAGCGTTTTTATCTTCCTATCGTCTAGCGCCATCTCGTGAAAGTGAGTGCAATCAAAATAGATCGGGTATTTTATATCTAATAAATCGCTCGTAGCCCCGGCAGCCTGAGTGATCTTAAACGATCACGAAGGTTAAGCAACACTGGGCGCGTTCAGTGCATGGATGGGTCGCCGTCTATGCCTAACGCTAGTGGCATTTTTCCGAGCGGTTCCGTGCTTCGCAAGGCACGTTAAGCTGTTGGTGCCGGCTGCTGTCGATAGATGGCAGTCGTTAAGCCAAGTCAGAGGCCTTAGGGCGGCTTGACAACTTCTGACAGTAGACGAGCCACTAGTCTACAAGCCTCCACCAATCCGGACTTGGCCCCCGTGGTGGAGTATGGCCTATACCTTCCTCAGGGAAGAGACCCGTGCCCCTCGGTGGGGACATAATGGGTTGATGATGATATCTAATAAAAAAAAAAAACATATCTTACTAACATAGACTAAGCTCGTACTAACAACTGTATGGATTTGTTTATCTGAAATAAACGTATATAATAATAATAATAAAGTTTTATGTAGTTCCTTCGTCAGATTTATGCTGATTCCTAGCCTATGACACCCGCGCAAAGGTGACAAATCAATTGATATCTTATTTGGCAAAATCTGATGATTGGTTAAGGAGTCATGAGGGAACACGGAATCGGACATACGCAGGTACTTGAGAGCCAAACACATTACCCTCCTTTTGGGCTCCGCCGCAGTCGGGTAAAAAGTGTAGTCATCAGTAAGTTCATTGCAAAATGAAGAGAAAGTCAATCAAATGATTGCCTCCAATATTCATAAGCTACATCGTCGCGTGAGAGTCCTCTATTCTATAATGTGTACATTAATGTAAGCTCTAGTAGGCATCAGTAGATTCTAGTAGAGATTAACCTCAGTCATAAAACAAAGTTTCAACCTCCAGGTCTATTTTTGTTTACATATACTTTTTATTTTTTCCTGTTTGACTGTTTGTGTCCTAAATAAAATAAGTAAATTCAAAAGAAAAAACCCTTCCAAGCGCGAGTCGGACTCGCGCATGAAGGGTTCCGTACCATTATCTATACAACATTTGAATATTTCAAGCGTCCACCTATTGCCGTTATTAATATCGAGCAAAAAACTGCAAAAACATCACGTTTGTTGTATGGGAGCCCCCTTAAAAATTTATTTTATTCTGTTTTTAGTATTTGTTGTTGTAGCGGCATCAATACATCATCTGTGAAAATTTCAACTGTCTAACTATAATGGTTCATGAGATACAGCCTGGTGACAGACTGACGGACAGCAGAGTCTTAGTAATAGGGTCCCTTACCCTATGGGTACGGAACCCTAAAAACGTAACATATATACAGTTGCTGAGTGCATACTGTACTCGCTTTATGCCCCATGTAACAGTCGAGCTGTTATCTATACCTTGTACCAGATGAACTACTAAATGTAAACAAATATAACACGATTATTTAAAGAAAGTTATTGGGAATTCCGTCGGAATAAGAATAACGTCACTGCGTTTCCTTCCGTAGATGTCGTAGAAGGCGACTAAGGAAATCAATTACCAGGAGACGGGCAGCAGCGTCTTCCTGAGATTCCAACCGCATACTGCGATCGCCAACCCGTCTGCCAAGCGTGGCGATTATGGCAAAACCCCTCAGGGGTATGAAAACTGTGAAGGAGGCCTATGTCCTGCAGTGGGCGTCGAGTGGCGGATGATGATGATGATGATGATTGGGAAATTATTAGCCTCTCACTCCCACAACATAGATGGTAGTAGTAGCATAGCGCGAGCGAGAGTTGAAATAGTTGTTAAGTAACAAATAACAATAAGTATTCGTTTTTATTCAGATTTGTTCGCGCTGTAAAGGATTTCTTTGTTAAATATATACTATCAAAGTTAAGACATTTACAGTAGGGGTTGATACCATTGTTGAATTAATTAATTAGATAAATCAGCAGTGGCTGTAAACGTACTTACGACTCTTACGTCGTCCCTGTCACAGTATATCTTCGTAAGTGCTATCAGATTTTGTAAAGTACCACTGAAAACATGATAACAAATTGAAACCGGCCAAGCGCGTGTCGGGCCATGCGCAGTGTAGGGTTCCGTAGAAAGAGGGAGTGTTATCTGCTTTACAGAACTAACAACTTCATCAACGTAATTTTCGATGGATTTTGAACGAAGTTTTCGTTTTATAAGTTGGTCGCCTATTACTTGTTAACTTGTAAAGCCTACTTAACCTTGATAGTTTTCCTTTTACTAACTTGAAAGTGTCTACAATTAACCGTCTAGCTAGGAGAGGGGGGGACGCTCTTCTCGGACAAAAACTTGCGCTTTAAAGCTTAATATTTTGCAAACGGAACACTAAATAAAAAAAAATCCTACACCTACAATATTTTTAACACCAATCCCAAGGTTAGCCTGAGGTCGCGCGGGTGCAAGTCCCGGCATGGGTGGAATTTTTAGCCACTGGATAGGTTTTTAAAATTGTCCTCAGCACGGCTTAGTGCAACAAAAAGAATATAAGACCGTTAATGTTTAACTGTGTTGAATAAGACGTGGGAGTTGTGTGACAACCATTTTTTCAACAACTTTTGACGCCCACTGCAGGACATAGGCCTCCTTCGTGGTTTTCATAACCATGAGGGATTTTGCCATAATCGCCACGCTTGGCAGGCGGGTAGGCGATCGCAGTATGCGGTTGGAATCTCAGGAAGACGCTGCTGCCCGTCTCCTGGTAATGTATTTCCTTAGTCGCCTTCTACGACATCCACAGCAGGAAATGGAGTGACGCTATTTTTAATCCGGCGCCAGACGGAAGCCCACACTCCTAGGCTTAGCAAATATTATTATGATAGCCTTCTTCGAGCGTTCCCGTTGATACCCTTCGAGTAAGGTACGTAATCAACGACGATAAATACCTACGTTTTTTTAACATCGAAACTTCTTAACTAGTGTATGAGGGATTGAGGGCATTAGGGGAGGGGGCATCTAAAACGCTCAATCCGGGAGTGAAGGCTTTACTTTAGTGTACTTAATAACTTACCGCAGGCCCACTACCCTATACCGGTCCGCTAGGAATCAATTAGTTGACTCCATGAACGTGTGTGAGAGGTGTATAAAAACGACGGCACAGTCGGCCAACAAAATAAAAGCAATGCAGAAGTTGCTGTCTTAGCGAAATGTTCGCGAAAAACAGTTCTCTTTGATTCGAGTTGGTGGAAGTGATCGCAAAGACCTGGGGCGAGTCTCTGAAATGCATAGTTGTACAATAGAGTAATGTTAGTTCGGTCCAAAATACCTCAGTGTCTCAACCACCAGGGCCTGCCCTGGGAATTTCGTACGAAACAGCGCCAAGTAGGGAAAATGCGACGTTTGCAAATAAAATTTCACGGTGATTGCTGGCAACGTTGCGAACCAAGTGAACATGTTTGGAAACCTCTTTTTTTTGCTTTGTGCATCACACTGATAAAAAGATACGCATAAGTTTACGAGTTGGGGCAAAAACTAGAAGAGAAGGGGCTCTGGATTCAATTTCACAACCTCGACGCAAAAATTTTGTTTGCGCCCTTGGTGAATAATCTACTATTAGGAAATAAAAATCGCTTTGAAACCCCGGATTCAAGCTGAATTTATCGTTACTATATTATTAAAGTTAAAGCTCAAAAACATCTATCTTTTGGTACGTCAAGTGTAGTCAAATTATTTTTATTATTTCCCAGGTTTTTTCCGCATAGCTAGAAAGATGATTTTTGGATGTAACGGCGTTTTAGCTTGTGGACTCCTCAAAACTTCATTTGTGACGAAATCTAACTTCCCAAGTTGAAGCTTTAGTGCCAAAAATTTATAGGAGACCACGGAAGTAGTACTAAGTGACCCTGTTTCTTCGATATTCCAAAAATACGCCATAGCCCCTGTTGACCTTGCATGCCGGGTTTCGAACCCACGACCTGTTATAAACCGGCTTAAAATACGCCTTAACAGTGTTTTAGTGGAATCGACTTTTAATAAATGAGACTATCTTTATCAAGCACACTCATATTTGTCTTTTTAATTGGTTTTAGCCTTTGTTTTTTATGTCTAGGAAAATAATGCCAACGAATAACTATTATATATCGACTGAGGCGAAGACCGATATCGACCTTCTATAGACTTCTTTTGTACCATGGGCGCAAACTATGCTAGAGGGCCACCGGGTTACGGCCTCGGTTGTCCTGGAATCCGTCTCGAGACTCTCGAGACGTGCTTGGGAGAAAACTTGGAAGAACTGGGCCTAGATTCTGTTAATGCATTGTAGTAACATGACAACTGCATGAACATGGCGATTTCCTTTCATGGCTGCTTTCAGTCTTCGCGGACACACGTACCAAACCTTCTAGGCGTCAATGGTATGAAAAAACACGTCACGTGACCCGACAGTGTACCTGTCATTATACTACAATGCATTAACAGAATCGAGGCCCTGTTCGGAATCGCGTGGGAATGGTGGGGTTGACACGTAGGGTTCGGTGTGCGAAGGGAAGGGTGCCCACCACGGGACCGTTTTTCTAACCCTACGCTATCTAATAAAATTATTTGCATGATATGGTGGTCGGACAAGTATTTGGCTCTACACATTTTACCTTTCTAGGCATGCGAAGATATTCTAACATTGTAAATATTATGACGTCACATTACAATATGCCAAAATCACTTAAGTGAAATCAGCGATAAAATTGTATAACGAGGAAATGGTATATAGGAAAACAAGATTCTCTTTCTCTGTGGCCCGTTTCATAGAACTACAATTCGTGGTTCTATGAAACGGGCCACATAACAAAGTCGATTCACCCGCAGATTAACAAAACAACTCTGCTACGCAATGTAACTCAATATCATAATAAACTATGAATTGTAGTTTCGTGAAACTCTGCCCTGGTTGTGCAATAAAGATTCCACTGCGAAAGTTTTTTTTTTGCTTTTCATTTATTAGTAAAACCGTTAATAATACAGGTGTCAAACGTGGTGCGCTTAGTGCGGTACCCCAAAATAATCCATAAGCAAATTGAACGTGCCTAAACAATAACTATCGAATATTTGTTTAATATTTGTTTTTTTTTTTTCAAAAGGCACTTTAAAAACATCTCTCTTTTTTATTTTACATCTGTACTTAAAAGTAATAGTCAAAGATAGATTGCATTTTTAATTAGGTACTTATCACGGCTTTCAAACCACTTAGATTTCAGCGTGTATATCATAGTACGGCTGGCAACCCTACTTGAAGAGTCCCATTCTATATTATTGTGTTGTGACAACAGGAAGTAATGCTTGTTTGTCGCCGGACAATAACAGCAACAGAACTACGACGTAACCTCTCCCTGACTGCATTTAGATAACTACGTATTTGTTAAATTACCGATAATGTAATTGTCTCCAGCCTCGTAATCATACCGTTTGGTTAGACGTATAAACAAATTAGTTATAATCAATTAGGTAGTTAGTGTTCACATTAGTAAATATTGACTAAAGTAATTTACTCGCACATTAACATTGAGCTAGTTTAACCAAAAAGTGGTGGTAGCCTAGTGGGTAGAACATCGGATTCGGAAGCGAGAGACCCAGGTTCGATTCCCAGTGCGGGCACGTACCTATGGCTTTGTTTTCTAAGCTATGTACATTTGTGAAGTTATAGTAGCAAATAGCAATACCACTCTCTAACTGTGAAGGAAACCTGCAGTTTTAACCGGTGGTAGCCTAGTGGGTAGAACGTTGGAATCGGAAGCGAGACCCAGTCTCGATACCCAGTGCCGGGAAGTACCTACGACTTTGTTTTCTAAGCTATGTACATTTGTGAAGTTATAGTAGCAATACCACTCTCTAACTATGAACGAAACCTGAGTGTCTGAACTATTGACGTGCCTCAGCACTTGAAAATCCGCGGTGGGCACGCGTGGTGATTAAGCCCATACTTTCTCACTGAGAGAAGGCCTGTGCCCTACTGTGGGACCAAAAAGTTCTCAATAAGTGAAGCGTTTATTATTAATCAGTTATCTTCGTAGATAGCTCTGGGATTCCCTACAATTCGACAAAACTACGTCTAGAATATGTAACCAAGTTTTGGTTGAAAATATTAACGACCGACCCAAAAGTTATGAATACTGGACAACAAAACAAACTAATTCATTAATGAAATTGTGCTGGTGCCAAAATATTAATATTGTTAATACGCAATGGACTGCATTGGCTGAAAATTAGACAACGGTAACGGTGTTCGGTATTCAAAAAAATGCTGAAAATTTTCAATGAATGTCAAAGTCCGAGAATTAATAGATTATTTTTTGTGGAGAAGAAGCTAATAAAGGAACTCCACATTTATTGTTTGCAAAAAACCTTTTAACTGAATTAACAGATTTTTTTCAACTTACTGTTCATACTGATGAATGTTTTGAACACTTGACCCAGTAGTCCTCTAGTTGCCTGTTATTATTATTGTACTTTGTCTTCTAAATATCATATTATTAGTAGGTAATGTTTGTTATAGAAGCTATTGAAAATTACGTTGATGAAGTTGTTAGTTACATATGTAAAGCAGATAAAACCGCCTCTTTATACGGAACCCTACACTGCGCGTGGCCCGACACGCACATGGCCGGCTTTTTGCACTACAGAGTGAACCTCTAATATCCTAACGCCGTTGATTTCCCAGGCATGTTTCCCGTGGAAAAACACAGAGAATGCGTTGGAAGGGCGTCAGATTATTAACACCAGGGCCTCGATTCTGTTAGTGCATTGTAGTATAATGACAGGTACACTGTCGGGTCACGTGACGTGTTTTTTCGTACCATTGACGCCTAGAAGGTTTGATACGTGTGCCCGCGTAGACTTAAAGCAGCCATGAAATGAAAACCGCCATGTTCATGCAGTTGTCATGTTACTACAATGCATTAACAGAATCTAGGCCCAGGTATACCTGAGTAGGGTTGTCTGGAAGATCGTGTTCGAATCAAGAATGAGGAGATCCGCAGAAGAACCCGAGTTACTGATATAGATCGAAGAATTCACTCCGGGCTCGTAGTCACACCAGAATTGCTCAGTTGAAGTGGCAGTGGGCGGGGCACATGGCTCGGAGAACTGATGGCCGTTGGGGCGAAAAAGTTCTGATCTGTCCGCGGACCGTACGACGCAGCGTGGGCAGGCCCCCCACCAGATGGTCCGACGACCTGGTTACGGTGGCGGGGAGTCGCTGGATGCGGGCGGCACAAGACCGGGAAGCTTGGAAAACCATGAGGGAGACCTATGTCCTGCAATGGGCGTCAAATGGCTGATGATGATGATGATCTGCTGTCGACTGTATGCATGTAATAGCTGATGTGCTATCGATAGCACATCAACTTTTACTGTACGTTACAAAAACAGGAATACCTACGTTTATTTCAGCATGAAGTATGTTACAAAAACAGGAATACGTTTATTGTAGCATTAAGTACGTTACAAAAACACGAATACGTCTGTACACTCCCCGCCACATCAATCTCTCGTTATGATTTGTTTACCCGACACTGAAGTACTCGGTAGAATTTTCCAGGTATTCCGAGCTCGAATTAACATGGTGTTGTTATTAGACACAATTACCGCTGACGCACGGAAAGGTTCTGTACCCCTGACCTGACCACGATTGGCGTTTGACCTCAATTGCCTATCAAGAAACATCGGAATCTACCTTCTAGATTTGTTTTATCCCAAGCAAAACTCTATCAGCCTACGCTAAGTTTGGCGGAATTATTTGCAGTCTTCAGTCTTTTAATCCTTTCACTTTATCTGACAAAAAAAATTAGAGCAAATGCGATTCGTTCAAGCAATAAACAAATACAAAGTTATCCTAAGATAAGTGCAATTATTTAAATATCACACACACCATATTGTTGTGATGTTTTTAGCTACTTTGGCCTTTGCATCTACGTAATGAGATGATTTATACAGCGTCCAGTGGCACCATCACTCACACTAGATGGGTGAAGGGACCGCTCGGACGCTACAGTGCCTGGGAGATTGTTTTTTTTCAGCACCTATAACATCCTGACAGCTTAGTCGGCCTAGCCCACAGGAAAGACAAGTCAATACGTGCGGAGCCAACCAAGCCGCGGATTTCCTCACAATGTTTTCCTTCACAGTTAGCCTGTGTATTGCTACTACAAATTTACAGATCTACGTAACTTTGAAAATAAGCAAAGTTATAGGTACATGCCCGCACTGGGTATCGAACCTGGGTCTCCCGCTTCCGAGTCCATTGTTCTACCCACTGGGCTACCACAGTTTTTTGAGCTCCTTATGACTTATGAAACACTCTATGAAGTCGCTTTACGCTATATTAATTCTTTATATTTTGTATATCCTCTTTCCGCTTCTGTCTTACTTATTGAGGTAGTTAGCAACAAGTCGTAAGAGCAGCGCCGTTCAAAAATATTCAATTAGCGTAAAGCGTAATAAATGTATTTTATCCACTGTTTCTCCGTTACAACCTTGCTTGAAATGGTCACCTATGTTTAATTCGTGACGTTGGTTGAGTCGCATTTGCTGCGCTATAATGAATAAAAATATTTTAATTTCATTATGATAAACGGTATCACGTTGTATTGTAGAGGCTGCTTGTGTTGTGTTCATGTCCTATATCAGTGGTTCCCAAAACCCAATCTTGCTAACCCGAATACTTTGATTTAAAATCAGTTTCCTGTGACTTTGGCCCAAAGGAACAGGTTTTAAACCACAGTGATCCAACTTTTCACTGCATAAAAATACTGAAACCTGTACAAATTTGTAGGTACTTACATATAAGTAGTTCAGGAATTGAGTCTCGCAGTTTTTTCCGAGCTTTTCCCGAACTTCAAAGACAATTCTTTTATGGTTTCTTACAAATGTATAGTTTTCAGATTGTTCCCTGTACTTGTAGTATACGACGATATTACTTGCCAAATTTCATAGTTCTAGGTCAACGGAAAATACCCTATAATTTTGATTCCCTTGAATTTCGAAATATACGTTTTTTTACGGCATAAACGGCCGTATTTTTTTTACGTTAACTTAGAAGTGTGATGTTTTCACAGCTTCAAGGTACTATAGACCTGAGTGTATGGTTTTAATTTCAACTCGATACCTGAACGCGTTCCAGAGATAAAGGGTCTTGACATACAGACGGCCGGATGAACAACAAAGTGATCCTATAAGGGTTCCGTTTTATCCTTTTGAGGTACGGAACCCTGAGAACCAGAAACCGGGTGTACTTTATTTAGGGACGTTCAAATTCCTATTGTAACTTAACTGCAGCTCAGAGGCTCAACTGGAACGTTTAAAAGTGTTTTCAAACTACAAGGGAATGACGGCGTCAACATGGCCGCCGAGCGTTCACCCCGTGTGCTAACAGTGTTTACCCGGCTGATACTAAGCTAACACGGGCAGAAGTACACCTTTGTGTACTTTTTTACGCTATATTCTGGCTTGAGAAATTTACTATAGTAAATAAACGAGCGGCCCAAGTGCGCGCGAGGGAGAATGGTACAAGATATGTAAATAATAGGGGTTAATTGCAATAGGTTCTTTGAATTGACATAGAATCTTCATGGTTTGAGGTTTTCGAATGAAACTTTTTTCAAATGGTTTCTAAGATGTTCTTTTTTTAAAAAATGTGAAACATTTGAATATCGACTTTCAATTGTTTTTGTTATTCAATTTAGACAAGAAAGATGGATACTGCGAAAATTCGAGTGATTTTTGAATACGAGTTCCGACGCGGAACTAACGCGGCAGAAACAGCCCGCAATATCAATGCTGCGTTTGGAGAGGGGTCTACTAATGAACGCACCGTCTCCAAACGCAACATTGATATTGCGGGCTGTTTCTGCCGCGTTAGTTCCGCGTCGGAACTCGTATTCAAAAATCACTCGAATTTTCGCAGTATCCATCTTTCTTGTCTAAATTGAATAACAAAAACAATTGAAAGTCGATATTCAAATGTTTCACATTTTTTAAAAAAAGAACATCATAGAAACCATTTGAAAAAAGTTTCATTCGAAAACCTCAAACCATGAAGATTCTATGTCAATTCAAAGAACCTATTGCAATAAAACGGCAATTTCATACTTTAACCCCTAATATGAACAGTCATTTCAAGTAACTTAATTTTCTGGCGACACAATATCCACACTGGGAAACCCCGGAGGTATCGTAGGTTACTAGAAATTTTACTTATATGTAATTAAATTGCATTATTAAACATGCAACTGCGTAAGTGGGGGACAATTCTGAATTGTGCTTACCTCTTTCCTGCCGGACGAATGTCCTTAGATTAAGATATTTGAAACGACTAGTACCGTTGCGTTTGATAGAGACAATTTAGAAAGCCTGATTTTCAGGGTCAGGTCAATCTTGAGATTTTGTTTAAGTCAAAAGAGTCGCTAAGTAACTTTTTAACCGACTTCAAAAAAGGAGGAAGTTATCAATTCGACGCGTAAATTTTGCTATGTTTTCGCATAACTCCGTCAAATCTTAACCCATTCAAATCAAATCGTCCCATTTTCATTTGGTGAAGATCTGATGATGACTTTCAGAGATGGAGAACGGATCTCTTCAACGGAAAGCAGTAAATAAGGCCTAATGGGGTCCATCCTTTAGGAATAACCGTATTAAGGGTAGTGATATAACAACGTGATTTTTTGCGGTTTCTTTCTCGATCTTTGTGTCTAATGTTGTGTAGATAAGTCCGACTCGCACTTGGCCGGTTTTTTTTTACTGCGACCAAATCAGCACGAACCTTGTCAAGAGACATCCCCCGATAAAACTAAGACTACGTGTCAAATGCTCTGTTTACCTCACGTTTACCTACACAGATCGGGGATTCTCCAAAAGTCTTCCTTTTGAAAAAATCTACAAGACCAACAAAATGTACAAGACCAACTAGTTTATTACATTTTCCTATTCTATATTGAACACAAGAAACAAGATACATATTTGTTAAATATGACAAAAATTTAAGTGGGCATTTAAAAAATGATTTAATTTTAGAGAAACTTTTTCATTTATGATAATTTTATAACGTTTCTTGTTACATACGGCAAATAAACATAAAACTGTTTAAAAAAAATAAACAATTTATTAATATAATGTTTTTTGTTAATTTTATTAATAATTCAAGTAAACATATCTAATATATGTTGTATTTTTTAAATAAATATCTGACTTCAAAATTTAAAAAGATCAAAATGTAAAAAATTAAGATAAAACTGATTTAAATTTTATTTTATTTTATTTTATTTCATTTTATTTATTTAGATACATAGGCAGGGCTACACAAATGAAGTACAAATTTAAAGTTTTACATAAATGAAATAAATCCGATTTATTAGGTTATTAACTCTTCCGACAAAAAATCCAGTAGGTTTATCCGGTGTTACGTTAATAGCATGATTTTTATCAACCCTGCTAATTTCTTTATTCATATACGCCACTATTGTGTAGCTTTATCAGTATCACATACAATATGCCTCTCCATTTTCACGTGAGCATTCTGGCAAACAACTTTATACAATCGTAAACGCTGATGAAATTTTACATTTACAATCTCTGCCTTGGCCGCTATTGTAGAAATGTATTGTGAAATTGTCACGAAGCTGTAATTTGCCTTCTGTTTGGATTCGTCTGGTCGGGTCGCACCGGCGCATGGGCTTATGAGTAAACCGCTCCCGTCAGGGTTATTACACTGCCGCTATTAGTTGAATGGCTAGGTAGCAGCTACCTGGAGTTAGATGGCTGGACGATGTTCGTACAACTAGATCCTTACCCGCACTCTTCATTTTTTTAAACACATATCCAACTGTTAAATAATCAATGCTTAGGAAAAAACATCGTGAGGAAACTTTAGTTTACATTCGGGCACGCGTGGTGATTAAGCCCATACTCTCCCTATGGGAAGCGTGTCCTTTGTGGGACGTATATTGGCGGCTTGTGATGATGAAGTTGTGATTAATGAATTAGTCATTGTATATTGAGATTGACGGAATTCATTCTTCCCTTGTTATTTTTCATTAGGTACATTTCACGTTGGTAAAATCTTTTATTTTACCGTAAGGGAAATAAAAAGGGGCATGTTATATGGAACGACAATTCATAGTAATTAATGAATTGACTACTTCATAGTCGTCAATTCGATGTACGATGTAAAGTCGATTAACACACAAATTAATAATTAGGAAGGCTCTGCTACGCAATGAACATCGAATTGTCATAATAGACTAGTTGTAATTTTATGAAACTTGGCCCTGGACACATTCTCTTAATTAGGTACAGTCCTCCAACAATATTTATAGCCGGCCTAACCAATTAGTGTGATAAGTGTGATAACTGATAACATTCCTGTCCCTGTGCATGATGTGGGGTGCGACCACGTAAGTCCTTCACTTCAATGGAGTTATTATTATTATTATTAATACGTTTATTGCACATAACTAAAAAATACAATGGCAATGTGGCGGACTGTCTGATTTATTTTTATTTTATTTTATTTTTATTTATTGAAAGAAAACAAACAATTGTACAATATGGTTAAATACATAGAATAATTACATTTACACTATGTAATTGCACAACCAGCAGCGTTTTCTATAGACTAAATCAAAGACATAAAAGAGAAAAGCTCATAGCTATATCGATTTCTAAGAGGTAATTTCTACAACTATGTAAAGTTTCACAATAATACTTCAACATATTTAGGTATGTACAATAAAGTGTTATCCATCTATCTATTAGCAAGAGTCAACTCAAGACTTCGCTTGGAAGACAAGTAGTACTGATTGAAATTGAAATAGGAGTCACTCGTCAGGAGGTGGGCGCGCATTCCGATCGAGTCTCAAGTTAACTCCCGCCAGCTGTGATAATGGAACAACAAAAAGAAAAAAAAAAAACCCATTTATTTGTTCCGTGCATGTGCCTATCAATGTGCCAAAGCCCAACCAACGAACAAAAAATCGAAATAAAATTGACGTAAAAATTTAAAATTAGAAAATTTTAAATTTTAAAGATTATTTTAAAGAAAACTTCAAATTCTAAATCTTAAATTTCAAATCTTAAATTACCCACGTTGAATTTAAACCAAGTTGGAAAGTGTACTAATAACAGACTTTCTAAATAATCCTGGAGAAAGATAAAATAGATCAATATGGTGTAGATGTTCGTTATACGTGCGCATTAACCTGTGAATCGGCGCGCGCTCGCCAGCGTTAGTCCTACATCGCTTAGCCATAAACAAGCGATGGGTGTACCCATCACGGATGCGCTGGGATCCGCTGGGTACACGGTAGGATATTTGGTCACTTAAAGAGTTCGTGTCAAACTTATTATGACATATATTGTAAAGAAGCATGGAGTCCAGAAGTGTCCTTCTGGCCTTCAAAGACAAAATTGAAAATTTATTTAGTAATTTGGCATATGACAAACGAGAATGGTAGCATTTGTAGTTAACTACACGTAGGTACTTACGCTGTACTGATTCCAATTGGTCACTGTATTTATTGTAATGGGGATTCCATATTGCTGTTGCATATTCAAGTTGAGACCTAACTAGAGAGGTGTATAGATATATATATGTTGCAGGGCGTTTAAAATTATTGCATGTACGCATTACGAAGCCATATAGTTGGTAAGCTTTATTAGTAATATGATCTATATGTGCATCAAATTGTAGTTTGTCATCCAACAGAATGCCTAGATCCCTGATTAATGAGACTTTGCAGTGGTTCGTTATTTAAGCTGTATGTGAAGTTAATAACATTAATTTTTTTGGTGAAGGTAATGGTTTTACATTTAGGTATACTTAATTGAAGTTTATTAGAAAAACAGTAGTTAGATAAACGATCTAGATCTTGTTGAAGTTTGATACAGTCCTCATAGTTTGTTATTTTACGATACACTTTAAGATCATCAGCATACAGTAAGTAATCGCTATATTTAAAGCATTTATTTATGTCATTTATATACAGTACAAAGAGCAACGGCCCTAGGATAGAGCCCTGCGGGACTCCTGACGTCACAGTTATTAAAGAAGAAGTAAACCCCCTAATAACTACTCTTTGTGTTCGATTAGTGACATACGAACTGAACCATCGTAGTAAGTTCCCTCTAATGCCATTGAACGCAATCTTTCGTAATAAAAGAAGATGATCCACCTTGTCAAAGGCCTTGCGGAAGTCTGTATATACCGAATCTACCTGTATACGATTATCCATACTATTAAATAAAAAGTTTGTATATACTAAAAGATTACTAAGAGTAGATCGATTTTTAACAAAACCATGTTGCTCGGGAATTATATGAGAGTGCAGGCTCGGATAGATAGCGTCGTGAACAATCCTTTCAAGAACCTTTGACAAGGTAGAGAGAAGGGAAATAGGACGGTAGTTTTCAACGTCATTTTTGCAACCACTTTTAAAGACTGGCGTAACATTAGCAGTTTTCCAAACAGGAGGCAGAGTACCTTCGTGAATACATTTATTATAAAGAAGTACTAAAGTTGGTTTGAAAAACAAAGGAGGAACGCCATCAGGACCCGACCCCTTAGTAATGTCCAATGACTTCAGAGCTTGAAAAACGGTATCGGATGTGAAAGTTAAATTGGAAATAAGAACGTCGTTGGATGAATCTTCTATAAGGGTTGCATCAAAACTGATAGAATTCGATGGTTCGTAAACGGAGCCAAAAAATTTTAAAAATAAGTCACAGATTTCAGTTGGCTTATCAGACTCAATACTTATGTATTTAACCGCATCTGGTATGCCACACTTACTTTTACGGTTATTTACATAAGACCAAAATACCCTAATATCCTTACGAAGACCTATCTCGATTGAATCTATATATGTGTCAAAGCATTCTTTACACATTTTTTTGAACCTATGCCGGTATAATGAGAACGTTTCGTAATCAACCAAGTTATTGTATTTTTTCCATTTAATCCATGCTTTATTTTTGTTTTTAAATATGTGAATAAGAGGGCGAGTAAACCAAATTGGAAATTCACCCGACTTAATTGGTCGACATGGAACCCGATCTTTAATAATTTTGTATATAAAATTTTGTTTTAATAATTTAGCCTACTAAATCAGTCATCCTATTTTGACACTTTGTAGTCGTCTAAATGCTTAACCCGATAGAGTGAAAACTGGAAAGTTACGTGTAACGTGATAGATACAAGGGCTGAAATCTCATACCTTTTTGTGTCTAACAAACAGTCGGCATTGCGCTAATTCACAGTAAATGCGGTCCATCTCTTCATACATAGATGTCTAACTAGCGCTGAAAATGGCTCCACGTTCAAATGTGGGAAGGCGGGCGGGGCTTGTATATTACCTATGTTACCAATCAGAGCGAGTTCAGTATTACCCGGCAAAATATAAATGCACCTGCCACCGTCAGACCAATATACCAACTATAGACTTCTCGGCTTTATAAAGGTTAAGCGCACATAAGCACGCTTCGTTTTTCTTACGAAGCGTTTTATAACGAATCACGAAGCGTGATTCGTAAAATCTCCGGCTTTCCGTTTTTTTAGATGCAATGCAGTAGAGTGCATTACTACTATTATTATTACTAATTACTCATATACATAATATATAGCCACACCCCGATGTACAGACTGACTGACTGAGTAATTGATAGACTGACTTATTGATTAATGGATTATAAAAGGCGGGATTTAGCCCTGAGTTCGTCAATGACAACCAATCCAATCTGGCTACAAAATAGAAAAACTTGAAGTTCCCGTCACACTAACAACAGAGCCATAAACTTACTTGATTAAGATTCACCTTAATCAAGTAAATTTATGTACCACCTTGTGTAGGAAACGAACCATCGGTTGCGCTGTCACTTACTATCGGCCAATCAACATTCACGTCACCCATAGCGCACAGAATGAACCAATCACAGAGCGATTTATTCTGCAGCACTCATTTCATTGGTAATTGGTAAAGACTAATCGCGAGGACAGGGGCCGTTTTCGAGCTTGAATTTTATAGGGAGAAATACTTCTATGGTTTTCTTTATTCGTAGACATTAAACTTGTTGCTTAAATACTTTGCTCAATTTATCTGTGATAGAGAATAGGGGTCGACCTCCGAGGACAAACAACTACTTATCAAATGAGTCTATCTCAAGTTCCGACATCAAAGAATTGTTACATAGATAAGAGACAGAACGCTATAATAACACAAAAATTTTACAGGAAGTTTTAACAAAGAAATTTTGCAAAAGAAGTGGATATTGCTGTTAAAATTAAGTAACACGTCTGTGATTCCCGGAGAAGTAGAAGAAACGTCACTGGAAAAAATAATCTTATCTGGGCCAACGGACGACCCCAGAGGTGAGGCCAAGTTACTGCGTGGAAGTAAATACACGAAGTGTTGACTAAAACAACAACTTCATTTGAACAACACAATTATATTGTTCAGCGTCTCTGTAGATATTGACAAGCTTTTGCCCGCACATTTGTTTGCGTGGGGATTTTTCGCGAGCGACCGATCGTTGGACTTTAACAAATTAATGAGTTATCTAAATAAACCTTATAAACATAAACATTTACATACAGGCACAAACATCCCTGTGTCGTGGAAACCAGAAACAGCGACATCACAAACATGTAAACATCCAAGACCTGAGGTTTTTTTTTGAACCCGGGACCTCTCGCATGGTAGGCAGATGCGCTACCGGTGCGCGTACCAGAGGTCGTCGTTATATTATATAGAAGTGGAAACTACCTATTAGAAACTAGAAAACTAGCGCAAAGAAAATTCGCCGCCACTTGCGACCGACGGACCGACCGACCACGTCACAGGAACGGGCTTTTTTGCACTTGTATTTTAGTCTCTAACTTCGTAAGTATTTAAGGATTATTTTAGATTGAAGTCGCCGGCCCCTTGTACCGTGGATAGACATTTTAAATTCAATGGAGCTTGTTACGAATGCTCTCGTTGCGTTCGATGAAGTATTGAAAGTTGGCGAGTGGCGCCGGACGCGGCTGAGACGAGCGACCTTGCGTCGCATGCGCTGCGCTTGCGCACATAAGTACACCAGTAGCGCAGTACAAATAAAGACCAGTAGGTAGTGAGTGTGTTTACAATCGGAGCGCGATTCTGGCTTAACGTTACGGGAGTGGGCGTTGTCCCGTTAGTGTGAGATTAGATGAAACGTAATTTCGAACATATAATTTTCCTGGATTTTTTTTTTGTCATGTTATAACTTTTATCTTTACGCTGTATACCGCGCTATGCAGCTCCTCTTGAGCCGTTAAGGCTCTAAGTGGACACCTCGAGGCTAGCTTAGTTTTGCTGCTTTCAAATTTGTGATACAACTATAACACAACTGTTATTCTTTGTCTTTAAGCTCTTAAGACGCTAAGCATAACTGTTAACAGCTAGTTTAGCTTTACTTAATTAAGTTTTCAGCCAAACATATTAACCGGATTTATTTCGCAGTGAAAAATGATCTTGAGAGTATTTTCTGAAAATATATTTTTCACCAAAACACACATTAGTATTTATTTAAAACATAAAAGAGTTTTAATATTGATATGGTCACTATAAGATGTTAAGAGGTTAGCTACTTAAGACAGAAGGACCCTTAAGTAGGGACTGAATTCACCTCTTCACCGACTTTGTATTACATGGATCTCACAACTTTTTGCGTTAGAACAACTTTACTGAGTTGCAAGACTAGGTTTTTTACAAGTTATGTTTTTAGTGGCTCTAAATTCATCGATAAGATTACGGGAATATATATTTAAACGGGATTGTTTGTTAGGTAAAGTTAATTACCTTAATTTCCGACGTAACATATACAGGGTTATTTTTTAAATACGTGAAAAATCCCAATTAGAGTTTGTGTTTAACTACAACTTTTGTTCTACGAGTTTTTCTCAGATTTATATTTTTTCAATGTATCATTTGTATATAATTTTAACTATGTATGAGCATCGCGAGTCATAAAATTAATTTAATTTGTTTTTTAATATGTTTCTTTTTTAAATAATTTCTGAGTTAGCCTTCTCTCAGTAAGCGATGGTAGCCTAGTGGGTAGAACATTGGACTTTTCTTTCAAAGTTATGTACATTTGTGAAGTTATAGTAGCAATACCATTCGCTAACGGTGAAGGAAAACATCGTAAGGAAACCTGGGTGTCTGAGCGCCTGATCCGCGGTGGGCACGCGTGGTCATTAAGCCCATACTTTCTCTCTGAGAGAAGGCCTGTGCCCTACAGTGGGACGTATATAGGCTGCTTATGCAGACAGAGAGAGAAAAAGTTATTATTATTTTATTTCAGTGATGTGCCCAGTATTTCTTCTCTTTGATTCGTATCTTCATCGACAGTTGTGGCTGAAACTTGTATATCTCTTGACATAGTTCCTTTTAAATCGTGAGGCACGCATCACCGGCTCACAATGCTTCTGGGCCGACGATGACGCATCATTGGCCTCACGATGCCTCGTAATCCCTTTCGGTCGGATGTTGCTCTGTTGTCAACGGTATGCTCTTGAGGGTCCTGCTTTTAGGGGCTACCCGGAGCCACTTAGCGCCATCTATGAAAAACAATCATATTATCTTCTTTTGTAATAAGTTTGTGCAAAAAGTAAATAAGTGTCATATAATATTTCAATAATGTTGTCAGCAGTTTTAGAACCTACAGCCTACAACGGGGGGAGGGGGTCAGAAAAACATCACGATTGTCACGAAAAATCACGTGTATTTTTCGTGCTAAAAAGTTTTGGGTAAGTGTAACGTCTTTAGTAGCTTAATTCCGGATTCACTTACTTGATATGTTTAGTTAAAATCTGCAATTCCAATTTTTACCATTTCCTATAATCGTAAGACTTTGACATTTTGCATTCCTAAATCCAATTTATAGGTCCATTATCAGGATTCGATCCCAAGATCTGTCGCATGTGAGGCAAGGACTCTACCGATACGCTGTAGAGCTTCAGTTTACAGTCGACCTTACACGATCGTAACTATCGCGAGAGCCAGAATAAGGATGGATTGCAGGCAGCGTCTGCGATAAGGGTTCTGAAACTGCTTCAAAAAGTCAAAGCAGTAAGAGCGATAATGCTCTGGCTGCATATGAAGTTCGCTTGGCACAGAGACTGCAAAATAAACGAGCATGATTGTTGCACTGACGCATGCTTCAATGCTCCAGTTAACTAGGTCTTCGGCAAATATTAAAATCGATAATGAAATTGAAGGCTACCCATACATAAGCAGCGAGAGTGCTTTCTCTCAGACAGAATAACGTTAGTTTGATGAGTACATACTTATTAGTTTGTACAAAGTATATTATTTGGCTGTGGTCTAATACTGACCGATTTAATTTTCTAAAATGCCAAATTCGCTTATAATTTAATGAAGCCATTAATTACTATGGACGTTTTATTCCTTTTTTTGTGTATACTTTCATGGTTGTGATGTCTTTGCCTGGTATCGTAATCCTCACGTTTACGATAGCAATTGGAAAGGAATTTGTTAAGTTACACGATTGGAATTGTTCGGGATTCGGTGAGCACAATATAGGTAGAAGCTGAACAAGTGATTGTGTTGACAGGAAGTTAATGTTTTATTATTCAGTCCAGGGCGAGAATGAAAAAAAGAATGTGATACGATGTTCACGGGGTCATGTAGTTATAAGATGAAAATGTTATTTGTTTGTGCAAATGAAATAAAAATCTTATATACTTATACTATTTAGGTACATTTTTAAGGTCGTCCGGGTGACATTTGACTTGGTTTCCATTTGCGCTCAGTTTTGGCAAGCAAAACACTAATTTGCATTCAATGCTAGACAAGCCATTGCGTGCCACATTTGCCAGGGACTGGATGACCGTGGCATTGACATTGCGTTGTAGGCGGACACTGCACGTACCTACAAAAGAAAAAAGATAAAATAATGAAAGATAACCGGTCTTCTTTATGAAAACACGATTCCTCTAAAACACTCCTCAGAGGTAGCTTATAAATAATCTGTGCTCACGTTTCCCTTCACCACTGACTATTTAAACTGCCTCTGAGGAGTGTTTAAAGGAATCAGGTGTTTATAAATCAGACCGAAAGAGGTTTCATCATCATCAGCCATTTGAAGCCCACTGCAGGACATAGGCCTCCCTCATGGTTTTCTAACCATGAAGGGTATTGCCATAATCGCCACGCTTGGCAGGCGCTGCTGCCCGTTTCCTGGTAATTTATTTCCTTAGTCGCCTTCTACGATATCCACGGAAGGAAATGGAGTGACGCTATTCTTAATCCGGCGCCACACGGAAAGAGGTTTATTCCCATGTAATGCAAAATTATTACATGTATGTGTACATGTGACACTGGGCGATACTTGTCCTGTGGTGGATAATAAAATATAATAACTTCCACACAACACAATCCCTCGTCCTGATTTCAAACTAGGATACCCTGTGGTATGTTAACCAGGCAAGGACACCACAAACATGAAAAAACACCCGGTCATTTGTATAAATGAAGTACAGCGGCAGCCAGTGGGACTCGAACCTACGACCTCTGTTTTGGTAGTCGAGCGAGTTCAAGCGACCAACTTTATAACTTAGTACAGTATTTACGACAGATACACAAACATTGTTTGAATCGAAAGGGTTTACAGAAACAAGTCTAGCCACATTTTGGGCATGTCATCTGTCCTTGTTTCGTAACTGATACTGCTAAAGTACTATCTAATTTTTATTGAAAAATACTTTCAGGGATGAATAGACGCTACATGTTCGTAGCTAAACTGCGCTTTGAAGATATTTAGGGCAGTATTTTTTAATAACTCGCGAAGCTCATACATTATAAGTCGTCCAATCAAGTTTACCTAATAAACAACTACACCAAATTCTTGTCCACCAGACTTGTCTTGTGAACCGGGTCTTCTGTAACAGAGGTCTTTAATCGGTTTCCACTGAAAACCGCTTTTGTCTATTGCTTTAAGGTCCTACGGTCTTATTTATAAAAAGTTGATGCCACTAAAACACCTTAAGACGCACCTAAAGCCGGTTTATGGGAGGACTTCTTGTTACAAACGGGCTTTAACTCTTAACTTTTAGAGTGTTTTAGTGGAATCTACTCTTTACAAATAAGACCGTATAGGTTCTAGGCGGTCGCTTAAAAAAATGACATTATTGAGATTTATGATCAGATAGCCTCTGGAGAATAGGTGATGTTGTTTACCGCGTTGATAGTTTAAAATTAACGAATGTTACATTAAAGCTCACATGGATTTTTATAAAAACAACCACTGAAAACATTTCGTGTAAAGAACGTTGCCAAAACACACACAAACACAAGCTCTTACGCTTTCTCTGATGGCGAATGATATTTAATTGGCAGAGATTTTTCTATTGTCCTCCGCAATTAAAATCTGAAACGGTTTTTAGGTTGCGCGTTATTTCAATAACACATTGTAAACATTAGTATAATGCATTGACAGGAAAGAACAAGAAACATTGAAAAGGCATCTCTGAGTTCTAGCGCATGTGTGCGGGTTGCGGGGTACAAACGCTCTATTTCAGGTTTACTGTGTTATTTAAAACACTCAAATGCAGTTTAAATAAATAAATAAATAATCTGTGGTAAAAGCTTTCGCTTTAACACAGGCTATTTAAACTGCATCTGAGTGTTTTAAGGAATCGTTTTTTTATAAACAATATTAATGGTCGTGGGTTCGAATCCCGGCATATACCTACCTACATTTGTGAAATTATGGTAGCAATACCACTCGCTAACTGTGAAAGAAAACATCGTGAGGAAACCTGAGTGTTTGAGGTGTTCACACACCTCAGCGCTTGACATTGCCAATCCGCGGCAGTAGAGAAGGCCTGTGCCCTGCAGTCGGACGTTTACAAAAAGGCTACATATGGTGATGGCTGACCTCTGCTCGTGAACGGGTGCTGTTCGTATGTCTCGTCCAAGCTAACATTGCATATTGACATTCAACAAACAGAATTCATATCTGATTCATTTCATTTCTGATTTTGATTGATATAAATAAGACTGTTATTGTTTTCTCCGTCACCTTAAAAAGGTATCAGCTCCTAAATGACGATTTGGTGCGTATAGGTATAGGTATAGGCCGCAGACATCATGGAAAGCAAAGCCCCCAACTCTTAAATCTTCAAAAAGTAGGATGAATGCAACATGCACGATTTTTATGCTTGTCAATGGCAAGATACGTTGCGTCCGTCGTTAACTCCAATCGAACTGTGTCATCGGTCTGTTTCTTGCAATCCTACTGATGCAAGCAGTCTGGCTTGTCAGCTATTAAAAGATGTGTTAATTTGGGGTATATTAAAATGTATTAGAACACTTTCTCTTGTTCGAATTTACGAAGCGCGTTTAGACATTGAAGCTTTATTGTATTATCTTGATTCCGTATTAATTGCTATCGCAAACATCAGGATTCCGACAGGACTTCGTGCGCATAATTAGGCCTCTGATTTGCTTTGCACTATGCAAGATTGCAGGGCCGGTGGACAATCGCAGTGACCTCATTCCGTACTTTACCGCCCGTCATCAAGAAAAAAAATGAATGGCTTGTCATTCATTCCTCAGCTCGCTATTGAGTTGATGACGGTGCGGAATTAACATAACATGTGAATACATATAAATGTGTAGTACAATCGATAGCAGACGAACCTAAAATTTCCTAAAAATTAGAATGCACCTATCCATGTATGAATTGTTAGGTTTCGTCTTTTTGTTGTGTTTTTCCTACCTGCTGTACTCTTCACTGTTTTGCTTTTGTTCTTTTACGTGTGCGTGTGTGTGGGTGTAAAAAGTTGTTGTTGACTGTAAAGTCAACAGCTGATCAAACTTTTAAAGTTGTTGCTAACTGCGAAGTGTCGCCACTTCGCCAGTAACGCAAATGAGTAGTTTACACGCGTGATAAAGCGCTGTCTGACTGACACAAAGGGATAGGGAGGGAAGATCTGTTGATCCGTGAGAAAGTCATCGAAATCTTCTTTTCAGTACGTGTGTTTGAAGTCGTTGTTTTTGTTCTTAAACGTAGTCCCAAAAAACGGAGCCGGGTGCAAAATCAGAAATGGTGCACCGGTACTTGATAAAACCGCCGAACGAAGGAAAACAAAAAGGACAGGTCTCACTTTCAGCCTGCACAGGATACTACGTTCGCCGTTAGCGATTAGACACCCGCATAAGCTTTCTAGAATGTCCAATAGATGCCACGAATTTATCGATAAAATGTGCCAGTGACCCAAAGACACTAAAAAGTCGATAAAGTCATTCGCATTCGTTCGGTTCGTATGACCCCGTCATTACGGACAGGATATGGACAGCAGTAGCGTTATGATCGTTTCAGTCTAATTGCGTTGCAATTTATAGGCAATAAATATTAATGTCATCTCAATAACTTGACCTAATTTGAAACTAGGATGCCGTGTTACGTACACCCAAATTAAGTTGGGATCCCCTTTTGGGTTGGCAAAACCCTTTCATCATCATCATCATCATCAGCCGTTTGACGCCCACTGCAGGACATAGGTTTTGCCATAATCGCCACGCTTGGCAGGCGGGTTGGCGATCGCAGTATGCTGTTGAAATCTCAGGAAGGCGCAGGCGAAGGTGCCCGTCTCCTGGTAATGTATTTCCTTAGTCGCCTTCTACGACATCTACGGAGGGAAATGTAGTGACGCTATTCTTAATCCGGCGCCACACGGAAGGTTATATAGGACATAGGCTTCCCTCATGGTTAGGGAAAACCATGAGGGAGGCCTATGTCCTGCAGTGGGCGTAGAAATGGCTGACGATGATAACGAGGCCTTTATGAGTTGGCTCTATTAATTGGTATCTGGGCCCGCGACGTCATTTGCGTAACTTTTTTTTTACAGATTGTAGTCTACACCATCACCATGGTGTGGGGGTGGTGTGGGGTATCGTTGTATTGGTCGTTTAAAAATATTGTGTTTGTAGGAAAAACATTTTTTGATTTAATTATGGCGTCGATGCGTTTGCGTATTATTAAGCTTCCAAGCGTACATTTTTGCTAGAGTAAGCCCTCCTATCCCGGCTAAACGGTTGATTGCAGAAACGTGAAAAAAATCGGGGCAGTAGCACATATACCTAATGGACTTAAAAACAAAACTATCACGACTGGCTTTACAAGTAAACGAGTAATAGGCGACCGACTTATAAAAGGAAATATCACGACTGGCTTTACAAGTAAACGAGTAATAGGCGACCGACTTATAAAAGGAAAACCTCGTACAAATTCCATCGAAAATGACTTTCAGGAAGGTGTTAGTTCTGTAAAGCAGGTTAAAAAGGCCCTACACTGCGCGTGGCCGAACCCGCACTTGACATGTTTTTTTCTCAATAAACGTCAATAAATTGACACCGATCGAAGGACACCGGTGACATAAACGATGTACGGCTGCTACATACATAATTCATCCGTCTCGTATCGGTTGGATGCAGGGTTGCCAGATGAGGCGATTTATCGCCATTCTCATCGTCATCTAGGAAAGTGAATTGGGGAACAAAAATTGCAAAAGCCAACCGGTCACCAATTTTTTTCTCTTTATTTATTTAGGACCGCCAGAAATTAGAACAAATAATATGTAGTTTTTTTTGCGTAATTGTGTCTTTATTTATCAATTTATTGCGTTTTTTGGATTTGTCGTGGCGTTGTAAGAGTACAATGAATATTAAAAGCGGCAATTGACCTATAATTATACTTAAAAACAAATTCAACAAAAAATAAAAACCGACCTCAAAACACTATAGCGCTAAAAAGTTAGAAATAATTTAAAAGAATACCTTTAAATTAGATGTATATTTACATGTAGGTATTGTAGAAGTATAATTTGTAGTCGATGCCCAGTTTCATGACCAGGACATAAATTTTGGGCAACGACTACAAATTACACTTAGTGTTTTGAAGTCGGTTTTTTTTAATTTTTTTTTATTTACATTTTTATGGAGGGAGAGGGAAAAAAATAAACAAGTTCATGATAACCATAATTTGCCCTGCTTAATTCTTTGCTTTAAAATTTGAAGTTCTCAATTTCCATCTGCGAAAGTCTTCACCAGAACATCACCAAATTACCTTGGGACTGTTTTATGAAACATATGGATATTACTAAAGGATGGGCCCCAATGGACCGTTATATCTACTCGAACAAAAAAAGAATTATCGAAATCGGTTAAGATTTGACGGAGTTATGAGAGAAGCTGGCAAGAGCTGGATGAGAGTAGCAGAGGACCGTGCTCAGTGGCGTGCAATAGGAGAAGCCTATGTCCAGCAGTGGACAATCATAGGCTGATGATGATGATGATGAGAGAACATAGCCAAAAGATAAAAATAAAAAAAACATGCGCGTCGAATTCATAACCTCCTCCTTTTTTTAAGTCAGTTAAAAAGGTATTTTCAGGTTTTTAAGATTCAGAGAATTTTAGAAAACCGCTGTGAACAAAACTGCAAAAGTCATTTTATTGATTCGATTTTGGGCTGCAACGATGAAAATTCTGGTGATTTAGGCTACAAAAAACGTTTTCCCGAATTTAAGCAACATTGGCCGGCCAACATCTGGCAACACTGCCTGGACAGTGATTAATAGAAGTGAAGCAAGGCTTAAAAGGGCTTGTACCCAGAGCCGTTAAAATAAATTAAAAAAAAAAAAAAAAAAAAGGTAATCGCCGCTACGGTGAATGTTAAACATGGTTTTTTTTTTCTTATTTGTATTGGATTTATTGGCAGGGTTTCTTGGAAGTTTAACTCCCAGTCATGGCCTTTGATCAGATTATTTTTATTTTATTGATGGAAATAAACCTCAGAGGACAGTCCTTTATCAGGATACGTGATATGTTGACGCAGATCTGAACGCAATAACTATAACTAATACTTAGTACCTAATTTACAAAAGCTTAAAAAGTCTGAAGAGTTACAAACATAAACTCACGCCTGTATCCCAGAGGGGTAGGCAGAGACCAGAGACTGCCACTTGCCACGATCCTGACAGATCACTTTCGCTTCCTCAACATACGTTAGTCGTTGCGTGCACGCACGCTGGTTTCGGGTACTTTTTATCTTGCCATTTGCTAATCCATCCCCTGTTTGGTCTGAAGAGTTGTCAACTCAAATTTAACATTTTTATCAACTTTGTTTATAACCACGGTTATCAATCAATCAATCAGCCTGTACTCGTCCACTGGTGGACATAGGCCTCTACCAAGGCACGCCACTTCCTCGGCCATCCTCATCCAGCCACTGCCAGCAATCTGCCTTAGATCCTCATCCAGCAGCGTCAATTGTAATTTAGTCAATATAAAAAAAACTAAAATAAAAAATAACCAACAACCCGACTGCTGAGCATTTTTGCTGGGTTCTTCGACATTACCCCTAAATCCGGTGTTTTAAAATGCATTTTACTCTCTAATTTAAAATCTAAAAAAAAAATATTAATTTTCAATGTCCTATCCAGGGCCGCATCAGTAATTATTTATACGATTTTTTAAACTTTATAGCATCAAAAAAATCGCGAACATGGGTCTAAATAGTTCTGGATAATAAAAAAATATACCAAATTATATAATTAATTTAAAAATATACCATTAGTGACGTCGGTCGTCAAAATTCTGTTAATAGGATTTGTATTTCTCTAATTTCAAAAATGCCTACTTTCCCCCAACTATTCGCTCGCGCAGCACAATAAACCCCATACAAATCCGTGCACTGGGAAAACCCGGCCTTAACTACCAAGCAGGGGCGGGACCAACCTAGGTACCATTCTATATTATTTTATTTGGGTCCCGCATGCTTAGTACTTAAGTAATTGTGTTTAATATAATGTGTCAGTAATATTTTTCTAACTCAATATCTGTTGGCTGTGTCTAATAAATAAATAATGTAAATGCTCAACAGTCGGCTTGTTGGTTATTTGATATTTAACTTTTAATTTTTTCTTATGAGTGTTTTTTTTTTTTGCTGGTTTCATATAGCCTGTGACACTGGCACAGATATGACCAGATGTTATTTATTAAAATCTGACCATTGCTTAAGGAGTTATGTATGAAGGAACATAGAATCGGGCATACGAGCTAAACACATTACCCTCCTTCTGGGCTCCGCCGCAGTCGGGAAATTAGAGTTAGAAATTGTTTATTCAGCATAGAAACACACACCCAATAAATAATTTAAGAAAAGTCCATCGCAAACTCTTGCCGGGATATTTGTTCAAATTAACTGCCGGGCATTATACCTACGAGTGTAGAGTTATCTGTATACAACCTGTATTCACTTGCATATTTTCTGTTTTGCGGAGCATCTTAGATGACGTCGATAGTTAACATCTCT
The DNA here is from genome assembly GCA_947308005.1 of Yponomeuta malinellus. Classification (NCBI taxonomy): domain Eukaryota; kingdom Metazoa; phylum Arthropoda; class Insecta; order Lepidoptera; family Yponomeutidae; genus Yponomeuta; species Yponomeuta malinellus. The sequence continues at coordinate 18,410,828 of OX371006.1, read as the reverse complement.
TAAGAAGTTAAGACCATGATCATCGCATCGAGATAATGGCGGGATTGCAAAGATATTCACAATCTTTATTGCTGTCTTTGTTGACTTCGTCTTTCACAGACAATTTGCCGCAATACACTGTTGTACATGTAGACTATTGTACCGTCAGAGCGCATGGTCTTGATGCGCTCTTTATTTCAAGGAAGAACCGTCCTTGTCGAGCAGAGGAATAGACTAAACTGGCCTGGATAGAGAGACGTGTAACTCCTTGATATCGGCCCCAGTACAAGTAGCATGATAGCGCGAGACGCGCGTTTTATCGAACTAAAATGTCGGAATTTAAAACTAGCATTTTTAAATCCTTTCTTTACTCTTGTTATCGAAGGCATTAAGAAGCTACCTAATCTGTCAATCATCAGTCACCAGTAAATCCATTCACGCAAGTCAAAATAAAAGACTATTTAAATCAAATATTGTTCTTAAAACAGACCTTTTTTTAGGGTTCCGTACCCGAAGAGTGCCAAACGGGACCCTATTACTAAGACTTCACTGTCCGTCCGTCTGTCTGTCTGTCTTTCTGTCTATCTGCCTGTCTGTCACCAGGCTGTATCTCATGAACCGTGACGCTAGGCAGTTGCACTTGCAACTTTCACAGATGATGTATTTCTATTGCCAAATACTAAAAACAGAATAAAAGAAATATTTAAGGGGGGCTCCCATACAACAAACGTTGTCTAAAGACAGCACTCGCCATCTAGCGGCCATCTATGTAACCTTCACAGCGCCGATGTCATGTCGTTAAATGTCAATGTTAAACGCTTCTTGTTGGTTTCTATAGACGGAGCTGTTCTCAAATTCGATCTTTGTCTAATTTTGTATAGATAATGGTACGGAACCCTTTGTGCGCGAAGTCATTTTGTCATCAAACAATTACGATGCATGCAAATAGCTCCATTATGGTAAGGTTAGATGAAAGAAAACAGGTAAACCTGTACATTTTCATTTTTGATACGATAAAAAATCGTTAAAATACGGTAAAAATATTAATTCGTCTTATGGCTAGTTGTCACGTGTTAAGTACGCGTGTAGTTAATTACTTTAAAGTTAAAACATACGCAAACGCCTGACCACATAGAATTAAAATTTAGTTGCATACCATACCACTTAACAAGTGTAAACCAGCCTTTATTGATTTAATAATACCTTGCCTTCCTTTCTCTTAATCACATAAAATATGTACAGAAATCAGAAACCAATAATTTATTTCAACGTAAATAATTTACATTCTGTTTTCTGAATGTCAATGTACTATGTTACTATGTTAGCCGCTGCCTTCGGGCCGTATTTGTAGTGGAGAAAAAGGCAGCGGGAAAAATCTCCACTCTGACCATCTTTTCTCAAATAATCTTAAACTTAACACATCAAAGCCTGTAGGATATGATTAAGTGATTGGCAGCAATGACTTTAAAAGCCGAAATAATGCTTCTTGCAAAAGTAGGAAAAACATAAATGCTGCGGCCAGACACACGAACAGCACCCGTTCACGAGCATAACGCAGGGGTCAGCCATCACCAGTCTCAACCATTTTAGAGGGAGATAGGTGACCGTACTTTGATTATATTAAAAAAAAACTATTCACGTAATTCCGGAATAACTTACTTGATTTTTGTCGGAAGGGTCCGACCAGGTTTCACTCTTATTTACAGAGCTTAATCATTTTATATTAGTTTTAGTTAAAAAAAAAATCTTGGGAAAATGAAGTACTAAATATAGTGGAGTAGAGTAGGTTACCGTCTCACTTTTGCTTCAGCAAGTCTCGATCGTCGGTTGCCTAGAAGAAATTGCTATAAGCAATAAGGCCGCCAATTGTACTGTATTTTGTAAATATTCTGTTTGTGTTTTTCCTGGTACATTAAAGAATATTCATATCTTATCTTAGTTTAATGAGTTACACGAGGTTACACGTTTTGTATCGCTAAAATGTCAGAATTTCACAATTATGTAGGTACTGGAAGGTCGCGACTTTTCAAATTTGAAAAGCGAGACTAGCGTCGTCCTGCTTCCCAGGCTGGTTCGTATTACATTTATTTATGTTAGGTTAGGTTAACTAAAAAAATATTCATTAATTAATTTAAATAAATGTCTCTTTCTTTCTTTCTTAACAAACTTGCAAATTATACGTAAAATGTACTGTGAATTGTGATAGCTCAAACACATTGTTTTGTGTTATTTGAAGCAAATGGGTCAGGGCAACGGCCTGCACAGATAGGTGTAAACACGCGGATATCATGCAAGTGTTGTGTTGCATTGTGATAGTTTGTTGCAAATACCAACGGGTAAATTTAGCACCGATAAAAAACAAATGAATCATCATATAAATAAGCCAAGAGTTCCCAAAGTGTGCGCTGCGGCGCTCGTGATGAATAAACAGGGTCGACGCGAGGCGAAAACTAAATTTATTTATATTCGCAGGTAATAAATAAACAAAGTCAAATTATGTTCGTAATTGAACCGGATATCCCTTAAAATACAGTGAAGCGAAAGGCACAGGAGCCCCAGGGCTGTCTAAGTCAAACCCATGTATGTTTTACGATTTTGTTGATAATACTCTTGTATCACACTGATAATTTGAAGCGAGCGAAAAAAGTATTGGAATTGTTTTATTTATCAAGAAATCGAGTAAGTTTGAATTTCAAATATTGATATTAATATGATTTGGATAACCCCAGGGTTATCCTTTAAACCTCCAGAGGTTTCCTATATCAGGCCCGTATATTTCGTCGGGCACCGTGACAAAATGCGCCGCCAAAAAACCTGTAAGTGCGTAGCGTACTGAAAAAGTTTCGGCACCCCTGGCCTACATTGTGTGAGCGGTAGACACACACCCTATGGCATATCACGTGCGGCATAAACGCGAGTATCCAATAAAATGGTGTAAGGTATAGGTGCACTAACGTATATTAAGAAAAGGGTCGGACCCATTACGCTCCGCTGTGGCAGTCCGAATTTCGCAACAGCCTTATCGCTCATAGCTCCCTCTTCTCCCAAAAATACTAGTTGGGTTAGATTAGATTAGATTAGAACACTTTATTGTACACACCAGAAAACAAAATACATTAAAAGGCTTACATGTCTAAGTTTTGCCGTATACAATTGGCGGTCTTATCGCTAAAAGCGAACTCTTCCAGACAACCTTAGGATGGATAGAACTGAAAGATGAGGAGAGTAGGTAGGTAGGTGTACATGAAATATATGGGAAGAAAATGTACATAAACTAACTGACTTACTTCTAATATTCATACATATTTAAAAAATACTTAAACTAACCATAAACAGACAAGACTTACTATGGTTATTATATAGAGAAGCATAGCAACCGCATTACAGGTTTTCAGCGAGATAGTGAGACTTTACCAGTTCTTTGAAAATAGGAAGGGACTATGCTTTTCGCATTTCCTGTGGCAGGGCATTCCACAGTCGAACGGATTGCACAGAGAAAAAAGAGTCGTAAAAGTTGGTACGGTGGGAAGGGACCTTAAGGAGTAGAGTTTGGGATGAGCGAAGAGATAGGCTGTGAGAGGAGTGGAGAAAATCAAATCGCTCTTTGGGTAGCTGGATTGAATAGTATTAGAGTAGAGAAGAAACAGTATGTGTGCATTCCGGCGGAGGCGAATTGGGAGCCACTTGAGCTGTGCGCGAAATATAAAGACGTGGGTTCTGTCACTGACGTAAGAAGTAAGCACCTGTGAGCAACTCCCCTTACGCATATTGCTTCTATTTTGAGAGACAAGGAGCGGGGTCGAGACAGTGTCGAAAGCTTTTGCCAGATCTAGAAATATTTCGATGCATGTACTACCTTTATCGATGTTATTAACTAAGTAATTGTTTGAGGCTGATACGGCATCATCTGTGGAAATATTTGAACGAAATCCAAATTGACTGTCAGATATGTAGTATGTTGTGTGAAAAGAAATTTCAATGCCTCGACTCTTCTAAATGCACATTTGTTTTTTAAAAACCTATTTAGAGGCTAAAAATTCCACCCATGCCGGGACTTGAACCCGCGACCTCTGGCTTACCGTGCCAGCGCTCTGCCAACTGAGCTAATGGGTAAGTGCAGGCATCGGCGAAATTTCGAGCCTCTTTAGGGGTTTGTGCAACAAAAAGAATATAATCATGCACATTCGTGTTAGGGTTAAAAAAATCAGAAATCAATCCTTTATTTCAACGTAAAGAATTTACATTCTTATTGTTGAATATCAATGTACTACTCTTATATTAGCCGTTGCCTTCGGGCCGTAATTGTAGTGGAGAAAAAGGCAGCGGGAAAAAAAACTGCTCTCTGACCATCTTTTCTCAAATCATCTTAAACTCCAAGTTCCAAGAGTCTATTACTATGCCTACGTCTGTGTGTCTGAACGACTTATAGAGGGCCTTCCTCCAGTTTCTCATACACTAATAATCTGTTAATTTACTGTTAACAAAGGCATAAGGGGTGAGGGAGCAATTCCCATAAGAACATAGTTTGGATTTAATTCACAAACGATATTCCAGAAACCTCAATTTGTGACGTTTAAACGTATTTGTAAAGTTTGTGACGACCATGTTGTTTGTAAGTAAAAAGGCAGGAGTATACAAGCTTGACTGTGAATGTGTTTCCTCGTACATTGGTGAAACTAAGCGTACCATAGCTGAACGGGTGATGGAACATATCGCGGACGTGAAACATAAGCGCTCTGGTAGACCTGCAGTCAGTGAACATAAACGCAGCGGTACCAACCACTTCATTCATTTTGATAAAGTTCAAATTCTAGCCCGAGAGGACCGTTTCTTTCCTAGAATGATACACGAGGCAATAGAGATCCGCCGCCAATCAAATTTCAATAGCGATCGTGGTTGGAACATAGCTACAGCATGGGAACCAGTGCTTAACTGCATGGGACCCCCTTGCTAGAAGTGTGACTGTAGATTTAATTTTAATTTCAATAACTAATAATGAATATTTTTGAGTTTATATAAAATATTTGTTTTGTAGACTGAATTAAATGTCAATAACTAATAATCAATATTTTTGAGTATATAAAATAATTGGTTCGCCAGTTTAAAATAAAAAAAAAATTGCCAAAGTAATTTTGGAACGTAACTTAATTTTTTTTTGTAATTTTTGCTGTGGGTAGTAAACTAACAGTTAAGACTTTCAAAAAGACGCTTGTCACCTCAGTCTACAGAGACCACGGGACTTGCAAAAGTACCGAAACTTCAGAAAACTATGTGTTTGATTACCTACGTAAAATATAGTAAGTATACTACAAAAATACCTTTGTCAATAGTAATATAAAATAAATTGCTATTGGGAATATCACGTTGTAGATACAACCAGTTAGCGCTGACTTCTAACTAAAATCATAAAGATCTGACATCGATAGCGCATTTTGAACCCACCTCCCGTAATATGTCTATGAATGAATTAGGACACCTATAAGGCGCGAGACACACAGATGGGACGTGGGGCGAGGGCGCGGTAAGATGTATAGAGTCACAGACTAAGAGCGACCGCAGAGCAAGGTCTGTGACTCTATACATCTTACCGCGCCCTCGCCCCACGTGCCATTGCATCTGTGTGTCTCGCGCCATAACGCGTACATGTTCCGCGTTTGCTCCAACAATACGGCAGGGAAAACACAGAATACAGTTTAAAGAAGTCACATAAAGAATCAAATAAAAGAGAGATAAAAATATTTATTTCCAATAACGTAGTCTTTGTTTACATTTTCTGGTGACACCCGCGCTAGGAAACCACTTATCGTGGGGGCCATTAGGCGCAAGACACACAGATGGGACGTGTTGCGAGGGCGCAGTAAGATGTATAGAGTCACAAACGAAGAGCGACCGCAGAGCAAGGACTGTGGTCTGTGACTCCATACATCTTACCGCCCTCGCCCCACGTCCCATCTGGGTGTCTCGCGCCTTAGGGGTTCTTAAAAAGCACACATAGGGCCAGTTTCTGAATTGAGAATTACGCTAAGTAAATAGTTAACTGTATTGCTGTCTCTTCGGAATTCTCAGAAAAAAGCGTGGCAGAACGTTACTTATGTATTAAGGTTAGTAAAATTCTTAATTCAGAAACCGGCCCATATTGGCCAACGATTGACAGGGTGTAACAAAATATACTGTTTCAACACTAAAACACGTTGTAAAGTGCATAGATGATGTAATGTGTGTGCTTTTGTGGCAATCTAAATAAATGTTTTTTCTTTCTTTCTAATAGGACCTTTGAACGTTTCTCTTGTCAAGTACTTACTCTCTAATGTGATCTACTTTATTGAGCCACAAATTCTTTCCCTCTTTACCTCGCGCGGGGAATGTTTTCCGTCGGCCGCGGAAAACAAAAACATTGTGTTTGAATACGCAATTGTGTATAGCCACGCCCCAATGTTTCAATGTTTTCGTGTAATGTTTCGAAAAGACACGCGGCTTTAACTACATAGACAATGTACAAAAATAAAACACAAAAATCGCTGAAATCGAAACAAACGCAAATAGACAATTTAATCTAACAAAACAAACTACCCCGGGACACATCGCACGCTCTTGACGGTATAGTCCCATCCGGGAGAAGATTCCTTTTGCACATAACATCTGTGTAGGTCCCATCCAGCTACCTAAAAAGCCCAGAAATTTTCAAACACATTGGGGTCAATACCCGTCTGTAGTACAATGGTCGTTCAGTTGTAGCCTTTGTATGTTAAACAGTTCTTTCTTCAACGAAGCTCCAAGTGGGCGTCATTTAGGGAGATTGTGGCATTGATTGATCCTTTCTTGTATCTAATTGTTCTTAATAGTGTCATATCTTTGGTATGTGAACGCTCGATGAACAGCTTTGCTGTTCATAAGCAGCCGTTGTACTGTTCGTATAAAAATATTTTTTTTTCATTGAATTCATGCTAGGTATTTTAATTTTGAATGTTTACTTACTTTACAAACATTGGTTTGAACGATGAAGCCAGTTCCTGACGAATGATGATCTGACCTGAGATGTTGTATTGCTTCAGATGCTGCAGGACAAGCGACACTGCATGCTGGGCTCCGAGCTATCGCGGTTGGACACATTTGAGAGGCTGCTCCGGTACTCTGGCGCCCAGCTACGCCTGCTACAGTGCTTTCAGGTGAGCTAGAGACTTGTGTAGAAGACAGTGACCCGTGTAGAAATACTGAGTGAGTGATAGGCTAACACAGGTAGACACATTTGATGTCTCGACATAATTACCAGCTGTTTTATACAATTACTAGCTGACCTGGCAAACGTTGTTTTGCCATATTAATTAGCCTATTCTCAGACGTATCAAATATACACAATCATCATCATCATTCAGCCACAAGAAGTTCACTGCTGGACATAGGCCTCCTCCATGGATTTCCAAAAAGACCGGTTGGAAGCGGCCCGCATCCAGCGTCTTCCTGCCACTTGAATGAGGTCATCTGTCTATCTTGTGGCTGGTCGTCCCACGCTGCGCTTGCCGATATGTGGTCTCCATTCGAGAACTTTTCGGCCCCATCGGCCATCAGTTCTGCGTGCTATGTGCCCCGCCCACTGCCACTTCAACTTACTAATCCGCTGGGCTATGTCGACGACTTTCGTTCGTCTACGGATCTCATCATTTCTGATTCGATCTCGTAGAGACATTCCGAGCATAGCCCTTTCCATAGCTCGTTGCGTGACCCTGAGCCTTCTTATGAGGCCCATAGTGAGAGACCACGTTTCAGTGCCATAATAAGTCATCACTGGTAACACACACTGGTTGTATAATTTTGTCTTGAGCGATTGAGGTATATTAGACGAAAAGACTTTTCTAAGTTTCCCGAATGCTGCCCAGCCGAGTTGGATTCGACGATTGACCTCTTTCACGAAGTTGTCTATTGAGCTGCCTATATGACTTAGCATCCTCGGAGGACTGCAGTTGCAACGCGCGACGTTTAGCCATGAGGTCGAGAGTATAGTTTGAGAGCTTTTGTGGTCTACTCGTACGGTTGGGTCTATAGAACCTCGAGCCCACTGTACGGACAGTTTCTACAAACCTGTTATTGATCTCGTCCACCGATGCGGCGCTCTCCAGGCACTCAAAGCGATTTGATAATTCGAGTTGAAAGTTCTCGGGGTTCTGGATATGGGCACGAGACGCACGGTCGGAGCGTGGACTTCATGAGACGAGACCTCTCAAGTTTGACATTGATATTCAATGTGCCTCTTACTATTCGGTGATCGCTTCCGGTTTTCACCATGTTGATCACAGAGACGTCATTGAATATTTGTCTCTTGGAGGTCAGGATGAGGTCTATCTCGTTTCTCGTGGAACCATCGGGACTCAACCAGGTCCATTTTCTGTGAGGTGGCTTCTGAAAGAAAGAGTTCATCATAAAGAGTCCCTCTTTCTCCAGGAAGTCTGCCAACCTTTGTCCTCTCGGGTTCCGTTGCCCATAACCAAATTGCCCCACTCTCATCTCACCCTCGCTTCTTGTGCCTAGCTTCGCATTGAAGTCCCCCATAACCACATTAAAATAGGTCTCCGAGGTATGTATGGCCCTACTAATGTCCTCATACATCGCCTCTACCTCCTCATCGGAGTGTGACGAGGTCGGTGCGTATACCTGAATGACCTTCAGCGAATATCTCTTAGATATTCTGAGTATTAGGTACACCACCCTGCTCGACACACTGTCGATGGCCAAAATGTTATTTACGAGGGACTTGTGGACGAGAAACCCGACTCCACCCTGGGACTGTTGCTCGCCCTCCCGGTAGTAGAGCAGGTTACCGGATTTCAGGGTTATCGTGTCCTCGCCCTCTCGACGGACTTCAGATAACCCTAGGATATCCCAGTGTAACCTACCCATTTCCTCTTCCAGCTCAATTAGCTTTTCGTCTGTCCTCAATGTGCGAATGTTGTGTGTTACCAGGGCCAGTCGTTTTCGTTTTTGGGGATGGTAGCCAGATCTCTGCCGGAGATTCTTAGCACCCCTTGCTCCGCCGTTACCGTGGCCGCTACCGTAGCCAGGAATAGCGGAGCCGCCGGGGACTGGGGGCCTGGTTTTTTGGTGTATTGCCATGAGGGTATTTGCCTTACTCGCCACGCTTGGCATGCGGGTTGGCGAGCGCATTATATCGTATTTTCGCAGAAGGCGCTGCTGCCCCCCTTCTGGTAATGTGTCCCTTAGCCGGTTTTTACGGCACCCGCGGGAAGAGATGGGGGGGTACTATTCTAAAGCCGGCACCCCACGGCATGGCACCCCACGGCATATACACAAAAAAAACATAAAAATCCATGAAGCCGTTTCGGAGGAGTTCGATAACACTGTGACACGAGATTTTTATATACTTATTAGATGTACCTATTTGAATGTCATTAGTGGTAATTATGTATGTAAGTTCAAATGTTTTTTTTTGCTATTTTAAAGTTGTCACGATAATAAAAGATTGATGATTGGAACCCCCTTTTTCGTATAGATGTTTCGTTAGGCCTTGCATAAGTTCCTCCTCAGAGGGCTTATTATGTTAAGACAAAACTAGTTTAAAACCACTTTGACACGTTTTTAATACAACGGGCGTCACGAAGAATTTACGCACTTTCACTGCCTAATGCCTACTTTCAATTTTGTGCTTTTGCAATGCAATTAGAGTCCAATTCATGTGATAGTACATAAGCCCCAGTGATAGGTAAAACATAGATGTCTAACTAGCGCTAATTCAGTATTACCCGGCAAAATATCTACGCACCTGCCACCGGCAGATACCTAGATATTTCGATGGGTTATATACATTACGAAGTCAATGGTTTGACGTTTTTATATAAAACCAATTATAAGTTACGTTGTCACTTGCTATCGCCCAATCAACGTCCACTTCGTCACGCATCTCGCACAGAATAAACCAATCACAGATTTGTGATTTACTCTACAGTACATCTTGCGCTCATTTCATTGGTACAGACTAATCGAGAGGACAGGGGCCGTTTTGGAGGGTGAATTTTGTAGGAATAAATATTAGGGGTTAAAGTATGAAATTGCCGTTTTATTGCAATAGGTTCTTTGAATTGACATAGAATCTTCATGGTTTGAGGTTTTCGAATGAAACTTTTTTCAAATGGTTTCTATGATGTTCTTTTTTTAAAAAATGTGAAACATTTGAATATCGACTTTCAATAGTTTTTGTTATTCTATTTAGACAAGAAAGATGGATACTGCGAAAATTCGAGTGATTTTTGAATACGAGTTCCGACGCGGAACTAACGCGGCAGAAACAGCCCGCAATATCAATGATGCGTTTGGAGAGGGGTCTACTAATGAACGCACCGTGCGATTTTGGTTTAAACGCTTTCGTGATAGAAATTTCGACTTAAAGAACGAGCCACGAGGAAGACCGCCCACACAGGTGAATAACGATGAATTAAGAGAGATAGTGGAAGCCGACCCTAGTCAAACTACCCAGGAATTAGCGGCATGGTTTAACGTTACCTTACCCACAATATTGACTCACTTGCGTCAAATCAATAAAATAAAAAAAATACGAAAAATGGGTGCCTCATAATCACTCGAATTTTCGCAGTATCCATCTTTCTTGTCTAAATTGAATAACAAAAACAATTGAAAGTCGATATTCAAATGTTTCACATTTTTTAAAAAAAGAACATCATAGAAACCATTTGAAAAAAGTTTCATTCGAAAACCTCAAACCATGAAGATTCTATGTCAATTCAAAGAACCTATTGCAATAAAACGGCAATTTCATACTTTAACCCCTATTACGTCTATGGTGTTTTTATCCGTAGAGCTGCCCTCGCTAACAGACCGTGTTACCTTTCCAGGCGGTGATAGAGCACACAAAGCTGTCGACGGACCTCGCCACCGCGTACCTCTCGCGGTGCGAGGCCAACAAGCGCCCTGTCAACTACCTCATACAGCTGGGGCTGCGGTTAGGTGAGCACTCTTGAAAATTAAGCTGGTCATTTGTACAACCTATGCTAAATGACGATATATATTTAACGGGTGTAATCGCGATTATTTATTGAGTAAACTCAATTACCTCAATACGCCGCGATAAAGAACACTGTCCGCGCCACCTAGTGTTAAAATCAGCGAACTATCTTTCTGCCTGCCTCGTTGGTCTAGCCGCTAAGGCGCTTAACTGCCCAAACAGAGGTCGTGGGTTCGATTCCCACTGGGGGCCACCGTAAATTTGTACAAATGGCATCAGTCTGGGTGTACTTCATGTTTGAAACGTCCTTGCCTGGTCACCATAGCAAAGGGTATCCTAGTTTGAGACCAGGTCAAGTGATTGTATTATTATTATTTCGAGTGCTTATTTTTGAAGGCGTTTTTAGGGTTTCGTACCTCAAAAGAAAAACACGGAACCCTTATAGGATCACTTTGTTGTCCGTTCGCGTGGAGGCATCAAGTTGAATTTAAAATCATTTACTCAGGTCTACAGTTCCTGGAAGCTGTGAAAAAATTAAACTACTAAGTTAACGTAAAAAAAGGATACGGTCGTTTATGCCGCAAAAAACGTATATTTCGAAACTCCAGGGAAACTAAATTTATGGGGTACTTTCCGTTGACCTAGAACTATGAAATAATACACTAAATAATAAACTAATAACCTCTTGTACTACAAGTCTACAAGTACAGGGAAAAATCTGAAAACTATACATTTGTAATTAAATCATAAAGACATTCTCGAAGTTCGTGAAAAGCTCGGAAAAAGCTGCGAGACTCGATTCCTGAACTATTTGTAACGTCTAGGTTACCTGAAGTGGGTGGGTGGGTTGTCCGTTTTTCTCTATCGACTTGTTATTTCTGCAGGCGGTTTCCTGAACGAGGCGGGCTGGTATGCGGACGCCGAGCGCGTCCTGCTGAGATGCCGCGCGCTATGCCAGGCGCAACCGCCCAGCGCACACTACAAGCGACGCACACTCGAGTGCTGCCACAGGTACACTCGATTTTTAGGGTTCCCTACCCAAAGGGTGCCAAACGGGACCCTATTACTAAGATCTCACTGTCCGTCAGTCTGTCTGTCTTGGTGTCTGTCTCATGAACCGTGATAGCTAGGCAGTTGAAATTTTCACGGATGGTGTATTTCTGTTGCCGCTATAACAACAAATACAAAAAACGGAATAAAATAAATATTTAAGGGAGGCTCCTTCTCGATTACTTCTGCACACTGAAGTTCGCTGGCTATCAAGAGGCTCTTGCTTAGAAAGATTTTCAGCCATTTTTGAATCTGTCTTGGATTTTTTACAAGAAAAGATCCGAATTTGAAAGAAAGTCTGAACAATTGTAAAACAGATATTTATTACTTGACTAATATCTTTGGAATGTTGAACAAAGTTAATTTGCAGCTGCAGAGTGACGATCTTAACTTGATTAAAACAAAATCAATAATATAGGCCTTCGTGGGTAAACTAATCCTTTATAAACAAAATTTAGGCAGAAAAGAATATTCGCAGTTTCCGCATTTGTCAAAATTACCAGAAATGCTTCAAGATGATGACATTTTATTATATCTCACTCACTTGGACGCATAAGGTAATATTATTAACGGCAACATGCAGACGCTTGAAATATTCAGTGTTAATTTTTTATAAAAAATAAATAATTAAATTAAAATAAAATAAATGTTTAAGAGGGGCTCCCATACAACCAACGTGTTTTTTGCCGGTTTTTCTCGATTTTTGTGTCTAATATTGTATAGATAATGGTACGGAACCCTTAGTGCGCGAGTCCGACTTGCATTTGGCCGGTTTTTATTCTTCTGTGCGGCGCAATCCGTAGATTCCACCGAAGTTATGTGGTGTGTGGTGGAGCTGCCAAGCGGTGGTAGCCCAGTGGGTAGAACAATGCACTTGGAAGCGAGAGACCCAGATTCGATTCCCAGTGCGGGCATATACCTATGACTTTGTTTATTTTCAACGTTACGTACATCCTCCATTTCCTCCCGTGGATGTCGTAGAAGGCGACTAAGGAAATAAATTACCAGGACATGGGCAGCAGCGTCTTCCTGAAATTCCAACCGCATACTGCGATCGCCAATCCGCCTGCCAAGCGTGGTGATTATGGCAAAACCCCTCATGGTTATGAAAACCACGAAGGAGGCCTATGTCCTGCAGTGGGCGTCAAATGGCTGATGATGATGACACCATCGATGGCCAACCCGCCTGCCACGCGGGATGGCAATCGCAGTATGCGGTTGGAATCTCAGGAAGACGCTGCTGCCCGTCTCCTGGTAATTGATTTCCTTAGTCGCCTTCTACGACATCCACGGAAGGAAACGAAGTGACGCTATTCTTTATCTGGCGCCACACGGCAGTGTAAAATGTGTAAAACATCGATGGTGTAAAATGTAGAAAAGAATTAAATCTGTAAACAGTCAAATGTAGCACGCCCGCCCGCCCGCTTGATCGACGCATCGGGTGAGCCCCTCGGTAGAGCAATCTAGGCTCTTGTATGGGTGGCCTGACATTACCTCCTCTTCCAGATTACTAAACACACAATCGGCGTATTGCTGCTTCCCTTCTGCCGCCGAAACATACGAGCTGTCACTGAAGCTACTCGGACTGACGACCAGCGATCCGGTCGAAGAGGCACACCAAGCGACAAGGTAATTTGTGTCTTACTGTCGTTGTTTTAAATCTACACTAAACCACAGTTTTTACAGCGAAGAATAATTCAAATCAAATTAAAAATGTTCAAGCAAAGGGCAAGATAAAAAGTACCCGAAACCGGCGTGCGTGCATGCAACGACTAATGAATGTTGAGGAAGCGAAAGTGATTTGTCAGGATCGTGGCAAGTGGCAGTCCCTGGTCTCTGCCTACCCCTTTGGGATACAGGCTTGAGTTTATGTATGTATGTATGTATGGGTACAATACTTAACAATATAATAATATAAAGTAACTCTGAGCCCCAAACTAAACTAAATTATATCTTGGGGCACAGTGACCCATTCAGGGTGAAGATAAATATATCACAATAACAGTGTTTGTACAGTAATAAAATTTTCACGTGCTTAAATCAAATCACGACGAATTAAGTCAGCCTGGACCACATATCTCGACGTAAATTACACTTCGTTTGAATAGCGATGTCAACAAATGTAGTTCACGACGTCTACCTGACGTTGTTTAGTAATACTTTGGTCGGAGACCCCGACTCGACTCACGATTTTAATGAGAGAAAAAAAAAATCCTTTTATCGCATCCAGTGGATGGTGGTATTTAACGCGAACTCTCAAACCTACTAATATATTAACTTGAGAAGGGAGTACGCAGTTTGCCAAGTTCCATTGGCTAGAACCACTTTTGCCCAGCGCTTCTTCTACTTTCGTGGATGTAAACTATACAACTACTTTAACAAAATACTTATCATAATAAATAGTACTAAATTTGGAACAAAATAGCTTCCTACCAGTTACTTACGAAACCTAGATTATGATGGCACAGAAAATATTGTCTTGATAAAAACATAAAATAAAATATAACACATAGCATCCACCCATGAAGCAGCGTCTTCCTGAGATTCCAACTACATACTGCACTGCGATCACCAACCCGCTTGCCAAGCGTGGCGATTATGGCAAAACCCCTCATGGTCATGAAAACAACGTGGGAGGCCTTGCTAGAAGCATTCTTAGCGTAGCGGGATCGATCCTGGGCCGAGCTTTCTTTTTTTTTTTTTGTCACCACTTTTTATTTCTCGCTGATTGCTTTCCTTACATCTGGAGCTAAGAAATGAGTGATTTGAACAAATCTAAATGTGCAGCTTGCTGTGAATATATAGGGAAACAGCTTTTTATTGAATGCGTTACGTGCGACAATCTATTTCATACGCACTGTACTGAATTCTCGAGTAAGGAAACTTCCGACTCCCCGGCATCGCGAGCAACGTTTGTGTGCGCCGAGTGCAGATGCAAGGCTCCTAAACCTAGAGGAGATAATTCTAATACTCCAGTGCGCTCTGGTGATCAAGGTAATTTAAACGTTACTATCCGTCCTAAGACCAAGCAAAAAAACATGGCGCCAAGTCACTTAACAAAGGAGGACATCAGAAACGAGATGCGCGCTGTGATGAGAGAAGAAATGGAGAAAATAAACGCTTCCATTACCACTATAATCGCTGAAAAAATGAAGTCCATCATGGAAGAAGTGACAGCAATTAAAATATCCATGGACTTCATGAATACTGAGTTTGAGAACATGAAACAGAACTACGAAAGTCACCACGCCTTTTCAAAGAAACTCGAGAAAGACAATGTCGCTCTACGCTCCGAGATCACTGAATTGAATGTACGTTTGAACCAAATGGAGCAACATTCGCGAGCAAATAACCTAGAGATTCAGTGTGTTCCAGAGTTCAAAAATGAGAACTTAATTAAAACAATAACTCAAATTAACAAAGTTATTGAATCGGATGTCACCGAGAGCGATATACACCACTGCACACGCATTGCCAAGTTAAACAACAATTCTTCGAGACCACGATCGATAGTGGTTCAGTTTTCCAGCCCCCTGGTTCGTGACCGTGTCCTGGCGTCTACCATTAAGTACAACAAAGCCCACCCCACAGATAAACTTAACTCGAGCCACTTAGGCATAGCTGGCGAAAAGAAGGCTGTATTTGTTGTAGAGCATCTATCGGCTGCTAATAAAGCGCTTCATGCAGCAACCCGTGCCAAAGCAAAAGAGCTGGAGTACAAGTTTGTTTGGGTAAAACACGGCAAAATTTACGCTAGGAAGGCAGAATCGGCCGATCATATACTAATTCGTAACTTAGAGAGTCTCAACCTTTTAAAGTAGTTCCTAGATTAAGTATAAAACTATTGCAAGCTGTATAGAGTATAAATTAATATAGAGCTTTTGAGTACCTTGAAAATATATTACCAAAATGTCAGAGGGCTACGCACTAAAACTCACGAAATATACAGAAACATTCTTTGCTCTACATTTGATATTATTGTACTTACTGAAACCTATCTGAACAGCAATATCTATGACTCAGAAATTATAAGCGATGGATATGTGCTCTATAGAAGAGATCGGGAAAGTGTTAACTATAGCAGGCGTAAGAGCGATGGTGGTGGCGTTCTGATTGCAGTTTCAAATAAATTAAACTCGCGCAGAATACTTAAGAACGAAAGCGAAACCTGCGAAGATCTTTGGATTGAAATCGAAATATCTTCCTCTGTTAATAAAAGGCGTATCTTAAATATTTGTGCAGTGTATCTGCCACCACCACTAAAAAGTGATTTACTTGAAGCCTTCATTGATAATTGTAATAGAGTATCAGAGAATATGGATGACGTTTGTATTATCGGAGACTTTAACTTAAGTTGTATTGAGTGGCCTTGTGTTAATCCCTTATTATCTCATCCCAGCAGTAACGGCTCACCGCTAGCTCTCACCTTAATGGATTTTCTATCACTTAACAACCTAACTCAATCAAATACAATCCTCAATAAAAATAACAAAGTTTTGGACCTTGTACTATCAAACTCTCTTCCAATGCAAGTTGTCAGAGCAGATACAGCTCTTGTTCCAATCGACACATATCACCCCCCTCTCGTTTGTACTATCTCAATTAAAACAGAGAAAAACCTTAAACCTAAAGGGAGTGACCCTAAACTTGTGTACCTAGCATGCATTTAGACTACTTGTAATTTTAACCTTAACTTAATTACCCTTAGGATTAATTTACTTTATTTTATTTTCTCAGGGTGCTCTGAGGGCGCCTCGGACAGCTTTTATAAAGACGTAAAAGCTCTGAAAAATATCTATGTCTACATCTTTGTTGTCTGCCACCAGATCGTTGTAAGTACGACGCATCCTAACAATAGGGTTGTAAAAAGAAGTGTTATTTTTGTAGGTTTCTAAAGGGAAGAGTAGTGGTTTGCGACTGCGATATCTAATATTAAATTTTATCTGAGATACGAGAGAGGGAGAATCTATCTTTGAGTGTATAATTTTGTGAAGTAAAGTTAAATCGTGTTGTTTCCGACGTAGCTCGAGAGAAGTTACATTGAATTTTAGTAGTCTATCCTTGTAATGTGGGACTGAGCGCCCACAATTAAGTCTATAGCATAATATCTTTAAACATTTCTTTTGCACCTTTTCTATGTTATCTATATGTGTTAAGTAAAACGGGGACCATATGGGGCAGGCGTATTCCAATATACTTCGAACTAGACTATAATACAAATACAAAATACTAAAAGGTTTTTTGAATCCTTTTGTAGACCGTAATACGAAACCTAGCAATTTATTAGCCCTGCACACAATGTACTCATAGTGATCCCTAAATGATAATTGTTCATCAAATAGAACACCCAGGTCTTTGATGACTGACTTGCGAATTAGGGTCACATTGGATAAAGCGTAGTTGAAAGAAACCTTATGTCTTTTCCTAGTGAAGGAAATCACAAAACATTATTAATTTGATTTGATTGATTTTCAGACTTCTTTATTTATAAGTTTACAAATAGTACACGTTTGATACAATAAACCAGTGCACAGTACGCACCTTAATTTCCTTAACGTCACTAAACGAAATACACACATTTTCAGCGAAGGTGTCATTCTTCAGTTAAAACTCATGCGTTCCGCGAGAAAGTACCTAACGACACAATGCCATCTAGGGGCTTTTTAGTGAACTATTCAAACCAGTGTCTTCAGCAAACATAGGCCCGAGATTGTAGGTTAGATGGTAGGTAGGCGGTACTTACCTCCATTTTGATGATTTTTGTTTAGTGACGTTAAGGAAATCAAGGTGCGCTGTAGTAGCTTAAATATAGAACATTTTTACCAGGCTGTTTTACCTATTCAGAAACTAAGGTTTTTATGAGACTAACTATGATGATGATGATGATCCATCAATAAGAAATATTTGCGGCGATGCGTTCCGTCCGAGACGGCAAAAGTAACTATTAAAAATTAAAAAAAGTTATAATTTGTAACCTGTTATTTTTCACACTACCCCAAAAAAAATTATAATTACACAAACTTAGATTATAAAAACAAATAACTACTTTTAAGTATTCTGTCTGTCCCTTAATGTCTAGGTGAAGTATGTAAATGACAAAAATGTACCTCCAACAAGAAGCACATAAATACACTTGTTATTAATACTTACCCCCGGTTTCTCGTACACTAACAAGCTGTTAATCTACTGTTAACACCTGTCAGTGGTTTTTTTTGTATGCACTTTGGTCAATTGCCAGCTATTAACAGTAGATTAACTGTTAGTGTACGAGAAACTGGGGGTTAGTCTCATAAAAACCTTAGTTTCTGAATAGGTAAAACAGCCTGGTAAAAATGTTCTATATTTAAGCTACTACAGCGCACCTTGATTTCCTTAACGTCACTAAACAAAAATCATCAAAATGGAGGTAAGTACCGCCTACCTACCATCTAACCTACAATCTCGGGCCTATGTTTGCTGAAGACACTGGTTTGAATAGTTCACTAAAAAGCCCCTAGATGGCATTGTGTCGTTAGGTACTTTCTCGCGGAACGCATGAGTTTTAACTGAAGAATGACACCTTCGCTGAAAATGTGTGTATTTCGTTTAGTGACGTTAAGGAAATTAAGGTGCGTACTGTGCACTGGTTTATTGTATCAAACGTGTACTATTTGTAAACTTATAAATAAAGAAGTCTGAAAATCAATCAAATCAAATTAATAATGTTTTGTGATTTCCTTCACTAGGAAAAGACATAAGGTTTCTTTCAACTACGCTTTATCCAATGTGACCCTAATTCGCAAGTCAGTCATCAAAGACCTGGGTGTTCTATTTGATGAACAATTATCATTTAGGGATCACTATGAGTACATTGTGTGCAGGGCTAATAAATTGCTAGGTTTCGTATTACGGTCTACAAAAGGATTCAAAAAACCTTTTAGTATTTTGTATTTGTATTATAGTCTAGTTCGAAGTATATTGGAATACGCCTGCCCCATATGGTCCCCGTTTTACTTAACACATATAGATAACATAGAAAAGGTGCAAAAGAAATGTTTAAAGATATTATGCTATAGACTTAATTGTGGGCGCTCAGTCCCACATTACAAGGATAGACTACTAAAATTCAATGTAACTTCTCTCGAGCTACGTCGGAAACAACACGATTTAACTTTACTTCACAAAATTATACACTCAAAGATAGATTCTCCCTCTCTCGTATCTCAGATAAAATTTAATATTAGATATCGCAGTCGCAAACCACTACTCTTCCCTTTAGAAACCTACAAAAATAACACTTCTTTTTACAACCCTATTGTTAGGATGCGTCGTACTTACAACGATCTGGTGGCAGACAACAAAGATGTAGACATAGATATTTTTCAGAGCTTTTACGTCTTTATAAAAGCTGTCCGAGGCGCCCTCAGAGCACCCTGAGAAAATAAAATAAAGTAAATTAATCCTAAGGGTAATTAAGTTAAGGTTAAAATTACAAGTAGTCTAAATGCATGCTAGGTACACAAGTTTAGGGTCATAGGCTAGATCTGATCTGTAATGTATGTAAAATTTGGTAAATGTGTCTGTAACCTGTTTTGTGTTCTAAATAAAATAAAATAAAAATAAAAATAAAATAAGAAATGTTTAAAGCTTGCTTAAAAGAGTACACACACACACACACACACACACACACACACACACACACACACACACGCACGCACGCACGCACGCACGCACGCACGCACGCACGCACGCACGCACGCACGCACGCACGCACGCACGCACGCACGCACACACACACACACACACACACACACACAATGTAGTTTAAGAGTTTTAGATAATTATGTTTACTATTAGTTTCTCTTTCCTATTTGAGACTGTCATCGGCTTGCAAATAAGATGGGCTCGGAGGCCTGGAAACTTAAAATACAGATCTCTTATCCAGTTTAGGCTCCAGCCAGTCTTTCCACAAATTCTACTATCGCATCTACCATTTGTATCTGTATAAACTGCACTAGATTTGTGGATTGAGAAAATAAACATATTCGTATTTGTTGTACTGTTTTGCACTAACGCGTAATTCGTTGTACTCCCTAGACTAGAAGAGTTCCCCGCAGAATGCTGCGACGGCGCATGCGGCGCGGAGCCGTGGTCCAGCCTGCTCCCGCGGCTCTACAAGGAGTTTAGTGCGCTGTTCTTTGTGCGCTGCGACTACAGCGCCGCCTACAGCTGGAGCGAGCTGGCCCTGCGGCTACTGCGGCGTGCCACCCCGATCAAGTAAGATGAAATTATTTTCTTTTATTCTTTATTTTGCACACCAGAAAACAATTACAGAAACAATAGTTACAAAAGAATAGCAATTTCTTCCAGGCAGCCCTATGTTAGAAAGATTTCCGAAGGAGAAATTGGGACGTAGTAGGTACTAATCGAATATTAATGTACATACGTATACATAATAATAACAAACTTACATATTATATACTTAAATAAATACTATTATAAACATATGCAAACATTAAGTTATATTGTTATTGTGACGCTTTAAAAGAAATAATAATCTGAACAGTAATAATTTAATTGTTAATTTAGAAAAGACATACCTACTTAATGAATTTTTATCAAAATTAATCTAAATGAGGCAATTTAAACATTCAGTAGATACAACGGAACCAAAAAAGACGAAGTTAAATCCACAAAATTTTTAGGTCTCACTATAGATAGACACTAAACTAAACTGGAAAGAACATACAAAGATAGTAAGTGAAAAACTTTGTAAATATGCCTATTTATGGTCCAAACTATCAAAAATCCTGAGCAAGGAAAAGTGTCTCATAGCCTATCATGGATTGGTCGCATCCACGCTGCGCTTTGGGTTGATTTTTTGGAGAAACTCTACGGACAAGGAAATTATTTTTAAGGCGCAGAAACGCTGCGTTGGAGCAATGTGTAAACTTAAAACAATTGATAGCTGTTGTAGACCATTTTTTAAGAAACTCAACCTACTTACTTTGCCCTTCGTTTTTTATTTTTGAGATAGCAGTCTTTGTAAAGACGAATCCAAAATATTTTGTTGCAATCTCCACAATACGAGTACGTGACAAAGGTCTTCGCACGCAACATCGGCACAGGCTGCTTTTACCACGATGCAGGACCGCGTTGATGAGGAAAGGTGTTTTATTCATGGCTTCAATGATATATAATAAGGTGCCAAACGATATTAAGGACATGCATTTAAATTTATTCAAAAGTAGTTTATTTAAGTTACTGATTGATAAATGTTACTACAGAATTATTGACTTTTTAGAGAATAAAACAAGTTAATGTCTAACTTAATTTTAATTTTGACATTTAATCACAACCATTTTAATAATTTTAATTTGACATTCAAATACATAATTATTGCACGCTTGCATGATTCATACGCCCAGACGGGCAGCACATGGAATGCACTGAAACTCTCTATATCAAGATCTATTTTATTTACCCATGTACATGAATAAACGACACTTTACTTTACTGCCCGTTTCCTGGTAATTTATTTCCTTAGTCGCCTTCTACGACATCCACGGAAGGAAATGGTATGACGTTGTTCTTAATCCGGCGCCACACCTGTCAGTCCTATTTCCAAATATTTCTGAGCTACTTTTTTCCGAAATCAGGTTTATTTGGATTTAAAATAGCAAATACCGGATATATCCTAGAAGGCAGTGATAGTAAAAACATACGAGTAGATGTCTAACTAGCGCTAAAAATGACCCCACGTTAAATTGTGGGAAGGCGGGCGGCGCTTATCAATTGTGTTACCAATCTGAGCGAGTTTAGTATTACCCGGAAAAATATATATGCCTCTGCAACCGTCAGACCGCCATATTGCGAGATACCTAGATATTCCTGCGGGTTATATATCATGAAGTCAATTGTTTGACGTTCTTGTATAAAACCAATCATAAGTTACCCTGTCATTTACTATCGCCCAATCAACGTTCACGTCGTCACGCATGACGCACAGAATGAACCAATCACCAAAAGAATCTTTTTTAGGATACACCACCCTGTACCTAAATTAGGGATGTATTTTTTTTCTCGCCTACACCGTAGCGTGGGATATCGTTGGATTGGTAGTTTAAAAATATTGTGGATGTAGGGAGGTTTTTTTTTATTTAGGGTTCCTTTCCCTTCTTTCCTGGATTGATTGTAGAAACGTGAAAAAATTCAGGGTAGTAGCACATATTATAATGAACTTAAAATTAAAACTCTCTGGGCCAAGTAGGCTTTACAAGTTAACGAGTAACAGGCGACCAACTTATAAAAGGAAAACTTTGTACAAAATCCATCGAAAATGACGCTTATGAAGTTGTTAGTTCTGTAAGGCAGACAAAACCCCCTCTTTCTACGGAATCTTACACTGCGCGTGGCCCGACACGCACTTGACCGGTGTTTTCGCTTTGTTTATTGTCATGCACGGTCACCGATAAATGTTATCAGATTTATTCGTAAAATCATAGGTACATAACGACCGATAACGGATACTTATTATTTTACCCGCTCTAGGTTTCTCTTACACTCCTCCACTCCCCCATCACGAGACTAACTAAACTACGTAATTGGTAGAATTCTAAAGGACCCGATCGGGCCACCATAGCAATGGTTTTTAATTGTTCTTTTCAAGGTCATAATCAGTCCGTGTGGCGCCGGATTAAGAATAGCGTCACTCCATTTCCTTCCGTGGATGTCGCAGAAGGCGACTAAGGAAATAAATTACCAGGAGACCGGCAGCAGCGTCTTCCTGAGATTTCAATCGCATACTGCGATCGCCAACCCGCCTGCCAAGCGTGGCGATTATGGCAAAACCCGTCATGGTTATGAAAACCATGAAGGAGGCCTATGTCCTGCAGTGGGCGTCAAATGGCTGATGATGGTGATGATGAATGTCATAATCTAACATAGCTCTCTTAGACATAAGCAATCACTTGCAATTATTTCTTTCTGGTATAGGGAAGAGCGGGTGATCGTGCTCTTCCACTATAAAGGGAAATTTCCCACCAGGCAGATCGTATGCCTGGGGACGGCCGGTCCGACTGATGTTCGTCGGACGTTATATTTATGGCATGTCATGTGAAACATTTGCTTGCGTGATGCAGGAATGTCGGAGTTTATAGTGCGCACGCAATTCACATGTGCTCGCCACACTGGTTGAAGTTTTCTTTATCTATCTGCAAGTTTCCCTTGGAACCGATGGCGTACGTTCTCCCGCAGACTGACGGTGGAGGTACTCCGCGCGTGCGGCAAGGCGTGCGTGGTGAAGCGGCGGTTCGCACGCGCGGGACTGCTGGTGCGGCAAGCCGTGGCCTTGGCGCGCCGCGCGCTCGGCCCCGCGCACCCGCGGACCGCCGCCGCCTTGCTGGATTATGGCTTCTACCTGCTCAATGTGGATTCGATCAACCACAGTGTCTCTGTTTATGAGGTGAGTCTACCGTCACTGTTTTTGAGGTAAGTTTGCAGGGATGAGCTGAAACCTCGGCGCGCCGCGCGCTGGGCCCTGCGCACCCGAAGACCGCCGCCGCCTTGCTGGATTATAGGTTCTTCTTGCTCAATGTGGTTTTGATCAAGTCAGCGTGTCTATTTATGAGGTGTGTTAACCAAGATAACTATAATGCGGCAAGCCGTGGCCTTGTGGATTCGATAAACCGACCAAGTTAACGCATGAAAGTATTTATTTACATAAAAAGGTACATTTTTCTATATACTGTTGTCAAGTTAATATAATGCGGCAAGCCGTTACTTTTATTTATTTATTTTTTTATTAGGTTCAACAGACGCACACTTTACAAATATAAAACAATTCACAATGAGTCAAGCCACAGTGCGAATCCAATGACTGAAAACTCACATGCTACAAGTTGGCACAATTATCAATTAGTAACTAAAGTGACAATAAAAGATATTAAGATTAAGTTATGGATGACGTTGACACTAATTGAATACCTTATAGGATATAGGCTTCTGCTTCTCAATGTTCAGTCTATGAACCACACCGTGTATGAGCTAAGTTGACAACAGCAACTATAGTACGGAGATCGGTGACCTTGACTGAAACTGTCAGTCGTGTGTCATGTTTTTGTAATGATCAGTTTTTCGGTCTCACCTCCCAGGAAGCGCTATCGACCCTGCGGCGCGTGTTCGGCCGCAGCAGCCTGCACGTGGCGACCGCACAGGAGGACCTCGCGTACGCGCTCTATGTACTGGAATACAGCTCCGGCAAGTTCTACAAGGCCAGAGACCACGCCGAACGCGCGATACGCATCATTGAGGTGAGTCACTCGGGGATATGCATTAGTTAGGGGCGGCCTAGGGCGGCTAGGTGGCCGCGAAAAATCAGGGATTATTAAAATTATACACCGTGAATAATTTTGGGTGGTTTGGAATGAACGGGCCTTAACTATAGCTATCGAATACGCTGATTTGCTTTTGTTTTGCAAAAGGCACTTTCCAAAAATATCTCGACACAAACTCGAATCTATTAGAACTATTCGTTGCCAGCCAGAGCGGCGCTCGCGTGCCGCGGGTCCGCGGGTCATTGTTCTGATAGACGGGGAGGCGGTAATTCGCGTAATTTTTCTCGAAGCAAGATTTCTCAACTCATTTTTTTATTTACGTCTACACCTAATAGTCTAAATAGATGCTATTTTTGATTACCTACTAATTACATAACCGCGGCTGTCAACCCACCCATATTTCAGCGTGTATACTTACGAAAAACAATCAAATTATCCGTATAGCGGGGGCCAAAACTACTAGTC
Source organism: Yponomeuta malinellus (assembly GCA_947308005.1). Classification (NCBI taxonomy): domain Eukaryota; kingdom Metazoa; phylum Arthropoda; class Insecta; order Lepidoptera; family Yponomeutidae; genus Yponomeuta; species Yponomeuta malinellus. The sequence goes on along the minus strand of OX371006.1, from coordinate 18,386,051 downwards.
TGCCTGTGGCACTAGTGAAGTGAGTCAGTCAGCTTGAGGAACTTGAATACAAGTCCAGCTAGTTAAACAAGGCCAGATGCAACGCCGGACGCGCGATACGATCGCGATTAAACATTCATCTTTCGACAGATTTTTTTTCTAAAAACCATTTATTTGTTCACAGAATCTTGTCCCGCCCGATCACCTGTTGCTGGCTTCAGCAAAACGGGTGAAGGCGCTGATTCTGGAAGAGATCGCGCTCGACATGCCGCCCAGCCAAGACTTAAGTGGTAACTTTGTTCCAAGTTCCATTTAACGTCACACACGTCCATTTTATTAATTTATTTCCACCTTGGTGAGATTTGGTAAGGTGTGGCGAGACCCTCCCCCCGCCTTCCACTTCCGTGAGGTTTTCAAAATGAAATCGGGTAATCACAGTTACTCCATCCGACTAACATCCCACCTCTGATGAATTTCCGTTGATCCCACTTCTGATATTAGTCCATGGGTTCTATGCGCTGGCAGTGAGCTGTCACAGGTGGGTATTTTGTCATCTCTGGGCAGGGTAACATTCACAAATGTAAATTAAGTTTTCTTGATTTAGGTATTGTGTGAAATAACTCAGACGCTACAAAATTGAAAAACCGAAAATAATCCCACATGTTTCATGCTAACCAGACTTTGCCCTCTGAAGCCCGCTACTTACTTTTAAATAAAGAGAATAAAGTTCAATTGCCCAGTGCACTTCTTATGAAAGCAATTGCTTGTTAATTGAAAAGAGCACAAAGCAAATGTGGGTGGAAGGGCCGGTAAGGGACGACCCAGGCGGACATACTTCGACCACATAGGGGATGTACTAGCAAAGGGCTAGATAAAATGTACCCGAAACCGGCGTGCGTGCATGCAACGACTAATGAATGTTTAGGAAGCGAAAGTGATCTGTCAGGATCGTGGCAAGTGGCAGTCCATGGTATCTGTCTACCCCTCTGGGATACAGGCGTGAGTTTATGTATGTATGTAACACAAAGCAAAGAAAAAGGAGTCATACTTAGCAAGCATTGCCTATGCTAGATAAACATCTTTGTCACAGTTATCAAGGTTTACCAATTGTATTGTAATCTACAAAACTTAAACACAACTTTAACAACAGTTACTAAAAACCGGCCAAGTGAGACTAGTCACCAAGTGCCAAGCGCACGAAAGGTTCCGTACCATTATCTATACAACGTTTGAATATTTCAGGCGCCAACCTGTTGCCATTTTTAATATCGAGCAAAAAACGTCATAATATCTCGTTTGTTGCATGGGTTTGTTATTCTGTTTTTATTATTTCTTGTTAAAGCGGCAACAGAAATACATCACCCTGTGAAAATTTCAACTGTCTAGCTAGCACGGTTTATGAGATGCAGCTTGGTGACACACAGACAGACGGACAGTGGTGTCTTAGTAATAGTAATCCCTTACCCTTTGGGTACGGAACCCTAAAATTAGAAAGTGGTTAATAATAATAATAATTCAATACAATTAGTTTATTTCGAACTAGCTGTCCCGGCGAACGTCGTACCACCACAAAATTCGTTTATACGATTCTTGCACAATGCCATCTATTTTTAAAACACAACGTTCGCTCACACAACGCCATCTATTTTAAACCTAAAATAAATATTATCCCCTGGTAACGCATTACCGGCATATCAAGTATGCTATGTCTCAATTCAGGTCTTTGTCTGTCCGTACGCCAAGTTTCGTGTAAATCCGTTCAGCCGTTATTGCGTGATTATGTAACAAATATCTTTCACATTTATAATTTTATGAGTTGGATATAAAAAATTGTATAAAGTTATCAGCGATGTTGTTCCAGTGATAAGAAAATAATGCTCCCCATCGTTCCGTCAGAGCCCAGCCTGCTGGAGGAGTCGGAAGCGCTGCACAAGGCGGCGCTCAACCTGTCCATGATGGCCTTCGGCGAGAAGAACGTGCAGACCGCCAAGCACTACGGGAACTTAGGACGGCTGTACCAGAGCATGCAGAAGTTCCAAGTGAGTAGCACATCCTATCCTGTCCATTAGTACATATTTGGCCAATACTGGTCGTAGGCTTCCTCCGAGGCACGCCACTTCTTAGGAACGGTACAGTATGGAGCCTGTATATACATTGGCGTATCCAGGCCCTCCAGGGCTACTTTTCAAGAAAGGGCAGTTTCGGGGTCACCGAAAAGTGATGATCTGTCACACCGCATCCCGCTGAGGAAAAGTTTTAAATCGGCATGTTTTAATTTTCAATGCGAAAAAAAATGTAATTCGAATTTTAAACTTTTATTTAACGGGGTTCGGTGTGACAGATGTATTCACTTCCAGTTTAACTGCTTGGAGGCAGGAGGCCCGATCTACAGTATTTTTCTACATACCTCAATAACAAGTTGTAAAATAAGTCGATAGTACAATAATATTGTTTATGAAAACCCGGCCATGTGCGAGTCGGACTCGCGCGCGAAAGGTTCTGTACCATTATCTATACAACAATAGACAAAGATCGAGACAGAATAGATCAGGTACATTGAGAACAGCGCCATCTATAGAAACCAACAAGAAGCGTTTAACATTGACATTTAACGACATGACATCGGCGCTGTGAAGGTTGCATAGATGGCCGCTAGATGGCGAGCTCTGTCTTTAGACAACGTTTGTTGTACGGGAGCCCTCTTAAATATTTACTTTATTCTGTTTTTAGTATTGTTTTGTTATAGCGGCAACAGAAATACATCATACGTGAAAATTTCAACTGTCTAGCTATCACGGTTCATGAGATACAACCTGGTGACACACAGACAGACAGACAGACGGACAGTGCTGTCTTAGTAATATCGTCCCTTACCTGGTTGGGTACAGAACCCTAAAAAAATATCCTTAGGCAAATACATTTTTCTTCATTTTTTTACACACCAAATGCGTGTAGAAAGCCTTGCCCACGCCACAGTCGCCATAGTCCCTCTTCCACTGTCCTATCAATCCATCCACCCGCAGGCGGCAGAGACTATGCACCTGAAGGCGATCGCCATCAAAGAGGAGCTGCTGGGCGCCGAAGACTACGAAGTGGGCCTCAGCATCGGCCACCTCGCCTCGCTCTACAACTACCACATGCATATGCACGGCAAGGCCGAGAAACTCTACTTCCGCTCCATCGCCATCAGTGAGTATCCTGCATTGACGCTCCAAACGCGCGACAGCCGGTTTATTGCAAATGCTAAAAAACTGCGCCGAACTAAACCGTATCCTCTCTCTAAATAAAGATAAAATTTATTCATATAATCATAGGTATCATAGGTACATAACAATAATTGTTTTTCTTAACATGGGTAAGAGTAAAAACGTAGCCTAAACTAGGATATCCTGTGTTTTAGGCTGTGCATCTAGTGACTTAAATTGTTATAAGGATTATGTCCTTAATGTATGAACCAGTAGAATCAGGAAGAAAGCCGAGTATCTTAGAATTATACGTAGAAGGTTACTTAGAACTATTCAACTTACAACATTCAGGAGGAATCTGTGAAGGTCTAAAGCCTCTTATGGTACAAAGATATCCTATCTGTGGATAATGCTGAGGATTTGGCAAATGTACTTTAGCGACTTATAACATTTTTCATCGTATTCGTTTGTCATTTCTGTGATTTCTCCATAAATAAGTAAAATAAATGAGTACCCTAACCCGAAGCAGGCTCAGAGTAGATGAAACACCCGCTAATGTGACTATTACCTGCGAGCGCGTGGAGAACGTTATGTTATCAGCAGTGGGATCGTCGGAATGACATCAGAAGTGGGATCTACCATTCAGGGGGGTCAGTATCGGCCACTTCGGTTCGCTCTAAAAATATGTAAAAAAATATGTGCAACTGACAGTATGTACCTGAAAGAACCTTTTACTTAATTAATTTTTAGTATCAGCCTTAGCTAGCAGCTGAATCAGAGTACTGCTAGGCTTTTGATACAGGTTGGCTCGTTGTAGAAATATTTATAGTATGTACAAAACTTTATTAGCCAATTCCGCACGATCAAAAAAATTAAAGAAAGTAGCTTAACAATTATTCCCTCGTAATGTTGTACGGCAAATTGTTTTTCAATATCTTTCTTCTTTCAATAGCAGCCGTATTATATCTTTGTTAACCCGTAGTCGGTCAGTGCATGACGGTGCTAGCCGAAACGTCCCCTAAACAAATACAAGCCGTTCACTAAAGCTATGTCCACGAAAAATGAAGAAAATCAGCGCGCCAAACTAACCCGTGTCCCCTCCCGCCGAAGGTCTAAAGCTGTTCGGCGAGCGCTACTCGGGGCTGGAGTACGACTACCGCGGGCTGGTGCACGTGTTCACGCAGCTCAAGAAGAACGACCGCGCCGAGTTCTACAACCGGCTGCTTCATCACTGGCACGGTCAGTATACACCACCCATTTTGGAAGCCGTAGCAGAATGAACGTGCCGAACGAACGAGCGTGGGTGGGTTCTCCGAGCGCACAAATTTGTATGAGCGAATAGTTGGGAAAAAAGTAGGTAGGCGTTTTTGAAATTACAGAAATACAAATCCTATTAATAGAGTCTTGACGACCGACGTCACTGACACTTTCAGTGGTAGTGTTTTTGGTACATTTTTTATTATCCAAGACTCGGTACAGCTCAAACAAAATCATATCTAGTGATAATTTAAGACTCATGTTTGCGATTTTTTTTGATGCTATAAAGTTTAAAAATAATAACTGACAGCCCTAGATAGGCCACTGAAAAGTAATACATATCGCACCTTCGGTAGTACAACTTACCAAAAATGGTAAAATGAGTTAAGTATGAAGAAATGCCTTAAAAACGCTCCTCTATCCGGTGGGATAAAGACTCCCATTATATTCAGAAGTCGCTTTTAAAATGAATCTAATGGGAGTCTGTATCCCACCAGATAGAGGAGTGTTTTTAAGGCATTTCTTCATACTTAACTCATTTTACCATTTTTGGTAAGTTGTGCCCTTGTACTACCGAAGGTGCGATATAATTTTTTCAGATTTTAAATACTAACCATTAGAGAGTAAAATGTATTTTAAAACACCTGATTTAGGGGTAATGTCGGAGAGCCCACCCGAAAGGGTCTATCACTATCCGTCTGTCTGTCTGTCACCAGGCTGTATCTCATGAACCGTGATAGATAGACAGTGGAAATTTTCACGTATGATGTATTTCCATTGCCGCTATAACAAAAAAAAAACTAAAAACAGAATTAAATAAATATTTAAGGGGGGGGGGCTACCATACAACAAACGTGATTTTTTTGCCATTTTTTGCTCGATGTTAATAACGGCAACAGGTAGTCGCTTCAAATATTCTATAGTACGTATAGAATGTTGTACCTATAGATAATGTTACGGAACCCTTGGCCGGTTTTTATTCTGTTATTTTTAATTACAGAGCTCCGGGAGCAATCGAAGGGCGAGCAGCAACCTGCCATCGGCGCAGAAAAGGTGTTACCTCTAGAGGAGCTCAAGGAGCAATTCTTCAGCCCCACCGCGGACTGAGCGCGCCCGCGACGCTCCCTCTCTACCGGCTAGTATTCTCACGTCGACCGCACTCCACTCGATAACGGAAAAGTTCCACTCAGTGACGGAAAGGTTACTCTCCCTAACGGAAATGTTCTGAGTGGAAACTCAATAACGGAAAAGATACACCTGTTAACGGAAAGGCTTAGAAAGTATATTTTTGTTTCATTCAGCTTTGATCTACGTGTAAACAAACCGTTGGTAGAAATCGTGAAAATATAGGAAGCGAGTCTATCAAGTTGTTCGCTCATTCTAGATAACATTGATCTTATCATTCATGAAATATCAACAGACCAAAGCCCAATGAAACGAAGGATAACTGGGCAATTATTTACCTCTCGCTCACACAAAGTTGTGCGAACAAGAGGCAAATAGATTTGAATTACCCTATAGCTGTGCAATCGTGTTATGACACTAGTATAACAGTACTATGTTATTTAGAGTTGTGTATTAATAAACATTTCATTGACCTGAGAGCCGGCCGCGCACTGAAAGTGAAGGAAACCAGCTCTCAAGCCACACTAAGCTACACGCAACAAGAGGCAAACACCGATTCGAAGAAGCAAATCGTTCAGTGGTCCTTGTTGCATGTGGCATAAGAGCGAATGTCGGTCAGTCTTTATCTGGATTCAGAAGGGCCTGTATGTTGCTTTAGAGTGGAGAGCGAGTACGCACAATGTAATATAGTCAATCGATTTTACTGGATATTTTCGTCATATAGGTATGTCTGTGTGGTAAAACACTGCTATTGACAAGTATAAATAACGTATACGGGGTGTATTGAAATTACCTCATCTTTCCGAATTGGGGCGTAATGGCAACAAACTGGCTTTTTTTCTTTATTTCGAATTTGACGTCATCGTGAAAGTTGTTCGTATGGCGATTAGAAGCCCCACTCTCCCGCCCTCCAATTTTTCAGGAAGACATACTTACTTACTGTAGTTTCTGCCTAGAATCTTTTGTATTTTCTGTCTAAAGAATGTTTCAGAGATAAAGCTGTGTTCATTTTGGTTTTGAATATGTTCCTCATCGTGGTTTTCTTTTAATTCAATAAAACAACAAAAAACATTTTGAAACAGATGTTTTATTACATTTAGAGGCGGTTTTTAGTATACGATGTTGAGCAGCGCGAGCTATTTGTTAGGTGTAATTATTGTAAATTAATCGGAGTGTTACTTTGGCACCTCTATCTAATACCCGACGCGGTAATCTAGCCGAGCACAGCTAGTGTACATTTGAGCGCCACAAAAAGCTCGACTCGCCCCGTCACGCTACCATTACAGTCACAGTTGTATGACGACACGAGTTACGCTTTTTAACGCGCTCAAATGTCTGAAGTCCCGACTTTCCATTGCATCGAGAAATTCTGACAGTTTAGCGTCACGCGACGCGCGACTCGCGCAGTCGTGTTACCTCTGCGGCTATATCCATCTGGCTATGTCCATTCCTAGGCACTGCAGCTGTTGTCACAACCTACCTGTAGAGTATTAGAGAAATGAAGGAATATAACTATGTAAATCGATGTGCATTGAATAGATTTTTGCTTCCGTCACTTGCCAGTTTCCACTTTCGGAACGGCTCGTGTTGATGTTTATAAAATTAGTAAAATAAAACAATTATCAATATTGAAAAACTTTAACGTTAGCCGTTTGCGTTGACACCAAGGGTTTCAAGTTATCTGGTAATTAACAGATAATTTCGATCCATAGGGTGCGAAATTATCGGATAATTTATACCCCTGAGTGGAACTTAATTATACTTTGCATATGTATAGATTAGTATAGGTTATATCATCACGTTCGTTCAAAACTTTTAGAGGCTAGGAAGTCGCAGACGAAAATAGAATATTATAAAAACTATATTCTTATACATAAAGTAGGTCATTACAACATTTGATGTATTATGTAACTGTATGAAACTCATTCGTGAAACGTGCTTCTGGATAATATTCTGAACATATCTTCGTATAACAATCCAGTCTACCAGGATTCTGTGTAAATCTACTGAAGAAAAAATAAGCAAGATAATTTATATTCAAAGCCGATTTTAAGATTTTCGTTTGTGTGGAGTAAACTTGTAATATGTATATAAGAGTGTTTTATACACTCGGCTTGTCTAGTATTTAACGCATATTGTAATGATTAAATATATATGTTTCGATCTGAATGGCTGTTATCCAAGATTGTAAGACATGCAGTAAATATCTTTTACAGGTAATGAAGGTTTTTTATTTTAAATGTAGTACTCCGAAGAAGTCTTGGCCTAGTCTTGGTACGTGAAATAAATTGTGATCCGCACTATACACCCTTATTTTTTTGTATAATATAAGTGTTCTATATGAAAACATTGCTGACAGCAGCCATTAGCATGTTTTACAAAAGCAAAATAACATACTCGCCATAAGCGGAGATGGCTGGACGACCTCACCTTACTACCGGGTTGGCACGAGGTGGCCACGAACAAGGAAGAGTGGAGAGCTAAAGGCTACAAAATAAACGTATTCGCACTTAATACCAATTTATTTTTACAGATATACATATGAAATTAATCTCTAATAACATTCTAATACAAACATGTACTTTCAAGAATTGCATTTGAATAAATAATTGATAAACTCTCGATTGATCAAAGAAAATGACCAAATCTACGCTACATTGGAACATACCTTTCAGACGTTTCATTAAGCAATTTTTTATGTTAATCTCATTACTCATCAGTTCAGCAGTGTATAAAGCAGTCTCGGTTCAAAAGACTGTTTTCAATCAATCATAACAAATAGCTACCGTTAAGATCACATTAGGCATGTTTATAACAAAGTTAAATATCGTTGGTCTGTAATGCAAATAATAATTTCTCTATACATAACAAGTATGAATAAAATACAGAGTATTTCTAACGTACAATAGAATATTCCTCTTATCTAAACATCAAAAGCTATAAAATTTAAAATGTGTATTCAACATCTCCAGGCTATCAGTTTTTGAGAATGACAAACTAAAATCGCATATGCTATCAGCACGTAACAATATAAGCTTCTTTTGTTGGCCATTTAGAAGGCCATTTTAATTTCCTTTGTCTCCCAATACATGACCTCCTACTATTCTGTATTACGCCAATTAATACGACGTTCACTCACATACTCTATATTAATTTAAATGTTTTTAGCATCTTTAGTGAGAAACTACTGCCTTAAACAAATGCTTTTCGGTGGTGCAAATTAACTTTTTTGTGCCATTTCTCGTCACGATAGCCGGATGGCTGTTCGGTGAGACCCTCCTTCACCTCAGCCTTACGCGGGCCCGCCGACCAACGCCACCAGCGCCCTCTTGTAGTCGCCAGACGTCTCGCCCTGCTGGCGGCCGCGTGAAACCGACGGACACCGTTAGATGGCGCCACGAGGCCATGCGAGAGAGAGAGAGACGCAAAGTAATTAGTTACTTATGGAGTGAGATGGAGGATGATGGAGGGCGCGTGAGGTTAAGTTTTGTAAAGATGAAGAGAGGAGAGCGGTGAATGAAGAGAATAGGTAAAGACTCGCACAACCCCGCTTTCATCAGTTACGTGAGCATAGGATAGGCTACTCTTTGTCTATTCCCCCAATATCTACGCCAATGGTTGTACTAATGAAGTCTTACTGAAAAAATTGGTTTGATTTGCTCCTTCACTACTGGGTCTAACTAGTATAAATTGTAGGGACTAGACGCTTACAGAATTTGTTGAGACGTTACTACATTTTAAGGCAAGTAGGTACTTGAGGAAAAGTGTCATCATGATAATAGTCACCAAAAGGGTCTACTTTTTAAGGCATTGATGACTGTGCTTATAGCCGTTTCTTATAAACGATCTATCCAACGACGGTTAAAATTTTACCGTCTTTCCATACAACCTTAATGATAACTTTCTGTAGGCTCATCTATCAGGTGCAACAAAATACCCATATACATTCGAAAATGGGGGGAATCTACATTAATGTTGATCAACATGTACCTTAAATATTAAATATTTTAATGCCGCAGGTTGTAACTTTAGTATGGAACAGCTGATATGTTAATGCTGCAGGTTTTTAAGTTTTCCCATAGTAAAAGTTGTTCGTATTGACGAGTAGAACCCCCAATTTTCGGATAAACATATACGGGGATTTTTTTTTTCACCCTGTATAGTCTGATTGAATATAGAAAAGGGCCATAGCAGATTCATCTTTTATAAATCTTAAAACAACTCTCACCTCCTATATCCGATCACCAAAAGTAGCGACAGAGAACATTCAAAACACGATATGTAATTAATCAGTATTAGTACTTAATAAGTTTAAAAAGACAACATTGAAAGCCAAGCTAGTCATGCGCTTAAATATTCTTAATCGTTACTTTTAATGACTTCGTAATGTGCAGATGATGGACATATTGTTGTGCTGTGCTGGATCAAAAAACTGCCTTTTAGCTGTTATATTGTCAATGCTTTTAGCTCTTAACGAATCAGCATTCACAAGATGCTCTTCACGCAAACAATTTAATGGACCTTCTTGGAGTCAGCTGAGGTCCACCTTTTTGGTTTTTTCGTGACGTCATATAGCCAGTGAAAATCACGTCGTCAATCCCTTTAATCTGACATCTCATTTGTCAAAATCAGTCAAGCCGTTTGGCCCCGGGTGGTCATAAACAAACACTCCATTGCCCTCGCAATCGAGTAAATAATTAGAAATAAACCGCTAACAGCTAAAACACTGACAACACTGCCCAACCAAACGACCCTTACCTTCAAGTCGCTCTCCAGCATCTTATCGTAGAGCCTCTCGTACTCGCGCTTGATCCCGCCGAGATCGATCTCAGATCGGGAGACAATGATCCTGACCAGGGTTTGGTCATCGGTCCCCGCGCCCTGCATGGCCGAGCGGATCCGCTGCGCGAACCACGCGGGGGCGTTCTCCACGCACTCCACTAGAAAATACACACACGGTTTACATACCTAGGTTTGGTAGCACCCAAGGACCCCTGTGGACACCAACCGCTTGGCGACTACCCGGGAAAGAGCCCTGACCTGCGCCTCGTAGGAAGTCTACACGTTCGGTGCAGCGATACGAGATATTTGTGCTTTTGCGTTAAATTCTGACATTCCGTGCGGGTAAATTCTGTCTCCCTTATTAAAATAAAGAAAAAAAAATCTTATCTAAAATTAACTGAGGGCACGGCAGCTGGGGGCACTGCAACGTCTGATCGCAATCCAGCAACGTAGTGTAGGTTAGGCGTTGCCACTATCAGCCTATACTTTGGACCTATTGCCGCGTCTGTTCTTGTAGCACGGCTTACGCATCGTGCGCGACAAAGCGATAAATATTCACCCCATATTGATTTACGTAGCGATTGGGAACAAGACGACTCTATAACACTTTGACGCGCGCGAGGCGGAGGTCTTGTCGCCAGGCAAGATGCTGTAATAGGTCCAAAATATATTCTCATAGTGTCAACGCCTACACCTACACTACGTAGGTGCCTAATAGTGACCACTCATACGCTGTAGTGCCACCCGTCCGTTATCCTTGGAATTACCAATAGAAGGGAGACAAAAATTTGTTCTACATGTAACACACTCAAATAATTAAATAAAACGAAGCACCGCGAACCGTCAAAATCTACTAAGAAAACATCGCATCGCCGCACCGTCCTCGCTAGACCACCACTAGGCTGACGTCGAGAGAGACGCCGGAATCGACATACCCGGATCTCACTCTCCAGCGTTTTATCGTAAAGCCGTTCGTATTCCCTCTTGATGGCCCCCAAGTCCACCTCGCTCCGGCTGACGACTATCCGTATGAGCGTGCGATCGTTGGTGCCCATTCCTTGCATCGCGCCGCGGAGGCGGGCGGCGAACCAGGCGGGCGCGCTCTCTACGCACTCCACTGGAAGGGAACGGTTAGACGGCGCGAGGGCGAGGTTTAGTCTCGAGAAAATTTATTGGCTAAAGTAGGACTGTCCATTTATGTTTGCCCGAAATAGGCTGACGGAATCCATTGAGTTGACTAGAGCCACCATAAAAAAGTGTTTATTAAAAACTTCTTTAACAGTTCGTCTTTGCAAAAAGTGGCTCACAAATCTCTCAATCGTGTAAATTGTGATTTTTAGGGTTTCGTACCCGAAGGGTGTCAAACGGGACCCTATCACAAAGACTTCGCTGTCCATCTGTCTGTCTGTCACCAGGCTGTATCTCATGAACATGTTACTTTGTAGAAGCATTAGCCATTTTGAGAGTGCCTAACTTTAATAATGGCGATTCGTCATACCGACCCGGCTGAAAAACATCGTGAGGAAACCGGCACTATCATGGAATTTAAATCGCAGATTATTAGAAGCCTAGAATAAAAATCAGCTCCTTCAAAGAATTAGACGTTGTGGAATGTGTAATAGAGCAATTGATGTCAATCGAGACTCGCCGCAAACTGGGGGAAGTCGCCAATTGACCTAGAGTAGTGTACGAGATAAACCCAAACGCCTTGGAGACACATACTCGTATGCTTAAGATTTGTACTACATGCCATTGGCATGGATCAAATACAATCTGCAAGTTTGATTCAAGAAGAGGTTACTAAGACCATTTTACTGTAGCAGCCTTGTCATCTTTCTTCGTTAATAGTTCTAAATTCACTTCTCTTCGCTAATTCTTAATTTTAATATATTCCATTTCAGTAACAAACTTTTAAATTTATATTAAATTCTCTTATTTCTATCAATTTTGATCCATTTCACTTTAAATCGACTACATCATTATTCTACTTGCGCCTCGGCAATGTCTCCGCCAATCTTCACCTCAATTGTGCGGCCCGACAGCGCCTTTAAAGCCTCAAAACCCAGCCGAAGCTACGCCAGGATTTGATAGGAAAGTTGACTTACCAATAGTGGATGCCTTGGCAAACTCTCCGCCAATCATCGCTTCGATTTTGCGACCTGACGGCACCTTAAAACCCTTGAACTCCAGCCGAAGCTACGCCAGATTCTTACTAGAAGATGACTCACCAACAGCGGACAGCGCTATTGAGCCGCACCCAACAGCGCCTGACACGCCTCCAACTCCAGCCGGATCACGCTAGAGTTTATCAGGAAAGTGGACTCACCAACTGCCTGCTATCGGTGCCTCGACTCCAACTCGACTCGCATCAATTGTGCGGCCCGACAGCACCTTATTCGCCCCGACCACTCTCCGGAGCTACGCCAGGATTTGACAGGAAAATGGACTCACCAATAGCGGGCGACGCTGTTGGTGTCTCGCCTCGAATGTGCGACCCTACAATGCCTTATACGCCTCTAAAACTCGCCAGATCTATGCCAGGGTTTAACAGGAATGTAGATTCACTAATAGCCTACTGACGCCTCGCCTCGCCTCGATGGTGCGGCCCAACTGCGCCTTAAACGCCTCAAACTCGAGCCGGATCACGCCAGGATTTAGTAGGAAAGGAGACTCACCAACTGCGTGCTATTGGTGCCTCGGTGCGGCCCATTAGCACCTTAAAAGTCTCCAACTCGAGCCGGTGCTTCGTCAGAGTTCCATAGGAAGATAGGCTCACCAATAGCGGGCAACCCTATTGGTGTCTCGCTCGGATTGTGCGGCGCGACAACGCCTCATACTCCTCTAAAACTCGCCAGAGCTACGCCAGGATTTAACAAGAAAGAAGACTCACCGATAGCGGACAGCGCCTCGGCGAGCTCTCCACCAATCTCCGCCTTGATGGCTTGTTCGATGGTGCGACCAGCCAGCCCCTTGTAAGCCTCGAACACTAGCCGCAGCTGCGCGAAGCTCTCGTGCGCCAGGATCTGGTGGAAAGAACGATTGATATGCCGGACTTGTGTACAAGGTGTAAGTAAATCCTCATGGATATCCGAGGGGTTCTACTGGTCAATAAAAACAACTCTTACTATGGGGAAAACATTGAAATCGGGAAAACTTTCAGTCTGTATATTTTTATGATGACGGAAGTGGTAACTTATGTCATGTGCTCTGGTGTACAATAAAGAATATTCTTATCTTATCTTAGTTGGAAAAGATGATGTGTTTTTCGCGATTTAGAAGCTTTCCTCACAGTATTTGTACGTTTTAACGAAACCTCTGTTTTCGGATGTATAACATTGATTACTTCTTGTGATGAAAAATAATGACGGAATGCCCGACAAATTATATTAGATTAGATTAGAAAATTCTTGCACAATAAACATATTCGTACGAAGCAGAGCTTAATAGTAATAACTATTTACTTCCATCTAAACTTGAGTTAATCTAATATACAAAAATCTCGTGTTTGTTATCCTCCGAAACTGCTTCACCGATTTTTAAGATTTTTTATGGAGTAAAACCCCTCCGGCCACTTTCGAAACCACAGTTTCGAAAACGACGTTTGCCGAGTCAGCTAGTATTATGTGGGACTCCGCGGTATAACCTCCTCAGTCCTGACCTTGAAAAAAACTATGGTATTCAATTGTTATTTTCAAGGTCAGGACTGAGGAGGTTATATAAAGCCGTTTTAGTGGCTCTCTCTTAAATCGATTCCATTATACTCGCCGAATGTCTCGCTCACGCTCACGAGCGCCCCGCTTCCTTTGGCCGCGCCCTACCCTTCCGCCGCTACTAGTTAGTTAGTTGCACTTGAGATTTCCGTACTTAGCCTTATGGTTGGAGGACTGTACGTAGCAAAGCTCTGAAATTACTCTAGCCAGCCTATCTCTTTCCAGAAAGCCAGCAGTGCTCTGATGTCACTGCTGGCCTCCTGAAGGGATTTCGAATTCCCAATAGTTTATGATGTTTCCTCTTCTTTGAGGCATCCCCGGTAAAGCGGGCTGTCGGTTAGTCCCGTGGCATAGAAATGTCAATGTATATGGCCTGTCAGGACTCCCACAGCTCTGTGCTTACCTTGTTGAAGATCTCCTCATCGGTCCCCCACTTGGCCTCGCCGGCGTCGAAGAGTTGCTGCGCGGCCTCCTGCGCGCGCGCCGGGTCCGCGGCGGCCTCGTCGTCGCGCGCTCCCTGGTGGGCAGTCTGGTTACGCGGGCGTAGGGGGAAGCTCGCGAGGCCTTGGCTTGGCGTGGCTTTACCGGGAGCCCAGTGTTGCCTACAAAAGCTTCACTAGCGACACTGATGAAACATAATCGTATGTTCTATCTATTGCGTTTATGTAAAAAGTGATCTCCAAAAATATCAATCCAAATAGGTTATAACGGTAAACGTTAGAACGTTATAACGGTTACTCTAACGCTGTTTTGATTCCTGTACAAACCGGAACTTTTTTTTGTTTAATTTTTTTATCTCTTTTATGGTATAAATAAAAACAATGTCACTCTAATCTAAGTTTGAGGCAAGTTCCCCGTTATCAGTGTTGCTTCCTTCTCACCCGGCAACACGTGCACCCAACTCAGTGAGCTGGTGCCGGTTACGTCGTTCCATTTACGAGTACTTTTAAGTACAACTTAACGGAAATAATACGTCTACGCCTTCTCATTTTTATCCATCTTATTACTCGTCCATACGTCATCCATTATACAATTTACGAAATACAACGGACAAGGGAAAGCCACTCCAACCAAGGTCGAATAGAATCCACGCAAAAGCGAAAGTAAAAGTTTGAATTGTGCTTTTAATTAACTAAAGAGTAATGAACAGAATAATAGAACAACATTAACTCGGGTGCTGGTAGCATAGCTAACGTACCTAAATTCAATTAGAAACCCTTGGGTACCCGGAAAACTATTGGGTTCGGTAACCTAATTTAATTACGAGCTCTGAAATCATTTCAGGAACTAGATCTTGTTATCAACTACAAAATCTGTGTTCAACTAAAAGACTAACGGCCTTGTTTATAAGAACAAGATTCCTCTAAAACCAATAAAAACTCTTGTTTATTTAATCTGTGGCTACATTTTGCCCTTGTAATATCTCCACCACAGACTATTTTAATCGGCGTTTCTTTGACGTGTTTTAAGGAATCCAGTTTTTATAAAATAAGGCCGTTAGTGGGGTTTCTTTGTCCATTTCTTCTCCAAAATGATATAGATTTTGAAATGGACGCCTAGCTTTCCTTGTAACGTTCACACTTTGGGCCGGTATCTGAATTGAGAATTTCACTAAGTAAATACTTAAGTAAGTTTCTGTCACTCTCTTTTCTGAGAAACTCGAAGAGATAGCACTACATTTAACCATTTACTTAGCGAAATTCTCAATTCAGAAACCGGCCATTTGTGTGCTAATTTGAATAAAAGCATTTTGATTTGATTTCCAATCAAATTGAACTATCTAGATCAATCTTCAAAAACATTTTAGTCACTAGACAGGATACAATAGTTAGTGTGCAAAAGAAACAAACATTAGCTAAAGCATATTCACAATAATTACATTAGTTTCAGTGGGTTATTCATTCAAGCAGGATAAATAGTTACTACTGGCTGCTGCTTTTTATCCGATAATCGATCTTATGCCCAGCTCGTCAAGCGATAAAGTCGTTCGCTGGCAGTGAGGTCCATTGTAAATTGCTATGTTGACATTCCTTTGCCTCAGAAGGGCCGTTGCTTCGTCACAAACGGAAACAGGTGGCTAATATTATCAATGTCAGAAAGTATAACGTGAGTCAAGCACAATTTTATTGTGTACTGAATCACAGTCTGCGACCTCAGAAGTCCACTTTTTGTGTTCATACGCGCACGTTTATAATGAGCGATAAGAGAGCTATCGGTATTTAATGCTGTCGATTGAAGGTACAGTCAACAACTCCACCGATCAACATTTTCGGTGCAAAGTCAGCCGTAACGAAACTGACTAGTGTGAAGCTGTCGACTGTATACTTTGTAAACGAACTAACAGAACGTCTTTGTATTAACAACTTTAATTTATATGATTCCGGTTTTCTTTCTAACCTTTTATGCGAATTTTAGGACGCCTTTACACTAGACCGCACAGCACGGTGAAGTAGACAAAAATTGAGGCAAAAAATAGATATTTAGCAACAGAAACGACACTGCGCCTTAGACTTTTTGCCTAGCCGTCACCGTTGCCTTACCTGCTGCCGTGCTGTCTAGTGGAGGGACGTCCGTTCAGTAGTAAAAAAATAATAATGTATGGTATTTTTTTAACATTGGTGATCTTTGGTACTAGTGTCACTTACAGTTACGATAAGAGTAAGCAGGCGGCGGAAGTCTCCCGAGGTCTCGGAGCACATGTGCTCGGCCAAGGGGCGGTTGTACACTGCGGGAAAAAGGTGTTAGAGACACTTTAGTTTCATGTTTACATTTATTACACTACACTTTCACTGTATCATATGGAGTGATGTGATGTGAAGTGTGATTAAATGAATTTGGTACAGTACAGTCGGCATTACATGCACCGTCTGGGACAGTACAGTGCACAGTCTCGAACTTAAGTACCGCACTAGAGCATTGCGGCAAAAATTACTAAGGAGCAATAAGACGCGACGCGTCGCTCCAGTGCGTTTGAGGTCATACAAATTAGTGGAAAGCAAAGCTAAATTGTCACGCGCTCCGCGCCGCGCCAGTGCGGTACAAGCTATGTTACCGGCATGCGGCAGGCAAAATAAATGTAAAGTGCAGGTCGTGGAAACTAGGAAAAGTATTCCTAAAAAATTACAACATATCTCTGAAGTATTTTATATCAGAATAATTAATTCTGATCACAAACGCGGTGCTACTATTTACCAAAATAAGCATTCAAAAATCAGTAGCTGCCAACATAAGAAGCTCTCAATTCAAAGGTCTAGGTTGAAAGTATTTATTTCTCATAAAAGCCAACTTACATTTCATACACTTAAAATGAGAAAATCAGACCATAGTCTAACCGTTTTATCTATAAAAACACGATTCCTCTAAAACACTCCTTAGTGGCAACTCAAACAATCTACGGTTACGTCACTTCACCATTTCATAATTCGTTGGCTAGTAATTGCAATGCACAGTTTTCACTCACGTCTCTCGTAAGCTTCGACAATAGCAGCGATCTCCTTCTTGGTGCGCGTGCAGAGAATCTCGACCAGCGTGTGCTCGTCAGTGCCCATCCCTTCCATGCAGCGGTTCAGCTCCTTGCACAGATACTCCTCAGCCGGCAGCATCAGCGCCACGATCACGTCCTCGAAGTGCCCGCCCAGCTCGCTCTTCAGGTCCTCGATGATGTCCTGCGGAGAGAACAATTAATTATTGATTTTGAAGGGGCTTTGTCAAACCCCCTGTAGTTTCGGAAAGGTCCCGTGTTTGAGAATGGTATTGTACTCATCAACACAAACATTCGACCTTTATTATGAGAGCAACTCTTTACCTTTATTATGAATTACTATCTGACCTGGCAAACGGTGTTTTGCCATATAAATCTCAGACCTACCAAATATACACAAAAAAAATCATAAAAATCGGTGAAACCGTTTTGGAAGAGTTGGATAACAAACACTGTGACACGAGATTTTTATATATTAGATTAGAAGATTAGTGTAGCGAATGTTAGTATGTTGTTGCATCCATATATTTTGCCAGAGCAAATACGAAAATGTGGTTTGGAACAGCTGATATATTTTTCGATATTTCTGAGTAGCTCTTATAATAAAAGTTGTTTGTATTGCCAAATAGAACAACCCGCTTAAGTTTCACCGGAACTTTCTGAAACACAGAGTGGTGCCTAATGACTGTTACTAGACCAAAAGATAATAAAAGCAACAAAATCTCGGTGATAATTTGTTTGAGGTTACTAGATATTTTCAACGGTTAGTACCTGTTTCTCTTCTTCTACGGTGCTTAAATGGATCAACAAGACATCAATCATCCATCAACCATTCATTATCAATCATCCATTCATCATCAATCATCCATTCTGGCGTCTAAGGTCATGTCATGACTCATCGGGCGTATTCTAAACGCGATGATCTTCGGTTTCAATATAATTCGAGAGCTAGGTGACCAACAAGTGTAATTTTATGAGTCTATGGCATTCTAGTTTTGAACTCTATTATTCTTAGTCCATAAAGGAGGAATTATAATTATAGCTGTTTTATAAAACTGATAATAATGGAAGTGGCGTTGGCAATTTACTTACAACAGGCCAAGGTCACGTTCTATGGCTGAATCATAATCTGTTTACTTTTTGTGTCTGCACTAATAGCTCACGAAATTCATGGTTTAGTTTATGTTACCATTGAAATAAGGCTGGGAGTCCTGTGGCAAGGTTTAGTTCAGTTCTAGCTCTGTAATTAAGTTAATTGAATTTATGATCACATCACAATTTTATCACTAAGCACTATATGTAGCAATACTTTACATAAAGATTGAGAGTCAGAAAAACATCTAACCGGTTTGTTTTATAATTATAATTTAAACAAATAGTTTATGTACAGTCAAATACATGTCAACCTGACGTGCTGTTGACTGTACTCGCTCATATTCATAAAACTTGGGAAATTTTTAATAACTTTGTTAGGATACATACATACATAAGCAGCCTATATACGTCCCACTGTAGAGCACAAGCCTTCTCTCAGGGAAAGAGTATGGGCTTAATCACCACGCGTGCCCACCGCGGATTGGCGATAGGCGGTTTGTTAGCATTACCGCTTGATGAATTAGAGGCCTCAGTAAAGAAGATTTTCTATCCACATGAAGTTTGTTTATAACTCACCCGTCCATACTCATGTGTGAACGCCTGTGAGATGGCCTGCCGCTGGGCATTAGAGCGTGAGCAGAGGATGTTGATGATGGTCTGCTCGTCCGTACCGAAGCCTTTCATAGCACCCCGGAGTGCTGCTGCGTCTTCGGCTGCATTGAAATTGGCAACACCCACCACCGTTGGCTCGCGCTGACGGTGGATTAAAATAATGTCTTAACCAGAGTCATGGTGTATCATCATCAGCCATTTGAAGCCCACTGCAGGACATAGGCCTCCCTCATGGTATATATTTGTGCCAAATTTCATACAAATCTGTTCAGCTGTTTTTGCATGCGTGAGTGACAACAACACAATACCAAAACATGTAAATTTTCCTATTAATAACACAATAGTAGTTTTTCTCTTTGGAATTAGGTACTCTTCTAAAACAAAGGCCAAAAGACTGCAGTACTTAGATTGCACATCATAGTACCACTCATAATCCAATATCGTCTGTTAATAGATGAAGTACTCACACGTTATGCGCTTACTATTGATCTTATCAAACTTACAACATACCAACCCTCTTTACACATTTCAGTATTTTGGCCCGATTCCAACAGGAAAAGGGAAATAAGGGCAAAGAAAACTATCCCTTCGTCTAATACGTTATGTACCGGTGATAAAGTTTATTTTCCTCCGTTTACTTCCTTATTTACAAGCAAGACAGGTCAAGGTTGCGTAGTTACAAGCCTGCGCCCTAATAAGGATGACTTCATCTGCGCCGCCCCTAATCTAATGGCATAATTAACTTGTACTTACCTGAGGAGACATAACGTGGATCGAGAAACAATTAAGTCGAAAGTAGGCCGGAGGCAACGGTAAATCGAGCCGTGGAATGTGTAGATTTTAATCACTCGACTTTACTTAAAATGGTGTGTGACGCTCAGAAAAATCAACTGTTGGGTTTATTCGACTTGTTGATGAACTTTATTTGCGTAAATAATCACGATATAGTCGAAATATTGCGGGACGAAAACGAAATTCCGCTACCCGACAAAACTTCCAACCGCAACTGACTGAATGAATTATTGTAGAATTTGTAGAGTAGAGAGAGTGAATGAAATTGGAAATGTCAAACACGTTCCATTCATTCACTGAAGCGTTCAAAAACACTTCGATCCTCTCCATCCTCTCTGAGCTTCGGTTCGATCAAGTTCGATCGATGAACCCCACGTAGAACCATAGACGAAAAAAAAGCGGCCAAGTGCGTGTCGGGCCATGCGCAATGTAGGGTTCCGTAGAAAGAGGTTTTTTTTCTGCTTTAAAGAACCAACAACTTCATCGAAGTCTTTTTGTAGAAAATTTTAGCTTTATAAGTTGGTTGCCTATTACTCGTTAACTAGTAAAGCCTACTTGGCCGTGATACTTTTCCTTTCAAGTTCATTATATGCGCTACTACCTTGAATTTTTTCATTTTTCTACAATCAACCGTTTGGCTAGGAGAGGGGTGGGGGGATAACCTTCTCTGACAAAAATCGGCGCTTCAAAGCTTAATATTTCGCAAACGGAACACTAAGTCGAAAAATGGTCTTCCTACACCCACAATATTTTTCAACGACCAATACAACGATACCCCACATGATGGGGTAGACGAGAAAAAAATCATCCCCACTTTTCATGTTAGGGTAGGTAGATACAGTAAAGAAAAATAATTTCCGACATTTACATAATTCTTTAACTTTGTCGGCGTGATAAATATGAATACACACACCAAATTACAGCTTTCTAGTGCCACCGGTCTTTGCGCTAGGCCGCGGACGGACAGACAGACATGGCGAAACTACAAGGGTGCCTTGTCGGACTACGGAACCCTAAAAAGGAGGTAGAACGTGCGCGGCTTTTTTGCAATGGGTATGCAATGCATAAATATAACTTTGGCGAAACCAATAGTGGAGACTGAAATAAAACACAAACATTTTACGGAAGAGTTCTATTTCATTTCTTTTAATGTATAAGTAGATTCATACGCGTGTCTTACCTATTATAATTTTCAACTCTTTTTTCTTCATTAATTAACACTTACATCCATGATTTTCTATTAATATTTTTTATAAATTATACCACTAAAATAAAATAGATTTACTAAATTAATTTACAAGTAAGTAAACTTTTTATCATACCTATTCGGACCAAGGCTAACTTCTACACAGCTCCTCAGAAAAGACATCAACGCGCGCTTTACTAATTATGTTGTGACGCTGGCAACTTTTGACATTATCATATTTTTTTCATAAAAAACAAAATCTTAGTGATTTATAAAATCAATAATTAATTAACTCCTGAACAGCCCTCGCGGAACGCAACGTATAGGTGGCCCATACTAAGTTGGACACAGATCTGTGTCGCGGCAGACGAGTGGTTAAACCAGTCGACGACGGCACGTTAACCTTTACATACGATCCGTGCACTTTATGTAATCTACAGGCAGTTATAAGTTTGCAAATAATGTGCTACGAATAAAGCAAAATGTATACAATAAGTACCGAGCAAATTGCTGTCTGTCAGTAAGGAGCGTAGAGATAGCTGCGTATCTACCTTACCTCTAAATATATGAAAAATTTACAGTCAAATACGACTACACGGTGAACCTATGATTTAAAATAAAAATTAGGTACATTTTGTGTCATTAAGAAGTCAATCACATTGTCCTTCATTCTGCGAAAATTTCAATAACTAGAAAGAAAGAAAACATTTCGATTGCCACAAAAGCACACACATAAAACTAACATTTCGGAGAGCGGCACTGCATAATACGAGTATAGTGGAGGTATTATTCTAATAATTTATGTTAGATTCCATAATATTGGCACAAAGAATGAAAACTAAGCATCTGTTTCACAATCTCTTCATCTTGAACACAACCATTATCCTATTTAGTCTTAAAATAGACATGAATATCAGCGCAAAATATACTTGAGCTATTTTAAGCTTAAAATTAGTAGACTGTTTATTTCAGAAATTAGAGAAATAACTCTGGAAGCTGAATCTTAAATATGAGATTATAGTCCTTCCACCGGAATGCTCTACATTAAAGATGAATGATATAAATATACTACATACCCGTATGTACTCATACTTATTTCATAATCAAAAGTACAGGCATGCAGAACATTGTACACATCCAAGTGATTATTTTACATTATATAGAAAAACATTATATTAATATGGGAAGTAGAACGCACTACCTTCTCCTCAGATTAAGGGTACGCAGTGCGTCCTCTTCCCTTTCATACTTATCATTTAGGAAATATATTGTATAGTCACCCCCATTGTTATGGTTTTTTTATATTTCAGAATTGAAATAAGTTGTACCTGTATATACCTGTACATACAGGTACAACTTGCGAGTACATACTCGCACCTACCAATTTCAATATTTTTTGTAGGGTAGAGACAGTATCATCTGGTAGTGTATTATTTTATTTAGTACTAAAATATTATTAAAAATCACCACGATCAATAATGCATTAACCATCCACCCAAAAGCATTGTGAAACAGAATCTAAATCTCCCTGTAACTCTCCATTTTCTTAAAATTTGATATCCACAGAGGCGGCTAGCAGTATTTGCCACCTTCGGCCACCCAATCCTAGCTATTGAAATATCGTGCCAATATGCCCAGCCGGGACCAAACGTAGCCCAAACAAAAGCGCGCAGCGCGATAGCTGATCTAGCCCTGTTTCATAGAACTACAATGCATGGTCTACAACAACAATTCGATGTACATTGCAAAGTCGATTAACCCACACATGAATAATAATAATAATAACGTTGTAGAGTTTGAATCTCACCTGTGAGTTGTGTTTTCCCGCGAATAATGGCCCGGGCCTAGTCCGCCTCTGGATATCTTTGATTATTCCCACCTTCGGAGTACAAGGGCACGACTTACAAAAAATTGTAAAATTAGTTAAGTATAAAGACTACCGTTAGATTCAGTTAAACAGTGACTTTTTAACTGAATCTAATGGGAGTCTATCCCACCAGATAGAGGCGTGATTTTAAGGCATTTCTGCATACTTCTTTCTTTTTTTTTTAAGTACAGTGACAAAGTAACATAATATGTATATTCCCTTCTGCCAAACTGTATCGCAGTTGAACGGGAGACACTCTCAGTAAATAATAAAAGTTCACAAAAATGTTAATATGTAGGTAGGTAGTCTAATAAGTTGTACAATGCGACGACGGCATTCCAGCTCGGATGCGAGCACCGCAAGCGCCGTGCGAAAGCCCATCGGACTTAAATCATTTTACAATTTTTTTTGTAAGTTGTGCCCTTGTACTACTGAAGGTGCGATATCATCTACTATCAATACCTGCCTAAACTATACTTATAGATAGATAAGAAATTGATCTCAATCCAATTCATTTGTGGATTACTTGGGTCAATAAAAATACTCGTATTTGTATTCGATTCCAGTCTACGCAGGACAGTTTACCTACTCCCACACAACGACGCGGTAGGCTCTATCGACGCCGTCCACGTAGTATCCGTTCGCGTACGGGCTGGGCAGGATCTCAGTCAGCTGGGGAAGCAAACCAACCGATACCATGATTTGGGGTCTTCAACGGCTACGCAAAGCGGAAATAGAGGGCGCCACCGGAGGTTGGCATAAAAATGCTATCTAGTCCCAGGTCCGTGACTATAGGTTCTTAACGGAG
Organism: Yponomeuta malinellus; assembly: GCA_947308005.1. NCBI lineage: Eukaryota > Metazoa > Arthropoda > Insecta > Lepidoptera > Yponomeutidae > Yponomeuta > Yponomeuta malinellus. The sequence goes on along the minus strand of OX371006.1, from coordinate 18,362,172 downwards.
GAGATAACTTAAACCAACCGATACCATGATTTGGGGTCTTCAACGGCTACGCAAAGCGGAAATAGAGGGCGCCACCGGAGGTTGGCATAAAAATGCTATCTAGTCCCAGGTCCGTGACCATAGGTTCTTAACGGAGGAGATAACTTTTTGCAAAAACGTATCTATGATTTGTTCCATTGATACCATTTTCACAATTTCACTTTGTTAAGGGGTCGTCCATTAAAATCATTAATCACGTGATGTTTTTGAGCAACTTTTTAACATGACATTTAATTTTAATGAATAACCCAACAAATAATGCGAGTTAAATGCAAAAAAATAAAATAGAAATGCGTTATTTGTATCAGTATACATGCAAAATAGTTAAACAATGTGATTAAAAGAATGTTATGTTATAGAAAGCTACGCACATCATATTTTTTGGTTTAAAATATTAGTCAAACGAGGCGGGTTGATGAATAGAGAAGGAAACAATATCTTTAGTATCACAGACACATAATTCTTTAATTGTGAAGTCACGTTAACATGTCTACATCGAAAATAGTCCATTGGCATTATACATTGGCAATTACATTATTAAACATCAATCGTCATTGACAACACTTTAATATTCATGGTTACAGTTCCTGTCATTTACAGTTCATCACAGTTACAGCGCTGTCTGCCATTTACAGTTCATGGTTACTGTAAATGACAGACAGCGCATCTGTCATTTATAGAATTAGTTAAGTACATGAATTCACAACAGCAAACATTCATGTTAAACACCGAGGAGTCTTGGAACCCTATAGAAAGTGTTACGATAGTAGAATATCATATATTAGCTGACCTGGCAAACGTTGATTTGCCATATTAATTAGTCATGTTATGTTATGTTCTAAGACCTACCAAATATACACAAAAAAAATCACAAAAATCGGTAAAGCCGTTTCGGATCAGTTCGGTAACAAACACTGACACGAGATTGATTTTTATATATTAGATTTCAGGGAGCTTTGGATCTGCGATAGAGAGCTATGGCAGAGTTCGGAGTCTGGCCCATTGTATCCACCAAAGCATCAAAACGCAAAGCTCGGTATGTAGTATTACAAAATAGGTCGTACTTTCAAATTTGCAGAAAAAATATACGGTCGCGGTAATGTGAAACGCGCGCCCTAAACATTATAATAGGCTTGTCAAAAATATATAAGTCACGGTTTTTATTACATGTTATTTCGAAACTATAGGTCATTATAGAAATGTAATCAATCAATTAATTTCGTGATCATCCTTGAGGCTTTCCTCAAGCCCTTTCTAACATAAGATAATTAATAAATTCGTCTACGTGGTAAAGAATTATCCTAGGGTACGGTAAAGAAATATAATTATATATATTTTTTATGTATGTATACATAAAAAAATATATCGGATTAATTGAGAACCTAATGCTTTTTTGTTAGGCCGGTACAGGCCCATTGAACGATTGGAATGGACGCTTTTGCAAAAAATACGCCTGTAGACATTTATTTATTGGCTACACAGTTACAGCATACATTTACCCTTTAACCTGTAAGATTATGACCTTGAAAAGAACAATTCAGAACCATTGTTATGGTGGCCCGATCGGCTCATTTAGAATCATAGATTACTATCTGTTTAGAATTCTATAGATTAATTTAGCCTACCTAAAATGATTGGGAAGATTACATTTATAAATTTTTCTCTTCCCAATCGAATCCCATTCTAAATCTTACATAAACATTAATTCCTACCGTTTCAGTCTATTCAGTCAGCAACATTATAAAGTATACCTCCCAAGGCAAGGACGGTTCCAGAATTACTGTTGTACTGTCAAACTTACGATTCTAAAGCATGGCTATATTTTTAAAATTTTGCCCACGATTACATGTCACCCTGGAGATCTATGCCGTTGATGCAAATCAATAATGTGTGACCTACTAAGTTGTTTGCTCGTCCAAGGTAATTAAGAAATATAAATTGTCAATTTTCGCCCTTTATAGTATTTAACATTTTTTTCTTTCCACCCGGTGAAAAGCTGGATTAAATTATATTTGGTATATAATGCATTTCTGGATCCGTCTATGTCCCAAGCATACTTTAGCGAAGTTAGCAACACTGTACCTACGCTATAACCTCACTTAAATCAATTCTGAAATGCTGATCGTTTAACAACAGCAATTTTACTTTAAAACACTCGCAATCCGCGCAATGTAAAATCCGTTCATATAAGTATCGCAATATTTCGTAAAAGAATTAAGCTCTCGCGACCTCCTTAGACAGATTTGCCACTAATCGCAAGAGTCCGGAGCACTTCAGTGAAAATACACATATTTTGGCTTAATCTGCTACAAATAGGAATATGCAGATTGTCAAACTGGAGATCATATCAGAATGCAACCAATTATATGAGAGACATAAAAGAAAAGCTAGCCACCAATATGACAGTAGCACAACACAATACCGGAGGCTAAGCTTTTCAAATAGAAAAAACCGTAAACCGTAATAATACGCCACTGGAAAAAAGATAACAGACTTAAATGTTGGTTTTTACATTTTCAGGTATTTTAATTCCATAGCTCGTTCGGATCTAAAACGGTTGCGCGAACGTAATGAAAATGAGAACTTAATTAAATGATCACCACAATTTCATCAGCAAGAAGGATAAAAAATATCTGTTAATAGTAAGTCAGTAGAATGAATGAGCCAGTGGTCAGCAAATAAATTAATTTTGGTCAGCAAAATAAATATTCAATCTGCAAAATTATTAAGTTTTTTTTTGCCGCACATGTTTCGCCACTTCTATCCTTTCCTCTGTAAAGTCAATGTTAACTAATCAATCGACGACCGGTCGATGTTGTACCGCTAATCAATAAGATTACAATATACCAAAAAATAAGGAAACGTAACTCATAATCCAGCAATTTAAGAGCTGATCAATTTGAAATTTCCAGCTCATCTATTTAAAATTTTCTATTGGTCAATTGGTATATTTCGCTGCACAATTCAATATTTTTCGCCGATTATTAATTGCTGCTCAAAATTCAATAATTGACGACAAAAAGATTAGCTGACCAAAACTGTATTTTTTTGCTGATCCAAATTAAATCCGTTGAGAACTATCTGCACTTCAGAATTCGGCGGTCATCCGTTCGATGCGGCACGAGAAGCAGCTGGCATCAGCCGAGGCCGAGGCTGAGGACGAGGACGAGGACGAGGACGAGGCCGAGGATCACGTGATCATCTGCCAGTGCCGTCGCTTCAGGCTCGCCGACAGCGGCTGGCGGGAGACGAAAATGGTCGCATTACGTAGGCCTACAGGATTGCCCTTGATCTCAAACAGAGTTAGGTTTAAGATGATTTGAGAAAAGCTGGTCAGAGTGGAGTTTTTTTTTCCTACTGCCTTTTTCTCCACTAAAAATACGGCCCGAAGGCAAAAAAATTGTACAATGCGTCGGACTTAATGCGACAAGCATTTTCTACCAGTCAACCGCAGGAGGTACAGGAAAGAGTTGGTAGGCGTGCAACAAAAGTTGCTTAAGTTATAAATATACTTTTATAAGGTGTAATTAAATAAACTTACACATTAATATAGACTTGTACATTCAGCAAACAAAACGTAAATTGTTTATATTTTTCTGGTTGACAGTTTACATGCGTATGTAAGCTTTCGCCTATGTCGCGAATTGGACGATTGACAACAGAGGATAATGCGCTTTATTTAAGAAGCTACACTTCTTCCGTCTTATTTATAAAATCACGATTTCTTAAAACACTCCTCAGAGACAGTTTAAGTAGTTTGTGGTAAAGAGAAAGACGTAGCCGCAGATTATTTCAACAGACTCTGAATCGTGTTTTTTATAAATACAACCGCTTCCTGTCTTTAAGGGGTTACCCGGAGCTAACTAACACCAATGTCAAAAAATCTTCTGTTTGTAATAAGGTTTTTAACAAAAAATGAAAAAAAAAAAATCTTCATAACAGTAATAGCTATTTTTAAAACCTACATTCGCATTGCATTGCGACATTACGCTACATTTACAAATTTCAATTAAAATAAAAAAAAAAAAAAAAAAAAAATTCAGTAGCACTACAAACGTCCCTTTGCGCTATAAACTAACGGCCTTATTTATAAACACACGATTCCTCTAAAACCAATCTAAAACTCTGTTTATTTAATCTGTGGCTGCATCTTTTCCTTGTAAAATCTCCACCAGACTATCCACCACAGACTATTTTATTCTGCGTTTTTGAAATGTTTGAAGGGATCGAGTTTTTATAAATAAGACCGTTATACTATGCAGTAGAGCAAGCAATACGGTGATTTCTCCGACTCTTCCGCTGCAGCTTAAATAGACTTTGGTAAAGGGAAATATAATCTTAACTGCATATAAGGATAGTTTTGAGGAATCGTGTTTTAACCGCTCTTCAATTCAAAAAAATACTAATAAGTATTTTCTTTCAGCTAACCTTGGGAAATGTGGATAGTGCAAGGGGAAGTGCCAAGAAAATATTCTTTTTCCTCAGCATTTGTTTGTCCACTGTTGGACTTGGTATTTTCATTTCATACAGTTTCTAGCCTCGAGGTTTTAAGAATAGCAAAAATTAATTTTATTGGCATCGCTAGTTAGCTCTGTGTTTAGATTATATTCTCAATACAGGCAGTTTCACTTTATACCGAACTGTCAAAATTCTTGCTCGAGTGTAAAAACACTGGTTCAGGCGCTCTAGCGGCTTAAAGCCAAGGGCGGTTCTCGAAAGTTGTTACAACCCCTGTCAATTCATGGGTTTTGTTTTGGACAAAAAGCTCACACGTGTACCCAAATGGACAAGATAAATCGAGCATATTACAATCCCCTCTCTGGAAATTGAAGCAAATTTATATTTGCTCAGGATGACATAAAATTGTAACAATTGTAACTAATGTTTAACAGAGTTATTATGACAAGTCGATTCCACAAAAAAACTCCTAACACGGAGTTAAAACTGGTTTATGAGGAATTCCGGTTATCCATCGGCTTTAGCACCGTATTAAGGAGTGTTTTAGTGGAATCGACTTTTTATAAATAAATAAACTAAGTATTTATTAAGAAGTTACGATGGAATACATAGACGGTCAACATTCATACTTGGGACCTGGGACTAGAATCTACTAACTGCGTTATTGTTCAATGAAGTGATATTAGAACGGCAGCATAAATAATAACAATAAATATTCTTTATTGACTAAAACACATAAAGATTAAATTGATGTAAAATCTTGTAACGATATGTTAAGACATTAAATTAGGGCTACACATTATATTCGATTATGACGTTCATAAGCGTAAGCGTATTATTTAGTCCCAGTTAAAGCGAAATTATTTCTGGTTAGTATAAGCGGTAGACTGGATCGCCTGTGTCCCTACAAAACTAATTTTATATTGATATTTTCAAGCTCCCGCTACAGTGCATCCACATAACCAGTCACTTTTTGAGGAGCATAATTATTTTTGATGCTGTAATTGTTTTCCGATGCATATAGATGGCAATGACTGCACGTCATATTCGAACAAGGTTTTTTTTATGTAGACCTATATACGGGGGGGGGGGGGGATTGGGCTGTACTCTATCGAAGAGAAAAAAATAATAATTATAAGAAATATAATTAAAAATTACCAGAAGTGCTTGAACAAAGGTAAATGTCCAACCAGGAATTGCGCGTTAAAAAATAACTCTGTATATTTGACAGACGCTTGGTGCCCACTTTTTAGTATTAAGCACGCCTTTGTGCAGATAGATTTCCCGTGCTATAAAGAATTTTCAAATCAGATCACTTTGAAATATCGGTCTATAAAAATACTAGAACGTTGGTGCACATGTCGCATTGCAAATGTTAGCAGTCCAAGCAGTCCAGTCACGTACAGTCGACAGCAGCCCGACCCTTGCACGTCCGCAAGGCGACTGGAAATGGACCAGAAAGAATGTTCTGGCATGACGAGACCCTATTATAAAAACAACGTTATTTTACCAACTCGCTAGACCGACGAGAGTGGCTGAATGTTGGCCAGTGGCTGGATGAGAATAGCCGAGGACAGAAAGACAGAAAGCAGTTCTAAGAGTATATAGGCTGATTGGTTAATTTTAAAATTAGGATTTTAATTTAGCAATAACACAAAATGTGAAAAAAATTTAGTTTCGTTAATACGGCATATAAGGAATATTCTTATCTTATCTTACACTTAGTTTGTTCTTCCTCTTTATGTGCCGTTTCCTATCGAAGGTTAGCAACCAATTCGGCTATCTGGCTTTTCGAGCCTGCCAATACAAACAAGGATCTGGTACTCTTTTCAAACCACTGTCGCAAGTTGTGAGTACTGAGTTTACTAAAAAATATAAGAATTCAAACTTTTTGCCAATATTAAACTCTCGTCATGCGTGAAAGCATTCCCAGAACATCCTTGCTCATCACCAAACGCAAGTAAATAAATACAGGTTTAGGGTGACATGATCACTATGTGACCAAGCCCTTCAATAAAGATTAAAAAAAAAAAAAAATAATAATAATACAGGTTTGCAAACATAGACGTGTTGTCGACTGTACCTAGATGAAATAATAATAACACAATACAGTCACTTGACCTGGTCCCAAACTAGGATACCCCGTGCTATCGTAACCAGGCAAGGACGTCACAAACATAAAACTACACAATGAAATAAATACATACCATGCTCTTTGTAATCTGCACTGGTTCTATTTTAACGGGCATCTGTTCCGTCTCATCCAGAATGCAGCCTGGAACGTAACGAAGGAATATTTCATTAAAACATGTCGACAAAATCGGTCAAGAATTTGGAAATATGGTTGGTGAGCTTAATAATGAATGGAAATGGCCATATGAAATCGTCTGTAACTATCTAATACACAATCTATTCCAGGCGCATCCAGTCCGCGGCATACTTACAGGTAAACAGAAAATAAATAATACTAATATATAGCCTTGATTTGCCAATGTAAAAAGTAAATTTACATTTAAAATTTTTCTATGTATTCAGCCTACATATATCCCACTGTAGGGCACATGCCTTCTCTTGGAGAGGGAGAGAGCATGGGCTTAATCACCACGCGTGCCCACCGCGGATTGGCAATTTCAAGCGCCGAGGTTTGTGAGCACCTCAGACACTCAGGTTTCATCGCGATGTTTTCCTTCAGCATTAGCAGGGTGCAGGCCAGCATCAACAACACTTTGGCAATGATTGCCGCTAGGATAGATTGCCCGTATATCCGGCACTGCTGCGACAGGCATATTTAGAAGGTTCAGGTACTATGTAAATGTTGTCTTTCTTTGTTGTTTTTATTTTTGTATTAATATGGGTCTTGCAACCTGAAATAAATACATTTCATTTCATTTCATTAGCGAGTAGTATTGCTACTATAACTTCAAAACTATACGTAACTTAGAAAACAAGGTCATTGGTACATGGATCACTGGATTCGAACCCACGACCTCCCAAGTGAGAAGCCGGCGTTCTACCGCTCCGCTACTTTATGTTAATAATGTTGTATTTCATGCTTATTTCGATTTATGATTTGATTAGTCATTAATATAATTTATTGATTAATTACTCTACAATGAATATTTTACAATGCTGCAATAAATATGTAACAATTTTTATTACTATAATTTTTAAGTAAGTTTTTCGATACTGAAGTCACCACACCACCTGCGTCATAAAGATGTACAATTAATCTGCATAATTATGTACATTAAGTGCTTTTAATGTCGACGGTGGTAACTTATACCTCCTCAGTTTAGCTTCTATATGAGCGATTCCAATCGCCTAACCGTCAAATTAGTATGAAATTTGACCGTTAGACAATTGGAATCGCTCAGGATTTGGTGGGCATAATTAGGCCTCTGACCTTGAGCAATAGCAATTAAAAAACAATTACCATTTTCAAGGTCAGGACTGAGAAGGTTAGCATGGAACAGCTGGTAATTTTTTGCGATTTCGAAGCTTTAAGTAGAATTTTTTTGTATCCAAACATTTTCAGATGTATATGGGGATTTTCCGTGTGGCGCCGGATTAAGAATAGCGTCACTCCATTTCCTTCCGTGGATGTCGTAGAAGGCGACTAAGGAAATTTATTACCAGGAGACTGACAGCAGCGTCTTCCTGAGATTCCAACCGCATACTGCGATCGCCAACCCGCCTGCCAAGCGTGGCGATTATGGCAAACCCCTTCATGGTTATGAAAACCATGAGGGAGGCCTATGTCCTGCAGTGGGCGTCGAATGGCTGATGATGATGACATTGTAGTACCCTTCACCATACTAAGGTCACTGTTATCAGTGCACTCAGATAAAGCCGGTTCGTTTGCCTATGCAACGACATTGCATCGGTTCCGCTGCTGGCAATGACATCTGTTTGTTATATTCTTTTTGTTGCACTAACCCGTGCTGAGGACAATTGGACAATCTGTTTGTTATTCATCGATTTACGATTCGAGGGATCGTAATAGGCCGGCAACTGTCTCAAGATATTGTGTGTGATCCAACAATCTTAATAGATTATGGAGTATTCTAAATATGTATACAACTTCCTCAGAAATTTAGATATGTAAAATACACTCGAGGTCAGATAGATTAGGTTAGATTAATACTCTTTCTTGCACACCATACATTATTAAGATACATGAGAAATCTTAAATATCCAAGTTACATAGTATACAACTGGCGGTCTTATCGCTAAAAGCGGTCTCTTCCAGACAACCTTATGATGGATAGGACTGTAAGATGAAGAGAGTAGGTTGGTGTACATAAATTGTATAAGAATATGAAAAATAAGACAAGATGACTCACATTAATGAAAAAAAAAAAAAAGAAAAAATACTTTTATATTATAAAATACGTAACAAAATTGTATACTACATACAGGCTGCATATATATAGTTACGCTTAAATCTGGTAGGAAAAAATAATAATTTAAAGATCTTACTCCGCTCGGATGAGGATGGCAGAGGACAGAAAGAAGTGTAGTGCGTTGGAGGAGGTCTATGTCCAGTAGTGGATAAGTACGGGCTGATTGATTGCTTGAAAGGTCTATAAAAACCGGCCAAGTGCGAGTCGGACTTGCGCACGAAGGGTTCCGTATCATTATCTATATGACATTAGACAAAGATCGAATTTGAGAACAGCGCCATCTATAGAAAGAAACCAACAAGAAGCGTCTAACATTGAAATTTAACGACACGACATCGGCGCTGTGAAGGTTACATAGATAGCCGCTAGATGGCGAACGCTGTCTTTAGACAACGTTTTCTGTGATAATTGCAACTGCCTAGCCATCATGGTTCATTAGAACGTTACCTTACCCACAATATTGACTCACTTGCGTCAAATCAATAAAATAAAAAAATACGAAAAATAGGTGCCTCATAATCACTCGAATTTTCGCAGTATCCATCTTTCTTGTCTAAATTGAATAACAAAAACAATTGAAAGTCGATATTCAAATGTTTCACATTTTTTAAAAAAAGAACATCATAGAAACCATTTGAAAAAAGTTTCATTCGAAAACCTCAAACCATGAAGATTCTATGTCAATTCAAAGAACCTATTGCAATAAAACGGCAATTTCATACTTTAACCCCTATTATTAAGTTCTCATTCAATTAAAATAAAATAATTATTTAATTAATCCCACACAACAAGCGATTTTTCGCCGTTTTTTCTCGATCTTTGTGTCTAATGTTGTATAGATAATGGTACGGAACCCATCGTGCGCGAGTCCGACTCGCACTTGGCCGGTTTTTGTATAGGTAAAGAGTAAGCCTAAAAATAATAGGTATTAACCTATTTTAGACTTACTCTGTGCCTATTTAGATAAGAAGCAAATACATGTGTAAGGTATTATCATCAAAAACAAGGCAGGGGGGAACGAAGCCAAAATAAGACCACCTTATCGGCGACCCCAATGACCACAGACGATATCACCGCTGTAGCCAGGAGCCCTCGGAACACAGATTACGTCGCGTCTCGCGGACGCGCAGGGTCATTGTCTCGGTTGAATGTGTAACACCATATCACTATTATAATACTATGTACTTTGCAACACGTCAGCTTAATTCACTCCTCACGTATTATATAAATATATAACTTTATTTATCTACACTAATGTTGTAACATTCTACTTATGTTTTCAATACTTGACTTATAATTACTACTGTTATAGCGCAGACAACAAAACACTCAATTTAAGCAATTTCACATGATGGTATAATATTCACATCGATATCGTAAAATCTCATTATAACATCAATAAAACGCGACCAACTTGATTGCAGGGCCAATCAGGTTGGTCGCGTTTTATTGAAGCGCGCAGCTGCGCTCTCATTGGTTAAATTTTAATGGCGGCAAAATCACTGTGATTATACACGTACGCGTGAATTAAATAAACTATTGTCAGCTTTTACTCTTGTTGTTTGATTAATTGCATTAGTGAAGATAAAGTAGTGTATGCAACTGCATATAACACGGGTATTAAAACACTCGTTACTATTATGAAACTCGCTGCGCTCGTTTCATAAACTCACACTCGTGTTTTAATACCCTTCATTATATGACAGTTGCATAAACTACTATTAATATTTTTTTTATTTATTTAGTTAAAAAAGACCTTTACATTTTTTTTTACAAGTTTCGCCAAACTGCGGTGCAGTTTATTGGCGTTACGCTCCTATAATTTATGGTTTATTTTATGTCAAGTAACACTCATTTCAGCTAGTAGGCTCAAAAGTAAATATGTTAGTACTTATAGCTAAAGGCACAATATATTATAAATTACATTTAACAGTACACAGAGGGTACATGCAGACTAGGTACTGACTTCCTCTTTCCTGTGGACGGCTAATAGCCGTTTTCCATGTTCAATCCGTAGATAAGCTTTCATCATCATCGTCATAAGCAGCCTATATACGTCCCACTGTACGGCACAGGCCTTCTCTCAGTGAGAGAGTATGGGCTTGATCACCACGCGTGCCCGCGGATTGGCGACTTCACGCGAAGTTAAATTTGACAGTTCTGCCATACCACCTATGTCAGATATTAACACCTGGTTTCTCGTACACTAACAACCGGTTAATCTATTTTTAACAGCTGGCCTAAGTGCAGTTGACCAAAGTGCATACAGAAAAAACAACTGAGAGCTGCTTAACAGTAGAATAACAAATTGTTAGCGTATGGGAAACCAGTAGCATTGTCTTAAATTATGTCAAATAGGGCTACTAACTCGTGCCGCCCGTGTATAAGGGCCCAAGCGCGCTTAGACGAACGCCCTAAGTCAAAAGTCAAAGTAAAAAAAAAATTATTCAAAGTAACACAGAAACTGTGTCTTATTGAACGTTACAAGAAAAACTAGGTGTCCGTTTCAAAATCTAGATCATTTGGAGAAAAAACGGACAAAAAACTCCAAACTTAGTGGTCACTATAACTGTCTTAGTGTAGATAGAAGTTTGCACTAGTCGCTGCATAATCTAGATCGAAAATAACGGTTCGAATACACAGTGATCAAAATAGTCGTCGTGAATCTGCGATATCAACATTGAGGTCATTTCAAAATAAACACTCACTGGCACACGACGTAACAACTTTTTACATATTATTATAAAACCATCTTAACTGTTTCGGTAATTTTGGTGCTTATTTAAATAAAATACAAAGGTACCGCAATGAGATACTGGTTGTGGCGCGGGCTGTCTTACAGACATCAGAAGTGGGATAACAATTGAATCGGTGATTTCTAAAACACCACATGTGACACAGACCTAACTTTTCAGGAGACCATAAAAACTGATCATTAATTTATGTGGTGGTTATTTAGTTGTTTTTTCAGTTTATATGTAAAATATATAGCCTAACAAAGTATATGAAGGTACATTTCGTATTTTAAAATATTCCTATAATGTATGAAACCAAGATAAAATTGCGTCACATGTGGGATTTTCGCAAATACTACGGTTTTGGTAAAGAAATCAATAAGTTTCTAGGAAATTATACAACTGAAACAAAAAATATATACATGAACAATATATTTATTAAATAAAAAGTTGTTAATCTTACAATCTACAGCAAGCTTAGTCCATATTTTCAGGAATTTCGACATCGCATGTTGGTCGAGCAAAAATTTCTGTGTAGAAATTTTTGTATGCTTCTGGGACATAAGCGAAAAGTTTTTTCAGGTCATTCACCTTCTTTATATTGATAGGCACATAGCCCTCATTATATACCTTCAAAATTGGAAGAGACACATCACTTCTACTTCCAAATTTGAAAGTATGTTTATTGAAATCATTGTCAATGTATTTACGTGCAATGATTGTTTCTCTGTCTTGATAAAACAAGTGCATGTAAGTTGATATATTGAAATTTTCTTTTGCATCTTTTTTTACCTTTTTCCCATGTGACTCTAGAGGTATTATATGTTTTTTGTAGTAGGCACCCCACCAATCTTTGTAATTTAAAACGTCACTATTGTCAATCTGAACTACAGTGAAGTCAATCTGAACCACATGTAACTGCACAAGTGGTATTTTTTAAATGACCGAGAGTTTTGGTGTGACAGTTGCGTTCAGAAACACCACATGTTACTGCACAAGTGGTGTTTTTGAAATGACCGAGAGATTTGGGACGCTGTTTCACACCTACTAACCAATTTCACAAGTGTAGTTTTTGCAGGGATCGATAGGTCTACATCCATAGATTATGAATCCGGTCCTAACTCAATTTCGGAAAAAATGTAACATGTGGGGTTTTAGAAATCACCGATTCAATTTTAATCGCAGTCAGCCAGAACTGCGACCTGCTCCTACATTACGCGCACCAAATTCTGAACGATTCCAATCGTCCAACTGTCAAATTAGTATGGAATTTGGCAGTTGGAATCTTTCAGGATTTGGTGCGTATAATTAGGCCCCCGAGCATTGGCCACAGGCCGGGTGGCGCTTGGGACGGACGGACCTCCTTGGTAACTAAAACGGCCAGTATCTCGAAACAAACCCATACTCCCCGAAAGAAGCATGGCCAACCTTTCGCGAAATCAGCAGTGGGATAACAAATTTACTCACCTTCAGTAGGCAAAGTAAGCCAGAAGTGCGACTTCAGCGCGTGCCACAGGCCAGGCGGCAGCCTCGGGCGAGCCTCCTTGGTGACTGAAGCGGCCAGTGACTTCGCGGCGTCGACCAGAAGAGAAGCGCGCCAGGAAGCGGCGTAGGTCAGCCGCATTGTCGATTGAGCGGCGGTGGAGCATATCATCGGGTAGACAAGCGGGTGGCGGCGCAGGTTGTGGAACGCTATGCCTGTGGAAAGAAACTTCGTTGAGAGAAGAACAAAGGTGGTATTAGTGGCGAAGTGTCCGTATCCACGTCCAGAATTCGTAGAATTGGCGCACTCATCCACTCGATGAGTTTTTTTTGGACCGGCTTCCCTTCTTTAAGGTATACTTTCAATCTTGGCAATCACAACTCGGAAGCTGGAGGTTCGCGTCGCCCAGCTCTGTAGATATTTGTATGCAAAGCTTTCTAATGTAGGCCTTGTAGTGCTGTTGGGAGGCGATCCCTACAAAGTGATGCGATGTCAAGACCGAAGGGCTAACTGTTGTTGTTTGAATTGCAGATGAGATGTTTGCAAATCGAATAAATTGAGAAGTAATTAATTCATGAGCCGCCTTTATATGTCCCATTGTAGGGCACAGGCCTTCTCTCAGAGAGAGAGTATGGGCTTAATCATCACGCGCGCCCACCGCGGATTGGCGATTTCAAGCGCTGAGGTATGTGAATAACTCAGACACTCAGGGTTCCTCACGATGTTTTCCTTCACCGTTAGCCACTCGCTAACGGTATTGCCATTATAACTTCACAAATGTACATAACTCAGAAAACAAAGTCATAGGTACATGCCCGCACTGGGAATCGAACCTGGGTCTCTCGTTTCCGAGTCCAATGTTCTACCCACTAGGCTACCACCGCTGTAATTAATTAATAGTAATTAATACAATCAGGATTGAAACACGTGGCTTGTCTCGTTGTTTGTCTATTACTAGATTCAACACAAGTACGTACATTCCAAGGCGAATTATTGTAACCAAATATCGTTTACTGGCATCACTTATTTTTGCAAAGGAAGATTATCCAAATGATATTATATCTATGAAGGTAAATCGATAAGTTTTGAGACAAGCAAAAACTATACAAGATATTGCAGGACATAGGCCTCCTTCGTGGTTTTGCCATAATTGCCACGCTTGGAAGGCGGGTTGGCGATCGCAGTATGCTGTTGGCTTCTCAGGAAGACGCGGCTGCCCGTCTCCTGATTCTTCCTTTGATTTCCTTAGTCGCCTTCTACGACATCCACGGAAGGAAATGGAGTGACGCTATTCTTAATCCGGCGCCACACAGAAAAGATATTAACAATCTTTAAATGAATAATAATATTTTTTATTTTTTTATTAATATTTATTTTACATTTTTTCGAAGTACTTTCCTTCATTCTCTATGCAAAGTTCCATTCGCCTATACCAACTATTAAAACACTTTTGCCAGTCTCGAACAACAAAAAGAAATCATAGGGTGCTAAATCAGGACTGTACGGTGGATGGGGCAAGATTTCAACATCGTATTCCTCAAGAAACGCACTTGTTTTGAGTGACGTACGTGACGAAGTGTTCTCGTGATGCAGCATGATTCCCCGAAGCCCGGTCTTTGGTCTCCTCTCTCGCCGAGCTTGGAAAACTTTCGGCAAAACATTTTCCAACATTGTTGTCGACATATGCCCGCTGCGAGAAAAAAAACTATCAATCATTTTTTTAACAACGTTAAACAGGTCTTTGCAGTTTTGTCGGCTACTTTCCATCTGAAAAGACCCATACTGACGACTGTATCTTATTTTCCGGATCATATTGATAAATCCACGTTTCGTCGTCTGTGATTATTTCCGAAACACGTCTTGACGTTCCGTTTTCAAATCTTAGATGCATTTCGCGGCACCAATCCACACGGGCCCGTTTTTCAGTGTCTGAGAGCAAACGTGGGATCCAACGACAACAAAGCTTCCTCGCTCCAAGATGCCGATGCAAAATAATGTTAAAGCTCCCCGAACTCCCAATGTCCGAGTATAATAATTCGTAGGTCTACTCGCACCATCATTTCAGTAGTCCTCACATTTTCTGCAGTTACTGCCGTTGGCCGGCAACCATTTTTATTGTTGTTTTACCTACCCCTTTTAAATTCACTGAAGCATCCAAAATCTGTTGCTCAAGATGGGGCAGGCTCCCCTAACGCTGATTGTAATCGTTGAAGGCTAAGTTTTTCAGTTAAAACAAACTTAAAATCATAAAATAGCAAAGCACGCAAATGTCCACGGTTAAGCTCCATCGTTGCAAAGAAAAACGCGGGAACCGTCGTAGTAAAATGACTGGAACATCTTTATCTTTATTTGTTTTAAGCCAGCAAACTGACATCTTGCGTTATATTTTTAAATAATTTACCTTTCTAAAAATATATAATACAGATGCGTTCCATTTTTTTATTACGAGCATCTCAAAACATATCGAGTGACGTACGTCACAACCTACGTATACCAAACAAGCTGAACCCTGACGGTCTGTCGAAGAGTTATTAATCCCCAGTCTGTCATATGTTAATCTACTGTTAACAGCTGTCAATTGAGCAAAGTGCATACAAAAAAAAACTGATAGCTGTTAACAGTAGATTAACAGCTTGTTAGTGTACGAGAACCGGGGGTAATTTTGTTTAATTCGGATTCTTGTCGGTAATCAAAACAAACCTTGGAGTTTTGCTGCTAAAGGATTTCAGCAGCAAAACCACTAGTTTTACTCGTGGTTTCGCTGCTGTTAGCACTCCAGCTAGCACTGGAGCGTGCCGCGCCGCATGTTTGCTTTGGATTCTTTTCCCAACCAAAACAAACCAACGGAATTCACCAGTCTACTAGTTTCACAAGCAGAAGCGCCTCACCATGCGACTTCCTGTTGAGGTAGAGCTTGACTTTGGTTTGTATTTTTTCACGGGTCAGAACAAACCAAAGGATTTTTACTAATATACAACTAGTTTTGCAGGCAGACGCGACTTCCTGTTGAGGTAGACTCGAGCGTGCCGCGCTACTCTATTGCCGGGCCGACAATGATTTTCTCCCTCTAGTGACATTCTAGCGCCGCTCTCTTTCTCTCCGCCCGTTGGTGCAAGCTCTCACCGACAATAATATAGCCATCATGGGCGTACCAGTGGAAAGGGTGGTAGAAGTCAAAAATCTTGGTGTGTTGATGGACGGTGAGCTCCGTTTTGAAAACCACATTAGAAATGTTGTTAGCAACTGCTTCTACCGCCTTAAGATTTTATATAAAATTCGCGATTACCTCAGCACTGATTTGCGTGTCAGGCTGAGTGAATCGTTGATATTATCTAGATTAAACTATTGTGATTCTGTCTATGGTAGTTGTATACTTGGCCGGACAAAGAGATTAATACAACGAGTGCAAAACGCATGCGCTCGGTTTTGTTTCAAAGTCCCACCTAGATCCCATGTCACTCCATACTTGAACGCTGCAAAGCTCCTAAACATGGAGGCTCGGCGACGACTTCACCTTGCTACACTGCTTTTTGGTGTAGTCCGTTCCAAATCACCGGACTATCTTTATAAAAAGCTCGAGTGGTCGTCCCGACAGAGATCCGTGCATAAAAATAAAATCTGTGTCCCCGCGCACCGAACTATGGCATTCCGTGGTAGCTTTAGGTATGCGGCGTCCAGGTGTTGGAATGATATTCGGATATTCCTCCTCCAGTCCGTGAAGCGCCTAGTGGATTTGCCTTTGGGCGCAAGCTCAGGGCATATTTACTTGAGCAGCAGAGACTTTCCCATCCTGTCCCAACTTCTCGCCGCAACTGACTGACAATGTGATCGCATCATAATCATTGTAAGTCATTAATTTTATGTGTATTTTATGTAATTTTATTCATTTACTTATTTATTTAATTATCTATTCATTCATTTATTTAACTATGTTATTATTGTTATGCACTGCACCGCAACCTAGCATATTTGTGAGACGGACAGGCACTGGCTGAAAATCAGCGCTTTGGGTGAATGCTGAGCCAGCTGCCTTTTCCAGCAACAGGGACACACCGCAACTTACCTTAATATAAAGTGTTTTATTGTTTTCTTTCTCTTTTACCTTTTGTATTGCAATTTAATATTTTATGTTGTAACTTATTAATGTATGTGTGTGTTTCTGTTGTTGAAATAAATGTTCTTCTTCTTCTTCTTCTACATTCTTTCTTACACTCCAGCTGAAAGTAAACCAATGTTGCAGACGGAAGCGACTGACCTTGCGGCTTCCTGTTCAGGTAGAACTCGAGCGTGCCTCGCCACAGGTCGAGGCGCACGCCGACGATGGTGCCGCGGCAGAAGCCGGCGCAGTCGCGCGCCTCGGCCGCGCTGTGCCGCACCGTGCCGCGGTACGACAGCCCGTACGACTCCGCGTCCGAGCCCAGCAAGGACGTGAACCGGAACTCCGACACCGTCGTGTTCACCTTGTCGGTGCCGATGCCTATCATCTGTTAGGAGAGATAGATGGATATCATAAGCAGCCTACATACGTCCCACTGTAGGGCACGGGCCTTCTCTCAGGCAGAGAGTATGGCCTTCTCTCAGACAGAGAGTATGGGCTTAATCACCACGCGTGCCCACCGCGGATTGGCGATTTCAAGCGCTTAGGTATGTGAATAGCTCAGACACTCAGGTTTCCTCACGATGTTTTCCTTCACGGTTAGCGAGTGGTATTGCTACTATAACTTCACAAATGTAGGTACATAACTTAGAAAACAAAGCCATACGTACATGCCCGCACTGGGAATCGAACCTGGGTCTCTCGCTTCCGAGTCCAATGTTCTACCCAAAGCCAATTCTATCTAATAGAATATTCTTTAATGTATATCTATCTACATACAATAAAAAATATAGATAGAATATTCTTTAATGTATGTACACCAGGAATTACATATGAGAATTAAACAATAATATATGCAAGTGGCAGTCCCTGGTGTCTGCCTACCCCTTTGGGATACAGGCGTGAGTTTATGGATGTATGTATGCACAATTGGCGGCCTTATTACTAACAGTAATTTCTTCCAGACAACCATTGACGGAAAAAAAATTACAAGCTAAATGACGCGCAGTCGGTGCAACTAAACAATAGCCGCTAAACAAAAGCCGAGTCATTCAAATTTTCACATGTGGAATGGCTGATGATAATAAGGGGTCAGCTGTGACGGAAGCAGTAGAAAATCAGAAATAAAACTGCAGGAGACTTTCCATTTTAAATACGTCCGACATTGGGGCAATTTGCCAAAGCGAGATCTTGGCAATGAACTAATAAATGGGTTTGTATTGTAAACTGTTGACGAACCACCTAGCGCTACCATGAAGCGTACAGCAAACTACCTAGACTGTCCGACCTAGGCAGTATTACAATCTTAGTTGCTGTAAAGGATTAGTAAGTACGAAGGTGGCCCCCAGGGCGCATGTCGACGAGCACGGTTTTTATCCGACACGGACCTTAGTGGCTCGACGTAACTTGTAAACACTTGTTTCAGTTTGTATTTGCGTTTATACGCAATGTTTGTTTGAAATTCCAATCAGAATTAAGTCTTGTTATCATATTTTATCATTATGCGCCGGTATCGTACCTGTAAATAGTGAAATTGAGTTCATAGAACTCTAATGTAAGTCAGTCTACTTAGCAGATAATACCGTGTGATAAGCCAAAGAAGTGGGCTATCTTTATGTTAATTGTAGTAAGGTCATCGTCCTACAGTTGATTTATTGTGAAACTTGAGTTACTTTTCTTATTTTGTGTAAATTTGTACTTTTTTGGATTTCTTTGTGAAATACATGTTAGACCTACGACCTAAGTTGAATACTCTAGAATCTAAAGTGTTTATGATCTAGAGTCTAGATCATAAGTAGATTAATATAAATCACCCGCAAACAGACTGAAAAAGTTGAGTTTTGCCACTGAAAATGAGCAAAACATGCTATCAGTGTGTTTTACGAAATCTGTCTTGTATACCTACCAATTTTTTACGTGTAAAAATAATAAAACCAAAAAGACCGGTTGGAAGCGGCTTGCATCCAGCGTCTTCCTGCCACTTGGATGAGGTCATCTGTCCATCTTGTGGCTGGTCGTCCTACGCTGCGCTTGCCGATATGTGGTCTCCATTCGAGAACTTTTCGGCCCCATCGGCCATCAGTTCTGCGTGCTATGTGCCCCGCCCACTGCCACTTACTAATCCGCTGGGCTATGTCGACGACTTTCGTTCGTCTAGGTTCGTTCTTCTACGTTTCGTTCGTCTCGTGTGTGATATTGAAATCCAGTAATTCCTTATCTGCTTCTGAACATGATGCTTGTGAACAAGTATGTTTATTTCGGGATATAGGGTCAACAGCACCCCTATTATAGCGAACGAAGCAGGTCGGTCCCTGCGTCCAGCCCTGGCGTGGTACACACGGTGACGACACGGCGACGGTACGTAGATGACACTGCGACGACACGACGACACGGCGAGAGCGTGCGAGACCGGCGTTTCCGCAACACGGTTGTTGCGGGCCGCAGCAGCGGCGGTGCCAGCAGGGTCGACGTCGCCGGCGGGTTCCGGAACAGCGGGGGCGATTGGTTTTCGTAGTGCAGAAAAAGGTTTCCAGTCTCCTTTCATTGAAAATCGAGTATTAAACAAAATCCAATCTCTTTTTTTGTAATAATTTTTTTATAAAAAAACTTTGAGATTTTATGTATTTTTTTATGTCCGCTGCTAAAAACAAAAGGACACTAGTAGAGCAGGAATGGATTTTCATGCAACTTTTCCCGCCGCACATTAATAAGGGAGAAATCCTTGGAGAAATGACGAACTTTGTAACCCGTTTATGAACGAGCAATGAGACACTTTCTGAGTGGGTGTGGTGTAAACTACATATCACATTTATAACATAGTGTGAATGATACCCGCCCGTTTGTTATTGGCATAAGTCGAAATTTGTTATTTATTCTATTTCTAAGCGTCATACATATGCCCACCTACAGACTTTCGCTCATCAAGATGGTGTAGACTTAGAAACAGGCACAACAAGTATTCCATTCCTGGCGACAACAAAGATGCGAATGTTGACATGATTGGAATCAAACATCCAGAAAAAAATGCCTAATTCAGATCAAATCAGACCTTGTTTGCATATAAAATATAGATTGAATATTGGCTTACTCTGATAAAGGGAGTTAAGCTTTGTTAAAGGGAGTTAAGTTCAAAGGCTCCCAAGGAGTAACACTAGGGTCACCGAGGAAAAAAGAATCATATCATATCTCCAAAATTTCTGCATCCGGTTCATATTTGGTTTACGCCATAGATGTACCATATATGCCATATATGACCATATTTCTAAATATCGAACTAAACTCAAGTGGCTCCCCATTCGACTCCGCCGGAATACACAATGTCAATTCTTTCTCTCTATCGCATTCTGTTAAATCCAGTTACCCCGTCTTATCTCAACGTGCTGCCCGTCCCGTCACCGCAATTCGCATTCTGAATCGGCGAATTCACCTTCGTTACCTAAATTTTAAGATTTTATCATCCTTTTAGAAACTTTACCAGTGCTATGGAATGCCCAGCATAACAAATACAAGCGACAAGGTGGCTACGAAAAGTTGCTCGGCGTTTACAACATATCTATTTGGTAGGTATTCATGTAAGTATGTTATTATTTAAGTATATGCACGTTACGTAATATGTCTCTAGCTCTTTCTGCGTCTCTGCCGTTCGTCTCTGGAACACTCTCCCTGATAATATCCGTAAAGCCCCCTTTCGGAATTCTTTCAAAGCCCTTGTCCGGAAACACTTTCTCGAGAGGTGTTACCCCAACCTCCCTTAGCCCCTCTTCATGATGAGGGTCTTTCAGTTGTATGTCCTCTACTAATCATATTAATTTTTTGTATGTATGGCAAATTATATGTATTTCCTTGAATTCTTATAGTGTGTAGATATAATATGTATTTTATAGTGGTATATAAGCTTCTTGTATTTTAATATATTATTATTATTAACCTGAAATAAATATATTTAATTTAATTATGGGTATATAATAATATGTCTATATTAGTGTGTAAGTTTACGTAATTACACTTTATAAAAGTATATTTTTTGAATTAAAATAACTTTTTTGCACGCTTATCAACTCTTTCCTTTACCTCCTGCGGTTAACTAGTAGAAAATGTTTATGGCATTAAGTCCACCGCATTGTACGATTTTTTTTAAGTGTAATAAAAGTATCCATAAATAATTATAAGTAGGTACTTATATTCTTGTAATCCTTCACTATACATATTTGTTACTTCACATACCATCATATTTCAGATTCTCTTATTTATGTACATCCATCTACCGACTATATTTGTAATGCAATCCACTCCATCCAAAGGTTGTCTGGAAGAGAGCGCTCTAAGCGATAAGGCCGCCAATTGTATACCACTACTTAGATACAAGAAACTATTTGTAATTCTTTCTCCTGGTTGTGCAATAAAGTGTTCTCTATCTGTCTATCTTTTTGTACAGATCGAATTTCCAAAAAGTGTCTATACAATCTCCCAATCACGTTAATAGTGATTTTTAGGACCCACAGCCGTGAACCTATTGCAAAAAACATAGGACTAGACCGCATTAACACCAAAAACAGCCGTTTTTGGCATAAATTCTATCTAGTCCCAGGTTCGTGATCCTAGGTTCTTTGTCGTGGGTCCTAAGACTCACTATTAATATGATTTAGAGATTAACAGACACTTTTTGCAAATACGATACGATAACGAGGTTAACACTAGACATAATAAAACTGAATTTTAACGGATATTCACTCGTTAACTTTTCCATTTTACAATTTTCCGACATTTCGGTACTTTTACAAGTGCCGTGGTTTCGGCAGACTGAGGTGACAGACGCCTTTTTATTGATGAATCAACATAGAAGACGTGCAAACTGACCTAGTTAAGAGAGTTAAATGAAAATGAAAATGAAAAAAACTTTATTTAAAAAAGAGGTTAAAAAAGTGGTTACTGGCTCCCAAACTAGGATTCGTATAATAATTCGTAATTTTACTCGTATAATTACGTTAATACTTCATGTGTTGATATAGAATTACTCACAATATCTGTTCCATATGTGTCAGTAAGCATCTTGACCTCCCAGTAGTGATGGCGGCCATGTTCAAACGGAGTGTCCCCACGCACCACTGCTGTGCCAGTACTGTAGGATGGGTGGAATGTCACCTGGCGCTGGTCCTCACTCACCACTGCCATTGTCGTGCCCGTCAGAGCTGGTTGCTCCCATTTCCACTCGTTCACTGTTAGGTTTAAATAATGTATAAGCAGCTTGTTAGATGTTTTAGCAGTAATTAGCTTGGCAAAACGGTGGAAAACGGAGTAGCCATTGTTGACCAAATCTACTGTCATAAAAATTCTTTTGCTGGAGTAGTTAAGTAGAGCAGTCTGTTTTGTTTTATAGAATATATTAGAGAATGTTCTATCTATTTTCAGACTAAGGCTGACTTATCACTTATCACCAGTGGTCGGAGTAGGTATATTGAATTAAGGTCACTGACATCAAACGTATATGTTAATATGGATACGCCTCCGAGTTTCCGGATTATTATGATAAAAATACCGAAACATCGAAATTATTACATGAAACTAGTTAAAAATGTATCAATACTCTCAACGCTATGCTGCTAGTGGCGTAGATGACCAGAATTTAATAGTAAAAAATGACTGGTCAAAAAAAAAAAATCAAAATGTAGAACTTGTAACCGATGAGGATTAAAAACAATTATTTTTAATAAAACTGTAATAATGATTATTTGTATTAACAATAAACAATTTTGTTTGCTTACATATGGTTTTTTATTTTATTACTCTATTTACCAAATTTTTGGAAACTCCGGTACATTCCGGAAGAAATGCATGTCCATGTTATGATATCATGACGCAAGTATCTAAAATCAATATACCTACTCCGACCACTGCTTATCACATGTGGCTCTTAAGTGGCATTTAACTAAAATTGTTCAAACAAAATTAAATTAAAATAACAAAGTGGTGCAAGTTGGCCTAAGTTTTTAAACTACAGGACCAAGGTGGTGACATTGTTTAAATTACTGGAGCCCTGGGCCTTTCAACATAATGGGGCCCAATGGATAGATAAAATGATAAGGTCGGTGGTCCTTATCATTGTTGGTAGTCCTAATTAAATAAAAATAAAATAAAATAAATAACGAATATACCTAATTATTGTTTAACAGAAAATAAATATAGTTATTGGTGATATTGTTATCCTTTGATGATCGGGCAGGAACATTATGGTCCCATGAATAGTATGATACATTTATGAAAATATTATGTATGTTAGAAAAAATATCAGTAATTTCGAAAATATTGGTAGCCATCATAATATTGACACTAGGAAGAAACATAAATTTATTTATTATATATTCCTTATTAAAATTCCTCAAGGTATATTACCAGGTATTATTATTATATTATTATTATTAGGTTTGTTACCACCAACTCGGTTTAAAAAATGTGTTACGCATACTCTGTGCAAAAATGCCTATCATAACATTAAGAATTATTTGGAAGACAAATAATTACAAATACAAACATGTCTGGTATTTAAATAATGTTAAGGGGGACGATTGTGTCTAGTGTAGTGTAACTTTAAGGTGACAACTCTGTTAATTGGGTATTTGACAAAATATCAAATGTGTTACACTTTTAAAACTGAATTTTGTATGAAAATACTTGCTTATGATGTCACATTTCAGAGCACTCTTTTTATGTTTAATCTATTTCAAAATTGTAATAACTAGTAATTGACTAAAAGAGATACATTTTCCGAGATATTTTGTAATTTTTGTTTTAATCAAGCATATGAAATAATTTATTGTTGATCGTGTCAAATACCGAATTAAGCAAACCTGTTTTGAAAAGAATAATTGGAGAGTTTTATTGTTAACTTAATATCCGCAAATCTATTAATTTTAGAACTAACAGCTTTGATGTTCATTAACCTTTCGAATGCAGGCCTCCCTTTAAGTAAACATCGTGTTTTTGTAGTAAATAAAAATTTTTACTTTGACCTTGGTTACACCTGACCTGAAACTACTCAGGTGCTTGGTGCTTTGGTTGTCTAGTTAAACGCAAAATTGCGCGTCAATGCAAATAATGTTAAATGGAATATAGTCTAAGAAAATTCCGAACTGTTCCCACCAACCCAGTAGGTAATTCAATGCCACCCAATCATCACACTGTGGTCTGCTGTTAGTCTTTGATTACAAATAAATACAACATATTGGCATCCAAACATTGTGAAAGTGAGCAAAATTATTGATCTCTACCGAGCCCAATTAAATTCAATTCTTGTTCTAGGCTCCGTTAATTTGCAGAAACTTTTGATGTTTATGTAGAATCTTTTTACCAGCAAAAGTACAAAGGCTTTGAAAAATAACAAAAACCTTAGAGTATAAACAAAAACACACCGTCTGTCTCCTCTCCACAGCCACACGCACTCAGCTGCTCCCAATGTACAGGCGTCCGTTTATTGTCCCAGCAGTCGCAAAACGGCGTAGCCTCCCAATCGGGCTGCGGACGAGATCTTTGCGATCCGACATTCATCTTTACTTTACCACAAGAACATCAAACGTTGAACAATGTAAATTGAAATATTGAATCACAACGAACACAACCGTATCTAGGTCGCGAAATTGATAATTAACTGCCGAAGTTGGCAGCACTGTTATCTATTTATTTTCGAGAACGTTTAGAAATAAAATGAGTGAATGGGTGAATGAAAATGATTAATGTCAAGAAAATGTGTCGGCAAAATCGCACTTGACGAAAATTTATCCATAAAATACCAAAGAAGACCGCTTATAATAATAATTTCAGTAATATTTTTTAGTTTGCATACGAAGAAAAACTGTAAATTATTGGTATAAAAAAAAATTTAATACAACATTTTATTGATTTATGGAATTTATATTGCAATGTTGGCATTAGTGCATGTTTGTTTTGCTTTGCGCGCGTCTCGCCCCGCCCCTTTGAATTGCTCCGAAAATGGTTGTCAAAAGAAAAAGGGGAATTGCTGCAATGCACGCGATATTTTTAAATTAATTACTGTAGGAATACTTTTATCCTATTAATTTTAGCTAATATGTATGAGGAAGCGTAATATAATTGTTACGTTTGTGATAATATGTGTTATCGACGGACGGTGACGCGATGAACATTCGCTTCTAATGTAAGTTTCTCCGTACTTATTCCTTTCTCTTAGACTATAAGTACCTTTCTGAGATCTATAAGATTAACTTTCAAGCATTGAAGTCAAGGAAATCCTATTTTAAGCTGATAAAATCTATCTTTTCGTCTCGTTTCAGTTACACTTCCAGTACAATGTCGCAAGCTTCCCTGTAGTTCCCAACCACGGCCGTGCCGAGAGCTCAGTGAGTGACGCAAGCACGCAGGAGCCCCGATGCATTTCTGGATAGACAAGCGCAGCCAGTGCGCCTACACAGGTCGCCACCGCGTGCCCTCCTCACTCTCAGCTGGTATAATCATGTGGTCAAGTTGGGAGTGTTACCATTTTTTGAGAACTTACAAAATTAGACTACCAATTAAATACTAGCTGACCCGACAGTCAGAAAAATTGGAAGACTATAAGTGCTTTTTAGGGTTCCATACCTCAAAAGGAAAAAGGGAATCCTTATAGGACCACGTTGTCCGTCCATCCGTCCATCCGTCTATCTGTCTGTCAAGACCCTTTGTTTCGGGAATGCGTGGAGGTATAGAGTTGAAATAAAAGCTATCTATGGTCACTTAAAGATATGAAAAAATCTAACTTCTAATTTAATGTAAAAAAAAGATACAGCTGTTTTTGATGCAAAAAAAAAAACCAACATTTCAACACTCAAAGGAATCAAAATTTATAGGGTACTTTCCGTTGACCTAGAACTATGAAATTTGGCAAGTTATATTGTCCTATACTACAAATAGAAAAGGATAAATGTGGAGTTTCTTTGTTAGTTTCTTCTCAATTCAATTCAAATATCTTTATTCATTGTAAAAACAGAATGTTTACTTAATGAACGTCAAAGTTGTTAGTTTCACAATTAATGGATTATGTGGAAGAAGCTAACAAAGAAACTCCACATTTATTCTTTTCAAAACACGTTTTAACTTAATTAACAGAGTTTTCAACTTAAAATATTAGTCATGAATGTGTTGAACACTAGTCACAATCGTCCTTTAAATAATATTAATCTACTGTTTAATGCCAAACATCTTTGTCTTCTAAAAATCCTTGATGTTATAGTAAGCCTTTTTGCACAAGATGTGCTTAACACATTTTTTAAATCGCATTGGAGGTAACTCTAATATATCTTGAGGAATTTTGTTGTAGAACCTTATACAGTGCCCCATAAAGGATGTGTTAACTTTTGCAAGTCTAAATAGTGGAAATGACAATTTATGTTTATTTCTAATATTAACATTATGGTGGCCACCAACATTTTCGAAGTCTTTGATATTTTTTCTAACGTACATAATATTTTCATAAATGTATTGACATGCAACTGTTAAGATGTTGGTTTCTTTGAAGAAATCTCTTAGCGAATCCCTACTACCTAACTTGTAAATAAATCGGATGGCTCTCTTCTGCAAGATGAAGATAGTCTCAATGTCTGCTGCCCGGCCCCATAGTAGTATACCGTAGGACATAATACTATGGAAGTAACTAAAATAAACAAGCCTAGCAGTTGCAACGTCAGTGAGTTTCCTAATTCTTTTCACTGCATATGCTGCAGAGCTAAGTCTGTGTGCTAATTTTACAATATGTGGACCCCATTGTAGTTTTGCATCGATTGTGATGCCCAGAAATACAGTATCATCTACAAATTCTAGTTTTTCATGTCCAATTACTATGTTGTTCTCAACTACTCGTACGTTAGGTAAGGAAAACTTTATACATTTTGTCTTTTTAGAATTTAGCAGCAGATTATTTGCTGTGAACCAATCTAGTACTTGCGAGAGAGCATTATTTGCATCGTCAAGATTATTTTCTTGTCTCCTTATTTTAAAAATAAGTGACGTATCATCAGCAAATAACACTATCTCAGACATTTTTGGTACCATAAACGGTAAATCATTTATATAGACTAGGAAAAGGAGCGGCCCTAAGATAGATCTCTGCGGGACTCCTATTTTTACAAGTGAACCCGAGGATTTAATACGATTTACGTCTGCTTTTTGGACCCTTCCTTCTAAATACGATCTTAAAAGATCTAAACCAGCATAATCTATTAATTGATGTTCATTAAGTAAACATTTTGTTTTATAGTGAATAAGATTTTTGACTTTGAATTCGAATACAGGGAATAATCTGAAAACTATTTGTAATTAAATCATAAAGAAAAATTGTGTTTGAAGTTCAGGAAAAGCTCGGAAAAAACTGCAAGACTGGATTGCTGAACTATTTATAATAATTTAAGTATCTAACCTATATATTTGTAATATTATGTGGTTCACCTCACCTTGCGGTGGCAGGTATATATAAACTAAATAATAGGGTATTTTATTTTTTCGCGATTTAAAAACTCTTACCATACCTACACCAGCACATGACATAAAAAAACCAGCCAAGTGCGAGTTGGACTCGAGCACGAAGGGTTCCGTACCACTATCTATTCATTTCAATATTTCAAGCGTCTACCTGTTGCCATTATTAATATCGAGGAAAAAAACGGCAAAGAAATCACATTTGGTGTACGGGAGCCCCCCTAAACATTTAATTTATTCAGTTTTTTTTAGTATATTTTGTTATAGTGGCAACGGAAATACACCATCTGTGAAAATTTGAACTGCCTAACTGTCACGGTTCATGAGATACAGTCTGGTGACAGGCGGACGGACAGCGGAGTCTTCGTACCCTTAGCCTTTGGGTACGGAACACTAAAAACATGTTAACAGAGTACAATGGGCGGGAACAAATAAAAAATATTTATATTAATAAGTAGAATTACCTAAAGTGAGAATAAGAATATTAATATGTGTATCTATCTATTGAGGCTTCCCGCCCTAAATTAAATGTATAACCATCTAAGGGAAGCCCACTATTAAGCATGGGCTTCTTCCGTATCATACAACATCTTCTACTAACTTATTCCATATTATTACGAGGACAGTAGACGAGACTGTATTACAGGCTACATTATAATACTGACAATGTATGCATGACAGGTGTGGGCCGGTCGCGCGGTCGCGTCGGCGTGGGCGCCCGCAAGGGGATGGCGGCGCCGGTGCATCGGTTCGCGGCGCTCGACCCGCCGCCGCGTCGACCGCGCGTACATAGGAACCACAAGTGAGCGTCGGATCTTAAATCTGACTGGCTAAAGTACCACTGTCTAAATTATCTGTGGTTACCACTGGCAATTGTAGGATTGGAGGCGGCGGTTATCTGTGGTTACGACCAAAGAGAGTATGTTACGACTGGGCTACTTTAGGATTTGGGGCACCGGTTCACCGGTTTCCGCGCTTGGAATATCTGAGGTTGTGTGTGAGTATCTGTGGTAGGCTAAAAAAAACTCACTGGGGGTTGTTTACCTACCACTGGCTACTATTAGAAGAAGAAGAAGAAAGACATTTATTATACCAACAAGATACATCACAGAAACAAAACAAGCACACAAGCAACATAATATGCACAACAACAGAAATAAAACTAAATACACAACAGACAAAATGAATAAATAAAACAGGACCATATATGTAGCCTGTGGTGTATCTACATTGCCACAAAAGGCAGCTGACTCAGCGTTGTGCTGAGGAAGTGATCCCTCAGCGCTGATTTTCAGTCAGTGCCTACGGTAACCCATAATTGTACTACGGAGTGCGTGCCGTGGTGCAGTCAAAGAATTAAGACAAATTCAATTCAATTCAATTAGGTGTAGCCGTGCTGGTACATTGGTTAACTATAAGTAACACCGAACTTAGATCTCTCACTGGTTACTACGGGCTACTATCTGCTAGGATGGACGAAAACAGAATGAAGTGGCGTGCCTTGTGGAAGGTTGTCCAGCAGCGGATAAATATGGGCTGATTGGTTACAAGACATTGTCCATTTCTGTAAATTACTAAAACGCCGCTTCACCCCAGCCCGCCCCCGGCGCCGGTACACGCGCGGCGGGCGCCCGACGAGCCCTCTCTGTACGTGGAGATCCCGCCCTCGCCGCCCGCGCCGACCATCGCCTCGCTGGCGGCCGCCCGAAGCGTCACGCCCGACACTCTGCTGCGGACCGCGGCGCTGGGGCTCCATGGATCGCCTGTCATGGCGCCGCACCTCAAGTTTGGGATGCTGGTCTCCGCTGCGCTGGCCACGGTGTTTCTTGCGGGCGCCAAGTACTATTTTGATCGTCAAGTGAGTCATTGATACAGGAAATGAAGTAGGGTCGTTACATACTGTTACAGATTTCGACTTCCGCTTGGGGAAATACTACGAGTC
The DNA here is from genome assembly GCA_947308005.1 of Yponomeuta malinellus. Taxonomy (NCBI): domain Eukaryota; kingdom Metazoa; phylum Arthropoda; class Insecta; order Lepidoptera; family Yponomeutidae; genus Yponomeuta; species Yponomeuta malinellus. Next base: position 18,332,537 of record OX371006.1, on the reverse strand, counting down.
TCTCACATAAACAGGGATTGGCTTGTAAGATGTCTGATTTTGAGTAAGTTCCTAACGTCGCCTATATTAAACCATGAATTGTAGTTCTATGAAATAGGGCCCCGCTGACAGAACAAGAGCTGGGACAATAAATTCTATTAAAAGTTCCGACTTTCTCTTTGAAGTAGACAGCAGAGCTCAATATAAGATTCGCTCACGCAAAAAAGGCTTGGGTCTTGAATACCAGAATTTTTTTTCATTTATTTTTATATTGTGAGGTTTCTGTTCCAGCAGTCATCCCACTCGCTAGCACATTCTAACATGCTTAAGAATGTGTATACTTTTGACAAATGTGGTTTGCGGAGGCACTACATAGATACAGCCATTCTTTTACGGACGGATACACTGCAGAGGCCGTAGGATATGTTCCTAAAATCGCGTTACGATCTGCAGATGGTGCGCGAGTCCGACCGCAGCGACGCGGGCGGTCAGGCGGGCGTGGTTTGCGCGGCGCTGGCGGCGCTCGCCGGCGTGGGCTGCGTGCTGTCGATATGCCGCGCGCGCCCCGAGCCTCCACCGCTGCCGCCCGACCGCATCTCGTCCACCGCGCGCCGCCGCACCCCGGTCAGTACACGTACACGGCTAGCTGCACTAGCGGTCAGTTCATAGCTAGCGGCGCTAGGGGTCAAAGTGCAGACAGCTGCTTTGGCGGTCAGTGCACAGGTAGGTACGGTAGCGGCCAGTACACAGTTGCACGGTCAGTGAACAGCTGGCTGTGCTAGACTAAGACTTGAAACACACTGTCTGCAATAGAATGAGCGAGCTTCACACGGCGTAAGTACCACAATAATGTTCGTTACAACGAAATGAAGGACTGCCAATAACGGATACCAAAAAAATCATAGAAAGTAACCTTCCAGAACTTTCAATTTGTTTATTTATCTATTTTACATTTCACTGCAAGAACAAATGTCTAATTTTACTTCTGATTTTATCTCGCAGGTCTTATTCATCGTCATAATAATTTTTGCATTTGAAATGAAACGTCGGCATTCATAGGGTGACTGAACTGTAAACTACAATGACTGTAGTAACCGGGCGAGAACATTACAAACATGCAAATACACCCACACTAAGCCCATTTGCCTCCACCTCCGGCATGGTAATCAGACGTGACACCGCTGGACCAACGAGGCAGTCACAAGGGCGACCGAACTGTAACTCTAACTCTTCGCCCCTTCCAGCCGCCCTCGACGACCTCTCTCGAGCCTTCGGAGGACATCTCGCTGGGCGCGCTGCTGGCGCCGCCGGCCGACCCGCGCGCCTCGGAGGCCCCCCCACCGTACCACATCGCGGTGCTGCTCCCCCCCCGCGACGCCTCCCCCCCGGCCTACCACGCGATCAGCTAGCTGCCGGACTCGGTGAGTCAGGAGTACATCATCTAGGTCGCTGGGGCTCTGAAGCGTCTCCTGTGTCGTGGGTGAGTGTCGCCGTTTTCACGCCGATTTCGACTGTGTTGTTACAAAACTGTACTGTGCTCAGTGTGAAGTCTTCAAGACGAAATTGGGTTTTGCTAGCCGTATAAGAGCCCATCTAAGGAGATCGCCTTTATACGACGCGAAGGTCATGGATAGTTAGAGAAACAAAACACACGAGCATGTAGGTATCCTATGTTACCCGTGATTCTAACGACAAAGCAAACTTCTGAATTGGGGTGAGTGTTTAGAAGTTACGGTGGAGAAATAAGAATCCTGAGACCGCACTCCTTTGTATGGGCAGTCTTGTTAAAAGATGCCATGACTGTAAAGTATCAAGGAATGAAAACCATGGAGCAATTATTCAGAATTCCACTGAACGAAGACTATGCAAAGAGCTTTATGCCAAACACTGTAGATGGAGAGGTACGAATAGGAAGCTTGAAGTGCCTCTTGAGAGCAAAGGGGGTACTGAACTTCACACTTTGATGACAGAACTTAGGCGAATATTAAATTAAAAAAACGGTGTCATTTATTATTACATCACAGGAGATGTAGTTTCAACTCAATAAGCTAGGGAGTGAGCAAAGAAGTTTGTATTTTTTCTTGTTCCTTCTCTGGCGGACTGAGTTGAGCGGTGCAACAGTATTATAGGGTAAGTGTGACGTGTAGAAACAGCTTTAATATTTCACTTTCGAACGAAAAGAAAATATACAAGTCATGCCTTTAACCTAAAGACCTATAGGCATACGACTTCAGCAAAGAAATCATCTTTGTACCGCAAATTCATAAAAACACACTTAACGTTTGTTAAGTATGTCACATTTTTGTAACAGATCATGAGCAATTCCACCATAGAAGTATTTTGATATTGAGATATTAAAGTTTATCTACAAGTCTCACTAGCCTACTCCGATGCTGCTGTCGATCACGATTACATCATTAACCTGTGTTTAATGACAGAAACTATCGCTGTGAAGTCGATGGAGCCACTACAAACGTAGTGTTGTTAGATGCGTCTGATTGACAGCAGTATTGGTGAAGTGCTGGGGTTGGGACAGGATTTGTGAGTTTTGACAATTGTTCGTCTGACAGTGTACTAGACCTACCAATCGAGGTATAATTGGCTGTACCAATGTATAATTAATTATATCGATGTGATGTTACAACGACCGAGAAACCGTTTCGGATGGCCAGTTATGGCATATTTTGTGAATCCCCTTTACCAAATCATCCAACCCCAATCCCAGCCTCTTGACCTACCAAGATGTTAAGTCCTACCCTGACTCATCCAGCGTACGAGAACGTAAGCTCTGCGCAAACCTAGATAGTTTCCCATAGGGCCTCGAGTAATCAATGTCGAGTTGTCTTAAGTTGCTTTGATGTTTCGAGGCTAATGTTGAAGGGTTTACCATGAGAACACTAATATGGCTTTATCCCAACAACATTTAAGAAAACCGCTCAACATCAAGAAATTTTTGTAACGGCATAAAAGTTTGGTCAAGTTTGTGAGGAAGATTTGTCATTTATACACATCGCGAATTGTTGCGATGGTTGGTATTTTTTAATGCCGGGTACAAAACCAAGCGAACGAGCGAATGGTTCAGTGTGCCACAGGATTGGTCGATGGTCTAGTTCAGTGTACTCTGATTGGCTCACTAAACTATTCATTTGCATTCGTTCAGATGGACTGTATCCGGCTTCAGATGTATGTGTAAATCCGTGACTCCTCCGACTAAACATTCAAAAGTGTGGTTTCGGAAAACAGTGCATACAAAAATATATGTTGCCACGCCCTGCCCCTTTGTTGCCTCTAGTTTACGGGTACTTACGTATATCCTGTTGTCCCTTATCAGGGACATAGGGCCTTTATAAGAGATCTCCACTTGCTGCGGACTCGAGCGGCGACTTCGAGTTTTTCCGTAGTAGAACCATGGTGGTCTCATGGTAACCCAGCGACTTGCGTGTTTAAAGAGCTTTGTATAAACCGGTGTATAGCCCCGCTCAACAGTCCACGGGAGATTCGTATCTCCTTGGAATGAAGCCTGTGACCTTCCCATGTGGCATGGAATCACATACAACATGTATTTAGTTGTAAGGGCATCTGTATTTTATCCTATACGCATTTTGTATCCATCAAGAAGCAACGCAGATGCTGTGCGCTCAATGGTTCGCTCGGGCTCTTGCGCCACTGTCTCACTTTAGTTGGCAACTCTAGTGCATTGTAGAATAATATTTTTAAGATAAAAAATATTATATAATCTTTGAGAAGTTATTTTATTTCAATACTTCCGGTGAAAATTTGTTTCCTTTCCGGGGTTTCTGCCCGTCAGGTACACCTGAGATTCTAGTAGCGACAGTGACAGATCTTTTCCATATTAGGTACATGTATATGTTTTTTTTTCTATGAAGAATATAATGTATTTCAAGGGAACTGCAGCTAAAGTTACGCAGTGGGAAAGCATCAGTCTGTCGAGTAGATTTTTTCTACTTAGTTTTATCTCTTAGTAATATACTAATTGTAGCCGTGTTCTAGTCTGATTTTACCTTTTAAATTTATGCATTTACTTGAACTAAAAAAAAAAGCAGTGAATATTTTAAAATTAAGGCGGTTCGGTCACCGTACAATTAGAGCTTACTGTTGATTGGCAAAAAGTGAGACAAATCGCTGATATGGTACGTAATAAAATATCTGGTACGTACGTTATCAGATATTTTGACCTGCGGCATTGAAATATGGGGAAGTTCGCAAGCGTTGACGTAGTACGGAGCCGATCCGCCTTAGCACTGCTTAACGAATAATGGATAAAAAGGGTATACAAATCCATGATGGTTAGTTGTTTTAGGATTAAAATAAATTGATATTTCGGTCAACGAGATATAGTTTTTGGCTTCCTTCCGGTCGATTTGAAATGGCTTATTCTACCGAAATTGATAATAAATGGGCCAAATATTTTAAAGTGCACCGTCACACGAATATCCGTATCGGGTCCGCTAATTCAGGATATCTCCTCCGTCTAGGACGGACGCATTGGACCGTGCAATCGAATCTCATACGGATGTCAGTGAGACGCTGGTGCAATACGGTGTTTTAATGTTTAGCTAGTCATTTTATGACTCAATTGTATTCGATAAAACAATCCGTGTATTTAAACATATTGTACAGAGGTTGTGTGATAGAGGAATCTCAAGTCCTAAAAAAAATAAGTCAAAATGAGTCAGTCGTGAGTCAAACATGATGTTTTATATTATAATAATTGAAGATTCCAGCAAGCTTTCGTAAGCACTTCACATTATAAATTTTATTCCGGATTAACTTACTTGCAATTAAGGTCCATGATTAAGCTTTGCGGATCAGTTCGGAACAGTGAACTCCGAACAATATTTATAATGAAGATTTCAACTTCTTAATTCGTAATAAAGTTGCAAATCGCGCATTCAGTCTTCACAACTTTTTAACGCGTGGATACGCATTACACTATTATGAAAACTAATACATCCCTCTATTTTAGTAGACAAATGTTCAAATGGCCAAGCGCACATCAAAGTATTTTGAACGAAAAAGAAAACTCTTAGTTTTTATATAACTTTGAAACCCCAATATTTTAAAATATACACCTATTTATTCTCGTTTAGCTGTAAGTGGCTAAGAAAATGTACACTTTTATGTATAGTTAATGTTTGAATGTAATAATAATCGTCCAGTGTATAGGGTAGTTATAATTTTTGAATGAATCCATTGTGTAACTGCTCATATATTCTTTTAACTGTATTCAACCACAGTTTAACTTAGCAACTGACAAGGCCTACATGTAAGTAAGAAAAAAAAACAGTACTTAAAAATATATATTTTTTGCCAGTAAGTCTGTAAACAAGTATTGAATATGTAGTCCCCCGTCGTTAGAAATGTGATGTATTTTCGGTTAAGTAAGCATTTTTTTATTCGCAACTGTTAAGAAAATTAGTTGTTTATTTTATACATTACAAGGCGCTTGATTAAAAGTATGATAACTGAATAAATTGGTTTTCTTTAGGACCTACCTATTTTATATTGGGTTCTTGGTTCATGTTTGCAGAGTTTTATCGCGATTAAAAAAATATAGGGTAAGTATAAACCCGACTACGGAAGAAAAGTTCATTTTACAAGATTTATATTGAGAACTGATAGTAGATTTAGTATTTATGTTACTTACATAAATATTGAAACATAACAGTAGTTACACCAAAGCGTTACAATATTATAACTGAGCACTACCTACCAAACATCATCTAGCATTCTCTTACATACCTTCAGCGCACTTCCCATCCCATCCGCAAACACATCACACTCTGGTGCTTTAGCGAGCAGTGTACGTAGTAGGATGGCTTGAGTCGCGTGTTTTGTGGCGATAAAATGTCAGAATTTGACAAGAAAGACGCGACTTTTGACATTTGAAACGCGCGAATACCGTCGTCGTATGTACTACCCGGGGCACAGCGTAGCCTCAGCGCACGCGCGACTGGCGAGGGCTGCTACTGCTTGGTGCGGGCTTCTATCTCGGCGAATAGTTCGTGCCTCCGCCCCTAATGCGAGTGCACTCGCCGCGAATAATAGTCGCAGCGACAATTCGCTGCCTGCCTGTCTCACACAGCGAGTTCTACACAAGAGTTTTGACTTTCAGTGCACAGTCGTATACTTTCTTTTTCATTTAACAAAAAAAAAATCGGTCACTACCACTCATTTGGATGTAACAGCCGTCATTTTTTCGATTCCCACTGGGGCCGCCATGCGATTTGTACAAATAAATGGCATCAGTCTGGGTGTATTTCCATGTTTGTGACGTCCTCGCCTGGTTGCCATAGCACAGGGCATCCTAGTTTGGGACAAGTGTTCGTGTTGTGTAAAAGTTATTTATTTATTTATATTGTTTTTTTAAATACAGACTCAAATCGATTGACACCTCATCAAAATTGGATGAGTAATTTAAGCGCTACGGTAAATGTAGGTGGTCATATATACATAGCCTGCAAAATTCATAAACATTCCTTTTGGCTCTGCCTTGTTCGGACAAAATAAAAGGTTTTCTTTGACCACCTTTTATAAAAAATAAATAGTCATAATTGTAAAAACAAATGGATAGCACAATTGTTAAATTATTGTCTATATACAACAACGAAAGTTTTAAAAAGTACAATCGGAACTTCCAACTGTTAAAAAAAAGAGTGATGCAAGCTCATAATAATATATTTTTATACAGTTTCTCTCACTTGATATCATTCTTAAGTACAGTATACAGTAAATTGTGTTAAATAAATAAAAAATATTTCTTCATCTAAATTATGCTAGGTAACTTAAACCTAATAGAGGCAACATCATAAGTCATTAAGAACTGGCTTGTTGAATTAATATTGACTTGTGATGCTGAATGTATATTATGTAACAAATGAGTGCAGGATGTGTAAAAATAAATCTTTGTTTAATCATAGCTGCAATTTCTACAAATAGTTACATAGTTAAGAATTTATATTTTAATTTTTCTCTAATAAAATCGGAATTGAAATGAAACAACAAGGTAATATTAACGAATACAGCACGTAACATAAATAAGTATCAAGATGACTAGGTGTCAAGTATTTTACGTATAAACAGAAGTGGGCATTAGTCGGTACAACACAGCAATGTAACATCGTTTAAAGATGGAATTAGTTGTAAATATTCCCATAAGTTTTTTGTCTAAAAACCTAATAAAACTCACTTAAACGGCTATCATCCTAAATAGTACCACTAAATTAACTAATATTTGATTTTCGTTGAAGGGAGATCAAATTACATACTGAAAAACAACTACAGTAAATAAAAAATACCAATTGATTTGTAATTTGGAATGATCGCTAAGTGCAATAAGTGTAAAAATGTATTTCCGTCGGATGTTTACAAGGCGATAAGAAGTATGAAGTGTGGTTGAGAAAGATGTAAACAAACTGTTGATAAAATGGTTAAAATACGGAAATATACAGGGTGTAACAAAATAACCATAAACATCCGAAAATGTTACGGTCTTATAACAACACGATTCCTCAAAGGCATATAATCTGTGGTTACGTTTTTCCCTTTACACAGACTATTTAAACTGCCTCTGAGAAGTGTTTTAACGGATCCTGTTTTTATAAATAAGACCGTTAGATTCTAGTCGTTAATGGGAACATATTTCGATAAGGCGAAAACTTCAAATTGTGAAAAAATATCAGCTAAGATATGTATGGAAATACATATCTTCATCATCAGCCCTTTGACGCCCACTGCAGGACATAGGCCTCCCTCGTGGTTTTCCAAGCTTCCCGGTTTTTTGCCGCCCGTAGACAGCGACTCCTCGCCACCGTAACCAGGTCGTCAGACCATCCGGTGGGGGGCTGCCCACGCTGCGTCATCCGGTCCGCGGTCGCCAGGTCAGAAGTTTTCCGCCCCAACGGCCATCAGTTCTCTGAGCTATGTGCCCCATACATAGGTAAAAATATCAAATGCGATGGTGGCTTTAGCATGGTACAGCCTACTTAATTGAGCATGTATAATTCATATAGCTCTGAAATTCTTATTTTTCTTTGTTTGTACATCCACTTCCTTCTCCAATGTATAGGTCCGATCCATTCAAAGGTTGTCTGGAAAAGATCTCTTTTAGTGATAAGGCCGCCGTCTGTACTCTTAGGTTAAGAAATCTCCGTGTAATTTCCTTTTTTATGTACAATAAAGTGTTATCTATTCTCCATCTATCTATCTGATAGTTCTTTCGTCTGACGCGTAGAACCTCCATTTTCGGACGTATAAAAAACACCCCGTATAATGTCTATAGTAGCTCCTGTAGAACGAAAGTCGTCGACATAGCCCAGCGGATTAGTAAGTTGAAGTGGCAGTGGGGGGGGGCACATAGCACGCAGAACTGATGGCCGATGGGGCCGAAAAGTTCTCGAATGGAGACCACATATCGGCAAGCGCAGCGTAAGACGACCAGCCACAAGATGGACAGATGACCTCATCTAAGTGGCAGGAAGACGCTGGACGCAGGCCGCTTTCAACCGGTCTTTTTGGAAATCCACGGAGGAGGCCTATGTCCAGCAGTGGACTTCTTGTGGCTGAATGATGATGATGATAATGTCTATAACATTGGCCTAGGTAATTTATTTCTGCGCTTGCCTGTTTACTATAGCACAGTGTATCCTAGGTTGGAATCAGGGCAAGTGATTGTGTTGCGTGCAAGTTATTATTATTTTCAAGAACAATTTGTTTACATCTAGGCAACTTCATGTGGTGCACAGCATAGTCCAAATGTTCTGTTTAGGTTCACGACATTTACCAAATGTCGTTACAGTAAAAACATTTCAAACGGTCTACGCTTGTAAAACCACACTTACCTCGCACCCACTCGATTGCCAATTCTAAAGCCTTGTTTACACGAAGCCGTCACTGGAGTTGTATAAACAGTTTTTTCATGCCAAGCCAGCGCTGGCGAGAATAGTGCGTCCGTCTATTTTTTCAAGCCAGTGACCTCCGCCCGCTAACCCTTCAACTCCTGCGCCAGCGTTGTGGACACGTTTAGACGCATCGCGCCTGTAGCTGGCGGATGTGAATTTGTTATTTATGCAGGCTGACTGGCTTCATCTAAACAACACGAGCCAAGCCAGCGGCGGCTTGTCTGCAGAACTGGCGCTAGCGTATAAACCATACTTTATACCTAAACAGTAGATATGGATTTTACAAGCAGCGTTCCTGTAGACCGGTTGTAATAAGCATCTAGTCGTAGTTGTGGAGGCCGCTTCACACTCGTTGGATCTCGAAGAGTTTGACGTCCGTGTCGTACCAAATCGGTGGGTCTACGTTTCTGTAAACATTTTTTTTTTATTATACCTCTTTTTTTATTTAGCCTATACTAGCATAAATCTGGTTGGTTTTAAAGCCGCGGTTATGTTATTAGCAATTCAAAAGGGCATCTATTTAGACAATTACTTTTAAGTACATATAGACGTAAATTAAAAAAAAAAATAGTTGAGAAATCTTGTTTCGAGTTAAGAAATCTTGCTTAAAAAAATGCGCGAACAATTAGTACCGCCAGTCCGTCTAACGGAACAATGACCCGCGGACCCGCGGCGCGCACGCACCGCTCTGGATGGCTACTGATGGTTTTATAGATTCGAGTGTGTGCGTGCGTTTAAAAAAAAAACCAGCTTATTCGATAACTATTGTCAGGCACTTCCATTTTGCTATGTCTTTCAAACCACCCAAAATTAATGGTGTGTACGTCTCTCTGCACTGTGGTTTCTCTCAGAAAGAGAAAGCCTGTGCCTTATATCCCACATTAGTGAAAAAATACTACACAGTGAAACTACCAAAGAACTATGACAAAACAAAAAACCGGACGAAGGGTTCTGTACCATTGCCTATACAACACTAGTCACAAAGATCAAGAAAAAACGGCAAAAAATCACGTTTCTTGTATGGGAGATAGGTCATTATGGCAACTTGGGCTCGTGATGTTGCGGCGCGGAACAACTCGGTGGTGCTTGAATTAAACCATTCTGCGAGGTTTTGTTCTTCTATATTAAATATTTATTTTATTTTAACTTAACTTCTTTTTTAAAAGTGAATATACTACTAAATATTCTGTGAATATTTGAAGCGGCTACCTGTTGCCGTTATTAATCGAGTAAAAAACTGCAAAAAGAATCACGTTTGTCGTATGGGAGCCCCACTTAAATATTTATTTTATTAATATTCTGTTTTTATATTCTTTTATCTGAATACTGTCTGTATTTTTTGTTATAGCGGCAACAGAATCATACATCATCTGTGAAAATTTCAACGTGATACATTCTGGTGACAGACAGAGAGACAGACGGACAGTGGAGTCTTAGTAATAGGGTCCCTTACCCTCTGGGTACGACACCCTAAAAAGACATTAGAGCTACGTAAATCACTGATCTTAAACCATAAGACTACATAAACACAATAAACACTACTCGTGTTTTCAGGCATGACTAGGCGTCGCGAACTCAACTACCGTCTCCGTCGTACAGTGATCTGGGAGAGTCTCTAAAATGTCTGGAACTTGCGTTCGAGGATAGGGTGCGACCTTCAAGAGCTTGTAAATGACGGCTTACCGTATGTAGATGACGCCCCACATGTAGGTGCGGAACCAGGCCGCAGTGCCCGCGTTGGCCTGGTACTTGCGGATGAGGATGGGGTGCGGGACTGGCAGCAGGCCCACCAGGGTGCCGTGCTGCAGGAAGCGGAGGATCTCCGACTCATCAGTGAGGCCCCTGGTGAGAAAAAGTATAGAGACGTTTGTATCATGTGAGCTGTCCCAGGCATTGTGTCCGGCCAAAAAAACGTCGATGGAATGAGACCAATTTGTGCCGAAGTGGTTGAAGATGGTGAATGTCGACGAGAGCCTTTGTATTTATTTAGCCTTAAGATACCACGGTAGCAGTACAGACGAATGGGAGATAACTGACAAACCCGCTTGCCTAATGTAGGCGGATCCAAGAACTACCTCTTCTTCGAAAGAAAGAAGCCCAGTAATAAATAGGAATATAGAGAGCTGACGGTCAAAACTATATTAGCAGAAAGGCACAATAGAAAGGTTTTGCTCACTTATCAATGCAGATCTTCTCGACCTGGGGCACGAGCACTTGAAGCAGCCGCATGATCGTCTGCAGCGGCAGCTTGCTCCTCCAGCTCGAGACCCACTCTGAGTTGGCTTGCCACTCCGACGGCCCGCCGCCGCCCGTGCTGAGGCGTACGCTATCGCGCTGCGAGTGTAATGAGTGACAGTATGAATTTGTCCTGCGTCGCCGCCGGCCTGATTGACATACACCATACTGCCCCGCCGCGCTAAATGCCGAGTGTTCTGTTACTGCTATTAGTGTAAAGGCGGCTCTAAACGATGGCCCATGATGGACAAATACAGGCGATTTAGAACATGTAGAGGGCATAATCGTCTGCAATGGCCCATGATGGGCGACGTTGGCGTGTAATCGCCGCTGTGTCGGTTTTTCGGACAAACATCAAAGGAGATCGCGGCCATGATTGTAAGCGTGTCCATACTATCGCCGATCACTCAGTTCGTATTTGCTTACGGTGCGGTGCGGACGCGTCCTATTTTGTATGATTTTGTAGCTAACTATCTACCTACCTTTGAGACCTACGATTTTACGCATTACAATGTCGGAGCTGAAATGGAGCAATGAGGAGACCTTCAAATTTATTGAGTCAAAGAAGCCTACAATTTGGAATCTGAAAAATAACTTCCATAAAGATAAAAACAGGGTAAGTAGTAAGAAGAAGAATAAATATCTGTGGAAAAATCAAGTGGCAATCATGGCCCATTCTGTGATTGTCCATCATGGCCCACAGTGTAGATGGCTGCGCAATCATGGTGGCAATTATGGCCCATTCTGTGATTGTCCATCATGGGCCATCGTTTAGAGGGGGCATCATAAATGTAAACATAAATACCTACTCCAAAAGCTGGCGTAATGAGCTAGAGAGTAAGAAATGTTAAGGCTGCGTTCTCTGAGCGCACGGATTTGTATGGGACTTATTGCGCTGCGCGAGCGAATAGTTGGGGAAGAAGTATGCATTTTTGAAATTACAGAAATGCAAACCCTATTAATAGAATTTCGACGACCGACTTCACTAACACATTTAGTGAGTCATTTTGGTATATTTTTTATTATCCAAAATGTAATACAGCTCAAATAAAACCATATTTAGTGATAATTAGACTGCCTCGTTGGTCTAGCTGTTAAGGCCCTTAGCTACCAAAACAGGGAGAAGAAGTTATTCAGATAACGATATAAATCTGAATAACTTCTTCGGATTTATTACTGTATATTTTAGCGGCTCCATGCAGTAACACTAGCGGCACTAATGGATCAATATCATATTTTTTACAGATCGTTCTGGCAAAGTGTCAGACCAATCTCTCAATCATGTTAATAGTGATCTTTAGGGCCCATGGCTTTAAAAAAAGGCCGTTTTTTGGCATAATTGCTATGTATATGTAGTCCAGGAGCATAATTAGGCGCCTGAAAAAAAGTCACATAAATACAAGATAGGACAAGGCGAAGTCAGAGCGTCAGACTGCGTCCTGTGGTGTGTCAAAGTTGCCACAAAGGGCGTCCGACTCGGCATCGTGCTGACGGTGTGAGCCCTCAAAATAGTGACGTCTATTGTAAACAGAGTCGTGCCGTGTAGTGACTGAAGTACTGACGTGTTGTACGGAGCGGCGCGGCTCGGGCTCGGGCTCGGGCTCGGGCTCGGGCTGGGGCTCGGCGGGCTGCGTGTCGGCGCCGTCGCCGCCGCGCCGCGCCGCCAGCAGCTGCTGCGCCGGCTCGGCGCGCTCGCTCGGGTGCGCCGACTCGCGCTCCGTCATCACGCCGATCGCTGCGGGGGTGACGGCTCGCTTACGGAACTGTGTTCAGACTGTTCTTACGTGGAGCAATTAGATAGCATAACTCGGACAATTCAACATTTTCAATTATTGTAATAAAATGAGTAAACTTTTGGTAAATGTGGTCTGAGGGTTTGATGCGTAATTAAATTACGGACACTTCAAGTATATTTTTGTTTTCCTATACGTAGTTCCTAATAAAGAAAAGTTGTTTCCAAAATTATTAATTTTGGAATCAAAATTTCTCAGTCAAAAAACTAGGTACAGGATAAGGAAAATATGTCTTGAATGTCCGCAATTTTATTATCTCAGACCACATTTATCAAAAGTATACTCATTTTATTACAATTACTGTAAATGTTAAATTGTGCGAGCGAGGCAGAATGCTTGACGTAAGAAAAACCTTAACCGGTTTGACTGAATTTGGATGCGTCGTTCGTCTGGCGGTTATAACGCTAACGTCACAACAAATACGTTGCAGAGGTAATATAAACTACATACTACATAAAAATCCGCTATCAAATTTTGCCAATCAGCGGTGGGAACTCGTGCTGAACTCCTGCAGTCCGTACACAGGCCGAATATGTTAATAAAAGTTGAGTTTGGAGGTAAGATGACCTGGTAAGTCTTTCAGTCTTCCTAAAACTCCACCTTCAATCGCACGCAATAAACAACCTACCGACACTCGTCATACAGTCCACTTAATTTATCGCACACCACGAAATCCCCGAACTAAACAGAGGGTATGGGCTTAATTACCACGCATGCCCGTTTGCCCAACCAGCCAGCTCAGTAGAGGATTGTAGGCTGATTGATTGATAACTCCTTTCAAATGTCGATAATGTCTTCTCATATCATAGAATATGATTTGGATGTGTTTAATAGTAAACAGGCTGAGGCGAGGCGTGTGCTTAGTCAGTAGTTTTTTGACACGTAGCTCTTCAAACTAAGCGGAGCTTGGTTTGACTCAATCTAATGTCAGTTAATTGTTACTTTTTTATTTCTATCTAAATGGCGGGCTTAGTGTGTCCTAATTTTTTCTTGTAATCATCATCATCAGCCATTTGACGCCCACTGAAGGACATAGGCCTCGCTCATGGTTTTACAATCAAGAAGGGTTTTTGCCATAATCGCCACTCTTGGCAGGCGGGATGGCGATCGCAGTTTGCGGTTGCAATCTCAGGAAGATGCTGCTGCCCGTCTCCTGGTAATTAATTTCCTTAGTCGGCTTCTATGACATCTACGGAAGGAAATGGAGTGACGCTATTATTAATCCGGCGCCACACGCACGAATTTTTCCTTGTAATATAACCGCATAATAGTTGTGAGTCTTTCTAGGATCTAAAATAGTCACGGTCATTATCCTATTGTCCAGAGCCTCCAAAAGCCTGCACAGACGGACGACAGTTGCCAGTGGGACCCCTGGGGTCTCCGCTTACCTGGGGTCTCTGGCAAGGTGGGGTTCAGTGTCCCGGGTTCCGCCGGCTGCGCGGGCCGCGAGCCCTCCATGGGCGTCTCCGCCACTGATTCTGCACTGGTCGACCTGGTAAAACACATGGGCACTATGTATACTGTTTTTGTTTAGGAGACATCAAGCAGATGTCTAGCTGAAAAGAACGAAGCAAAACGTAAAATAAACTGTCGAACAGTAGGCTGGCTTGCGCCGACGCTATCTGACAAGAATATGTGTCTGTTTATCCATGGGTAAGTTCTATTCAGTGAAAAAGTCCAAAAACGTCTTGCAAACAAACAACACTGTCAATCAGATGTTTATCTGTTTATCCCTGGATAAGTATTTATCTATTTACTTACTTCTCTAGTGATTTGGCACAGGTGTGATTCGGTTAGGTATTTGAGTAAAGATTAAAAAAAAACCGGCCAAGTGCGAGTCGGACTCGCGCACCGAGGGTTCCGTACAAACCTGCAAGGTTTACAAAGTTCGTTCATTTGAATTTCAATTTAATACCTCTACGCGTTTATGAGGAAATGGGTAGTAAGTTTAAAATTATTAAAAAAATATATATTATGTGATGTAACTAAAAATTTATGGTTTTCGTAATTTTTCCTTTATCTATGCTATAAGACGTTGCTTCGTACCAAATTTCAAGATTCTCAGTTCACGGGAAGTACCCTGTAGGTTTTGATTCCCTTGCAAGTGTCGAAAATTTGCGGCATAAACGGCCGTATCTTTTGATTGCGTTGGCTTAGAAGTTTGATTTTTTCACAGCTTCAAGGGACAGTAGACCTGAGTAATTGATATAAATTTCAGCTTCATACCTCCACGCGTTCCTGAGAAAAAGGGTCTTGACAGACGGACGGACGGACGGACAGACGGACAACAAAGTGATCCTATAAGGGTTCCGTTTTTTCCTTTTGAGGTACGGAACCCTAAAAACGTACAATATCTTTTACTGAAGCTTTTAAGAAACTGTTTATTAGATTACTTTCAAAATTATTTATCAACAAAATACAAGTAAGGAAAATGCAACCACGTCCACGGCCGCGTCCCTTGCCACCAACTTTGGTGCGTGCCATAGCGTTGTTCCGGGTTAATAATGTTAGGGACACTATGATGTGAGGTAGGGAATGTTACCTGGGCAGAGTCCGCGCTGTGAGCGAGACAAGTACCTTGCCGGGCGGCGTGCTCGTGGGGCTAGTTAACTTTTTTTACTTTGTAAATTTGTGTTTTCTGTATGTCTTTTATATGTGCAATAACGTATAAAGTAAATAAGCAAGCAACTTCTGAGCTGTAAGCGAGCTCAAACATCTAGCCGCATCCAGCGGGCGTGCGATGGCGGCGTTCGTGTGGTCAGTTGCCAGGTTGTGAAACGGCGGTAATGTTAGGAGCACTATGTGAGGGACGTTGTCTGATCAGAGTCCAATGCTGTGTGTGAGCCATGTCCCTTGCAATGGTAGCTGCATTGCTGGTAAATAATGTCAGGGACACTACGATGTGAGGTGAGGCATGTTACCTGGGCAGCGTCCGCGCCGTGAGCGAGCCCCGGCCCTTGCCGGCGGCCAGCGAGCGCGCGATGGCGGCGTGCTCGTGCGGCAAGTTGGCTAAATTGTGAAACACGGCGCGCTTGCGGATTATCGTGTACACCAGGTTCGAGTTACCTGCGGAGATAAACCGAGTTTCACAAGTCGTTCGCTGATTGCGATTGTCGGACGTCTATATCGACATTGGATCGTTTTAATCGCAAAGGCACAGTTGAATTCAGATTTCCAGTGTACATATCACATAGGATAGTTTGTGTAGAGGTCGGCAATTTCTCTATCTATCTATACAGCTCATGAAAGACGGCCACTGTTGTGCGTAGGCCTCTTCACCGTCACACCAACCTCGCCGGCAATACTCACCGTCAAACTGGTACTGCATGATGTTGTTGAAGAAATTTCTCCATTAGGAAAAAAGACAGATTATGATTCTGCGGATGTGAGAACAGGAACCACAGGGGCCACTCTGGGGTTCCTGTTCTTACACCCAGTGCGTCCAGAAGCTTCACGAGCTTAATGCATTCCTACTCTAGTATAATTAATTATACTTTAGTTATCAATATGGTGCACCGCTAAACTGGCACTGGATGTTGTAAACCACTCGAACAGGTGATAATGGTGCGGCTGCAAGAACAGGAACAATGGAGTGCTGAACGCTTTCAGCAGGTGAAGCGAAAAAGACGATGTTCCTAATGTAGTGCAGACAGCATTGCTCACCGTCAAACTGGTACTGTATGATGTTGTTGAAGCACTCCAGCAAGAAGAAGACGAGATGATGGTGTTGCGGGTGCGAGAACAGGAACCACGGGGTGCTGAAGGCTTCCAGCAGGTGAAGCAGCTTCGTGCTCGCCACCATCGAGAGGGTCTTCAGGTAGGGAGACACTGCGGTATATGGGAGGTCGTTTTAATAATAACACATCCAAACATATGTGTCGTCGTCGATCCTATCTCTTTCACACCCAAGACTGATTATAAAGAGCAGTTTTTAAAGTTAAAAAATTCGATTAGGTATATTGGGAAAAACTGTTCGGTATGCTATTCTGCATAAAAAATTTA
This sequence comes from Yponomeuta malinellus, assembly GCA_947308005.1. NCBI lineage: Eukaryota > Metazoa > Arthropoda > Insecta > Lepidoptera > Yponomeutidae > Yponomeuta > Yponomeuta malinellus. The sequence goes on along the minus strand of OX371006.1, from coordinate 18,315,607 downwards.
TAACTTTGAACGTCTCGGTACCGCAGGCTGATGGGCATTGTCATAAAAAATAGTTCTGTTTTTATATTTCTTTTAAAACATGAAAACTTTGAAAACATAGGTAATTTTGAGAGGCAAGGCTGAATATTTCGATTTGGGCTAGTTTCATTATTCTTTAAAGCCAAAAAAAAGAACCCCAGTCTACGAAACCGGAAATACGTCATGCACAGAGGTACGTCAACAACCGAGATTCTACGAGATGTCAGTTTTTAGTGATACCATGACTCGATGCAAGAACTCTTTAAATAAACAAAACTCAAAAGACTTTAAATCTGTGCAAACGTAAAAGATATATTTGTTTTTTTCACGGTATACCGCAATGTCAATATCGTCCGCGTTTTTTAATGAAAAATAGGAATGAAAAACCTCCTTCCATTCACGTGTGAGACGAACGTTAGAAGGTCGCATAAATTATAACACAGTAATCCGATTTGGAGGATGCCTTTTAATCCATTTTTAGGGTTCTGAATACCGTAAAAAAACGGAAGTCTTTTAGGATCACTCGTGCCTCTGTCTGTCCGTCTGTATGTCACAGCCAATTTGCTCCGAATCTACTGGACCAAATCAGGTGAAAATAACCTAACCCAAACACAGATCGGCTGTTCCAAAAATAAACACAGTAAGGATTTTTTTTTTCAAAACAGAGATGTTTCCACTATCGGTTACTGGAACCAACTAGTAACCAAAAGGGGTATTTCTCAGTTTTGAAAAAAAATGTCTCTTATTGAGTTTATTTTTGGGACAGCCGAGAAGTGCAAAGTAAATCAATATTTTTTTTAAAATAAGGGTAATTTTCGGGTAACAAACTAGGAAATTAAAAAGAAAAGTTATGCAAACATTACGGTGTCATATGAAATGAAATATAATCTCAAATATATTTTTGTTATTATTGTTAAATAAATAGTTTTGATTTTATTCATGAAAGAAGACGAAAATTGACCCTTCCCCCCCAGCCCCTATATTACGCGCACCAAAGCCTGAGCGATTCCAATCGTCTAACTGTCAAATTAGTATGGCATTTGACAGTTAGACGATTGGAATCGCTCAGGATTTGGTGCGCATAATTAGGCCTCTGATCTCCGAACATACGGAGCTTAAAATTTTGAAAAAAAAAAAAAAACAAAATATAGTTCATTGCTTGTACATTAAAGGAAAACCTATGACAATTCTATCAATGGAAAATAAAGTGGTAAACTCAATACTCCATTTCCTTCCGTGGATGTCGTAGAAGGCGACTAAGGAAATCAATTACCAGTAGACGGGCAGCAGCGTCTTCCTGAGATTCCAACCGCATACTGCGATCGCCAACCCGCCTGCCAAGCGTGGCGATTATGGCAAAACCCCTCATGGTTATGAAAACCACGAAGGAGGCCTATGTCTTGCAGTGGGCGTCAAATGGCTGATGATGATGATGAAACACAATACGTTCACTTATGGAAAATAGTTCACTAAAAACCACTAGATAGCGCTAGTAGTAGTTACCTCGCGTCTTACTGTGGGGATTTCAAATATGATACTACAATTGAACAAAAACATTAAACTTTGGCAATGCACGGAACCCCCTCCACGCGAGTTCAACTCGTACTTGGTCGGTTTTTGTTCACATTGTCACTCACCATTAACCAGTATAGTCAGGAGGCAGTCGAAGAGCGGCTGGAGACGCTGGTGACCGGTGGTGACCACCTTGTGGAAGACCACCACTAGCAAGTCGGCGTGCGTGCCCGTGAACACTGGGATGTCCATCGGCACGGCGGCTGAGTACGGCTTGTTCAGCCGCACGCCGAAGTTGCGTTCGCCACTCAGCAGAAGGAGAATGAATACCCCGATGTGCATCAAGCCAACGCGCGCTGATAGAACAAAGAAACAGAATCAGATAAACCTCAAAATTCAAATTCAAAATATTTATTCAAAGTAGCACAGAAACTGCGACTTTATAGACGTTACAAGTTAAACTAGGTGTCCATTTCAAAATGTCCAAACGTAGTCTTTTCAAAGTCCTCAATTAACAGAGTTTACATAATTATTCTAAAACCTAGAACTCATGCATGGAACTGGCTTTAATTCCAGACATCATAGCATTAAAACGCGTCGCACCGCCTTTTTTCACACAAGTATTGTTGTCGGTGGTGGTGTGTTTGTTTCTTGCTTCTGCTTGAAAAAGTGGGAGGGAGGGCGGTGCATTAACTAACCGCATGGTGCTTGTGCGATTTTGGCGGAATTTAGCAGTCATTTTCACATTTTAATGCCATTATAGATTTCCGCAAAGTACCGCCTGATTCCATACAATATCCAGACATCATTGTCGTCTAAATAATCTTTAAAGTTATAGCAGCCTTTTTGGCACAAAGTGTGCTGTACACATTTTTTGAACCGCGTTTCTGGCAAGCTTATTATATCTTCAGGGATCTTATTGTAGAAACGTATACAATTCCCTTATAAAGGATGTATTTACCTTTACCTTACAATGTTAAGAATTTACATTCTGGTTGTTGAAAGAAGGAGGACGAACACGCCGATTTGCATTAGACCGACACAAGCTAATAGAACGAAGATACAGAATCAGGTATTTATTTCAACGTTAAGTTAACGTTGAGTTTACATTCTGTTTGTTGAAAGACTCAACTAAAAGGCAGTCACCTTCGGGTCTCTGGTGGAGAAAGCAGTGAGGTAACTCCACTCTGACACGGGACGTAAAAAATATCGAAAAGTAAGTCCATGCGTACGAAGTTTTGCTTAGCATTTACCTATGTGTAGGTAAGCCAACAGCTCAAACTTGATCGTCGAAATAAAATTATTCGCGTAAAATTAACCTACCGCGAGAGAGAATATGGTCAGCGCCATCTGTTGTCCAAATTGGTGGAAGTTTCAAAATTTATATCGATAAACAGATCACAGATTAGACTTTATAGTGCGCAATGTTTAAATTGGATAGGTCCGACCGTATATCTACGTAAGGAGGTACGTAATGGTAGAAGAAGATGCTAAAACGAAAAACCTATTTGAAAACTACTTACTACAACTCTAAAATTAATTATAAATAAACGGTGAGTACTTACATTGATCAGCGCGTGAGTCGTTCAGGTGATACAGAATAGGAACTAGCACTTCCAGAACGTCGCTGCTTTTCAGTACGTAGTACATGAATTTCTGTAACAAAGGCAAACTTCTATAAACTTATCAAAACCAAAGACGTCAGAGAGTCATACTCAGAGTTGCCAACTGTTGTTATTGAGTTGTTCAAATTAATCGCCAAGACCATGATTATTTCTGTAGAAAATCTGCGAGGCCGAATGCCGAGTCCCGCGGAGAACCTTGGTGGCAGTCTCAGTGAGTTTTGGGTAGTGCTATGAACCCAAATCCCCAGTAGTAGGTACTGCCGAGGCCGAAGGCTAAGTCACGAAAGTCGAATCAGACTGTGTTTAACATGTGTAAGTATAACGAGTAGAGAGTCTAGAGCGCAGTAAATGCCCAAGACTAAGCTGCGCCTGGGCTCGGCCTGGAATTGAGTTGATTCTGGAATTGAGTTCAACATTCCCAAATTAAGAGTTACCACCGACGCGGTTCAAAAAATGTATTAAGCATACTCTGTGCAAAAAAGGATATTATAACATTAAGGATTATTTGGAAGACGAGGATGTCTGGTATTTAAATAATGTTAACAGGAACGATTGTATCTAGTGTAGTGTAACTTTAAGTTGAAAACTCTGTTAATTAAGCAAACCTGTTTTGAAAAGAATAAATGTGGAGTTTCTTTCTTAGCTTCTTCTCCGCATAATCTATTAATTGTGAAACTAACAGCTTTGACGTTCATTAAGTAAACATTTTGTTTTTATAGTGAATAAAAATTTTTGACTGACTTTAACTTGGGACTAGTTTTACGCAATTTTTGACACATACGGTGTTACTAAAGGATGGCCCCCACCGGGCCTTATTTCATCATCATCATCATCAGCCATTTGACGCCCACTGCAGGACACAGGCCATGAAGGGTTTTGCCATAATCGCCACGCTTGGCAGGCGGGTTGGCGATCGCAGTATGCTGTTGAAATCTCAGGAAGACGCTGCTGCCCGTCTCCTGGTAATTGATTTCCTTCCGTTCCGAGTTCCGTTCTCCATCTCTGAAAATTAAACTGGCACCAATGACGATACATCTATTAAAAAAAGCATTGTCGAAATCAGTTATGATTTGACGGAGTTATGCGATAACATAGCCAAATATTATGTATACGCGTCGAATTGATAACCTCCTCTTTTTTTGAAGTCGGCTTAAAAAAAAAAGAAAACGCTACCTTATTATAGTCGCACATCTTCCAGAACAAGACGAGCAGCTCCTGGTGCAGCTGCAGCTTCTTAGCGGAGTTGGGCAGGTAGGTCTGCTGCAGCGGGTTGCTGAGCAGCCGCGTCACGCCGCGCAAGATCAGCTGCAGGTCCTCGTCGCGGTGCACGCGCGACAGGTAGTTCACGAACAGGTTGTCCGGCAACGCCTGCGACATCTTAGTGTTCTTAGTCGGAACTTGCCGCCCCGCGGACGTCGCGCCGGCACAGAATTCGCTTATACGATTCGTGCACGGCGCCGCGTCTGCTTTTAAAACGCAACGTTCGCTCGCACAACGCCAACATAATTGATATAAAATAAATCTGAAAAAAAAGCTACGAGGAATATGTAACTATGATTTTTTATTTTGACATTTCACATATTTTTAAATAGTATTAAGTTATATAATGTCAATGGCTTTCCTAGAACAAAATAAATAAAATCATCATCATCATCAGCCATTTGACGCCCACTGCAGGACATAGGCCTCCTTCGTGGTTTTCAAAACCATGAGGGGTTTTGCCATAATCGCCACGCTTGGCAGGCGGGTTGGCGATTGCAGTATGCGGTTGGAATCTCAAGTAGACTCTGCTGCCCGTCTCCTGGTAATTTGTTTCCTTAGTCGCCTTTTACGACATCCACGGAAGGAAATGGAGTGACGCTATTCTTAATCTGGCGCCACATGGACTATTATTATTTTAATTTAATTTTTACATTAAATTGCAAATAAACTATTTCATTTCATGTCATCTTTTTTAAACTTAAAATAAATATTATCCCACGGGAACGCATTACCGGGATATCAAGTAAGCTATGTCTCAACTCAGGTCGTTGCCTATCTGTACACCAAGTTTCATGTAAATCCGTTCAGCCGTTATTGCGTGATTTAGTAACACACATCCAAACATCTTCACGAACTTTCACATTTATAATATTAGTAGTGGGATAAGACGGAAACTGTGACCTAATGAACGTGACAAGTAAAACTAGGTGTTCATTTTCAAAAACTAGATAATTTTGGAGAAAACAATGGATGCTTGGAAATTAGAATACCCTTCGTATACGATATTCGTTGCATAGAAAAAAAGCCGGTGGGCTGTCGGGTTACACGGCCGTTGGTTTAACGTGAAACATCCATAAGTAAGCGTTAATTTTAGCTCAAACTACGCCATGCGTAACCCGGCTCTGGCGCTATCTAGCGGCACGAATCAAGACGAGCTGAGTAATGGCCACTTTGCTCTACTCAACGAGACATAAATGAATTGCACACAGCACGAAGTTACAGAGTTACAGCCCCCGCTGAGGCTACAAGTTGTCGTTGCATGCGGTTTCGATCCCCTACCTACTAACCGTACTGAAAGACGATTCACGTCAAAAAAACAGACAGTCAATAGACAGTACAGTGGGAGCAGTGATGACAGCACGGAAAGAATTATGTTCAGGTACCTATTTTGTTTCAGGATAATGTAAGTACATATAATTCGCGTCGATCCATTTTATCTGTGGCTTAATGTTAATGTGAAACTGAATTCTTGTTAGGGATTTCAAAGTCCTACATATATGAATGTACAGATCTACGATAGGCTTCGGGCGTCTTCTAAAAGCAGATGGGTGTGCGGCCGCCCTAACTTTGCTGGCTCGCAGCCGCAAATCGTGCCTAGAGTCCGAATTCCTGCATCGCGCAAAGTTTCTCTCGGAGTTAAAATAAATAGAAAGTCGAAGTTGGAGCTAATAAATACCTCATCAGGGTCATCACTAGTAATGTTGGCGGTGTCATGGTCTAGGGTCACGATGAGGATCTGCAGCGCCAGTTCTACTAGAGGCTCCAGGGCGTCGGTGAAGAGCAAATGGTTGTACGGCAGTCCGAGCCCCGCCGGATCGTAGCCGCACACAGTGTTTAGGAGGGAAGTGAACAGCGGTAACGCGTGCCGGTTGTCCACGCTGGTGAGATATCTGAGGGGGAGGAGGGAAAATGGTTTCATCGAGGGTGACCAAAGAGATTGTGCAAGGAAGTCTGCAAACCAAGAGTGATTACTGGATCTCATTCTAATTTGGGATGCTCGGCTTACAGATAATGAATGAAAACACTCAATCCAGTCTAACATAAGAACATGATAAACATGAACATGTAAAGACAATCTCAATTCAATCATTTGGTTTAGTTAAAAGTCTGCTACCAAAAGTGGTTACGGAAGTATTAATCCTCTTTCGATTCGATTCCATTTTCAATCACGCCAACCTTACATGTGTCTTGGCCTACCCAATTATTAGTACCTAAGTAATTGGGTATTTGACAAAATATCAAATGAGTTACTTTTAAAACGGAATTTTGTATGAAAATACTGGCTTATGACGTCACATTTCAGAGCACTCTTTTTATGTTTAATCTATTTAAAAATTGTAATAACTAGTAATTGACTAAAAGAGATACATTTTCCGAGATATTTTGCAATTTTTGTTTTAATCGAGCATATGAAATAATTTATTGTTGATCGTGTCAAATACCGTATTATAATTCACAACATATGGCCGCCAGAATGTCGCCCATGAAGTGCTGCCCTAAGGCGCTGTCAAAATTAAATCCGCTTGACACTTCCACAATTCACTTATGGTGCGCTGCGGCGCGGGTGACGGGCTTGTAGATGGCCTCGCTGCATGCAGCACGTAATGGAAGTTGCAATCCACTCACGCGATCCACTTGTTATGGTGCGCGGCGGCGCGGGCGGCGGGCTTGTAGATGGTCTCGCTGCAGCAGGTTAACAGAAGTCGCAGCAGTTCGGTGCGGTGCGCCTCGTGCGCGGCGTGGCGGGGCGGTGCCCGCGCGAACCCCACGCCCGCCGCCCAGATGTACTCGCAGCTGTCTAAGGACGACAGCTCCTCGGCGCGCTCCTGCGAGTAAATAATCCAGAAGGAGGGTGAAATGGTCTGTCTGGGTGTATTTCCATGTCTGTGATGTCCTTGTCTGGTTACCATAGGACAAGGTGTTCTAGTTTAGGACAAGGACAAGCGATTGTGCTTGTGTGAACGTTGTTTATATTTTTACGGTCTTATTTATAAAAACACGATTCGTCAAAACACTCCTCAGAGGCAGTTTATTTAATCTGTGGTTACGTCTTTTCCTTGTAAAATCTCCACCACCGACTATTTTAATTGGCGTTTATCGTATGTTTTATGGAATCGTGTTTTTATAAATAAGGCCGTACATATATATATAAGTCGGTATCTGGTCTGTATATTTTGGCGCGGTTTATAAAAAAACGGGCAAGTGCGAGTCGGGTACGAAGGGTTTTGTACCACTATCTATACAAAATTTGAATATTTCAAGCGTCTACCTGGTGCTGTTATTAATATCGAGCAAAAAAACGGCAAAAAAAATCACGTTTGTTGTATGGGAGCCCCCCTTAAATATATTTTATTCTGTTTTTAAAGCGGCAACAGAAATACATCATCTGTGAAAAGTTCAGCTGTCTAACTATCACGGTTCATGAGATACAGCCTGGTGACGGACGGACGGACAGAGGAGTAGTAATAGGGTCCCTTACCATTTGGATACGGAACCCTAAAAAATAGGAAAAACTCAAAGATACGGCACAAAAATGAAGAAAATGGAATGTTAATGAAGTGAAAGAGGTTTGTCATGTAACCCTCCGGGGTTCAGGCGTGAGTTTATGTAGTTTCTTTGACTTAAAAATTGTAGTAATATTTGCAGTAAACTCTGAGCTAGATTAAATAATTCCTGCGTTGCAAACATCAGCGACCTCTCCCAGAATAAGATGACGTCATAAGCAGCCTGTACACGTCCCACTGTACGGCATGGGCCTTCTCTCAGGGAGAGCGTGCTCACCGCGGATTGGCGATTTCAAGCGCTGAGGTTTGTGAATAGTTCGGACACCCAGGTTTTCTCACAATGTTTACCTTCACCGTTAGCGAGTGGTATTGCTACTATAACTTCACAAATGTACATGACTTAGAAAACTAAGTCAGAGGTACATGCAAGCACTGGGAATCGAACCTGGGTCAGAGTCCAATGTTGTCCCCACTAGGCTACCATCGCTCGCTCGTCAGATGACATGTCTGTCGTAGATAATTATGGTGAACTTGCACTAAAAATTTAATGTTATAATAAACTAAAAACTGGTTTTTTTATTGGCATTTTTTATGATCCCGAAAACCCCAAAAAAATATTCTTACGGTTTTATTTATTTATTTTTCTTAAGTTTTAGTATGTCTTCTATGGTACAAAAGCTATGTCACTCCAATCTTAGACGCAAGTTCCCCATTGCAAGAAAAGAAAAGGAAATGTATCTGAGACTAAGATGTAATTTTGTGTGTGCGTGTGTAAGTGCGTGAGATGTATAAGAGTTAGGTCCTCTGTATCAGAGGAAGATCATCATCAGCCTATGCTTGTCCACTGCTGGACATAGGCCTCTCCTATAGCACGCCACTGAGCACGGTCCTCGGCTACTCTCATCTAGCTCTTGCCAGCCGCCCTGCGAAGATCATCGCTCCACCGAGTCTGAGGACGTCCCACACTACGTTTACCGATCCGCGGTCTCCACTCGAGAACTCGTCTACCCCATCGGTTATCAGTTCTTCGGATAATATGGCCGGCCCACTGCCACTTCAGCATGCTAATTCGGTGCGCTATGTCGGTGACTTTGGTTCTCTGTCGGATCACCTCGTTTCGAATTCGATCTTTCAGGGAAACCCCGAGCATAGCCCTTTCCATAGCACGCTGAGCGACTTTAAATTTGTGGACCAGCCCCACCGTGAGTGTCCACGTTTCGGCACCATATGTCATGAAGAGGAAGATAATTGTGCATAAATCTATAAAATTGGTGTTCATGTTCAGGGAGGTTTTGCACTCATATGAATTGATATTTCGGATATCGATATTTATTTTAATAAGGTGAGGTGGATTGATACCAAGTTAAGAGACATGTGCACCCTATTAGAAACAGGGGAGACATAATTTTGACCCAATTTACAGCCTATTTCATTTTACTCTGCCAAAAGGCACTGCAATATCTAACTGAAAAGTGCAAAATATTAACTTTAATATTACACGAAGGGAAGAGTTTCGAAGGAACATTCATGACTTATTTATTTCTTATTTTTTTATTCATTCTTTAAACTTAACATGTTCACTTTTAAACTTTTGCATATACTAGAAGTGGTTTAATAAATTTATCGATACTGAAGAAGCAGTTTTCTGAATTTAATGATTCACTGCGTTAACCTGGTCATCTCGCAATGGTAGTGGTGAATAAAACCAAACGTCAAGAGCGGTGGTAGCGGAGCGGTAGAACGCCGGCTTCTCATTCGGGAGGTCGTGGGTTCAAATCCCGACATGTACCAATGACTATGTCTTCTAAGTTACGTACATTTGCGAAGTTATAGTAGCAATACCACTCGATAACTGTGAAGAAGAACATCGTAAGGATACCCTAGTGTCTGAGGTATTTACATACCTTAGCGCTCGCTACGTACAATGGCCCAACTATGAGGCTAATCTCAGGTCTAGTTAGTTAGTTAACTAAGTAACCAAACGTCAAAAAAGATACAATTTCTTACTTACCACTTCATCAACCTTTAAATAATGAAACAAGTTTAGTCACATCTGAGAGTAAAACCTAATTATAACCATAACATTCACAAGCTTAAAATAAAAAAAGCAAAAATACTTACAGGACCAGATCTTTTGGTGCTTGAAACTGTGAAATCGGGACAGAAGAGTAGGTCCTGAAACAAAAGTCAAACTTTAATATTAACATTAACTGGGATTAGCTAGGGGTATATTATAATGATAACCGGTGGTAGCCTAGTGGGTAGAACATTGAACTCGGAAGCGGGAGACCCAGGTTCGATTCCCAGTGACCTATGACTTTTCTTTCTAAGTACATTTGTGAAGTTAAGGTAGCAATACCACTCGCTAACGGTGAAGGAAAACATGCATCGTGAGGAAAATTGGGTGGCTGAGCTATTCACATACCTCAATGCTTGAAATCGCCAATCCGCGATCTCTCTCTCTCTCTCTGGGAGAAGGCCTGTGCCCTATAGTGGGACGTATATAGGCTGCTTATGATATTAGTGATGAAAACCCTATCCAAAGAATGCAACTAGGTACCGAAAATCTTTCATAACAAATCTGTACAATATTCCCATTATTTATTCTCTCCCTAAAACATAAATTTCTAATTGTTTCAAAATTAACCCTCAAAAAAGCTGGCCATTCTAAGCGATCTGCGGGATGACCATTTAGCCCGAAGAAAGTTATGACCATTGTTTTTAAAAATACTGAAGTGCGGAAAACCAACGAACACTTACACATATAGCATTGATGAGGGACTGTGCGAGTGGCACCGACTCGTTCTCCCCGGACGCGGGCAGTGAGGACCAGAAGAAGCCCTGCCATTCCGGCTCCTCCAGCATGTACGGCAGCAACCGCGTCAGTAACCGGGCGCAGTTTAGTGCTGGACAGTTATTCACATTCAGTTTTACTTAACATGTTTGTTTCTTACACTTTATTGCATTCATAATATTGCCATGTTAATCCAACACATTCATAGAAACGTGATTAATTGTTCTCTTTATTCTTATGGAATGGTATAGCATCCTCTTTCTGGGAACTTGTTGAATAAAATTTGTTCAGTAAACTGTTGGTATAAATTTGCTGATATGTGATACTATTCTGTCTGCAAATATACATAAAAACAACCAGAGCATACCGACAAATAGGTAGATGTAGAATTTTTGTTAAGAAGTTAAGATTATTTGACCAAATAAACGGGTTGGCTTGGCTATAGGGACTGTCTAGTAGACTTTAATTATTTATGATATAAGTATAGAGGGTTTGTCGGGGTTCAATTCAACCCATTTAGCGTATCTTTTACTACAGGCGCCGCGATATTAATTTATTACGACAAAATTTATTAAAACAAAACTTACGAAATATGAGCAAAAATAAAACATCTTCCGTCAAAAACTGTCGAAAACTATGGCGACGCACAAACGAACTTGAGTGAGCAAAAACGGAAAGCAATAGTGAGAAATTTTCTTCTGTGAAAAACCGTTTTTCTCACTTTCAATTCAGTTAAAAAAAAAATTATTTATTATAAAAACAGAATGTTTACTCAATGAACGTCAAAGTTGTTAGATTCGACATCAGCACACCACTCACCTCCCCTCCCCCCCTACTCCCTAACTTACTAGACATTCCCTATAGTTTAACCAAATAAACTAGTCACAGCATGACTTAATGGTGCAGCAAAGTTTTCAATTAGTTACAACATGGTCAATAGTAGGGTCGGATTTAGAAGTCCGGAGGCCTTGGGCAACAAAGAGGTGGAGCCCCAGTTTATTTTCCAAATAAAACGAACTATTTTTTTAACTCTACTTTGTCAATAAATAATTAAGTGCAAAACCAAGTACATTAATTTTAGCATTTAACAAACACACAAAAATATAATCGAACAGATGCATGTAATATACACTTGTCAACGCTCATGGTACAGACAAAAAACGGGGGAAACAGGTATCGACGCAAAAACGGGGCTCGGGGATAGGCCGAATAGGCTTGTAAAATCCGCAGTAAACTATAAATTCCTCATCCAAACTCGGAATCTTTATTCTATTGTGGACACACAGACAGTCAAAGGGTTTTTATACATTGATTGTGAACATGAACTTAAATATTATTTTCACACCTGCTATTCAGAAAAGATCCCTTGATTCCCTCAAATGAGGGATCAAAGTTGTACTTTTCTTCCCTGATATTCTAGTTTATTTTTATTGCCCTCAGCATGATCCGTGTGCAGATTTTCACAAAATGTAATTCCAATTCGATTTTTATTTTGCTGCAATCGATCATAATTGTCTTCCACGGCACATAAATAATTTTTCCTTATAGCAGGTGTGAAAAGCAGTATGTGTCACTCGGTAGCAAAATTATTTCCGTCTTGGGCGTAAACACTTGAATCCCTCGCTACGCTCAAGATTCTACTTTAGAATCGCTTCACTCAGGATTCAATATACCGCCCTCGCCGTAAATATATCATTTTGCTCCCTTGAGACACAATCTACTATTTCTGTCCCTAGTGATTTTCGAATGTATCTTCGCTTATTTAGTTTGAGGAATGCATTGACAAGAAATCCTTCATCTAGTTAAAAAAAAGGTAACGGTTGAAACAAATTTTAACATTCCATTGTTTAGTTTTTTGGATAATTTCAATTATTTAAAAACTTGCACGTACCTAACTCAATTTTTTTTTTTTTTCTTTTTAATCAACGACAAGAAAAAGGAAAAAAACTTACACTGATCGGTTACATTACAGCAAGCAAACCATACTTTTTGGCAAAATATAATAAAAAAAGAACAGACAACTACATGAAGACAAAATTACGCACGGAAACTTCAACGGACACATCCTCTCCTCGATGGTGACTCATGACTCGATTGTTAATATTAGCGTTTGACTCCTTGTCGCGACAATGTGGGTTTGGTATGACAGTTGAAATTCTTCAATAATTATATAAATGAATGAATTTTTTTTATATTCTTTTATGCAGTAAGGGAGTAAGGTTCGTGATTGTGCACCTATTGAAATTAATTTATATTTATAACATTATGGAAAAAATACAGTCGAAACACAGAATTGAACACCCAACCTCCGAGGCTGCAGGCAAGTACCACCCCACTGAGCCATTGGGATACTCGCTCAAAATGGGGTATAAATTGCATTAGTGCTTATCAGGGCTATTTGAGGTTTCGATATTTTACTGATGGCCTGATTGAAGTGAACAAATATAGAACGTTAAATTTTGAAACCTTTTTACTTTTAAAATGAATAATTTTTTTATATTTGTGAACAATATAATCATGTTTGCACAAAGTACAGATAGAGACAGAGATAGAGATAGAGCCAGACAGAGGTAGAGATATAACAGCAAAAAAAAATATCAAAGGAAAGTTTTACTAACACTAGTTGTTTACTTGTCGGAATATGAAGATTTTTTTCTGAAGTCTCTATTTTGGGGGCCCCTCTTTAGGGCCACGGGGGTATAGCCCCGGATGCCCTCCCCTAAATCCGGCCCTGATCAATAGTTCTGTTCGTAATAATTGTCTCACTAGCTTTTTCTGATGGAGTATTCTATTGAGAGACTTATGAATTGCATGACCTTCCGCCTTGTTGTTGTAATTATCTGTATAAGTAGGTACCCGTCAGTTGCTCCTTTTGTGTCCGACAGCTGCTGTCAACCGTCTTGACCATCTTCTCTACAGCTTTGTATACAAGAGTGGCCAAGTTGTTTGGAGACTCTTCACGCAGCGCCCGGATCTCGGCGCCCGGGACCAGCGCGAATACATCCTGCACGCTGGTCACGCTCTCCGACCAGAACTGGTCCCAGAAAGCATCGTCCGCCGCGTCAATAGGCTGAAATAATCAATGTTATCAACAATCGAGCCAATGTTTCCTTTGCGTAGGTGGATATTTCGAAACGAGCGTCAAACCACCTGGGACTTAGAAGTCAGTTGAACGACGGCCTTCCTGAAATTCAGTTTTGTGTCAGCGTTACCCATTTTTTAGCTCGTATTTGTTAGAAATCTAATTATTTTTCCATTTCCATCGATCTGACGAAACTTGCAAAACAGAACTTTGACAGTTGACTGACGTGTCATAGACAAAGAGAATATAAGTCATAGACAATAATTAGATGACACTCTTTTGGGTTAAGAACCCAAAAAAACCGGTGAATCGACACGTCACAATCTACACGCGGGTTTGTTTTTGACATCACTAAGAAAAAAAAGTCTAGGTTTGTCATATCTATGAAAATTATTTGAAGTTCGAAAAATGGCTGCCGTAAATCTTGTGCGAAGTGCTTTCGGTGGATTATTACGAAAATCCACCACCTATAGGGTACCTACGGTGTGCAGATTATCCACAATTGTTCTGCAACAAAAATACCATACAGTAAAAACCGCAGTCAAACTATACAACAGCCCAGTCGTTAACAATGGGGTAAGAAGTTTCCTAATCAATATTCGATGATTTGACGTGATTATCATCATTCCTTGTTACGAATTATTTAGTTAAATTACAATTTTTGATCAATTAAACTATGATCCAAGTCCCATTGACTAAAAGACCAGTTCTGCCTTTTCTTTATAACCTCAAAATGTCTGTTGCATAACATTTGTGTACAACGGTGCTAAAAACTGTTTAGGTGCAATCTCAGCGCATTCGGCAGTACGCGTCAGGTGCGGCGGCGCAAAAGCAAGTTGAGGAGCGAGTGCTCAAAGTGTGCAAGGCTTACGACAAACTGAAAGAATGTCAGGTAGTGTCACTTTGTTATTTACGTTAGATATTTGTTTCAGGGTCTGAATGCCGCGGTCCGCATGTACAGCCACGGCCCTCCACTTACCATAGATCTTATCCAACAAAGGGTGCTACTAGTTCTCAAACTTTATGACAAAATTACCCCTACAAAGGTAGCCAACTTCCCAATCAAAATCATTCAGTGTTGCATAGTACCATCATAATATTTTATAATCTGTTCCATTTTAGAGATAACATTATAGTCATGTTCCTTATTAATTTTCAGCTGACCCTCGAGTCCCACTTCATGACTGACCTGGGCTTGGACTCTTTGGACCATGTGGAGGTGATAATGGCCATGGAAGACGAGTTTGGCTTTGAGATCCCCGATGGAGACGCAGAGAGACTTGTGCGACCCAAAGACATTGTCCAGTATGTTGCTGACAAGCAGGACATCTATGATTAGGGCAAATCAAAGGGCTTTTGGAAATTCAATGAGTTACACCAACTGGTAGCAATGTTTAGAGAAATTCTTTGTTATTCCTGCAGTTGGTCTAAGACTTTGAATGCTTTAGTTTAGTACCAGTTTACAATTTAATTGTTATTCAATATAAGAACGAGCAAGAAAGTGAAAATGGCTGAACATCTTGTCCTAACCATGAGGTGTATAGCGTATGTAAATTGTTTTTATTCATTACAAGTCTATTAGTTTAGATTATTTGCTGATGTAAATGGATGCAATAAACAGGTCCGATGCTATCAGTCACAAATTGTTTTGATTTCAAGGGAATTATTAACCTATTTGGACTTCAGACCTGTGTCTCCACTAGTCAACCCCCTTAAAATCCAAAAATCACATTTGTTGTAAGTATGGAAGAATAAAAAACCGGCCAAGTGCGAGTCGGACTCGATGGGTTCCGTACCAGTATTTCATTAGACACAAAGGTCGAAAAAAAAACGGGAAAAAATCATGTTTCAAGTATGGGAGCCCCCCTTAAATATTTATTTTATTGTTTTTAGTATTCGTTATAGCGGCAACAGAGATACATCTGTAAAAATTTCAACTGCCTAGCTTGCACGGTTCACGATAGACAGTGAAGTATAATAGGGTCCTGTTTGGCACCCTTCGGATACAGAACCCTAAAAATGGAGTTTGCTTTTGTCTAAAATGTAAATAAAAAAGGATAATATTTTACACATTTTTATTTGAAGTTTTACACATTTGGACAACAATTTCCATCTGTTCATAAATAAAGAAAAGTACTATTCTCTAAGCACGAGTATATTACTATTTACATACAAGCTCTCTTGCATACAGCTAAATGCATCCACTGTACGTACACATCACCACTAGAAAAATTAAGGCTACATTTACATCTTTCTATTTACAGCTTACACAAACAAAGTAAAGTTTGTCTACCAAGGCCCTCTTCCTTACAACTACAATTTAATATGACAACTCGCTGTACATTGCAAAGTCGATTAACAAGTAGGAAGACAGCTAATGGACATTGAATTGTCATAATAAACTATGGTTTTTATACAATGCGGCCCAGGCTGTGAGATAGGGCCTAGGAGGCATTGAAATAAACAGGTGACGGGAAAGTCAACCAGTGACTTCGTATTTTGGCAGTCTCACTAGTACGAAGACAAGCTTCAATATAAATGAAAGTTATAAATACTGCTCATTGACATCTAAAGTTTTTATCAAAACTTCAAGAATCAAGTGATTTTATGTTAAAGGGTACACTAGCAAGCTGTAACCACTGTATGTTACAGTTACCCAAAAAGCATGGTGTTTGTATGAGCTAAAAATAACCCATAATTTCAATTCTCTAGTGAATAGTGTTTTAACATGTCTTTTGAAACAGCAAGTTAGGTTAGGATCAATGCACCAATAACTTGTGTTATTTATAACCCTTTTTAAATATGGCTTCCTAGACAGAATTCCAACACAAACATCCAGGAGGAAATTACTACAAAACCATCTCAATAAAAACCTAAAAAATATATATCCAGGATACTGAAATACAATTTCAAAGGACAGTCTTAAATTCAGATCAATCGGTTTCGGCAGATCCAGGCAGTTAGACAGTCCCGAAGCTACACTACTTGCCCCCGGTTTCTCGTACACTAACAAGCTGTTAATCTACTGTTAACAGCTGTCAGTGGCTTTTTTTGTATGCACATTGGTCAATTGACAGCTGTTAACAGTAGATTAGTGTACGAGAAACTGGGGGTTACCCGTGTGATCCTTAAACATAAACCGACATCACAAGACCTATTTACAGCTACGATCACTGGCTAAAGGTGGGTCAGGCGCGCTTGGAAACGAACCATCGACGAAAGTACACGGTACTGCGGTGGACGAAATCGACGGCGCGCTATCTGAACCGCGTAGAACGCCCACGGCCGGCGGAGCGGAGTCTCCGCGCCGCGTTGGGGTCCACTCGCGCTACACGCACCACTGGCTGCAGCCAGTTCCCTAAAGCTGCCACCGACCGTTTTTTCCGAGATTTTTCCTCTTTTTCTTCACTCTCTGACGCCGACGACCGCGAGGCTCGTTTGTCGCGCTCAGCCTTTTTCTCCTTGTCCTCAACTAACACCTGGATGTCTAACTGCAGTGGTTTGTCATCAGAGTCCTCATCCTCTGCAGTGTTAGTCTCGTCCACTTCCATGCCGTCGAGGGTGTTTTCTTCCGATTTGGGCAGATCTTTGAGCGGTATGTCGTCTTTCCCGTCAGTCTCTGTGAGAGTAGGCTCCTCCGCTTCGCTGCCGCTTTCCTGAGTTGTATCATCGTCGTGTTCCGTCGATGATCCGTCTAAACTACTTCCTGCTTTGTTTTCTGGGCTGTTGGGTTCAGAAGTCTTTTTCGCTTGTTTTTTCTTGAGCGGCCATCCGGTTCTGTTCTTTTTCTTGTGTTTGCCTCGACGACCCCGCGGCCGCGCCGCCGCCTCCGCCACGCCTTCTCGTATCTCGTCGCGGATGATCTCGCAGCCTTCGCACTCTGAGACTAAGCTCAGGACATCAGGGACATTAGTGGAGGTAGTGACAGCGGCTTCTCCCTCCATGACTTCGTCTGACATGTCGTACTCCGCCGCGTCGTCGAAAACTTCCGACAGGAACTGCTGGAGTCGTTCGGACACTTCTTGTGTCTCTGATATGACTGGTTCTAATTTCATGTTGCTTTGCGTCTCGCTGACGGTGTCCTCGGAGGCTGTAGACTTGGTATCGTCAGGTTTCCGAAGACCCGCCGAGCCTAGAATGGCTAACGTTGACGCGTGCTCTCTCGGCGATTTCCTAGGGTGACTTTCTAAAGCTAATAGCGCCGCGGCCGCGGTTTTCTTCCTTATCTTTTGCCGCTTCATGCCTCGCGTGCCGTAGGAGCGCGAGGGTCCAGCTTTCTCATCTCGTTTCACTAAATCACTTAGGGGGCAGCAGTTTGGCTTCAGGGGTGGTAGCTGACCAATTTCGTAGGGTAACTTTGGTGATTTCGACGTGTATAACGCTGTAACAAAGAGAAACATCTATTAGGTTTTCATTCCTAAAATTAGCAAAATATCCATCTCGGAAATGCAATAGTCATACTTACAAAAATATCGCGGCACATTCTTAGTGACTACTTTGTCTTCATCCTGCCGCTTGAATGTCTCGAACCACGGCTCGCTCTGCGGGACAGATTCGAAGGCGAACTCGAGCTGTTCGACCGCCGGCGTGTACTTCAACTTGCCGTCTTCCCACTTCATGCATCTCTCCACCGGTTCCTCCCGCAGCGGACTGACTTCCTCAGCCGGGGCTGGGGCCGGCGACGGCGGGGTTTCTGGCTCCACGGGTGCGGGTGTCGCTACTTCCGCTTCGGGTGGGGCAAGTTTAGAAAGGACCCGCCTGGCTCTTTTTACGACGGGAGGCCCTCGCCGCTTCCGCCGCCGTTTATCTTCGGGCCAGCTGTCTTCTTCAGACGATTCCTCTTTCAGAGCTAGTGGCCGGGCGAGGCGACGCCTCTCAAGCGTCGGCGATGGCTCTGGAGTGCTCTTCCGCGGAGTTTGCCGGATCTCTTTCTCTTCGTCTTCGTTCGAGGATGTAGAACTAGTGGAACTGGCTCGTTTGGGGAACATGAACTGTTCCGCCTCGTCGCTCAAGACAGACAACTCCGAGCGCCGCACCTTCCTGAATTTGACCACGATAGGTTTTCCACCGTTGCAGGTCGGCGGGGAGTCTTTCCGCTTAGTCGGGAACCCTCCGCTGGACCTTAGCTTTGTGCTGACGACCTTGTAATACTGTCGATCTTCTAACTGGGACTCGCTGATGCGTTTGCTGCACCGCGTGTTATGCCTCTCTATAGTGCCGTTCCTTTTCGGACTCTGGTTTCCATTTGTTGTGGAGTCTGGACTTTGCGACCTTTTGGAGCGTTTACTCTTGGACTCGCTGTCTCCGTTGCATAATTTTCGCAAAGACCTTCGCTCCCCGTTGATGGGCGTAGCTTTGTCGAGGAAGGTGGACACGTCTGCGCCCGCGTCGATGAGGGAATCTAGCGACAGGAAGTTGGTGTGGTCACGCACGAACGCCAGGTGATGCGGCGAACGCCGGTGCAGCGCTGCGTCGATGTAGTCAGTGTTACACATCTCACAGTAACCGCCTTTGGGCTCTTCTTCTCGCTCTTTGATACGCGGCCGACTCTTCCGTGTCATTCTAGAATGGAAGGGTTTTTGTTTATTAGAACATCTTAAAATCGTCAACAAATGAGTATAATATAGAATTGAAAACTAGAGAACCTTGTGTTTTCATACTTCAAAATACTGTTGATTTTAAAACTAAAAAAGTTTTATTATTTACTAACCTTTGAGTCTCTGTGGTAGTGTTTGGTAGATTGGTATTAACTTCTTGCCAGGGCTGAGGAATGATGACCTTTTCCTTGGGTGGATCTGGGTCTACCGGTATCTCTGGCCACTCATCGAATTCCTTGTAAACTGGCCGGCAAATCCTTAAAAAGAAAAACGAAATTAGTATTTAGGAAGGCTTCAAAATTTGTACTAAAAAATAAAGGAAGGGATATCATACTTGTCCAAAAACTCAATCTTGATATAATGCTTTTTGAAGATTTTGATAGACTGATTCTTTTTGACCTTGACGCAGAAGAATGTGTCATAAATCTTATCCAATAGTAATACAGCCTGAAATGTCAATAAATTATATATTGTTTCTGAATAAATAAAAAAACCAAGCATTAGTTGAAATAAAGCATCTGAAAATGAAGAAAAAGGATTTTAGTAAAAGAAGTAGACAGCATATTAGTGATAAGAGCAATGTGTAGTGGACATTCATAGCAAACACGAAGACAAAATGTTATGCCTGTTTCTGGATTTATAAAAGCAATGTCCCAGATAACCTTTGATGAAAAACATTGTGAGAAACCGCCATCCGTCAGACTCCTCACAAGCACACAATTATGACTGGAGGGAGTAATTAGGACAAGCATGGGCTGGAGGCTGGCCCCAAAAAGCGACGGCCTGCCACACCGAATCCCAGCAGTGGGCACCAGTTCCCAGATCTCTTAAATATTGCTTTGAACGCTTAAATTCCTCGGGCAGCCCCATGTTACCTACCTTATGTACAGATATTGTGGTGTAGTTGGTGTGGGGCACAGGCGGGACGTCGTCGAGGCGTATGCGCTGCAGCATGAGTTGCGCGCGGCCACGAGGGGCGCCGTCACGCCGCCATGGCGCGGTCGTGGGTGCTGCGGACGCGGGTGCTGCGGACGCGGGTGCTGCGGACGCGGGTGCTGCGGACGCGGGTGCTGCGGACGCGGGCGCGGCGGCCGCGGACGCTGCGGCCGCGTCACGCACGACGTGCGTCACGCGTGCGGTCAGGAACACCTCTTGTTGCTGCAACGGAGGTCAAAACGTGGTTTAGATCCAGATAGGAAGTATCATATCAGCATCTGATTGTCAGTTTGCAGTTACACTTTGATTTAGAAAGAAAGAAAGACATTTATTTAAATTGTCACAGAAAAACAAAGTAAACACGAAGGTACCTACACAAACAAAATACACGAAAGACAACAAAACAAAAACAATTATTGTCTTGTCTTAGGGGTTATCCATTAATCACGTGAGGCTCGAAACGGCGGAAGGGGGTGCAGAAAGAAGTCACGAAATTTCATTACCAGGGAAGAGGGGGGGATGTAGTGAGATGTTACGTGTATTAATTTTTTCTTGCAGCATGACGGTGCAACGATTTCCCCGTGAATTTTATTAAGATACTTTGTACCAAAAAAACACACGTGATTTTTGGGTATAAAACCTCACCACGTATCACCGTGGAGGAGGTGGGTTAAAAAGTTGCTAAAAAAATCACGTGACTAATGGACGACCCTTAGCCCCCAAAGGACTTGGCAAAAAATTGTAGCCGCAAACTGAACTTTAAAAACTGGCTGCTGTTACTCAGAGCCCTGGCACGCGACATGGGCATGGACACGGAACTATTAACTCCGGAACTGCCCTCGCTGAACGCAACGTATAGGTGGCCCATACTAAGTTGGACACAGATCTGTGGTTAATCACAGTCTTTAACCCTTATGTGACCATAGGGATAATAGTTCCCACTTTAAATTGAACCTTATCTCCTCGAAAACTGAAACTCTGTATATGAAGATCTATTTTATTTACCCATGTACATGAATAAACTTGAGATAAAGTCCAAAACTATAGAAAATTATAGAAAAGTGTAATTTAATTCCAGTCACATTTAGGAGTCTGAAAAAGCTACTCATTTTGTCTAAATTACTTCAGACAAAGTTGTCACATCATGGCCACATACATATTTTTTATTAATAAATTGGCGCATACTCCCATCCCAGGTTTGCCATCCCTGACCTGGGCTGTGCGCTGCATTTTTGTACTAGAAACTGGTCAGGTACCCGGTTACTCCACACAAAAACTGAACTGGGTATGCAACCAATTCAATTTAGTGAGAATATACATCTGATTGCAAGAATAACTATTTGCCTATGCAGATTATACACACAGCAGTAGCTGTAATGGTAACACATAAGCAATATATTCAGCCCACCTACTCAGTCACTGTATAATACTTTGTTTTACATGCAAAGGCATCGCTTGCAATGACTGTATCAATTGTTTTTGTTACATGTGACTTTGGTACAAAACTGTAAAGGTGGATCTGCTGCAGACTGTGTTTGTCTGGATATCAGGCTGACAAAAGTTACAACAATCAATAACAGTAAATTATTCAGTAGTTTCATTTTATATTTTTAGCGTAAAGATGTACTAAGGGTCATCAGTGTTTAAATAATGTAGGTGTGTGGAAAAATATGCTGATTCCAATGCAGGTGAACTAAAGTCCAATCAAAATGCTGAATCATAACAATTTTCAGTGGGATGAGTAACAATTCTTAATGGCAACATCAGCAGAATGTAAATAAAGATGTCAGGAACTGATGTTGGCCACCAATTTAGCGAAACATTCCAAGTTCAGACACAAAGGTGTTTTGGGAGTCTATGCAAGTAGGTACTAGGCACGCATGACATCTTGTATAAAGTAGGTAGGTAGTAGTCGCGCGTGTGGCGGCGAGCGAGCGCCGACATAACGCTACCTACATGTTGTAGCGACTTGAGCGTTTCCGCGAACACGGCCGGCGCAAGCCAGGCGCGGCGGCGGAGCTCACGGGACTCCCTCGCTCACGAGTCCCGGCTTCGACAACGGTCCCGCGCAAAAAATAACAACCCCCAGATCGTCACACCAAACCCGCCCCTAAGACTACCGCCTTAAGACCTATATCTCCATCCCAAGCAAAAGTAATATCAACTGTCAAAAATTAAAGCGTGTGTATGCTTTCAAAAGTAAAGCTCAAACAAAATGAGTCTAGAAAATCGAACTGTAATGAATGCAAGAGAAGCGCGAGCGGGCGCGCCGCGCGGCCTCGAGTCGTTGCATTTTACGCTGCGGCGGTGGCTCTAAAAGCGAGCGTACAAAAGATGACCTAAAATCGAACGCCAGCCGAGCGCTCGGCGAAACGGTCGCACAACTCGTTTCTGTACATTTTAACCCGATTCACGGTTGCGGGCGGAACGTGTGGACATTATGCGATAGATATACTCACACAAAAGCTGTCCGAAAGGTCTCCGCGCTCCGCTTATCACAAAAATAAGTAACTATACTAGTCACAGAGAGGAGTACTTCGTCACTATAAGAAACACCAGAAATTCACGCACTTTCACTCAGTTACAGTCCCTACTAATACACACAATTATTCGACGATATGAATGCTATACCCAGGATGCTATTTAAAGTCATCAAAACACTTTTATCAAATAATATTGTAAAAGAAACAACAAACACAAATCTGACACACAAAATGGAGATATTTCGCTACGGCTAGTTATTGTTTTTGTCACCAGGGGCGCTGCTGTGCTAACAAGTGGAAGGGCGGCCGTTGCTATTTCATTGGTCCGTTTGGAAATGCGTTTCAATTCACAAAAGAAATGCAAATTACCGAAATTAAATCTTGTTTTTTTTCTGCAACTAATACAAAACTAAAATAAAAAAAAATGTTTTAGTAAATTCTATCAACACATCAATCGAACGTACTTTACATATTAAACTTATTGACAGGCTAAAAGTAAAATAGAATCAAATGTAAAATGAGTGATAACGGAACGTTGATAATCTTATGAAATGAAGATGAACTCAAGAACCGCGGTAATGGTTCCAAGTTGACGCTATTCACTTTGTCAACGTAATCAATTTTCCAGACTATTTTTTGTGTTCGATCTATGAGGTTGTGGAGCCCACCACCTTCTAAACACAACGGGAACAAACCCAACGCGGGTCCAATTTGATTCCCGCCTATTGGATCCCCATTTTGGCGGCAGAATCAATGACCAACTCACCAATCCCAAGTCTGCTATTCGTTTGGATAGTGTACGAGAAACCCCGTTATCTTGCACATCCAGGTAGAAGCAGAAACTCCTCTTTACTGCAAACAGAACACACACTAAAAAACGATTCTAATTTAAGAATTTCGGTCACACTGAGGTCAGGAATATGGCGCACCTTGATTATATTTTTCCTCCAGACTATTAATTGAAACCATTATCATTAGCAGTTTTTTAACCAGAATTTTTACTGCACTATTTGTTGATGGCTGCTTCTAGTTTGGCGGATACATCAGAGAAATTGAAAACAGATGAAGTGAATAATGTCTGTTTTACGAGAAGAAAAATTCATTTCGAATTATATTTGTTCAAGCATCGAAACAAAAAACTCGAAATGTCACTTTTATTGACAGACAGCTGAGAGTTATGGACAAGATAGAGTTGGATCCACGCTGTGGTGATCGATATCAATCGATGAACCGATTCATAAGTAAGCTAACGAATGATAATCGTTTCTATTCTAGGGATGGTTTCGATTCGTGACTAATAGCCGATAAAATTTGGCGAGAGTAGGTAGAAGGGCCGACAATAGACTCCTCCATAGAGAAGTGTGGACGCCTCAGGGCGCGTGTCGACGAACGTGCCATACAAATCGGGCTCAAACTATAACGCCAGAACTTGCACGTAATGCCTTATTTGTAATGTATGAAGAGTTAATTAATATTTGAGTTATCTCGTAAAATAATGTTTTTATGCATGTACAACCTTATAAGAAAACATTCAGAATTCATACATTAATGTATGGTAGGTACCCGGCTGCCTTCGACTCTGTATGCCTCATATGCCTTCACGATTGTTTTGTTTTTATTTTTGTTTTTTTGCCGTTCGTGTATTTTGTTTGCGTACTTTCGTGTTTACTTTGTGTTTCTGTGACAATTTAAATAAATGTCTTCTTTCTTTCGGTACCACTTGACTAAATTGACTTTTGTACGGGTTATATTATGAAAAGTATTATAATCGCAGAGAAAAAATACCACGTTTATTTATCTTTTAACATAGTCTCTCCGATTATGTTAATACATTTTTTGGTGCAAGTTCTCCATTACAGTGTTAACCCGGTGGAGCCCGGCCATGCACCATTGACCAGCTCTTGGAATGACAGTACAAATTACGAAAATGAATGAACAAATTCTGCCGAGCTTTTTAACTGTTTTTAACCGACACACTCCTCGAAATTGTAGAGCAACTATGACACTTAGTGTAAGGGCATATTTTGCTGAACAGTCTCAATATCACTTTTATGCAACAGCATTGCAACAGGGTCCGTTGTCGCTATTCCACAATAGATGGCGTTTAGAGCGCAGAAAAATAATACATTTTTAGATACCGTACATACCATAGCATAAGCATCTTCAGCTACCCGCGCGTAGAAGGTTCGCCGATGAGTACCCGGCCTTCCTACGACCGCGTTATACCCTCAGTGCAGAGACCTAATTATGCGAACAAATTCCTGTCGTAATCCTGACGTTTGCGATGGCAATTAGAATAGGCGGTGGGAATCGTTCAAGATTTGATGCGCGTAATTTATATTCGGTCACTTAGGAGGGATACTCATCGGCAAACCTTCAGGTAGTACATATATCCATCCTACGTGGTCCCACGGCAGGGTACAGGCGCAGTACAATAAAGAGTAGCATTAGCGAGTGGTTCTGCTAAAGAAAATTCATAAATCTATTTCATATTCAAGCAAGATTTCTTAGCCGTCACAGTTGGTATCACCAGAGGAATAGCTAGAGTTTGACTCGAAGGCTTTTATAGGATTTTTCTTTTAAGACTTTTTGCGCTAGTAAACCTCATGGATTCCCAGTGGTAGAGAGCTCAGGGTCCTCAGGGTCGCAACTTGCAACATAACCATTTACCGGAGACTTGTAAAATACTATTTTGTCAAGTTTTGGGCCCAGCTTGTCAAAAAACATTGCTCTTCGTAAATTGCAATTTACCTACTAAAAAAAAAACTTTTTACCCCTCAATGATTGCAATCAGTTGTGTTCACATTGGCATACTCTACAGGTGTGTAATTTTAGTCCGCACAGGGGCCTAATTACGCGCACCAAATCCTGAGCGATTCCAATCGTCTAACTGTCAAATTAGTATGGATGATGTCGTGTGGTGCGTGGTAAATTACTATTAGTCAATTACTCACACATACACTGTAAAGACAAGTGATGTGCAAACGATCTGTGACTATGTTCACGTTACCGCCAAACGTTTGTACGGACTATACCTTATTCACTTGTATAGTTTATTACAAGATTATTTTTATGTGTAACTCACCATGTTGTGACCCCAGCAAATCAAATAATAATAATGGTTGCTAAGGTAAACAGAAATTAACCATAGAACCTGCAGTCTTAGCATAGAACATAATATCTTATTTGGTGAATTAAAGGAGAGGAAGAGTAGGTATTAAAACACAAGGACCCGCTTAAAACAAACTTATATTATTTTTTAATTTACAAATTACAATATACATTTTATTTTAAATATACATTAATTAGCCACCTAGCAATAAACTGTTTCTGTATATTTCCAAGTAATAAAAATTGCATGTTGTATATAGTTCGTCAATGCACACATTGCAACGCGTGATATTTTCTTATTTTAATGTAGACAAAACTGGATAGATTATAAAAATATACTCTCGAGCATGTAGTAAGAGGTAATGAAATGTCGATGAAGAGAAGTGAAAAAAAAGAAGCCTAATTATGCGTATAGTCCGCACAGATCTTTTTGGCGGTAACGTGAACATAGTCACAGATCGTTTGCACATCGCTTACTGTCTTTACAGTGTATGTTTGAGTAATTGACTAGTAGTAATTTACTAAGTATCACACTACGTCAATTACTCACACATACACTGAAAAAACAGTAAGCGATGTGCAAACGATCTGCGACTACGTTCACGTTACCGCCAAAAAGATTTGTGCGGACTATACCAAATTTTGTCGGAATCCTGACGTTTCCGATAGCAATATTAGTAGGTATCGAATTTGACAGGTAGACGATTGGACTCGCGCGACTTAATAATGACCAAAAACCTGCATTTGGGTACCCACAAATCAGTCTCAAGTTCTTTCGTTCTCGCAATGCTATGCATCGCTGCAGAGGGCGGCGGGCGAAATTCCTTGTCTTGCCACTGCAACGCAACTTTACACTGACCGATGTTTCATTGGACCATTTCAGTTTCACTACTTGTCAATCTTGGGTAGAAATTAAAGAGCTAAGATTTTTGCTAAGGTTTTCTGCAACTATTTTGCGGTATAGTTGACAAAAATTTGAGTAGATTAATTAGTTAATGTACCCGCGTTATTTGTCATCGGTATGAGGAGGGTATTTTAATTCGGAATATTTTAGAAATTGATTTATGTATGTTTCGTTTTTATGCCACGCGCGTCGAGTTCTGACGATGGGCAGTGCGTTTCCATGTTATTTTACATTCTTGAAGCCAGCCTACCGACGGCCAGCAATACCAGCAACCCACTCGTTTTTTTGCCGCGAATATCGGAGTTTCAATATTTCAAAACAGGAGATCAAGCTTGTTTAGAAGAAGGCGAAGTTTGCGAAGTTTCAAATATTTCTTATGCCGCTTACAGGCCGAATTTCACAGTAACGAATACACTGATTCGGCTACAATTCGTTCGAATCCATCCGGTTGGTCTTTGTCTAACATTAGCAGTAAAGTCGACATTGGAAACGTTAAACTAGTCCATTGAACCACGGTCTAGACCACAGCATTCTCTGTTAAAGTGGGCGAAGTCTCGGCAAAGTGATAAAACGCAGTGCCGATTTCTTTACACACTTTTTTGTCCAAATTATGTATAGAGTCCTAATGCCAATATAGCAAACTGCCTTTTAAATTACTGCCCACCATAACTTCTAAAAGCTAAAGAAGTGTGAGGCGCTGTTATGCTGGCAACCCATGGTGCGTTCGGGCGCGTGATTCCGCCGCGAGCGGTGCGTTCGGGTGCGCGGAAACACGCACCGTGGGAATCTAGACGCGGACGAGCACGGGCAGTCACGCACCGCACCGCACCCATAGAGCGAGTCGGAGCGCGATAGAGGGCCCGCATCGTATGAACAGTCGACAGCAGATCAACATATACAGGTTTACATTATAGTTGCTTGTCACCCGTAACATAACTGAGTAGAGTGCACGCCCGTAAAGGTTGATGGGTTTACTTATACATTTATCTAATCGCGATTATTTAACTCCTGACGTTTAGGCAGCGTTGCAGTTGCCGTGGTCAAGTGGCGAGTACTGTCAATTATTGTAGGTACGAGGGTATTCAAAGTATTCCCGGTATCGGGGTGATATACTAATGATGAGGTTAATTAAATTATCTCATCAGTTGAAGACACTCTTTGAGGGTATAAATATGAAATTTTATTTAATTATTATGAACAGGCAACTACGATGATGACTGATACGAAAATGTTGAAAAAAATCGGGCATCGCGCTCTAATAAAATTTCTTACAAAACAAGGAACGCCTCAAGAGTTATTCACGAAGAAATGGTGCCTGTTTACCGGAGCATCCTTCATTTTCTACTATTCAAAAGTGGTCTAGTCAATTTAAACGGGGCAGAGAGAATATTGAAGACGTGCGATTAGTGTCACTACTGAAGAAAACGTCAAAATCGTTGAGAAACTTGTCCTCGAAGATGCCCGAGTAAGAGTGAAAACATTAGCAGAATGAACTAAGCTAAACGTGGGTACCATTTACATTATCCTTCATGAGCATCTGAATCTGTCAAAGGTCAGTGCAAGATGGGTGCCGCGAATGCTTACGGTGCTTCAGAAACAAGTGCGAGTTGAGGGTTGCAAGGAGTTTTTGGAGCTCTGTGGTGAAGATCCAGATAGAATTTTCGACCTAATCGTTACCGGTGATGAAACGTGGTTTCATTACTATGATCCTGAGAGCAAGCAAGAGTCCACGCAGAGGCATAAAAAAAGGAACATTTTTGAGTCAAGGTACAAAATATTTTTAAGAGGGTTTTAAAAGTTACTCACCCGTTCAACTAAGTGTATTGCGGTGATTTGGGACTACATTGAAAAATAAATTATATTCAGAATTTTCTGCTTATTCTTTCATGTCTATACCCAGAATACATTGAACGCCCCTCCAAGTGAGGGTAGATGCTCTACCATAGTTAAATGTATAACTATGTTCGAGTATCGTGAGTCATTGAAAAATAATATAAATACTACTATTCGGAGGTTGATGTGTCGTCAACTGTATCTTCGAAGTTACCGGCTCGCGATGAATCCGACGCACCGGACCGCACACGAGCGAGCGCCTTCTTCCCACGGTACGTCGGTCGGTGCGGAAACACGCGTGGTGGTGCGCAATATCGCGCACCGTGGGAATCCCACTTTAGAATCCTTATGTTATCCCGAGTGACAGGGCACTGAAACTGGCAGTCTGCTTTATTTTATTTTTGTAATACATAATTTATTTGCACTGTTGGCCCACAAGGACGTCCGTGTACTCTAGGGCGACTGTTTTTCTTCTTTCTGGTCGCCGTTGGAGTTCCCGTTTATGAGCGGAATGGACAGGCTGATCGGAGGCGCCGGAATTACCTAGAGGAGAAAAAAAAAAACTATATTATTTGGGAGAAAAGTCCCCGCAGTGTTTGGATTCAATCGTCCACACAGATGTTACTTTGAACGGGGAACATTTTGCAAAATGTCCTCCTATACAATAATCTCAAAATGTCCTTCTACACAAAAATTATTAATAAAATAACATAAATAATAACTTCCACACAACACAATCACTTGTCCTGATCCCAAACTGGGATACCCTGTGCTATGGTAACCAGGCAAAAACATGGAAATACACCCAGCTGACTGAGGCTAATTGTACATATGTACGGCGACCTCCAGTGCGAATCGAACCCACGACCTTCAGCGTGGTAATCAGACCGCTAGACTAACGAGGCAGTCTAGACCACAATTTGTATGTGGACGAACCACTTTGCTTTGAGCAACATTCTGCAACATGGATAACATTGTGCTTTGTAGAGAAACAGAGCGTTTAAAGTGCGTATGACCAGAAAAAAACGTATACTATCTGTTCACATCATCATCATCATCATCATCAACCCATTATGTCCCTACCAAGGGGCACGGGTCTCTTCCCTGAGGAAGGTATAGGCCATACTCCACCACGGGGGCCAAGTCCGGATTGGTAAAGTAAAGTAAAGTAAAGTAAAGTAAAATTTATTGAAATAACACAGTTACAGCATATTTTTGTTACATAATAATATTTTGTTTAACAAAAGAGGTGGGTAGGTGCACAATACACAGTTTAACGGCAATCCCCAAACTAGGCGAGGCCTGTATCTTGGGGACTTTATTAGTGTTCACAGAATACATTTTTCACGGCAAGCTAATTACGCAACACGGTTACCTTACAAAATAAACGTTTTTGTGAATATCTAATCTAGAAAAACACACTACTATATGGCATTAATTTGAATGTTAAATATATATAAATATATACGAATATATATGAATACTCAAAATTATATTGTATAAATATATACAATATAAATCCATTATAGTATAAGAATATATATTTGTATAACTACATAAATATTAAATATAGATAATTCAAAAGTAAAATAATAATAAATATATTTAGTTATGTACCTGGTTTTGCTTGTAAATACAATAACTATTATTATTATTTAACAATCTTAAATAAGTTTTCGGTATCAGTATAATTCTGCCTGTTCAAGTATTTTGTAATAGAGATTTTTGCTTCAAAATATGTCAAGTTTATTAAATTACACGACAGCATCAATTTATTATACAAGAAAGGAAAAATAAAAGGGTGGAAGCGCTGTGCAAATGATGTTCTACATAACGGTAAAGGTATTCTATGGGGCCTTCTTGAAGAGTTTGGTTCTGGTTTGTGCATAAGTTGAGTAAGTACAGCTAATCGAACAAATAACTAGTGGCTTGACTAGTGGTGGAGGCTTGTAGACTAGTGGCTCGTCTACTGTCAGAAGTTGTCAAGCTGCCCTAAGGCCTCTGACTTGGCTTAACGACTGCCATCTATCGAAGGCAGCCGGCACCAACCGCTTAACGTGCCTTGCGAAGCACGGAATCTGTTCACATAATATTATTTAATTAGTATGTACACAAACCCAATTGTTAGTATACGCGAAATTGGGGGTTAGAATCATTAACAGCTGCCAGCTCGTGTTTTGTATGTTATTTGGTGCATGCAACGACCAATGAATGTTGTATGTTGACGACAGAACGAGAATGGTCTCTGCCATGTTATGTTGTTTGGCCAACTGATAGCTGCTAACAGAAAATTAGCAGATTAGAGTCACGGATTGTTAGTGTAAGAGAAACAGGGGGTATAACTTGTATAAATAAATACAATAGATAAAAAGTACCCGAAACCGGCGTGCGTGCATGCAACGACTAATGAGTGTTGAGGAAGCGAAAGTGATCTGTCAGGATCGTAGCAAGTGGCAGTCCCTGGTCTCTGCCTACCCCTCTGGGATACAGGCGTGAGTTTATATATATATAATAGATACGTGCCACGCACCCCCCAAAACAAAGACACACACCAACAAATATAGAAGACCGTCTAGGCTCATACAATCCACCACCAATAACAGTAGGTAATAATTTGGAATACTTCTCGAGACTCGTTGACCGTTGTTCCCCAATTTTGAGAGCCGAATTTGTGTTGGTATGATATGAAAATGGTTTGCTTTCATAGTTAATAACATTGTGATTCGATTTCTCACACGCACCCACAGTTATTCTATCTAATCTGTGAATCCAGTCTATTTACTAATCTGTGTACAGTACAGGAGTTTAACGGGTACTCTATGTGTCAAGGGTCTATAGGGAACACGAACTACCCGCACGTGTTTGTTGGTCTATTAAATATCCGTTTCGACATCGTCATCCTTTTCGCCCTGTTTAGGAAGAAAATAGTTTAGCGTCAATTCAGGGCTCCACTTCGATAAAAGTTGGAATATAAGACAAACGTTCTAAACATTTTCCAGTCGCTTTGGTCTGTGAAGTTTCTACTTGTTAAAAGTTGTCAGTGAACTTTACTTATTTTTTAAGTCGTAAAGTTAAGAAGGGACGGGGCTAGGGCATTTATTCCGTTTTTTTTTTTATTAAATCGATTCCCCATAAAATTTTAGAACCGGGTGCACGCCCGTACCAGGTGCCCTGCCGCCGTTATCTGTTAAGTGTGTACATTTAAATAAATAAACTTCCACAGAACACAATCACTTAAACTGGTCCCAAAACTCCCAAACTAGGATACCCTGTGCTATGGTGACCAGGCAAGGACATCAGTGATGCATCACAAACATGGAAATACACCCAGACGGAGGCCATTTGTACAAATGAACGGCGGCCCCCAGTGGGAATCGAACCCACGACCTCTGTTTTTGTACTTAAGCGCCTTAACGGCTAGACCAACGAAGCAGTAATTTTAAGGGGCATTTTACAATTTCCAATTCGACATCAGCACTCCAGTTGGAAGATTGGATGAAAGTAGCACAGGACAGAGGGAAATGGTGTCTTGAAATTGGTTGCAGAGGTCTATTTACACAGAGTGTCGTTCAATCAATCAGACTCAATAGATATATGAAGGTAGCCCTACATTAAACGGATCCAATCGCGATTTATTTTATTTTACCTTATTGATGTGTAAAACAGGTAACGAACAATCGGAGTCCCCCTTAAATATTTATTTTATTCTGTTTTTAGTATTTGTTGTTACAGTGGCAACAGAAATACATCATCTGTGAACTGCCTAGCTATCAAGGTTCATGATATACAGACTGACGGACAGCGGAGTCTTAGTAATACTACATGAATGTATTTCAGTACTCACAGCAGGCTTAGGGCGATGCGTGTCGACCGCGTCAACGGGCAGCTGGATGTGTTCCTCGCGGCATCCGTACGCAACGGGCGTCAGCTTGATCATCGTGTGGAGCGGTACGTGGAGATACGGCAGCTCCTCTGTGCAGGGGGCAAGGGTCATTATTTTGCTGTGGCCAAAGGCTTAACTATAGGGCGGCAGGGCTGGCAAAATGCCACGGGCCGAACTATGAGGCCGCGAGCCCAGAAGTAACATAACATTTGTAAAAAAAAATTGTAAGTACTATAATCATCATCATCATCATCAGCCATTTGACGCCCACTGCAGGACATAGGCCTCCCTCGTGGTCTTCATAACCATGAGGGGTTTTGCCATAATCGCCACGCTTGGCAGGCGGGTTGGCGATCGCAGTATGCGGTTGGAATCTCAGGAAGACGCTGCTGCCCTTAAGAACTATAATAATGTTTATATATGAGCACTTCAAATCAATTAAAGTTGGGCTATATGTACTACAACTAAAGACCATATATATATTTTTATTTTTACTGGGAGGGCCCCATCCAATGAACTTGCCACGGGCCTCAGACGGTATAGTGACGTCACTGGCTATGGCTGAGATGTTATGAGTGCTTCAGTTAAAGATGTCACTCTACTAGCTAGAACGATTCCCTGGTAGCAGGGTAAGTATGTTGTACGTAACAATCTAATAAACAATCGCGATTGGACCTGTTAAATGTATACATTTGTATGGCCCATTGCCAGGGAACGGGCAGCAGCGTTGACCTGTGATACCAGATCACCAAACACTGCGATCTCCAATCCGCCTGCCAAGTGTGGAGATTACGGCAAAGCCTCCCACACAGGGAGAGACCCATGTCCTGCAGTGGACTGCTATGGGTTGATGATGATGATGATACATTTGTATGAGGATCGCGAGACATTAAGGCGGCTGTCCCAGAAAGAAACACAGTAAGGGATTTTTTTTTTCATAACCGAGATATTTCCCCTATTGGTTACTGGAACCAACTAGTAACCAATAGGGGTATTTCAGTTTTGAAAAAAAAAGAATTACCGTTACTGTGTTTCCATTTGGGACAGCCGTGCCGGGTATAGGCCTTTACCCCATCACGCCGTCTTTCGCGTTCTCTCGCCTTCCGTATCCACGGGCCCTCTGCCGACCTGACCACATCGTCCAACCATCGGGCTGTTGTTGAAGTCTTAAAGATGCTCAATGACATTACTAACGCCGCCGCCGATTGGCAGGCAACGCCTATGCCCATCAGTGGGCTCTATTTATGGGCTCCGTAGATTGATACACAACGTTAGACGCGATGAACTTAGATACAGACCACCAGCTTCCCAGCTGCCATACAGTAAGACCACTCAAACGGAAAATCTACATGTAGTTGTTGCAACCCACTTTTGGAGCCAAGATAGGCTACATCAGTCACATGACCGACGCTCTCCCCAGCCTTAACAGTCACCGTGTCCGAGCCCGGTCGAATCATCATCATTAGGGACCGTCCATAAATTAAGTCACACGTTAAAGGGGGGGAGGGAGGTCGCCAAAGTGTGACATTGTGTGGCAAGGGGTGGAAGGGGTGTTAAGTTTCGTGACGTCACATTTCAAAAATATAATTAATACCTATTAATAATTTATTGTTTTGTTATTTTTTCAAATGTTTGATAATATAAAAAAATAATTTATATGGAAATAGATTTAATTTAGGAACTGCTGTTTTAATTAAATAATTTGTAGAAGTAAAATTGCAAAATGTGTGACGTCACAATAACATTTTTAAAGATTGTAAAAAAGTCAGTATACTTTTGATAAATGTGGTCTGAGGGTTTGATAGATAATAGATACAGACATTTTAAATAGATTTTTGTTTGGCTCGTAGTTTCTAATAAAGACAAGTTGTTTCCAAAATTATTAATTTTAATATCAAATTTTCTCAATCAAAGACAGGATAAGAAAAGTATGTGTTGAACGTCCGTAACTTTATTATCTATCAAACCCTCGGACCGCATTATCAAAAGTGTACACATTTTTTTACCATTAAATAGTTCGCACACAAGACGTCGGCGGCGGCGCCGGCACTTCCATTCTTTTCACTGTTGCGAACGTACCTATATAGCGACCTATTCTAGTCTATATCTCTAAATAAAGACGTGGCCTATGTAAAAACATTAAATTGAAGAAGAAGAAGAAAGACATTTATTATACCAACAAGATACATCACAGAAACAAAACAAGCACAAAACGAGACGGCGCCCGACGCAACAGCAGCCACGAGGGTACAGACAAATCACTCACCGGCCGACTTATCGAGGAAGTAAGCGAGCAGGCAACGCATGACGGCCTGGTGGCTGACCACCAGCACGTTTCCCTGCCGCTCCAGCTCCATGATGACGGGCTCCAAGCGCGCCACCAGGTCCTCGTAGCTCTCGCCGCGGGGGTAGCGGTAGGCGAACTTGTTGGCGTCGCGCGCGTTGAAGTCCGACGGGTACTTTTGCTGGATCTCCGCGTACGTCATCTCTTCGCAGATACCCTGCGGGAGGGACGTGTCTATTTATAAGTACACCATGAACTGACGTGAACCCAAACCGAAGAACCCTAAAAACTGTCTTCAGTAGTGTAACTGTGGCTGCATCAGTTGCTGTGCTTATAGCAGGGTTACTGCAACCGTAGCAGGTCTGCAGTGCCTATGGCCAGCTTACTTTCCTTTCCTTCCTTTACTTTCTCAGCCACTGTAATTCCCGTATGATGTATACTAATCAAAATCTACTTTCAGAAAAATACACTCCTCACTCACATTCACACACCCTCTGCTTAGTGGCTGAAACCCGAGCCCAAGACTCCGGTCGTAGGGCTGAGCAGAGACACACATACATATATACATACACACGTCTTACCTTATTTTATAACATCTGTAATTTTTTATACGTAACGTAATAATACCGTGTACCTTATGCTGATGACGCTACGAATATGATACCAATCTTTTGTAATACGGGAGGCCTGGAAACCTAAGATACAGATCTTTTGATCTAGTTTAGGCTCCAGTCTTTCCACAAATAGTACATTCTTTTGCTCTGTATCATTTACCTGTTCAATGTTGTTTTCGTGTGTGAATGTTATTTGTGGACAGAAAATAAACAAATATCTTATCTTATCTTACTGTGCCCATAGCCAGCAGGTTCACTATGCATATGGCAGGTTTATTGTGTCTTTAGCAGGCTTGTCTTGCCTATAGCAGTCTCGCTGTTATGCTGTCAAGGGGCTACTTAGCCGGCGTACTGCTGCCTATTGCGCCTACTATGTCTGTAGCTAGCTTGGTAGGCCTATAGTAGATTTCAGTTTCTGTGACTCACTTCCTGGATCTATAGTGCCTTGTATGTGCCTATAGCAGGCTTGTCGGCTATATAGCTGTTGCTATACTTACAGCGTCAATCTCGTTGAGCGCCTTCCACCGCTCCTGCGGCGCCTTGACGTCCTTGACGGTCTGTATGGCGCGCTTCATCCACGAGGTCCACACGCGCAGGCCCGGGATGTGTTGCGTGTCAATGTAGGTGGCCAGGGAGCCGGCGTACTGCCGACCGCGGGGCGAGAGCTCGCTGTCGCCGCCGATGCGCCCCACGATGTTGTGGACGCTCTCGCCGTGCTACAAGGAAATTTTATTAGAAAGAAAGAAATGTTGAACATTTAATTAAGGCTGCTGTTGCAAGGGACCGCTCGGACGCTGCAGTGCCTGGGACGACAGAGAGGGAGGGAGGGAGGGAGGGGGAGAGAGAGAGAAAGAGAGAGAGAAAGAGAGAGAGAGAGAGAGAGAGCTGTTGCGTCTGGCATGCTGTTTCGCATGCACAATATGAAATTATTGAGTGGCTTTTGCTATGGCCAGTCGCTTAACTACAGGGTGGCAGGGCTGGCAAAATGCCACGGGCCCCCGACCTGAGGGGGCCCCCGAACTATGAGGCCGCGAACTCAGAAGTAACTAAACATTTGTAAAAAAAATTGTAAGAACTATACTAATGTTTATACAGGTACAGGTGTCCATGTGTAAAACTTCATTTGCCCAACGCTTTCCCTCGTTCATTTTCCCATTTCTATATAATAAACTTTTGCCGTTCTGTAACATCACAAATTTAACTCATTTCGCGGCAAAAACAGTTCTTACAAAATATTTGAAAACCTTAAATTACGAAGATACCGAAAACCTTTTTTGTAAAAATACCTAAAAATGTTTTTTTATGTATTAATTCTTATTTGTAATGGAGCTATTAGCCTTAATTATAATGCATGTTCAGTTTTAAATGTCTATAACGAATTTTTTTGTGTGCTTTAGACAGTCGTTTATTAAAGTAATTAATATTTTAAAACTGAAAAAGAGTCCCCAAGATACAGGCTCGGCCGAGTTTGGGGGCTGTCGTTGAATTCTAGATTTTAAGCAAATTTCTTTTATATCCACGCATCTTAAAAAGTTCTCTTTCATAACTGTGTAATTTTAAATAAATATATTTTTACTTTACTTTACTTTATATATATGAGTACTTCAAATCAATTAAATGCATGCACGATATGAAATTACCTATTTGTGATATTACAAAAAAAATTATATTTTTGATAAGGTTGTCTGGAACAGATCGCTTTTAGCAATAAGACCGCCAATTGTGTACTATTAAGTACCTTATAATATCTCTGTAAATTATTGGTGTGCAATAAAATGTTACCTATCGATCTGAGGCCTTGCTATACATTTTTTTCCCGTACTTAGATTTACCCGACTGCGGCGGGGGGTAATGTGTTTGACTCGTATGTATGTCCGATTCTATGTTCCCTCCTTAAACGACAAATTAGTTCGACAAATAAGATCTCAATCGATTCGTCGTGTTAGCGCGAGTGTCATCATACGTATTATGAAATCAGCATTTTTACTTTTGTCTTTTTAATTGTTTTGATCGATATCAATACAAAAATAATATATTTATATATAATATATATCGCAGACCGATCGTGACGGAGAAATCATGAAGAGGCATACGTCCACAGTGGACAAACAAATGCTGATGAAGAAGAAGAATGTTAGTAAGTACACTTACTAACTTTTTTAAAGTATAAAAGTTTTTTATTATCAATAGAATAGGGTTTAGCACATAGGCAACAAATAACATTTTCATCGTAAGAATCACGTGTTATCTTAAGATTTAACTGAAGACTTTAAAACTACAACAAAAGGAAGAAAACATACAGTTCTTATTTTGGAGGAAATTCATCTGCTTTGAGCTCGATAAAGATCTATATTATGTAGCCATACAATTATGAGTTTGCGATATTGTAAGTTAAAATAAAGTAAGAATGAAAAATATGAAAATAAAAACACATTTGAACTTTATGAGTTGATAAAAATCTACACTGTGCGTGCATGCATACAATATCCAAACTTTTCCCTTTGCATCTACGTAATGAGATGATTTATACAGCGTCCAATGGCACCATCGCTCACATTAGATGGGTGAAGGAACCACTCGGACGCTGCAGTGCCTGGGGCATTGTTTTTTCAGATGGAGTAGGCTTGCCCAACACCTATACCATCCTGACAGCTTAGTCGGCCTAGCCCACAGGAAAGACAATGTACAATGTACTACACATTTCACGGCTGCAGAGATTTCAGACAGATGCAGAGACTCATTAATGTTGATGAAACGAAGGAGTTTTATCAGGATCGTGGAAAGTGGTATTACACACTATTCTTTAGTACTTTAGTATGTTTATTGTACTATGTACCTTTGTAAATATTTTGTGTTTGTCGTTTTTTCCGGTGTACAATAAAAAATATTCTTATCTTATCTTTAGTATACAGCCGGTACTTCAGTATTTACTAAAATGTTAACAGTAGATTAACAAATTGTTAGCGTACGAGAAACAGGGGGTAGTACGCAAAATATGTTGGCATACTTTACACATTTGAATCCGGTTTACAAGTATAGATGACACCATAGTTTATTAAAACACGTTAGGTATTTAAAATCCATAGAGATAAGGGTTTATCGTCCGCACGTGATCACCACGCATCAACAACGTCAGTGTGTATCATAATCATACATAACTCATCTTCTAATATATAAAATCTCGTGTCACAGTGTTTGTTACCGAAGTCCTCCGAAGCGGCTTCACCGATTTTTATGAACTTTTTGTATATTTAGTGAGAATAGGTCGTAGGCTAATTATTAATATGGCAAAACAAGGTTTGCCGTGTCAGCTAGTCTAATATAATAGGGGTTAAAGTATGAAATTGCCGTTTTATTGCAATAGGTTCTTTGAATCGACATAGAATCTTCATGGTTTGAGGTTTTCGAATGAAACTTTTTTCAAATGGTTTCTATGATGTTCTTTTTTTAAAAAATGTGAAACATTTGAATATCGACTTTCAATTGTTTTTGTTATTCAATTTAGACAAGAAAGATGGATACTGCGAAAATTCGAGTGATTTTTGAATACGAGTTCCGACGCGGAACTAACGCGGCAGAAACAGCCCGCAATATCAATGCTGCGTTTGGAGAGGGGTCTACTAATGAACGCACCGTGCGATTTTGGTTTAAACGCTTTCGTGATGGAAATTTCGACTTAAAGAACGAGCCACGAGGAAGACCGCCCACACAGGTGAATAACGATGAATTAAGAGAGATAGTGGAAGCCGACCCTAGTCAAACTACCCAGGAATTAGCGGCATGGTTTAACGTTACCTTACCCACAATATTGACTCACTTGCGTCAAATCAATAAAATAAAAAAATACGAAAAATGGGTGCCTCATAATCACTCGAATTTTCGCAGTATCCATCTTTCTTGTCTAAATTGAATAACAAAAACAATTGAAAGTCGATATTCAAATGTTTCACATTTTTTAAAAAAAGAACATCATAGAAACCATTTGAAAAAAGTTTCATTCGAAAACCTCAAACCATGAAGATTCTATGTCAATTCAAAGAACCTATTGCAATAAAACGGCAATTTCATACTTTAACCCCTAATATACAAATGTCGAGTCACAGGAATAACGAATTATCAAACTCTTAAACGGCTTCACCGATTTTTATTATATTTTTGTGTATATTGGGTAGGTCTGAGAATAGGTTCCTACAACCTACAACCAACCATTAATGTGGCAAAACAACGTTTGCCGATTCAGCTAGTTTTTTAATAAAAAAAAACCACTTCAAGAAAGACAAAAGTAGAGTTGGATGATTTCCTCATGGATCTCATTAACAGATCTCGGATCAAATTTATATGGGACCACTCTTTTTCAAAAATAATTTTAGAATCAGACAACGCAGTACCTACAGATTTATCGCAGAATATACATCATCATCATCAGCCATTTGAGCCCACTGCAGGACATAGGCCTCCTTCGTGGTTTTCATAACCATGAGGGGTTATGAACCATATATACATACAAAAATATGTATACGGACGAATTGAAAACCTCTTCCTCTTAGTGGATTAGGTTAAAAACGGTTATCACGGGCATAGATACGAGTAAGTGTTATTATTAGTATGTATTTTTTCCTATAGTTTGTTCACCACAGTGTGGCTATTAGTATCATGCGGAAGTAAAAATGTGTATTAGTATCATGCGGAAGTAAAAATGTGTATTTTTCCTAGTTTCGATTGGCGATTCGCTAATATGTACTTTTATCCTTTAGTTTAACCATCAGTTGTACACCGTTATTTAGATATAATATTTTTTTTTATGTAGCCTATATAAGCGTGCCCACAGCGGATTGGCAATTTCAAGCGCTGAGGTGTGTGAACACCTCAGAGACAGGTTTCCTCGCGATGTTTTCCTTCACGGTTAGCGAGTGGTATTACATTCTGTGGTCTGTGAGGCGGACATCTCAAGAGTCTGACACAATAGACTAGCTAACTACCTCGTTAGTCTAGCGATGTCAAGTCTGATTACCATACCGGAGGTCGTGGGTTCCCACTGGGGGGCGGCCGTATATTTGTACAAATGGCATCAGTCTGGGTGTATTTCACGTTTGTGATGTCCTTGCCTGGTTACCATAGCACAGTGTATCCTAGATTGGAACCATACAAGTGATTATGTTGGGTGAAAGTTATTATGCTGGCACCTCACTTGGCCACTCGTATTGTGTATTTGGAGAATATTAATCATCCATTGCCGGGATTTCTGACAAATGTTTAGCACTGATTTTGTGCAACCTGTAATGTATTATAAATCGTTGGCAAATACGCCAATACGGATAGCCAAGTGAAACGCAAGCATTACATAGTGGAGGAGGATGAAGGAAGAAAAATTGACGAAACAAATATATCGAGCGAATTTGGGTGGAAGGGCCGGTAAGGGACGGCCCAGGCGGACATACTTCGTCCAAATAGGGGATGTATTATAGCAAAGGGCAAGATAAAAAGTACCCGAAACCGGCGAGCGTGCATGCAACGACCGATGAATGTCGAGGAAAGTGATCTTCCTGGTCTCTGCCTACCCCTGTGGGATACAGGCGTGAGTTTATGTATGAATCAGGAATGACGTGATCTGTAGAAGAACCCGAGTTACTGATATAGCTCGATGAATTGCGAAGAAAAAGTTCTGACCTAGCGACCGCCGACCGGACGACGCAGCGTGTGCCTGCCACCCCTGCCCGGGTAGTACGACGACGTTAATCGCGCGTCTCAAATGTCAAAAGTCGCGACTTTCCAGTACATTTAGGGTCCCCGCACATGGGCCACCAGCCACAACCACAAAACGCCGCCCCCGGCATACTTCCTGTAGTTTTCATACGTTTCATATGGACTCGTCGCACACGGTTGATGCCGGTGGCCTCCACACGCTACAAATAAAATGTATGTAAATATACCGGTGGCGGCGTTTAAGATTGTGGCCGGTGGCCTGTGTGCGGCGACCCTAATTGTCAAATTCTGACATTTTATCGCCACAAAACACGTGACTCACGGCGTCGTACTACGTACACTGGTTACGGTGGCGGAGAGTCGCTGGACGCGGCCGGCACAAGTCCGAAGCTTGGAAAATCATGAGGGCGGCTTATGTCCCTAAGTGGGCGTCAAACGGCTGATGACGATGATGACGTCACTAACTCACCCTGGTCAAGTATATGGTCCTCGGCACAATGTGAATGTTCATCAAGTAGTAGACTATCCGGCTCTGTATGTGTCCCTCGTGTTTGTGCACCACAACCTGGAACAGTCGAATCGTGTTACGACATGCAAATAAAAAAAGTACTTATTTACAAAAAAAAATATTTAGCTAAATAGCTAGCGGTGTTAACCTAGTGGGTAGAACTCGGAAGCGAGAGTCCCAGGTTCGATTCCTGGTGCGAAGAAGTTATAGTAGCAATACCACTCGCTTACGGTGAAGGAAAACATCGTGAGGAAACCTGAGTGAGTGAGACTCTGGTTAAGACATTATTTTAATCCACCGTCAGCGCGAGCCAACGGTGGTGGGTGTTGCCAATTTCAATGCAGCCGAAGACGCAGCAGCACTCCGGGGTGATATGAAAGGCTTCGGTTTCGCAGACGAGCAGACCATCATCAACATCCTGTGCTCACGCTCTAATGCCCAGCGGCAGGCCATCTCACAGGCGTTCACACATGAGTATCACCCGTCCGGTGAGTTATAAACAAACTTCATGTGGATAGAAAATCTTCTTCACTGAGGCCTCTAATTCATCAAGCGGTAATGCTAACAAACCGCCTATTGCCAATCCGCGGTGGGCACGCGTGGTGATTAAGCCCATACTCTCTCCCTGAGAGAAGGCCTGTGCCCTACAGTGGGACGTATATAGGCTGCTTATGTAAGTATTCTGAGATGAAGTCATAATGCAGTGCTTACAAAAGTTTTACTTCGTCACTATTTCTCTGTTCTGAACCGATTACATACGATTGCAACGTTACCTTCTCGCCAGTATCATAGATCTTCATATAGCTAAGGTCAGACTCTTTTTGCTCGTCTAGAGGCTCGTACTTCTCCTTGTAGTGCTCGATCCGTAGCAGGAAGTCGTTCACGACGTTCTCAGTGTTCTGGATGTTGGTATAGTCGGGGCTGCTTACTTTCACTTCCTGTGGGAGACGGCGATCGTTTACACGAAAGTTATTGTTGTAAATAAAGGTTTTAGAATAACAATTTAAATTATTTTAATTAAGGACCAAAAAAGACGCTATTTATAAATTAAAAAAAAAAAAAACGGCCAAGTGCGAGTCGGACTCGCGCACGAAGGGTTCCGTACCATTTATCTATACAACATTTGAATATTTCAACCTGTCGCCGTTTTTAATATCGAGCAAAAAAAAACACGTTTCTTGTATGGGGCCCCCCCTTAAATATTTATTTTATTCTGTTTATTCTGTATTCTGAAATCAAGAAAATATATCAGACTTTCCATTCATTTTAAACTTTAACCTCTTTTTAACCGACTTCAATAAAGGAGGAGGTTATTAATTCGACGCATATGTTTTTTTTTGCTATTATCTCGCATAACTGAGTCAAATCTTAACCGATTTCGCCAATTCTTTTTTTGTTCGAATAGATATAACGTCCCGTTGGTAGTATTCTAAATTGGTGAAGATCTGATGAAGACTTTCAGAGATGGAGAACGGAACTCTTCAATGGACAGTAAAAAGGCCTAATGGGGCCCAACCTTTAGTAATATCCGTATGTTTCATAAAATAGCTTAAAAGTAGACCCAAGGTAATTTGGTGATGTTCTGGTGATGAATTCCGGAGATGGAAATTGAGAACTTCAAATTTTAAAGCAACGAATTAAGTAGGTATTGTAGAAGTACAACCAGTTTATTGACCAGGACATATATTTTGGACACCGACTACAAATTATACTTCTACAATACCTACATGTATACATACTTCTATTTTAAAGGTATTAAATTAAAGGTATTCATTTACATTATTTGTAACTTTTAAGTGCTGTAGTGTTTTGAAGTCGGTTTTTATTTTTTATTTAAATTTTTTATACATAGTACTGTAATATAATGTCGCCGATCGGTTGTAACGTGGACAAACCTCAATACGTACCATTATATTCTGTTCTATGATCCGAGGGTCATCGCATATGGACTCTACGAAGAACAACTTGAAGCCCATCTTGTTGACGACGAAGTCGCGGATCATCCGGCGCCGCTCCATCGTTGAGTTCGTAGCGTCGAACACCTGCAATCAAATTGAGACGTTAATATGCGTTTGTTTAAAGTTGAGTTGTTTAAAAAAAAAAAGACTCCTTGTGTCTACAGAGTGAAAATAATTAGGGAGCTCACTGACGGTGCAACTACTAGGCTTGTTTATTTTAGTTACTTCGATCGGGGTCGGGTAGCAGATATTGAGGACATCTTCATTTTGCACAAGAGAGCGAACCTATTTCTTTAAAAGCGAGGGATTCGGCAAGCCACTCGAAGACGCCGTAGGGCGTCTGTCGCGCACTGCTGGCGTGTGCCCAAGGCTTCCTTGTGTGAATTCATGTGTCTCCTTGTGTGAGTCTATACTTCACACATAAGTATAGACTCTGCCTGCACTACCTGCTACTTCACCTACGCACACCAGCCACTCGCATACGTCGTGCAGGGCATCTAACGCGCACTGCTGGCAAAGAGTCACGGCCTCCTTGTGTTTACAGCATATATACTTATGTGTAAGCCTATTGCACACGCTACTACTTCATCTACGCGCGCCAGCCACTCGCAAACGTCGTACAGGGCATCTAACGTGCACTGCTGGCAAAGAGTCGTGACCTCCTTGTGTCTACGAGCGCCTCTTTGTGTTTACGGCATATGTATTTATGTGTAAGCCTATTGCACTCACTGCTACTTCATCTACTTGCGCCAGCCACTCGCAAACGTCGTGCAGGGCATCTAACGTGCACTGCGGGCAAAGAGTCGTGACCTCCTTGTGTCTACGAGCGCCTCTTTGTGTTTACAGCATATGTACTTATGTGTAAGCCTATTGCACTCACTGCTACTTCACCTCCGCGCGCCAGCCACTCGCATACGTCGTGCAGGGCATCTAACGCGCACTGCTGGCAAAGAGTCACGGCCTCTTTGTGTCTACAAGCGCCTCTTTGAGTTTACAGCATATATACTTATGTGTAAGCCTATTGCACACATTGCTACT
Source organism: Yponomeuta malinellus (assembly GCA_947308005.1). Taxonomy (NCBI): domain Eukaryota; kingdom Metazoa; phylum Arthropoda; class Insecta; order Lepidoptera; family Yponomeutidae; genus Yponomeuta; species Yponomeuta malinellus. The sequence continues at coordinate 18,270,958 of OX371006.1, read as the reverse complement.
TCACCTACGCGCGCCAGCCATTCGCAAACGTCGTGCAGGGAATCTAACGTGCACTGCGGGCAAAGAGTCGTGACCTCCTCGTGTCTACGAGCGCCTCTTTGTGTTGACAGCATATGTACTTATGTGTAAGCCTATTGCACTCACTGCTACTTCACCTCCGCGCGCCAGCCACTCGCATACGTCGTGCAGGGCATCTAACGTGCACTGCGGGCAGAGTCGTGACCTCCTTGTGTCTGCGAGCGCCTCTTTGTGTTTACAGCATATATACTTATGTGTAAGCCTATTGCACTCACTGCTACTTCACCTACGCGCGCCAGCCACTCGCAAACGTCGTGCAGGGCATCTAACGTGCACTGCGGGCAAAGAGTCGTGACCTCCTCGTGTCTACGAGCGCCTCTTTGTGTTTACAGCATATGTACTTATGTGTAAGTCTATTGCACTCACTGCTACTTCACCTCCGCGCGCCAGCCACTCGCATACATCGTGCAGGGCATCTAACGAGCGCTGCTGGCAAAGAGTCACGGCCTCTTTGTGTCTACAAGCGCCTCTTTGTGTTTACAGCATATATACTTATGTGTAAGCCTATTTGCACACACTGCTACTTCACCTACGCGCGCCAGCCACTGGCATACGTCGTGCAGGGCATCTAACGCGCGCTGCTGGCAAAGAGTCACGGCCTCCTTGTGTCTACAAGTGCCTCTTTGTGTTTACAGCATATATACTTATGTGTAAGCCTATTGCATACGCTACTACTTCATCTACGCGCGTCAGCCACTCGCAAACGTCGTGCAGGGCATCTAACGTGCACTGCGGGCAAAGAGTCGTGACCTCCTTGTGTCTACGAGCGCCTCTTTGTGTTTACAGCATATATACTTATGTGTAAGCCTACGCTACTACTTCATCTACGCGCGCCAGCCACTCGCAAACGTCGTGCAGGGCATCTAACGTGCACTGCTGGCAAAGAGTCGTGACCTCCTTGTGTCTACGAGCGCCTCTTTGTGTTTACAGCATAGGTATTTATGTGTAAGCCCATTGCACACGCTACTACTTCATCTACTTGCGCCAGCCACTCGCAAACGTCGTGCAGGGCATCTAACGTGCACTGCGGGCAAAGAGTCGTGACCTCCTTGTGTCTGCGAGCGCCTCTTTGTGTTTACAGTATATATACTTATGTGTAAGCCTATTGCACTCACTGCTACTTCACCTCCGCGCGCCAGCCACTCGCAAACGTCGTGTAGGGCGTCTAACGCGCACTGCTGGCGTATGGCCATGGCTTTCTTGTTATCGGCGCGGAAGAACTCGTGTGATGTGTAAGCAGTGGTGGCATGCCGTCGGTACTCTCCTAGGTTGAATACTGGAAGGAAAGACGGGGAGTGAGACGTGAGTTAGTTAGGCCTTTAAGCGTTACTACGGATGCTGTGGTGGGTCGCATATTACAATGTGAAAAATCTTAGATTACTACATAATCTTGCAAACGAGACGAGCACTAAAAATCTGTCAATCTACTGTTAGTGCTTGTTAGTGTACGAGAAACCGGGCGTTACCTCTGGTTTCCGAAATAAGAATTTCACTAAGTACATACTAATTGAATCGTGTGATTTTAAAACAACACAAGTCACACGTGTTTTTAAAATAACACTTGTCCATTTTTTTAATTAAATTATTTACACCTACCTATTGATTTACATTAGAAAAAAAATTGTAGTTTATTCATACAGAAATTGTCATAATATGCTAAAATATTGCTGTTGTAGATATTAGTATTTGAATAAAACAGTTTTTTCTATTTCCTGTCAAGTTGTAATGAAAGGGCATGTGTTGTTTTAAAATCACACGATTCAATTATCGTTTTGTCACGTTCTTTTGAGAGATCCGTAGAGACTGAATGATACTGAAGTATTTACTTAGGTAATCAAACTTATGACTCGGTTTCTACTAAGTTTCGTAAATGGCAATTTAATGAAGATATGGACATTTCGAATGATTCGCCCAAGGTTTTCGTGAACAAAATCACTCAGTCCCTCATACATAACATAGATTTGCATGCTATGTTGTGATGGACTGGGTGAGTCAATTACATTAGATTAGCTGTTAAGTTTAAAAGAAGTATGTTGCTTTAGTTACAAAGCTGTTGCTTCTATACAAATTTTAATTTATATCTCTGCAAATATTGTGGATGCCTCTAACTGGGATGCATATCAGATATTCAGACATAGACTTTGTCACTAGTGTATTGATTGATGTGTAGCCTGTTGGCGTTCCTAAATAAATAAATAATGAAAATAAATATATATTAAAAACCTATTATAGTCTAAAAATTCCACTCATGCCGGGACTTGAACCCGCGACCTCTGGCTAACCGTGCCAGCACTCTCCCAACTGAGCTAATGGGCAAGTGAAGGCATCAGTAAAATTTGGAGCCTCTTTACAAACATCTCTGTATTACGTACAGGAAGCGACATCTAGCCGACGCGATTTACATCCTTGCAGCCCCGAAGTTTAAACAGGTTTTTAAAATTATCCTCAGCACGGGTTCATCATCAACCCATTATGTCCCCACCGAGGGGCAAGGGTCTCTTCCCTGAGGAAGGTATAGGCCATACTCCACCACGGGGGCCAAGTCCGGATTGGTGGAGGCTTGTAGACTAGTGGCTCGTCTACTGTCAGAAGTTGTCAAGCCGCCCTAAGGCCTCTGACTTGGCTTAACGACTGCCATCTATCGACGGCAGCCGGCACCAACAGCTTAACGTGCCTTGCGAAGCACGGAACCGCTCGGAAAAATGCCACTAGCGTTAGGCATAGATGGCGACCCATCCATGCACTGAACGCGCCCTGTGTTGCTTAACCTTCGTGATCGTTTAAGATCACTCAGGCAGCCGGGGCTACGAGCGATTCTCGAGCACGGGTTAGTGCAACAAAAAGAATATAAATAAATGTCAACTAATAAATTAATTATATAATGTTACGACGTGACACGACGATGATGACAGAAACTGCGAATTATAGACACAGATTTCCGTTGCAGAAACTTTATGGTTGACTTATGGCGAAGAAACTGACAATAAATATGAGCAGTCTCTTTGTAAACCATGCTATTCGTGTCAATTAGACAGGAAATAATATGTGCCAGACACTTCATCGTCCAAAGGGAAACTTCAGGCATTAATTATGTTACATATATAAACTCACACCTGTATCCCGAAGAGATAAGCACAGACCAGTGTGCACGATACTTACGAACGTCTTCAGCTTTCCAATATATTATGTTACAAATACTACAAAAAGTCTAGCCTTGACGGGTGTGACGATGTTTACAGTGTTAAATAAACGACGTGGGGCGCCAATTCACTTAATTATCTGATTGACCAGTATCTGCGCGCCGCCTGTGTCCTCAATGAGAATTAGATCTTTTTGCTTTCGGCAATAAACGTTTTTGCACAAATAAGCTTCGTGATTGGGCCAATTAGATGTCTAATTGAGTCTATTAAGTTCTGTAAACAGACTTAAACAAGCTCCGTGTCGGTGCATGTTTAGTTTAGTCAGTTGGCGACCTCGTGGCGCAGCGGTAGTGCATCTGCATACCATGCGAGAGGTCCCAGGTTCGAATCCCGGCTGGGGACAAAAAAAACCCCAGGTCTTGGATGTTTACATGTTTGTGATGTCGTTGTTTCTGGTTCCCACATCCTAGTGTGGGGCCAGAAGCAATGTATGTGCCTGTATGTAAATGTTTATGTTTATTTGAGTTTTTGGAAGGAACCTGTTTTTGTACTTTCGCCTCATAGGTCAGTTCAACTGCAGTTTGTGATAATTGGTTCTATATACCAGGATTCCGAACTTGACTTAATTAGCGGGGATAAAGTAACTATTCTGCGGGTAACAAATAAAATGTTTTTAGGATTCCGTACCCAAGGGTAAAGGACCCTGTTACTAAGACCCCGCTGTACGTCCAAGTGTACGTCCGTCTGTCTGTCACTAGGCTGTACCTCATGAACGGTTTAGTTAGACGGGTGAAATTTTCACAGATGATGTATTTCTGTTGCCGCTATAACAACAAATACTAAAAACAGAATAAAATAAATATTTAAGGTGGGCTCCCATACAACAAACTTTTTCTAAAGACAGCGCTCGCCATCTAGCGGCCATCTATGTAACCTTCACAGCGCCGATGTCATGTCGTTAAATGTCAATGTTAAACGCTTCTTGTCGGTTTCTATAGATGGCGCTGTTCTCAAATTCGATTATTGGCTAATGTTGTATAGTTAATGGTACGGAACCCTTCGTGCGCGACTCCGACTCGCACTTGGCCGGTTTTTAATTAGAGCAATTAATATTAGCTACTACAATTATTATAAGCAGCTTATATATTGCTGAAAACCAGTAAAAACTTACGCGTCAAGTATCGTAAGACAAAAATACGAAGATAATCCTTGATACGATTTTAAAGTTGGGGAGGTGTTAGGGATAGTAAGACCAAGTCAAGTCAAAATGTTTTTGTTTAAAATAGCGCAGAAACTGCGACTTAATGAATGTTACAAGTTAAACATAGGTGTCCATTCCAAGGCCTGCATGGATCGTTTTGGAGAAAATAGGGACAAAAAACTCTAAACTTAGGCTGACTTGCACCACTTCCTAAATGTCACTTACCCCCAGTTTCTCGTACACTAACACGCTGTTAATCTACTGTTAACAGCTGCCAATTGACCAAAGTGCATAAAAAAAACCACTGACAGCTGTTAACAGTAGATTAACAGCTTGTTAGTGTACGAGAAACCGGGGGTTAAGTCACCATTTAAATCGACTTTTGCTGTTTAAGCCACATTTAAGAAAGTGTTGCAAGTCGGCACTAGTCTTTCCAATTTTGGTACTTAATTAACTGAAACTGACATAACTAACTGAACTGATTAAAAATGTTAGGAGCCACCGGTATAGTAGATTGTTAGTTAAGTTACCCCACCACCACGTGGGAGTAACTCTTCCGTTTTTCGTTCACTAATAATTTGCCAACCTACTGTGAACAGCTGTCAGTTGGCCGAACTGTATAAAAAAACACAGTTTTTCTTACGCCAACAATACTACCTGGAAGAGAGAGATTATAGAAGACTAGCTTTTGCCCGCGACTTCGTCTGCATGCAATGAGTAATTTGGCTCCTATGTCCTTCCCCGGGACTCAAACTATCTCCATACCAAATTTCATCAAAATCCGTTCAGCGGTTTAAGCGTGAAAAGGTAACAGACAGACAGGCACACTTTCGCATTTATAATATTAGTATGGAAGTATGGATTGACGGTCGGCAACTTACCTCTAGTGTTGATTCCAATCCAGTTTAGGTACCGCGAAAGCTTCTTGCTGATGTAGGTCTTGCCACGGGCAGGCAGGCCCACCATGGCGATCACGTGGGGAATGTTCACGTAGTTGGCGCGCTCGCCTGTCGACAAAAACATTCTTGCGTTAGCTAGAGCCAATATGCTGACCAAAGGGCTAATTCACCAGTAACATTTATCGTTCGACCTCTTCCATCTTCAACAAAAAGACCCGATGATTCCGTTCACCATACCGTTACTTTTGGGCTGTGTAGAGGTGTCTGTTGAGAGATGTTTTTGTATGGGATTGTTTGATAACCAGAAGCGAACTTTCTGTTTATTTACATAACCATTAAAATGTGCTTCGTCGCTCCGGAACACCATATTTGTGGCGTGCGTATTTGTGTAAATATAATAAAATATTAGAATGTAGGTACAAACAGACACGCTATGCTCAAACATTATTATTAGTATATATCTAGACGCCACAGAATACTTAGAGCTGTTTAGTTACTATCTCTCGGATACCTACTCTGTGACATGACTTGTTAGATCAATAATTTAATTCGATATTTTGGTTTTGTGTTTATTTAATTTCTTTTGGCTTTTGTGAACCGTAAATATAATCTATTTGGCCATTGACCTTCGATGCTTTATTAATTTGGTAAGAAGCTGAAAGCACCCTACTTTCCACACTTCCATATATTCAATGAGAGAAATCTCTCAATGAATGTCTGGCAATTTTTTTTTCCTACAAGTTAGTCGTTTTCCTTTATCGCCTGTACAATTAGAATTTTGTAATTGTTAGGGCCAGTTTCCGAAATGAGAATTTCGTTAAGTAAATAGTTAACTGTAATGCTGTCTCATCGAATTTCACAGAAAAGAGCGTGACAGAAATGTTAGACGGGGATGCTACGATGTCTTTTTAAAAAAATTAACTTTAATTCAACTGAAATTATTTATTAGTAAACTTAATTATAATTTACACGGGATATTGGTCTAGTCGCGGATGAGGATGATAGAAGACTAACTAATCGGGCGGCTATGGCCGCTGGTCATGACAGGGACTGCTGAGTAGGTAGTCCTGTAGTAAGCGAGTCTGCCTACAGGGTTAGGGTATAACAGAACGTTACTTAAGTATTTACTCAGTGAAATTCCCAATTCAGAAACCGGCCCTCAGAGTGTTCGTCGGAAACCTGAATGTTGCGGTAGCAATTAGTACGAAATTCGACAGTTAGACGATTGGAATCGCTCAGGATTTGGTGTGCGTAATATTGGAGCAGGACAATTACAGTGTGGCAGCCGAGATCAGGAGGACGGACAGTGGGCAGACCAGGGGCCTAATTATGCGCACCAAATCCTGAGCGATTCCAATCGTCTAACTGTCAAATTCCATACTAATTCTAGTCGGACGATATCGTTGAGTCGGCGGAAGGTCCGTTGATACCGTGGCGTCGGAATAGCGTCACCCCATTTCCTTCCGTGGATGTCGTAGAAAGCGACTAAGGAAATCAATTACCAGGCGACGGGCAGCAGCGTCTTCCTGAGATTCCAACCGCATACTGCGATCGCCAACCCGCCTGCCAAGCGTGGCGATTATGGCAAAACCCTTCATGGTTATGAAAACCACGAAGGAGGCCTATGTCCTGCAGTTGGCGTCAAATGGCTGATGATGATGAGCAATGGTGGGCAGTTGATATTGAGGGCCGATAACGTTCTTGCGATAGACCCACCATGGCGACCAAGTGGGGAGTAACAACACCATCCATGTAACACAATCACTTGTCCTGGTCCCATACCAGAAAAAAAATGAAAATGTATTTATTATCGGTTCAGGATTACAGAAACCATAACTTTATTAAACTAGGATACATTGTGATAATAATATGGCAACAAGACCGGGACGTCACAAATAATTGTACTGATTTGTACAAGTATCCTCAGTTTGGATGTGTTCTACGGCTCTCGGCGGGAATCGAACCACACGGCCATTAATCAAGCATGCACCTGATCATAGCTGACTGACTGATTGTAGATAAAGGACAAAAACAAAACCTTTCAGGGTTAAGGTAATATAGGTCAGATTTACTAATAAAGCCTGAAATTGGTCTGAATTTCTACTCTGCATCAATTAAAATGGGATACCTAGCATCTCTCCAAGGTCTCAGTTCATTGTACAGCATACAGTATGTGAACCGTTGGGCGTCATATGTGTGCACTCTACTTAATTTTGTTACAGATTACTGCATCAAAAATGTAAAGGTTGCTCTGCTCTGATGTAAGCTGCACAAAAATTTTATGAAAACTCAACCCCCAATGAGGTAAGTACTTCCTGCAGTATTATAAATACACTTGAACACAGAAAGCTGATGACACAGAAGTGTACATTGCTTTATATTTTGCAAAAAATGTGGCAGTAAATGACTTTGTTTTATAAAATATTGTTATTAGAATAACATGTTGTGTTATCATTTTCATCATTGTATTATTACAAGGAGGGCTTTGTCAACATACTAATTACTTTGTAGTTGGAGTCATTAAATTACACAATGAAGGGTATTGATGTGTATTTTTATGTTTGCGTCTGAATGTTAAGTAAATGCAAGTTCTTATATTTACACAAAGGGCTTTGTGAGTTAGCTAGTGGACATAATAGTCGACCATTATTTCGTAGTCTTTCTAAATCACATGATATTGTGAACAATTTAATTTTTGCGTTTAAATGAAAAGTAAAGGCCTATTATGGTCTAGCACAAACACATTTCACTACCATGCCAGATGTTCGATTCCCCTACTTTATTTATTTGTTATTACTTTTTGCACTTAATGCAAAAAAAATACATAAAATATTCAGTTCAGTAATGTTAATGTGTAACAGCATGTGGTCAAAAACCCACCAAGTAAGCAGTAATAATGCAATCAGACAATGCAGCACACTTGATGCCAATAACGTGTAAAAATGGCTTCAGTCTGGGTATTTCTCGTTTTTTGTTTGTGATGTCATTGTTTAATTACCATAACACAGGATATCTTAATTTGGGACCCGCACCAGTCATTGTAATTTTTTATTTTAATTTTATTTATCCAATTTGTGGAAAGTAAGGTTTATTTTTATGAAACACTATTCATTACTCCATTGGCAGCAATGGACTCGTGTGTCAATATACCCATCCACTAGCATAAAATTGAACATTGACCTACAATAGTATCCCGATTATCCGGACGGACTCACGACATAACTCTGCCAAATAAGAAATATTTGATCACGCAAAAATGGTTACAACAGGTTTATTTGCTTCCTCCAACCTCGTGCAAACCCGCTTTTAGTTTATGTGCATAAATGTATTATGAGTGGCTGAATTAAGAGTAGCTGCATTGCGATAGTAATGACCCTAGTCTCCAAATATTAAAGTAATCTTTATGGAGTAGAGTGGCACTAAGAGAGCAGAGGAGGAAGAGGAAAAAACTGGGCGTTTGTGTCTACTACCATCTCACGCAGAAGCTTTCGAAGCCGTTGCATTTAAGTGGTTCGAAAAGCAGAATTAATTGGATCCTATACTGTTGTAACAGCTGAAGTGAATCAGGGACTTGTCTGCAATTAACAGATGTGATTCACTACGTCAAAGATCAATAACAAGTTATTTACTAATTCAAAGATCAATAAGTTTCAAATTACACTAGGTAAATATTATGTTATTCATCCTTATTTATCATATTTTGTTATTCAATATTGTCTAAACGATGTATACTACACACAATACCATTACATAAGAGAGAGAGATAGAAAACACTTTTGATAAATATTTTAATGTTGTTTGATTTGACTTTGAACCGGATTTTCGATTATATGGACTACACCCAGTTTTAATTCATCCGGATAGTCAGGATTCTACTGTACTTGAATTTTTGAATAATATATATAATGAATTTTATGCAAACTATTTAAGTTGTGTAAAGAAAACTAATCTTAATGCATGAAAATGTTACCATAAATGATTGTAAATGTAATATTTGGGGAATAAAGGCTAATTTGAATTTGAACTGTACCAGAAATACCAAGCTTCTTCCAAACATAATGATGTAATAGAAAACATTTTGCACTATTTTCTTGATGTGGGTATGTTGGCTGAAGATCCATGTATGCCCTAGTCCCTCCCGTGGTAAGAGATCTTAGAAGATGGCTAGAATACTGATGGCTAAATAAAAAAGAGCATGTTTAATCAAAAAAAAAAATCTTCCTTCAAAATCATTGTGTGAATGTATGAACAATAAAGTCCTTTTAGATCTACCTATGCTAGCTCTCCTTTCTCGTACACCAACAATTGCAAATCTGCTGAGATTAACAGAATGAGAAACTGGGGGGTCAGTGTCTAGTGGCAATTTACACCAATACTAGAAAAAAAAAGTGACCACTCAGACATGGTAGTGCCTGGGACACATTTTTAGACATATCTTAATTTGAACACATAGTATAACCTGCAGTAGCAGATGATGGCAAATGTCTAAAAATGGTTGGAATCACTTCAGCAACACATTTCAATTGAGATATGTGGAAATAGTAAGTTTATTTATGCTTTCTGTCTAATCTACTGTCGCAGAAGCCACCAAACTCTCTGATAACTGGGCAATGTTGGTGAGTCTGCATTAGCGACAGAAGTTTAAGTAATTATGACCTCAATTCATCAACCCATAGACCTTATCAGTCACTCACTGCCCCTCTCTTAATAATTATCTTTACTGAAGCATCAAATTAGTTCGATATTTATAAAAGATCTGAAGTATAAACAGCCGATAAGCAACGGTGCAGTGGATAGTTTTACGGCAAATTTATCGGATAAACTTCCATGTTGGAATACCTATTCAAGGTACCAATGGTTTGATAGGATTTGTGTATGAAACGGTGTCTGCGACGGTCATTATGGCCATTCAACGTTATCACATTTATTTCTAGATTCTTGGGAAAACACATCCGATATTGAATATACGTCGAGTTATGTCAATTTTCCTATGTAAAAGAATTCGCACTTACCATCGCCGAAAAATTGTTTGTTTAAATACTTCCATCCTTCGGCCCGGTTATCGTCCATGCTCATTATATGAGTACACTTCAACACGCGCTCTTTACTTGGGAGTTGTATAGATAATGAGGTAATTAATTACGAGGTTAATTTAAAAATTGGTTGGAAATCTACGTTCAGTCAGCAACAGATTTTCATCAGCTGTCACCGAAACGTCAAACGTTTTGATAATTGTTTATCTTGTCTACGGATTTCGGGGTGCGTTCGAAAATCACAGCCGACTTGACTGAGGTGAGAATCTAAGGTACTGCCATTCCTGGTATGCGCCGGCTTCAACCGTCTTAAAGTGATTTAGTGGAATTGGGTACCTATTTGACGTAATATCGAATGAGTTACTTTTAAAACGGAATTTTGTATGAAAATACTTGCTTATGACGTCACATTTCAGAGCACTCTTTGTTTAATCCATTTAAAAATTGTAATAACTAGTAATTGACTAAAAGAGATACATTTTCAGAGATATTTTGTAATTTTTGTTTTAATCGAGCATATGAAATAATTTATTTTTGATTGTGTCAAATACCGTATTGTCAGAATGAAGTAGGTATACAATGTAATACTTAAAAAAAAAACCATAAAAACCGACCAAGCGCGTGTCAGGCCCCGCGCATTGTAGAGTTCCGTAGGTGGTCGTCATAATATGCGAACCTAGAAGGAGGGATTTTTGATTAATATTATGATTTTATTTTACTGAACTTCAAGTACCATACTGCAAGAAACAATTTCACCATAGTTTTCAATGGAATTTTATAAGTTGGTCAACTGTTACTCATTAACTTGCAAAGCCTACCTACTCAGACGTGATAATCTACCTTTCAACTGTAATATGCTAGGTACTGCCCTGAATTTTTTCACAATCAACCGTTTAGCCAAGAGAGGGGGCGCGCTTCTACCTTTACATTAAACACGACGTAAACATGCCGGGAATGATAGAATCTAGGTAGGTACTAACATCTATCTCGATTACTTCTCAACTTAAGCAGAAACCTAGAAATAGTTATTTGTGAAAACTGGACTCAGGCCATGTTTAACACGTAGATAACCTTGCAATTTGCTACATAAGTAGATAAACCGATAATTTTCCACACAACATAAAATATTATGTTTACAAACTAGTTGCAAGAGAAGAAGTTACTTGGCCAGCGACTATGGACTACGCACATTGACCAACAGTTATACAGGATACAGGGTTATTAAAAAAATGCGCATTTCTTTCATTTATGTTTTTTGTTAAATTTTAATTTTATTTTTAATTTGTACGGTTTTCTGTTATTTAGTCACGCTGTTTGACGCTGCCGCTGTGACCTAATGCTAAAAATAATATATGCATGTATTTACAACAATGATTTACCGAAGGCTTTGACAAGGTAGAGCGCGTAAAGTGCGAATTGCGCGAATTGAATTAAATTATAGCAACCCCCACAGCGGTGGTAGCCTAGTGGGTAGAACATCGGACTCGGAAGCGAGAGACCCAGGTTCGATCCCCAGTGCGGGCATGTACCTATGACTTGGTTTTCTAAGTTATGTACATTTGTGAAGTTATAGTAGCAATACTACTCGTAAACGTGAAGGAAAACATCGTGAGGAAACCTGAGTGTCTGAGCTATTTACATACCTCAGAGCTTGAAATCGCCAATCCGCGGTGGGCACGCGTAGTGATTAAGCCCATACTCTCTCCCTGAGAGAAGGCCTGTGCCTTACAGTGTGACGTATATAGGCTGCTGATATATACTATATAGCAACCCGGATATTTTGAAAAATATAAATCTGAGAAACAAAACTCATACAATAAAAGTTGTTGTAAAGCACAAACTCTAATTGCATTTAACCCTGTATTGTAGACAGATAGTCGGTATCCAATCTAAAAGATTATCCCTAGTGTGGAAAACTAATAAGTGCTGCGTGGAGTCGCGACTATACCTACAGTTCTATTTTCTATTGATAACACTCTGATATGCGGCCTCGACTGTACTGTGCCCCTGACGCGACAAAACAAGTTTCTTGACTTTTGTACTTCGGAAGGATACAATTGAGTTCATCAAGATAACCAGCCCCTCTACTCCTGGCGTTGTTGTGTTCCAAATTGCGCCACAATTAAAAGCAATACATATGTCGGAAATGTACATTCGTGCAGTTATAGTAGCAATACCACTCGCTAACTGTGAAGGAAAACATCGTGAGGAAACCTGAGTGTCTGAGGTGTTCACATACCTTAACGTTGGAAATCGCCAATCCGCGGTGGGCACGCGTGGTGATTAAGCCCATACTCTCTCCATGAGAGAAGGCCTGTGCCCTACAATGGTACGTATATAGGCTGCTTATGATGATGATATGTCGGAAATAATGGCTAGTAAACGTTTTAATCATCTTTAATATATGTATATCGTAGGATGATTTGATAAATAGATTTTTTGCGAATATTGTGAAAATTAAATAATGGTGATAATTAGATAATGGTGATAACAATTTACAATCTTACTGCAGAAAGATAGGGTTTTTGCAAAAACGCGAGTCGCCTTAGTAAGATTGAATATCCTTAACTCTGATTAGCTTGATTGTTGCTTGCTGGCCAATCCTTATTCTGATTGGTCCCCATGTAGCTACCAGGTATTATATTATAGAGTTATGAAGGGTAACAAATGATAATGCCTGTTTATAAGAACTTTACATTTTATTGAACATTTTAATTAAAATACAAACGTATGAACCCTTTAGGAGGTGGTTATAATTCTCAGAAAGTTTAAATGATAGGGCGTACAGCAATTCCCGTTCTGGGATAACTTTTTGTATTAAATTCAATATCCATGCATAATTGGAACCGGTATCAGATATTCCTGTTTTAGGCTAAGTAGGTATATATAATTTTGTCTCGACCTCCATGCCCATTTGATATGTGTGCTTGCAGAATAATGTCATAGTTGAAGGTAATTGCTCATGCGTTGAAGGTTATTGAATAACAGAAGAGGTAAGATGTTGTCTTTTCATAACCAGAATGTTTTCCTGCCTACACTCATCATGTTGTATTTTTTTGCATTTTTTACTATTGTTATGTCTTCGGCTGTGTAAGTTCAGTCACAGAGGTCAATCCTTCTAGTGAAGCAATCACACTAGTTATAAATTCTTTAGTCCTGTAAAACTTACGTAGTTGTATGTCGAATCTTACTTTATCAAACATAAACATAAAATTTTTATTCTGATTCTGTTGAAGCATTCATTTTTGTACCTACAGGCTCATAACTTTTCGCACAACCAACCACACTATCAACCACATTAAGAATTAAGAAAAGCTGGTAACTCGCTTACAGAAACACAATTACAAACAAAATTACGTGCAAGAATGGATTGATATTTTACACGCAAAGTCGTCAACCAATCAGAGAACATACTATTTTGGGCGCTCCGACTGGCCAATCAGTGTTATTATTTCATAATAGCCAACGATTCTTTTCACAATCTTACTAAATCGACTGCAAAAACCTTATCTTTTTCCAGTAAGATTGAGAAATGTCTTCACCATTGCATGATTATCCGTATTTTCGCAATATCCTTAGAATTTTCGTGAAAATTCGAGTTTAAATCAAATCTTCCTACCACATATATATATTTTTCCTGTACGTGTGTTTGTCACCTAATCCTCATAAACGTCTAGACCGATTTGGATGAAAGTTGAAGATGAAGTATATTTTAGTGGGTCCCTGGATGGTTTGCAAATACAATTGTACCCAGTAGATGGCGTCGTGATCGCGTTCCCATGAAAAAACGGATTTCCTGAACCATTGACAACATTCCGAAATAAGTTTTTTTTATTGCAGCTTGTATGCATGCTTGTATCCTATAAATAATTAACAATGAATATCACGCTGGTCAGAACCTGATGATGGAACTAATATGCACTGAAATTCCTTTATGGTCAGCATCAGATCTGTCGAGTTGTTTGGGCTTATATGATGGGTTTTATAAGCAGATGCTTTAAACATTAGGAGACAAGGGTATGATGATGGGTCTGAAAGGTCGATACGGGATCTTTTCAACTGATAACTGCAGATCCTTCAAGATTGGGCTAATTTTATCAGGATTTAATCAGGACTTTTGCAAAAACTTGATGATGAGCGTTGAATTATGATAATATTTCATATTTCAAAAATTAAAAAGCTACTCAACTTAAAAAAATACGTAAATAAACGTAATTTTAAGTAAAACAGCTTAGGAAAGTGTTATATTATAATCCATCTTTTATGCAAAAACAAAGTCGGGTTAGTTACACCATTTGTAACTCAAGAATTGCTGAACCGAGTATTATGATCATTGATTTTTTGGATTTGTCTCCTAACTATGAAAACATTCGAAAAATTTACGATAAAACATGATGAAAATTAATTTTCTCATACAGTTTGTATACAAAGACTTTTTAGTAATATCTCGAGAACGCAACATTTATTAATTCTAAGGGAGGTACGAAGTTCGCCGGGACAGCTAGTTTAAATAATATAATTAGGTAAGTATACTTATTGAAACATTGGAGCGGATCAGATACTACGGGCATATTTTGGCAAAATTATTACGTAAATAAATGCATTCAATTGTGACGCAAGTTGGCTAAATTAGAGTCGAGAGTCCGTGCTCTGTACTTAGACCGACACCCCTGTGGGTCGAAGTACAAAGACGAGAATATTATCTACTACAGGTTGACTGCCTAGTTGGTCTAGCCGTTAAGGCGCTTAGCTACCAAAACAGAGGTTGTGGGTTCGATTACCACTTGGAGCCGCGTAAATTTGTACAAATGGCCTCAGTCTGGGTGTATTTTCACGTTTGTGACGTCCTTGCCTGATTACCATAGCACAGGGTATCCTAGTTTAGGACCAGGTCGAGTGATTGTATTGCGTGGAAGTTATTAATATAATTATATTGTATGACAATCAAATTATTCAATCATTTGCCACAAAAAATGTCGGAGCTACCTCTCTCAAAATTGAAAACAGTTTTAAACTATACAATTCTCATGGATGAAATGTGTTATAGTGTAAACAGTGACAGTTAAAACATAGATCAGATGTCTAATTAGCGCTAAAAATGGCTCCCCTTACAATTGTGTAAAAGCGGGCGTGGCTTGTCAATTGTGTTACCAACTTACCAATCAGAGCGAATTCAGTATTACCCGGCAAAATATCTATCCACCTGCCGCCGTCAGACCGCCCCATCTTGCGAAGTAGGAAGTAGCACAAGCACGGAAGGAAAAAACATAAAAAAAATATGCTTAAGACTACTAACCTAACCTGAGAAATTCTTTACACTCTACGAAAAAAAAGCCTAGAAGTATTTCTTCCTACAAAAGTCACACTCACAAACGGCCCCATTCCTCTCGATTACCAATGAAATGAGCGCAAGATGTGCTGTAGAGTAAAACACTCTGTGATTGTTTCATTCTGTGCGCCATGCGTGACGACACTCTACGAAAAAAAAAACCTAGAAGTAGGCATTCTTCCTACAAAATTCACACTCACAAACGGCCCCATTCCTCTCGATTACCAATGAAATGAGCGCAAGACGTGCTGTAGAGTAAAACACACTGTGATTGTTTCATTCTGTGCGCCATGCGTGACGACGTGAACGTTGATTGGGCGATAGTAATTGACAGGGTAGCAGATGATTGGTTTTATATTAAAACGTCAAACCATTGACTTCGTTAAAGTATAACCCGTTGACCTAGGTACCTTGCAAGATGGCGGTCCAGGGCCGAATTTAGAGGAGGGCATCCGGGGCTACAGGCCAGGGGCGTCCACAAAAGAGGGGCCCCCACAATAGGGAGTTCGGAAAAAAATCTTCCAAATTCCGACGAGTAAACTCTAGTAAACCACTTTTCCTTTCAGTTTTTTTTCGCTGTTATACCTATAGTACTTTGTACAAACATGGTTACATTGTTCGTAAAAATAAAAAAAAACTATTCATCTATATTTGAATCGTGTGATTTTAAAACAACACAAGTCACCTCTGTTTTTAAAATAACACTGGTCCATTTTTTTTAATTAAATTATTTACACCTAACTATTGATTTACATTACAAAAAAAAATTTTAGTTTATTCATACAGAGATCAATATAATATGCTAAAATATTGCTGTTGCAGATATTAGTATTTGAATAAAACAGTTTTTTCTATTTCCTGCAAAGTTGTAATGAAAGGACATGTGTCGTTTTAAAATCACATGATTCATTTGTTCACTTCAATCAGGCAATCAGTAAATATCAAAATCTCAAATAGCCCTGATAAACACTTGCAATTTATACCCCATTTTGAGCGAGTATCCCAATGACTCAGTGGGGTGGTACTTGTTTTCTATTTTATTTACTATATAAATAGTAAATTGGCACTCACAGAATGTTCATGCTACGGGGTCTCTCATGTGAAACGCTTACATGGGTGCAAATGATAATGATGGTTTCCAACAATTTCCTTGATTATAATGTGTATGATCATACCTCTATCCAGTCTTCTATGTGATAGACGCCACTAACGACCCGCATTTACCAGGAAGTCAATCAGAAGCAACGGGTTTGTTCTCATTTCTAGTAAGCGTGAATTACTTATGAGTAGGTTGGTGCCATTTAAAAACGATACCACTTAATCGGCAAATATAAAAAATACGGTTTTGATCAGCAATAGAAGTCTTTTTTGCTGCTCAACGGAGAACTTGCCCTAAAAATGTTTTAACAGAACAGGGGAGGACACGTTAAAAGATAAACAAACGTGGTATTGTTTTTTCTCTGCAACTAAAACTTTTTGTAATATAAGCAGTCGAAGTCGATATAGTCACGTGGTAGGTACTAAAACGCGCCATACAAATCAACCTTAGACTAGTGACGTCACTCCCTAACGTAACGCGATAGATGTATGAAGCGTTTGTCAATATTTGAGTTATAATGTTTTTATGCATTTACCTACTCCTTTATAACTAAACGGTCAGAAATCAATGACAAAACGAAATCTAATAAGTCTTATGTTATTAGAGTAACTTTATTTTTCGCATATTTTGTGACCCCGAAAAAAATATTTATACTTACTGTGCTATTTTTAAATGTTTCCTAGATTTTGATATGATTTCTTTGGTATAAAAGCAATGTCACTCCAAAGTTCCCCATTCATCACCATCATCATTCAGCCACAAGAAGTCCACTGCTGGACATAGGCCTCCTCCATGGATTTCCAAAAAGACCGGTTGGAAGCGGCCTGCATCCAGCGTCTTCCTGCCACTTGGATGAGGTCATCTGTCCATCTTGTGGCTGGTCGTCCTACGCTGCGCTTGCCGATATGTGGTCTCCATTCGAGAACTTTTCGGCCCCATCGGCCATCAGTTCTGCGTGCTATGTGCCCCGCCCACTGCCACTTCAACTTACTAATCCGCTGGGCTATGTCGACGACTTTCGTTCGTCTACGGATCTCATCATTTCTGATTCGATCTCGTAGAGAAATTCCGAGCATAGCCCTTTCCATAGCTCGTTGCGTGACCTTGAGCTTTCTTATGAGGCCCATAGTGAGAGACCACGTTTCAGTGCCATAAGTCATCACTGGTAACACACACTGGTTGTATAATTTTGTCTTGAGCGATTGAGGTATATTAGACGAAAAGACTTTTCTAAGTTTCCCGAATGCTGCCTAGCCGAGTTGGATTCGACGATTGACCTCTTTCACGAAGTTGGACCGGCCTAGTTGGACTGTTTGTCCTAAGTAGACGTATTCGTCTACAACTTCGAGAGTCGTGTTCCCCAATGTTATTGGGGTGGGCAGGCTTTCTCATAGTCCCCATTGGTCGGCAAAAATAAAAACGAGTCTAGCAAAATAATCAGCAGAAAATTACAATGTCAAGTTTCAACAGCAGGAAAATAGAAATTGGTCAATAAATTTTTGTCATACCATGTCATAGCACATAACAGAAATGTTATTAATATTTTATTATTACAAAAATGTATTTTGTTTACGATAAAGAATATCTACTCTTTCCTGGTGCAGCATCCTCCGCGCACTTCGGGTAATACTTAATAGCTTTATGCCAAAAGCGGTCGTTCTTAGCGTCCTAGGGTTTTGGCCTCAGCGGCTAAAAATCTCAGTAATTTGTAAGATAAGAATAAATCCTTTATTGCACACAAATAAATCCCACAAATAAAAGTTACAATGAAAAAAGTACAATGGGCGGCTTTATTGCTAACAGCAATTTCTTCGAGACAACCTTGTGAAAGGTTGCCGAAGGCAAGCCACTTATGAAGGTAAGCAACGTTTTGCAAATACGAACTGCTAAAGTCAGTTAGGGGCTGATTGACAAGGACGCAATGAATGATGGCAATAGAGCTTTCCCATGGGTAGAATAGGCTTCAGCTCCCGTGCTCTTAACGTTAATAGCCAACTTGCGGTACAATTGAGAAGGTAGGTTTACGTTTATTTGATTATTTCGTCAAAATATGTCTTTAAATTGCGATGCGCTGTAACGTTGCAATAGTACTCGTATGATGATGCTAATTGCCATTTCTTATGACTAAAACATTTACATATCGTTATTTCTGACATATTGCATTTAATTGTTTAATTGTGACGCAATTTGGAACACAATAAGTTCGAGATTCAGAGCTATTTTCGATTGCTTCTCTTCAAAGTGTGACCAATCCAACTTCACTTTCATGTAAAGTTCTTAGTCAACAGTTTGTTTTTAGCCAGTTACTGTTAGACTTTAGTATTTTTCTCAAGCATAATATAAACTTGATGTTAATTCTGACGACGTTTCACATCAGTTACGAAGTCCCTACTGATAAAGTTCATGACCCCGAACAATTCGACCCGGACAACACGACTCGATGAAAACCTCAACCCCATGATTAATCAACCCCACGGCCACCCGACCCGGTCGGAAAACACGACCCCGCGCCCCGTGACAACTCGACTCCATGACAACTCGACTTCATGACATATATATCGACCCCATGACGACATGACCCTGTCAACTCGAACCGAACAACGCGATGCCATATGCCATGACAACTCGACCCCATGACAATTCGACCCGATGATAAATCGACCCCATAACTACTCGACCCGAACAACTTTTTGAAATTACTCACCTTACTAAAAAGCGATAGTTTTATTATTGAAGAGCCACTGAATCTAGTAGAACTAATGAGTAAGACGACCGGTTCTCACCACTCTCCCAATGAACTCGCATGAAGTGTTCGTCCATTAGATAATCAACACTGTCACCGCTTTGTTTGTGTAAACAAAACAGATTTGGCAGGAAGTATGAGTCTAACTCTCATTGTAGGTAGGTAGTCTGGTAGAGCGACAACGCCCCGCAACCTAAAAATAATCTCTAGGCGTCATACAATGTATGCAATGTAATGTAAGTAGGTATGTAGTTGTAACGGCTTTCGTCACTAATCCATTTTCAATTTCAAGGCCCTCTCCTGTTTCTATTCTGTATACCTATACATTGAAAGTGACGCGTATGAGAGTGGTGGGTGATTTTTCTTCTCTGCGTTTTTCATCGGTGTAACATATTCTCTGTGATTATTAGCTTAATTCGGTATTCCCTTATTTAATTTTGCGAAACCTGGTCGGACTCTCCCGACAAAGAACCAAGTAGTGAATCCGGCATTAGCTAAATAATGTGCAGCGCTTACGAAAGTTTTATTATTACTTTTATTTATTCGTTTATTGCACATAAGTAAAAAATACAATGGCAATGTGGCGGACTTTTTTAGTTCGAAAACATTCTCCATCATTGCACTTTTTCGTAGGTCACTCTCTGTGGCCACGCATATTTTTTATGGTAGGTACCGTACCTATACGTAACTGAATAAATATGCGTAGCCTACGAAGCAAGAATGGGAAATATGCCTACGAAGCAAGAATGGGAAAACAACAGTTTTTTTTTTCAAAGAAAACAGTTCAAAATGTTTTAAACATGTGTTTCAGGGTTTTAAATCAAGTTTTTTTTCCTTTCATTTTGACCACGTTTTAGTCAATTTAAACTGTTTTAAATGTGTTGATATGGACTGATACATCGAGGTTTTTTGGTTATTTCCCTCCGGGTCTTCCCCTGTCAACTCGGTAGTTACCACAGTCTACAACACTAAAGAAATGACGGAATGTATCGACTGGTTCATGACTTTTCAATCCAACTACGATAATCAAGCAAGGAAAGAACTGAAAGTAAATCCCGGCGGGCAGTCCCTTCGGGAGAAGATGTTGAATAGTTTTACAATGAAAACTTGCCAAGTATGATCTGTAGATGATGATCTGCATTACAAAACTTTTCCTTGTGTATTAGAATCCTTTTTTAAAACCCTGCTAATCACAGAGGGGGGCAGGCAAGGTAAAAATTGTTTATCATATATTTAATAAAAAATATCCAAATATCGGGCTCCATTAATAAAAAAATATAGTACCTATCCACTTTATTTCCATATCAATCATATCCGACGTTTTTCACAAAACAGTATTATTAGGTAGAGCTGGTTCTACATATATTTCGGCACTCAAGGGAATCATAATTTATAGCGTACTTTCTGTTGACCTAGAACTATGAAATTTGGCAAGTATTATTGTCTTATACTACAAGTACTACACTCGTCGCTATTTTCCAAGATCTAAACCAAAATATTAAAAAACGATTGACTTTATTAGATATTAATGCTACTATTCCTATAATTTCATAGTGAATGTCCTTTTTTGTGATTACAGTTTATAAATAAATACTTACCTACTAACTTAATTACTGCCTATTATTACCTAATTCCGGTTTAAATATTCTTTTCTTCTTGTTACATTCATAAATATTTTTGGAACATATAGATAATAAAACACGTTTAAACTTTCCGTGATATTTTTTTGGCTCTAGTGACTATTTTTGAGATCACAAATATTTTCAAGGACATAGGCATGTAGTACCTTTTAGTTGTTTTAAACAGTTAGTTTAGATGTCGTGTTTTTTTTTGTTGTTTAAAACTGTGTTTAAATGTCTGTTTAAAACACCCCAGTTAGAAACATGTTTTATTCATTTTTTGTTTGAAACACGTCTTTTAAAACACTTTGTTTTAAACATGCTAACCCCGCTACGAAGTAGGTATGTCTTTTCGTCTGACCTATAAAGGGTGTTAGATAAGCCAGTGATAGATAAGCTTGAGGTAGCAGGGGATGTTTTAGCGAAGGCAAGATAAAAAGTAGGTAAGTACTAAACTAAATCCGGCGTGTGGGCATGCAGACAATTTCAAGCGCTGGGGTACTTGCACACCTCACACTTACAATAGGTTCCCTGACGATGTTTTTCTTTACTTGTAGCGTATGGTAGGTATTGCTACTATAAATTCACAAATGTACATACGAAACTTAGAAAACAAAGTCATGCAATGTGAGGTAAGTGTGCTACCGCCGGGGAACAACAGCAATTAGGCATTGATAAAAAAACAAAGGGAGTCCCCTCCCCATACACGAAAGGCTTATCTGTTATTGCTCTATTTGTAGGTACCTATGTTGTTAGGTATTTACCGGGCCATACGATGACCAATTAAGGAGACTGACGTGTCGTGAAAAGAGGGTTTTACGGAGATGTAGAGACGTGCAGCCTCCTTCGTTTTGATGTATCAATAAAGCTGTTTAAAAACTTCCGAAGTTGCACATCGACCAAATAGCGGATGTAAGAGCAAAGGGCAAGATAAAAGTACTCGAACCGACATACCTCGGCGTTTGTAGGTATGTCGGTTTGTCTGACTACAGGGTTTTATCCACTGTAGTAGGGGATGTTTTAGCGAGGGGTAGGATAACATAAATTCACGCCTGCATCCCAAAGGGGTAGGCAGAGACCAGGGACTGCCACTTGCTACGATCCTGACAGATCACTTTCGCTTCCTCAACATTCATTAGTCGTTGCATGCACGCACGCCGGTTTCGGGTACATTTTATCTTGCCCTTAGCTGATACAGGATGAAAAGTAAGTAGCCCGATAAAGGCGGCGGCGTGCGTGCATCCAGTGACTAATGAATGTTGATGAAGCGAAAAGAGCGAAACCCTTCAGACTAAAATTCAAGTAAGTGATACAGCGATGGTATCTAGCCTAGTAGGTAGAACATTGGACTCTGAAGCGTGAGACCCAGGTGCGGGCATGTACATATGACTTCGTTTTTTAAGTTATGTACATTGGTGAAGTTATAGTAGCAATACCACTCGCTAACGGTGAAGGAAAACATCGTGAGGAAACCTGAGTGTCTGAGCTATTCATATACGTAAGCGCTTTAAATCGCCAATCCGCGGTGGGCACGCGCGGTGATTAAGCCCATACTCTCTCCCTGGGAGAAGGCCTGTGCCCTACAGTGGGACGTATAGGCTGCTTATGTGTGTTAAGTAAGGGAATTAAGTTAATAATGAAGCGAAAGCGGTGTTTCAGGACAGTGGCAAACCATGATTTCTGCCTAGCCTTGCGGGATACAGGCGTGAGTTTATGTAATGCAGTTTTACGTAGACAATCTAATTGCAAAAACCGGCCAAATACGAGTCGGACTCGCGCACGAAGTATCGACTTCTGTACTATTATCTATACAACATTAGACACAAAGATCGAGAAAAAACGGCAAAAAATCACGTTTGTTGTATGGGAGCCCCCTTAAATATTTATCTCCATCATCAGCCACTCGACGCCCACTGCAGGACATAGGCCTCCCTCATGGTTTTCATAAACTTGAGGGGTTTAGCCATAATCGGATTATATTTATTTTATTTTAATTCAATTATTTATTTTTGAAGCGAATATAGAACTAAATATTCTGTGAATATTTCAAGCGTCTGCCTGTTGCCGTTATTAATATCGAGCAAAAAACGGCAAAAGGTTGCGTTTGTTGTAGTGGAGCCACCCTTAAATATTTATTTTATTCTGTTTTTCGTATTTTTTGTTATAGCGGCAACAGAAATACATCATCAGTGAAAATTTCAACTGTCTAGCTATCGCGTTTTATGAGATACAGCCTGGCGACAGACAGTCAGACAGGCAGATGGACAGTGAAGTCTTAGGAACCCTAAAAAAAGGGATTCTTACCCCCTAATCTATCGGAACCAGAACTAACTTCCTATCTTTGAGGTCACCAACTAATTGCTTTACTTGATACACTATGTTTTGCTCTAGTCGGCAATCACGCGGTCACAGAGTGCTTCAGTAAGTACTTAATCTTACGGGCATTGAGCATAACTTAACTAATTAACCCTTGTGATAGAGAAATCTATTAATTACTAGTCACTTACCTACTTACTGACATACACTTTCCGACTTCAAAACTGTCAAAAATATAATTTAATAAGCTGTTCCATAAATTTAATGCTCGCGCAGATGGTAACTTAACACCCCTGCGGTGCAAATCAAGTAAACATGAAAAGGTTAAGTGGTCGTTTTAATCTGTCTATTGTCTAATTTCCATTATCCACAATCCACATACCTACTGCTGATATCGATAAATAATTAAAATAAGCAAACAAAGTATGAACGTAAAAAACTAAAAATTATAAGACACAAATAAATTAAATAAGTAAGTATTAAAAACAAAAATTAAACACTTGGTGCCCCTTGTTGGGTAAAGGCCTCCTCCAGAATTTGCCATAGTACTCGGTCTTGAGCTTTCTCCATCCAGTCTTTCTCGCAGTTTTTATTATGTCATGGGCACATCGCTTAGAAGATCGGTCAACTTGTCTTTTTCTGTCTTCCGGGCCCTTCCACAAGGTAATTACGTACGTCTTTAATATTGGTGTGATGTCTTATATTATTGCGTTCCATGGCTCTTTGGCATGCTGGAAGTTTCTCTATATTTTTTTTTCTCTGAGACCATGTTTGACAGCCGTTAGTTAGTGATGGAAGGAAACAAGTATCCATAAGTTTTTTCTTTAGGTGCATCAGTAAATTACTCTTTAGGACTTCCTTCCTTGTAAGACATAAACTTCTTACTGGAAATATTAATTCTTCTCTCGATTTCGTCGATAGCGCGAATTAATTTCCAAAAATGTTCAAGTGTAGAGCAGCAGAAAGGTCATAATGTCGAGGTTAATTCTTGAATCGGCGGACTAAAGGTCTTTACTCTACATATTATTATTATTAAAATTCTTCATTGCACTTATAAAAATAAAAGTAGAAAAGCGAACGTAATGCTAAAAGCGTCATCTTCCAGTTAACCTTGGTTTTGTGGAGATTTTAATACGGGTAGGTAGTGCTTAGTGCTAGAAATAGACATAAACTTTCGTTCCCAAAATTTAGGCTGGCAAAGGTTAATACATCCTTTATGGGGCATTGTATACGTTTCTACAATAAGATCCCTGAGGATATAATAAGCTTGCCAGAAACGCGGTTCAAAAAATGTGTGAAGCGCACTTTGTGCCAAAAAAGCTACTATAACATTAAAGATTACTTAGATGACAATGATGTCTGGAATTAAAGCCAGTTCAATGCATGAGTTTTAGAACATTTATATAAATCCTGTAAATTAAGGACTTGAAAAGACTAAGTTTGGAGTTTTTTTGTCCATTTTTTCTCCAAAATGATCTAGATTTTGAAATGGACACCTAGTTTAACTTGTAACGTTCATTAAGTCGCAGTTTCTGTGCTACTTTGAATAAAAAAAATTGATTTTGATTTTGATTTTTGATTTTATCAATTTATAAAAACTCTACCTCATGTGGCTAATGCAGAGATCTCTTCTCAAAAATATATATTGCACTAGCCCAGTCGGTGTTGACCTATTGTATCCCTATTTGGGGAGGGGCATCTAAAACCAAATTTCTAGAAGTGATTTCATATTCGGTAGGTCTGAGAATAGGCTAATTAATATGGCAAAACAACGTTTGCCGAGTCAGCTAGTATTATATAGATATAGTATAGAAGTATAGAGTACGTCCAACATTTTCCACACGCTTAGAACTCCCATCTCCTGCAGTTGACTGTTATATACAGGGTGGCTATTTGAGAAATAAAATGGTCCGAGGAGAGAATAAGAATAAAGACGCGTAAAATTTTTACTTTCACTGTGAGGACCGACGATTTATAGAACTTTTGTAGCTATTGGAAAACTTTCTCCTTTTCGTCGTACACTAACAATCTGACTGTTGACAGCTGTCAGCCAAAGTGCGAACGAAAAAAACAGTTGACAACTGTTATGGCTGGGTTCTCCAAGCGCACGGATTTGTACGGGACTTAGGGCGCTGCGCAAGAAAAAGTTGAAATTACAGAAATAAAAAATCCTAATAATAGGATTTAGACGACCGACGTCACTAACACATTCAGTGATAGTCATTTTAGTATATTTTTTTATCCAAACTCAGTAGGTACAGCTCAAATAAAACTAGTGATAATTTAGACTCATGTTCGCGATTTTTTTTGGAAGCTATAAAGTTTATAAAATCATAACAATAATGACCGACGGCCCTAGATAGCATATTGAAAAGTGATATATTTTTTTGAGCTTGTAAATACTAACCATTAGAGATGAAAATGTATTTTAAAACACCTGATTTAGAAGAACAGTCGAATGTCGGAGAACCTGGATTTAACAGTAGATTAATAGATTGTCAGTGTACGAGAAACCGGGGCTGAAGGTACAAATATCATTCACAAAAAGTATAATTCAGTACAGTAAGCGAGATAAATGATATTTCTAACTATTATTTTATGAAGGATCGAATGATCCCGCAGAATCAAAATGCCTGAAACAAAAAATTTTACAAAAACTTTCCCCATATTTTTTGTCGGGAATGACAAAAATTTGCCTTTGCTGCCATCTCAAACTACCACCCTGTGTAATCTGCTCATAATAGTATACTCCCACTCTATGTACATTCAGGTACCTATCTTATGAAAGGTCAGGAAACAAAATATTTTACAAAAACTTTTCCCATACTTTTTGTCGGGAATGACAATAATTTCCCTTTTCTGCCATCTCAAACTACCACCCTGTATAATCTGCGCATAGCAGTATACACTAATGCACCCACTCTATGTACATTCAGGTATCATAACTACCTACTATAGATGCGAAAGTTTGGATGTATGTATGTTTGTTACGTAATCACGCCAGAACCGTTGTACGGGATGTTTGTTACAGAGAAATATTACACTCTGGATTAGCATTCAGGCTTCTTTTTATCCCGAAAAAAATACACATCAAAGTTTCAAGGCAAACGAAGTCGCGCACAAAAGTGAGTTACAAAATAATAATCTGTTAGTGTATCTATGTGCGACTTTGACATTGTCGTCTATTAGTGTCAATGAACGATTACGAGTACGTTGGTGTGACGTTTGGTTGCTCGTCCACTATGCAGTGGTTGGTAGCCAACTGAGGTCGAGGGATTACGAGTATTACGGCGGATCTGTTGTTGGCCGAGTCATCTAATGCTGGACACTAGCTGGTCTCGGCCTTTGGAAATAGGCGGCTAGAACCGGTATTGACGAGTTACCAATTCAGTGGATGCAGTTTCGATCTTTTATTAAATTGGTCTTAAGCGGTGACTATGCAAATCATGAGGCGGTTTGCAATTCGGATCATGCTGGATAGATTCTAGGAATAAATTATGAGATCCAATTAGATTGTTGAATTACAATGATTGATCATTGATTGATTGATTGTTATCAGTACCTACCTAACCTTTCGCTTACAACATAACTTTTGGTTGGTGGATAATCCCGCTATTAACAAATACGCGTAAAAGTTCATATAATTAAATTGTTCTCAAGGCTGAACGGTAACATAATACCTACATTTTATATGAATCTCAAATGAAGAAAGTCGCGGGAACAGCTAGTAGGTACACTGTAACGTGGGTACCAAAAATTTGCCTACACTTTGCCTAAAATACCATCAACAGAAAAAACAAGTTAAGAGGTTTCCCAGAAGGGAAGACAACGATAAGTGGTACCAACATTATCTTATATTTAATTGTACTGTGCTTATAGATCAAGCTGTGATACACTATACCGATTGCATGTTGCGTAAATACATGCATCTAGCACGTGGCGTTGCAGAATTAGTTCTTATCGAACGGGGCTGGCGAGTAAGTTACTGAATGCACGTCAAAACAGCATGTACACACGTTAACTTTATAAAAGAAATAAATATATACATTGTATACATTAGTAGGTTACTATGTAATGGCTAACGAGATAAGAAAGAGGAAATCTATTTTTATGTAGAGATGTAGTCGATGAGAACAGGATACCTAATGAATGGAATAATTTCCTACATGAATCAGAAATGTTTCTAATAACTTATGGGTCAATCACGGGCGACGACATTAAAATTATATTACCGTCTCAAGGTTTCTAACAGTACTCACCAATAAATCATCCATGAGTTGACAGCTGCAAAATAAAATCGAACAACGACGTGCCGGCTCGGAAGGACCAAGATTGTTAATGAAAAAAACCCGTTACGGACATTCTACGGGAGTCGTAGGATATAAAAACTCGGGGCTTCGCTACGGACAGGGGCAAGCTGGAGTAGATCGAACGCCTGTCAGAAGTAGTCAGAACGCGGTAGCGTGCAAGCGCAAGTATTTATAGTGCGATCTCACCTCGGATGGGGAACGGCTTGGTCATGATGGTCTCCGAAGTCGGCGGCAGCAGCCGCTTGGTCTCCGGCGACATCACACTGGGGCACAGGTTTAACTCATGTTTTTTACTGCCCGTCGTGTTTTGCGCGACGCCGCGCAGCCGCAGCGACGGCGATCCGTTTAGCACGTCCATTTGCGAGGCCTAACGCGTCATAACTGAGACCTGCAAGTCGCGACCGCGTGAACGGAGCCGATATCAGCTGATATTGTGAAAATTACTGACGGGACGGAGCTGAGAGGGGCGACCGTCTCATTCATGCGCGCGCGCCTTGCACTGCGCAATGGAACGCTCCAATGCGCAGTTTAAATCGACAAGATTTTTCTTAAAACGATGGCGCTTTGGTGATATCTGCAGTTGAAATGAGTCGTCACAATAGCAGTCTCTGGGCGTCCTGCCAGCACTCGAAGTAAACACGTCTGCGCTGAGCGGATATTAATTTTCTGCAGGGTTATGGCGTTAGTGAAGAGGTGGTAGCGCATCGGTATCTAGATCGTGTACCCAAATATCCGGGTCCTCCGGGATCGATTCCGGCAAGTACCAAGACTGTTTTTAAGTTGTACGAATATTTGTGAATTTGTAGCAGCATTACCGCTCGCCAACTGTGAAGGAGAACATCGTGCGGAAACATGAGTGCTAGAGGTGTTCAGTAAACACCTCAGGTACTCAAGTCGAACACTGTTCACCCAAGTCTACGTTCACCTCAGCTCTTGAAATGGCTCTGCACGCCGTTCACACCGGGTATCGACAGAATACCAGCGCTGGAGTTTACTTGTAAACTCTCGGCACATGCTGAGTCGAAACCCATTTGCATTTGCCACACACACATTTTTATGTTATTATTCTAATGTCACCAATAGATGGGTACTAGTATTGTATGAAGGTGGGTACCATAATAAAATTAGTCTCAGCTGAGCGCTCGTGTTTGATTGATGTCGCTCCCGAACATAACATGGCGCAGCCGGTAAAAGTGTAATATAATATCAATGGAGTCCGTACTGCAACCGCCAAAACCGTTTCATTTCGAGAACAATTTAAGTAATGTGACTTCGGGGAATCTAAGTGCAGAGTGGCAAAAGTGGAAAAAACGCATTTAACATTTACTATGAAGCTTGTGAACTGTCTAAGAAACCGGAAAAAGTGCAGATAAATATACTTTTACATGTGATAGGGGATAAATGTCGGGAAGTAAGTGAGCAATTTCAAAGCGAGTACAAAACCCTAAAGGAGTTATTGGAGAAGTATGATGCATTTTTCATACCGAAAAAGAATTTGGCGGTAGAGCGACAGTTTTTCAAACGAGAACAACGGGAACTGGAATCTGCAGAACAATATGTCTACGAATTAAACAAAATAGCAAAAAAGTGCGAATTCAGAGACTTGAGAGATGACTTGGTATGTAGTAGGCTAATATGTGGCTTACGAGAAGTTAACCTTTCCGAGAGATTGCTGAGAGAACAGGATATAACTTTACAAAAAGCGTTAGACATCTGCAGATTGGCTGAAATGTCTAGAATGCAGGCTATTAAAAACCGAAAATGAGGAGCAAAATATTAATCAAATTGTGCAGACAAGTAACAATGAAGCCATGAGTACAGAGGCATCCATTTATCAAATAAATAGAAGGTATATTCGAAAACCTTCCCAACGACCATTTCAACCGCCACTGGCACCCCCACCACCAGCACCAAATAGCTCGAGCAGACCATGGTCACGCCAAAACCCGATTAACGGTCACACGTCATCATCAGCAAGATTATCGCAAAACCATCACGGTAACGTCGTTCCGGAGCGCGCAGCGAGATCATATAATAATCAAAACAACGGTTGCTCAAACTGTGGAAGAATGCATAGAAGAATGGACTGTCCGGCTTTTGGCGTAAGATGCAATAAGTGTAATAGGAACAATCACTTTGCGAGAATGTGCAGGTCGGGTCAAAGGATTTATGCGGTACAGGGTGACTCCACAGACCAGGTAATTTATCATGTAAACTCTAAAAATGATTGGTCAGTAGAACTTAACATTCATAAAGAAAGTATAAGTTTCAAATTAGACACGGGAGCTGACGTCAACGTGTTACCGTTACAATTCCTACAAAAACTGAATATTAAAAAAGAATCTTTGACACCAACTACATTAAAATTGCAAGGTTATTCAGGAAGCAACATATCCGTAGTGGGAAAATGTTATTTAAAGGTAACATACAAACAAAACAATTACTTTTTGCAATTCATTATCGCTGATGTAGACTCGCCGCCTATATTAGGCAGGAATTCATGCGAGGAGCTAAACTTAATTAAAAGAGTAATGTCAGTAAGTCATAAAATAGGCAGTCAAACAATTTTAGAAGAATTCCCAGATTTATTTACAGGAATAGGCTGTTTGCCAGGCGAGTATGAAATTCAAATTAAAGAGGACGTTTGCCCGGTGGTACACGCACCGAGGAAGTTGCCAATTTGCCCTCAGGGATCAAATAAAAAATAAGTTAATAGAAATGGAGAAGTTAGGAATCATGGCGAAGGTAGAGGGGCCCACCGACTGGGTTAATAGTATGACGGTAGTTAAAAAACCGGACGGCGACTTGCGTATCTGTCTAGATCCACAAGACCTAAATAAAGCAATTAAGCGTGAGCATTTTAAGCTTCGTTGAATCGCTCGTAGCCCCGGCTGCCTGAGTGATCTTAAACGATCACGAAGGTTAAGCAACACAGGGCGCGTTCAGTGCATGGATGGGTCGCCGTCTATGCCTAACGCTAGTGGCATTTTTCCGAGCGGTTCCGTGCTTCGCAAGGCACGTTAAGCTATTGGTGCCGGCTGCAATCGATAGATGGCAGTCGTTAAGCCAAGTCAGAGGCCTTAGGGCGGCTTGACAACTTCTGACAGTAGACGAGCCACTAGTCTACAAGCCTCCACCAATCCGGACTTGGCCCCCGTGGTGGAGTATGGCCTATACCTTCCTCAGGGAAGAGACCCGTGCCCCTCGGTGGGGACATAATGGGTTGATGATGATGATTTTAAGCTTCCTAGTTTTGATGAAGTAACGGCAAATTTGTTAGGATCAAAATATTTCAGCACCCTCGATGCCAAGCAAGGCTTCTGGCAGGTTAAATTAGCATCAAATTGCACAGATTTGTGTACATTCAACACAGCCCTTTGGAATATACAAATTTTTGCGTATGCCTTATGGAATAACGTCAGCATCAGAGATTTTCCATAAGCGTCTGTATGAACACTTTGATGACATAGAGGGTGTTGTACTATTTATAGATGATCTATTGATTTATGGTCCGACCAAAGAAATTCACGACCAAAGATTGAGATCAGTTTAAAAAAGATGTCACGATATAAAAATTAAACTAAATAAAAAAAAGTGCAAAATTGGTTTAACTGAAATAAAATATCTTGGTCACAAAATATCAAAAGATGGTATAAGTCCGGACGATTCACACATTATTGCGATTAGAGATATGCCGACACCAAAAAACGTAAAAGACGTTGAAAGATTCTTTGGTGACCTATGTAGGTGGGTTCATTCCTAATTTATCACAAAAAACCTCAATATTACGAGAATTATTAAAGAAAGAGATAATATGGCACTGGGATGAGAAACATGATAAGTGTTTCCAAGATATAAAAAAATGCCTAATTAGCCCGCCCGTATTACAATATTATAATCCAGAGCAACCGGTTGTACTGTCACTTGTCAGTGGATGCTAGTAAGAATGGTCTCGGCGCGTGTTTAATGCAAAACATTTTACCGGTTTGTTATGCTTCCAAATCACTAACAAAAACAGAGCAATCATACGCACAGATTGAAAAAGAGCTATATGCTTGTGTCTATGCATGCGAAAAGTTTTACACGTATATATATGGCCGATCAGATGTTACCGTTGAGACTGACCATAAACCACTGATAAGCATTATCATATCAAAAAACCATTAGCGAATGCGCCGCCGCGATTGCAAATAATGTTAATGCGATTGCAACCTTATTCATTCACTCTTGTTTACAAACCAGGCAAATACTTATTCATTGCGGACACGCTGTCCCGTGCAGTCGCTCCGAGCGACAGCACACCCACAACACAACCGCGCGATCATCTTGATGCGCAAGCGCAGGTGTGTGCGTTATCTGCTACTAATGACCTTACTGATACTCACTTCTTAGAAATTCAGAGATGCACCAAAGAAGATGAAGAATTAAAAAAGTTAATAAAGATAATTAAAAAAGGGTGGCCAAATGAGAAATCTAGCGTAGAAAATGAATTAAAATGTTACTGGAATGTAAAAGATGAGTTAACATTTAACTTTGGCATGGTCTGGAGAGGTTGCAGAGTAATTATACCTAAAGTTATGCGTCGCGAAATGTTAAAAAAGATACACTCCAGTCATTTAGGCTTAGAGAAATGTAAGCTTAGAGCTAGAGAAACCATGTTTTGGCCAAACATTAACGCTCATCTAGAGGATTATTTATCAAACTGTCAGGCATGTTTGACTTATAGAAAACAAAATAGCAAAGAGCCCCTTATTCCACACGAAGTGCCCACCAGGCCATGGTATAAAGTGGGCACAGATATATTTCATTTCAACGGACATTCATACTTAATTGTCGTGGATTACTACAGCAAATTCGTAGAAATAGCAAAATTAAACTCTTTGACTTCTGAAATAATCATCGGAAAACTAAAAAAAATATTTCGCCGACAGGGTATACCAGAAATTGTCATGTCTGACAACGGCCCTGAGTTTTCTTCAAACTCTTTTCGTGAGTTTGCGATAAGCTGGAGTTTCCGTCACACCACGTCCTCACCTAGGTATCCTCAATCAAACGGGCAAGTAGAAAGGGCTATACAAACTGTGAAAAATATTATGAAGAAAACAATGTACGATCAATCAGACTTTGATATAGCTTTTCTAAGATATTTAAATACACCGATCAGCAGCGAAATACCGTCTCCAGCCGAATTGTTGTTCAACAGAAAACTTCGAAGCATAGTCCCATGTGGTCCCGTTTTGTTAGGCTCAAACGCACACAACAATATTTGGAGGAAGTTGAACGAAAGGCAACACCGGCAAAAATTGACCCATGATAAGGGGTCAAAGACCCTAACACCTCTCGCAATAGGACAAAGTGTGAAAGTACGAATAGATAACACATGGATTCCAGGAACAATAAAAGGGTTCGCGGGACCACGTTCTTATTTAATTTTAATGGAAACAGGAAGGGTCATCAGGCGCAATAGAAAACATTTAATCAGAGACTCACACAAAAGAGACGAAACAACATTAATGACGCAATATTATGATGACATAGTTGTTGCTAACAAAAAAACCAGTTTCAATCGAGACCACTCCTCCCAGCTGTCCCTCCTCCCCCGCCCCCACTTCCTCCAAGCGTCGCCGTCAGCTCCAGTGATCCACAAAATCCGCAAATAGCTAATACACAGCCTAGCAACCAATCTAATTACGTAAATCGCTTTAGCAGGATAGTGAGGCCTCCTGATCGGTGGGGTTACCCGGGATCATGAACTCGACGCACGTGAGCTCTTAGTTTTATACCTTTTATATTTTGTAAATAAAACCTAATCTGAAAGTTCGAACAACATAAAACGATGAAAATAATATATCATATAAGAAAAATTGAAATGTAACATGTTTCCTAAATAAAATAAATAATTGATTTAAAATAACAGGAAATTGTATGGTAAATAAATTATAAACCTTATGTTTTATAACCACGTACCTCTCCGTTTTTATAATGAAAATTTGTCATCAAATATTATTAATAATAATTTGAAAATTTTTGTCATGTAAAATACTACTATACAAATGTACAATAAAATAAATTAACTATTTTAATTAGGCTACATTATTAATATACATTAATACATAATTAATTTAATAATTAATCTCTAAGCATGTTAATTCAAAATGAGAATTATAAGATAACGATAATTATAATAATAAAAATTAAATACAATTTATTATATCATCAAGCATGTGTAAACTTTATTATGTAAAGCATGTTAATGAACTACTTATAAGGAAGGAAAAAGAAAGTAATTTTCAAGTATGTATTTACGTTGTTATTTCTATTTTTATTACAAAAGGGAATTGTTAGTATTGTATGAAGGTGGGTACCATAATAAAATTAGTCTCAGCTGAGCGCTCGTATCCTTCTATCTTGTCAATGTTTACTCTGTGCCGTTACTTCGTGACTTATGTAATGCTTTTTGCATGTGTGTGTGTCTTGTGGAAATAAATCAGTTATCTATCTATCTATCTAAATCACCAATCCGCGGTAGGCTAGCGTGGTGATTAAGCCTAGGTATAGTTAATCTCTGAAAGATGGCCTGTGCCTTGTACGTAGTTGTACTTACATAGTCTGCTTATGTATCTTATTACGGGTTTTGGAGAGAATTCAAAAGATTATTTTGGCCGATGTGTGCACATAGATATTTATTAAAGGTGTATGCAGATTTGGCAAATTATCAGTAAATATTGTATCGAATCGTGTCATAGGTGACGAGATTTGATTAGGTAGGTACCTATCTCCCTTGTCAGAATGCAAGTAAATTTCTGAATTTAAAGATAACTTTGAATAATCTGTAACTACAATTTGACAGCATATTTACATAAGCCGCA
The DNA here is from genome assembly GCA_947308005.1 of Yponomeuta malinellus. Classification (NCBI taxonomy): domain Eukaryota; kingdom Metazoa; phylum Arthropoda; class Insecta; order Lepidoptera; family Yponomeutidae; genus Yponomeuta; species Yponomeuta malinellus. The sequence continues at coordinate 18,236,322 of OX371006.1, read as the reverse complement.
AGCGAGACCACAAAATACCCTGTTAGGTAGGATAGACGCGACACACTATCGATCTGACGAAACGCTGACAGACGAAAGTTACAAAAATAAATTTTTTTACGAAAAAGTTTCAGCCCAGTTTCAATACCAACACATATATTTTGGGCACCGGCTCCAAATTATACTTCTGCAATACCTACATGTATAAATACTTCTAATTATTTAAATTATTTCTAACTTTTTAGTGCTGTAGTGTTTCGAAGTCGGTTTTTATTTTTTATTTAAAATTTTTTATTTTTCAATTTTTAGTGGGGGTAGAAAAATAAATAAGTCCCTTATAACCATAAATTAATCCTACTTAATTAATTTCTTTAAAATTTGATGTTCTGAATTTCCATCTCCGAAAGTCTTCACCAGAACATCACCAAATTAACTTGGGACTACTTTTACGCTATTTTATGAAACATACGGATATTACTAAAGGATGGGCCCCATTAGGGCTTATTTAGGAACTGCTGTCCATTGAAGAGATCCGTTCTCAATATCTGAAAGTCTCCATCAGATCTTCACCAAATTAAAATGGGACCAATGGGACGTTATACCTGTTCGAACAAAAAAGAATTGTCGAATTCGGTTAAGATTTGACGGAGTTATCGAGGAACATAGCCAAAAAATATATGTATACGCGTCGAATTGATAACCCTGGTCCTTTTTTGAAGTCGGTTAAAAATAGGGCACTGACCCCCAGTTTCTCGTACACTAACACGCTGTTAATCTACTATTAAAAACCAAAGCGCATACAAAAAAAAAACACTGACAGCTGTTAACAGTAGATTAACAGCTTGTTAGTATACAAGAAACCGGGGGTCAACCTGTGGACCTTGATTGTGTATCCAATTTACTTATTGAATTTAATTTATTATGGTGTTCCTCTATATTTCATACATATTAATTTAAAACTAATAATATATTATTATGTAAGTATTTTATGACGATTTTTTTTTTACTTTATTGTATAACATACACACAATTGAATTTAACTGCACCACGGCACGCACTCCGTAGTACAATTATGGGTTACCGTAGGCACTGACTGAAAATCAGCGCTGAGGGATCACTTCCTCAGCACAACGCTGAGTCAGCTGCCTTTTGTGGCAATGTAGATACACCACAGGCTACATCTATGGTCCTGTTTTATTTATTCGTTTTGTCTGTTGTGTATTTAGTTTTCTTTCTGTTGTTGTGCATTACTTACTGTTACTTATTTGCTTATTTTGTTTCTGTGATGTATCTTGTTGGTATAATAAATGTCTTTCTTCTTCTTCTTCTTCAAAAGAGGGCGATTCACTGTCGATCTGCATGCTTAGCATGAACTTGTTCCGATACTAGCACTGAAAGGCGTCCCAGTCTCATTCGTGTTAGTCTAATCCACTTACGTAGCTCAGAGGCGCCACTCATCACTGTATCAAATCCGCATAATAATATCAAGTTCACGTTGCCGCTTGCCAACGTTATTGTTTAGGTAGTCAGAACCAGAAAAATGTAGTAAGATGGTCCGAGGTGGAATGTTAACAAGCTGATTGAGGGGCTTAGCAGTGCCAGGATTAGCTGCTCAATAGATGGAAAAAATGTATTAACAACATTAGTTACGCCGACGACATGGTGCTGCTGAGCCCTTCGATCAGCGGTTTGATAAAGCTTATTACATTGTGTGAGGAATATGTAGACCAGCATGGGCTAAGGTACAACTCAAAAAAGAGCGAGTTGATGATGTTTCAGCCCCGCAAACATAAAGTGGCCACGGTGCCCCACTTTAGTCTAAATGGCGTGGAGCTGAAACGGGTACATCAATTCAAGTACATCAGCCACTGGGTCACTGAAGACCTGTCAGCCGCCGAGAGAACGGCGGGCGCTGGCTGTCCGGGGAACATGCTGGTCCGCAGGTTTGCTCGGTGTGGCGGTGAGGTAAAAGTGACTCTTTTCAAGGCCTATTGCCAATCCTTCTAGGCCTGCAGCCTGTGGGCTAGCTGCACCCAGCGGGCTCTCAGCGCTCTCCGCGTACAATATTCATAATTCATCATAATGTTTGCCGAGGCCCGAGGCCCGCACGGACGGCTTCCATGCCATAATGCGCAAACGAGTAGCGTCCCTAATTGACCGCGTCCGCGGCAGTGCCAGCGGTATCCTACAGGTATTGGCCGACAGGCCAGACCAGATTACCCTATGTGGCATCATTTTGAGAAGATGCATGTTGGTTGATTGATTGGTTACATGACTTATTGACTAATTAATTAATTGATTGATCCGCTGATTGACTAATCATGTTTAGTATTAGTTAAGTTATAGTTTTATTTAAGTATATTTTAAGGTTAGGTTCAGTTATATGGATTTTATGGTCCGAAATAAAAATAATAATAATAAGTGCAAACAGTCGACAATCGATATCGTTATACGGACAGGTGCTACGTTGAATGATAAACCACGTCAATTATTGATCAAACAAACCATGACTGTAGTTTCTATGTGCTTTGATGTCACGTAGCTGCGCGAAGCTCGCAGCCATATCGCGACAAATTACTTAGCTCAAATCTGTTAAATGTTTTAACCCGTACCCTAAATTAAGACAGAAGTGCCAACTCGCAGAACAAAACTCTGCTTTCCAGCTATTATAGTACCAGTGTAGAAAGAGCCGTACTTACCATGAGCAGCCTCTTCACAGCATTCCTCGAGTCTCTTCCAAAGACCCGCTCAGAAATGGTATCGGAGCTGGAGCTTCCCGACGATATCACGGTCACTCCTTACCTTATTGAAGAGGTTGGCGATTCCATATCGCTGACAAGTGACAGTCTAATCTCGGATGTCATGTCCGAGGATGGCAGAGTCAGCGAGAGTTCGGACTCGAGTCTGGCGCTTTCGCGGGCTATGACGGATTCAGACATCGATTACGAGAGGTTTCACCGGGTAAATATTTTTGTAGTGATTGGTGGGTATTGCGGTGGCGCGAGCCGGTATTGTAATGATGGTAACAGACAGGATTCAATGACAAGGACTGGTATAGCGTAGCTAGAGGGATCAGTCATGTGAACTCTTGTGACTAACGAAGCCTATCTTGGCGCTGTGTGGGAGTATTGCAATCATATTGAAATAGTGTTAGAATTGAATAAAATGATGTAAGCACACCGACATCTATGCTACTTCTTGAAATATTAAGGGCAGGCATGTCAGTTTTTGTGTTCTTGTCAGACGTATGGTCGTTTGAAATAATTAGATGAATTTATTAATAGGTAGGTACTTTCTAGAATGTTACTGACGCGCCAATGGAGAACTTGCACTAAAACATGTTTTAATACAATCGGAGAGACCGGAGAAAAAGTCAATTTAGTCAAGTAGTACAAAAACGCGCCACGCAAACCGGGCTCCGACTATGACGTCACAACTTGCACGTACATCAGTTATTCCGTAAAATAAAGTTTTTAGGCATGCACTTTACACCCTTATAAGAAATCGTTCAGAATTGAATGAAAAAATTCGAGTAACTTAATTTTTCGCATTTTTTGCGATGCCGAAAAAAAGTATTTTTGTTTCATTCTTAAATTTTTTCTAAGTTTTTATACTCGTATGATTACTATGGTATAAAAGATGTAGCTGTAATCTACTCTGTAATTTATCTCTAGTCTTCTTCTTGTTAGCGTATCGATGGTAAATTAGGTCCACAAATAATATTCGATATTCCATTGAGGGGATTCAGACTAATCTAAATTGGGTGGCGTGGTGGCCGGGTCACCTATCTCCCCCTAAAGCAGGGTACTCATCTGCGAGCCGTAACTGTAGCAGAGCAGATACAGTAACCAGGCTCTAGTGTGTACGCGTGAGAGGAACCGAGTACTCACGGCTCGCTGCTAGCGGCATGCGTACCGGTCGCAGGAGGTTCGCGAACCACGTACACACTAACGTTTTTTGATACAGAGCATGCAACAGTTACAGTTACGGCTCGCAAATGAGTACCCGGCTTAAAATGGTTGAGATTGGTGATGGCTGACCCCTGCGTTATGCTCGTGAACGGGTGCTGTTCGTGTGTCTGGCAGCATTAATGTTTTTCCTACTTTTGTAAGAAGTGTTATTTTGGCTACTTTTGTAAGAAGTGTTAAAGTTATTGGTGGTATCACGGAATCATTTGAGAAAAGATGATCAGTTTTTTCCCGCTGCCTTTTTCTCCACTACAAATACGGCCCGAAGGCAGCGGCTAACATAGTACATTGACATTCAGCAAAAATTCTTTACGTTGAAATAAAGTCTTACGTTGAAACAAAAAAAAAAAAAAAAAACACCGCGGATCACTCCGCTATTCAAATAATTATAAAATATTACTTAAGTTCCCCTAATCCCAGTAACTTTTGGTAAAAGTGGCACAAAGTAGTTAAAATCTACGAGTAAATCAAATGTTTCGTGTCAATAAGTGCGAAAAGTGCAATTTCAACCAAAACCCGTATGACTATATAAACAAAGTTTGTGAGACATTTTAATACGTTTAAACACGTTGAAATAACATTCTGGTATCTGTCTGTGATTCATTTAAGTCTCATTTGTGTATCCTATTAACTATATAAACTAAATATGTGACTAAAATTAGACTAAATATGTGTGAATAGTGCCAAACTTTACGAAAACAACGTTAAGCGGTAAAATTTAAAAAGTTGCACAAATCCACCGCTAACGCCACGAGCGCTAGTGAGCGTCCACAATCACAGACTAACCCATAGTGTTGCCAGCCTTAAGAAGGCCATACACAAACATTCCGGCTCTTTTATAACAGCCGATTCCGGCGTCATCTGGAGCGCATTCTCTGATTACCTACACATTTCTCATTATTTACCGAGGACCTAAAATACATATTAATTGAAAAATGGCACTTGAATGTGACAGGTGTACAACTAAAATCCTAAATAAGGAATACCTCTTATGTAAAGAATGCAAGAAAAAATTTCATATAGATTGCATCTCGGTCACTGATAAAAGATTCCGATTAATGACAGCAGAACGCAAAACGAACTGGGAATGTAGACCATGTTTAGTAAAGCAAAACTCTAGAAGCTGTATTAATTTAAGAAAACGAACAGTAACAGTGTCTAAACAATTACCATCTCCAACTATCTCAATGGACAAGGATGACTGTACAAACGTTTCCCCAAATGAATCGATCAGTAGCTGTCCTGAAAGCTGCTCAAATTTGAGGGAAGATATTGATGACCTTAAATCTAAAATAGAGATGCTAGAAATGAAACTGGAAAGTACCGACTCTGAATTAGAAAGACTGGTTGCTGAAAACTACTCCCTCAAAGAGCTGGTATCGAAACGAGACGCAAAAATCAATCAGATGCTTCACACTTACCGATCAACTCCCCAGCGAAAGGAAAATAATTCAGAAGAGACTGCTAGATCTGCGAGTAATGAAGAGCGCCTCATAAATGACAGTAATACTAGCTCCAATAACTTCAGTACTCCTATACAAACCGTGATTGAAAAAAAGAGAAAAACTTCCACTGGACTAACTCCTCCGGTTACAGAATGTAGAAAAAAATTAACAGCTTCTGCCATGGAGAGTAAGCGTGTCACCTCCAGCGAGGATATAATACAGAGCACAGAGAGTAGCACTAAAACCAAAGTTTGTATAGTGAGTGACAACAGGAATGGCTCACTAACAAGCACCATCGAGAATACATTCTCAGCGGCAACCTTCTGCCACTACGCCTATCCTAATGCAGGGCTTGAAGTATTACTAAATAATATGGAAAAAAAACTTCATGGGTTCACATCTACGGACTACTGCATCATTCTAGTCGGCGAGTCTGATTTTACATCTACAAAGAACTATGTGAATCTTATTGAGATAGTGAGACAGAAACTTTTAAGCATAGTCAACACAAACATAATGATTTGTGCACCTTCCTATATCTGCGGTGCCGTAATGTACAACACCAGAGTAGAACTTTTTAACAGACTCTTGTATATTGATACACAAGCACATGGTCATGCTTACTTTTTTGACTCGAATAGCGAGGTACCATTTGAAATGTTCTCAATAAGAACTGGAAAACTGAGCAGATATGGGTTGCGTCACGTTTTCAAAAATATAAAATCAGTAATGAAATATTATCGTGACAGCCAACAACCAAACATTATGCCCAAAGTAGCTGAACTTGAACCAAATACACAAACATTTTTTCGAGACCTATACAACCAATAACAAAAAAAAAGACAAATTCACTGTATTCCACCAAAACATAGCGGGTGTACTAAACAAACGTGATAATCTACAGATAGCCCTAGCGGAACTCGAAAAATTTAATAATAACCAAACTTTTAATGCTGTTTGCTTAACAGAAACCTTTTTAAAGCAGGGTGCAGAGCGAAACCTAAGACTTAATAATTATAAATTAGTGGCATCTTTCTGTAGAATTAATGAACGTAGGGGTGGCTCCTGCATATTATTGAAAAACGACATAGAGTATAAGTCTCTATCAATTTCACAAAAAGAGTATGAATTCGAGGGCTGTGCTGTACAATTAAATGATCATAATATTATAATTGTATGTATTTATAAAACACCAACAGCAAACACTTTCAACTTCCTACGACATTTAGAGTTACTACTTGATAAACTCACAAAAAAATACAAAAATTACAGAATTATTTTAACTGGCGATTGGAACATTGACTTATTAAAAACTAATAATACTACAAGGGAACTCATTTCAATACTAAGCAATAATAATCTTAGGAGTCATATAGACAAACCTACGAGAAAAAAGGCCTGTATTGATATTATAGCAAGTAATATCCCCTTGGTAGACTCAAAAATATTCTATTTAGGTCTTTCTGATCATGAAACCGGGCAATGTATATATTTTGACAACAAAAACGACTCGAACAGTCAGAAATTTTGGTTTCAATCAAGACGTGATTACAGTAACGATAATATAAATAAATTTGTTGAATCTCTGTCAAGTATAACATTTATTGATGTCTTACAGGAAAACGATTTAGAAAGTGCTTTCCTTGCTTTCCATGATCTGCTTACTTTATTTTATGACATTTGTTTCCCAGAAATTAAAATTAAAATTCTCAGTAAACCAATAAAAAACAAATGGTTAACTAAGGGTTTAAAAAAAAGTTGCATCATGAAAAGAAAACTTTTCCTTAAATATCATTTATGTCCAGAAAATAAAGAGAGTAACAAAACTAATTACACAAAATACGCAAAAGTACTTAATAAATGTATAATACAAGCACAAAAAAATATAAATACTACCTATATAAAATATGCCAAAAATACCTGCAAAGCAGCATGGGAAACAATCAAATCAGAACAAGATTTGAAAACAAATAAAGACGAAATAAAAGAAATAAAAATTGGTGATGAGACTTATAACGATCCCTCAAAAATATGTGAAATTTTTAACGAATTTTTCATAAATATTACTAAAAGCAGTAATCCACATAAACACACAAAAAAAAGCACAATTCAAACTAATGACAGCACAATTTATGTAACACCAATTAATGAAGAAGATACGGTCAAAATAATAAAGTCTCTAAGTAATACAAATGCAACTGGGTATGACAATATAAATACTAAAATAATCAAACTCGTTGCTGAATTTATAAAAAAACCATTAACACACATAATAAACTTATCTATAAAAGATGGAAAATTTCCGTCTAAACTAAAACTATCCATAGTCAAACCATTATTTAAAAAAGGTGAAAAAATGGATACAAATAATTATAGACCCATAACCTTAATACCCATACTTTCAAAAGTTCTGGAAAAGGCTATGTATAACAAAATATATAACTTCCTTATTAATTTTAAAATACTTAAAAAAGAGCAATTTGGTTTTAGAAAAAGCTCATCCACTACACTTGCGTGCTTTCATCTTATGAAAATTATAACAGAAAGCCTAGATAAAAAAGAAACAATAGCAGGAGTTTTTCTTGATATGAGCAAAGCTTTCGACTTTGTCTGTCACAAGAAGCTCTTAAATAAGCTTTCTCATTATGGAATAAGGGGCAAATGCTTAGAATGGATAGAGAGTTACTTAAGCGATCGACAACAATGCGTAGAAATTACTAGAGTTATTGGCAGAGAAAAGAAACGTTTTCAATCCACATTTAAACATAATAATCGTGGTGTCCCTCAAGGGAGTGTCCTAGGGCCACTCCTCTTCTTGTTGTATATTAATGATTTACCAAATGTTACGGAGTATGATTGCGTTCTATTTGCAGACGATACCACACTCCTCGTAAAAAATAAAAAAGAAATTCTAGAAAATGAAATAAATTTAACGGTAAAACAAGTTATTGCCTGGTTGACAGATAACAACTTAAACATAAATATAAATAAAACAAAACTAATAAGATTTCAAACACATAACTCATCAACAGTAAAACTAGATATAGAACATAATAATAACAGAATAGAAGAAGTCGATACTACATTATTCCTGGGCTTAGAGATAGACAAATACTGTAACTGGAAACCACATATCAACAGGGTCTGCTTAAAATTAGATAGGTTTGTGTACGTCCTAAAACGTCTTTCTAAGATAGCTACTAAAGAAGCAGCCTTAAATGCATATCATGGCTATGTGGCATCGGTTCTCCGATACTGTATAATCATATGGGGCAACTCTGTTGAGACTGAAAGAGCTTTCAAAGCACAGAAAAAATGTATCAGGGCACTTACAGGGGCGGGTTGTCTTGATAGTTGTAAGCCCTTCTTCAAAACCCTAAATATACTACCGGTTCCATGTCTGTACATTCATGAAATATGCATTTTTGTTAAAAAATATCCGCATATCTTTAAAAAGAACCACGAAATATACAACGCAAGAGGCAGAAATGGAGATAAATTACATGTACCGTCCCAAACACTAGCTTTACACTCTCGCAACTCTTACTGTATGGCTATAAAGATTTATAATCACTTGCCTCAAAACATCTCAATCCTGCCTCTTACTAAATTTAAAACACATTTACATAAATTCTTATTAGATAATATGTATTACAGTGTAAGAGAATTTCTTGACGACCGTCTCATTAATTAACAACTTGGGTACCTTTATAACAGAGTAAAAAAAAAACAATGTTCCTAATAGATTAATACAACTTAATTTTTTTTCCTCCGGGATACAACTAATTAATATGCTAACTTTCAGTTATATAGGTACCTACTGATAGTTAGTGCTCAATATTCATTCTAAGATTCTAAATTTGTTATTTACATTATTCTCAAAGTATAATATTTGCACACCTTAACTGGTAGAGCATGCATGTTCTTTTCATTTACTTTACCAGCTACTTTAATGTATTTACCATGCTTTAGCAAATAAAATGTTTTATCTTTATCTTATCTTATCTTGATTTCTGATTTGTAAATTAATAATCCCCTTTAAATTCGTAAAACCTTTAAATTCCTCAATGTGAGATAAGGACATTCGCATTACGAGGCAATCTCATTTACCATTCACTATTCAATTCTCTCATTCCAGCTCAAGAACAGAAGATTCAGTGACCCTTGGGCACCGATCCGGAGAGCCAACGAGGCCTTCCCCACCGGATATCTGGTCTCTTTGGACAGTTTTATGGACACAACATCTTTGCCACCCTCCTACCCCGTCTACGCAAGAGATATGAGTTTCAACGAAGAGCTTCGGAAGGATATGGAACGGTTTTTCGAGGAAGAATGCCAAGTGTTCAGCCCCGATGACCCAGGTCTTGATGAGCTGCAACAGGCACTGCTCAGTTTGGCTGATGAATGTAGCGATACGGATGTCACGAGTTAAAGTTGGACTTTCGGTACGAAGGACCAAAAATACGCGCCGCAATGTTTTTATGATCAACAATTTGTTTTACAAATTATTATGTTTACATAGAACAACCTCGTACCTAGAGTTAGTAATGACGCTGACATCTCACATCACAGCACTGTAATCAAGTAATTGTACAGTAGCATATTATCCGGCTCGAAGGACCAAAGTTTGCTTGGGGGCTTAAAAATAAAATACGGGTTTATGTGTAAAATGTAGCTTTAATGGGAATGATTACCAACAATGATTCACCAATACCCTTGTCTTGTTGTACTTTTATAAAGAAGCATCACATGTGTCGGTGCCTCTGATTACCCTTAGCAGGATAAAGGCGTGAAGGTATGTTATGTTAAAGCAAATAAACAATAAAGTAAAGGGCGCATGAGTTCAGAACTAAAGTAATTTTCATTCATTTAGCTGAATTCGCATATACATTTTATAGAAGCTAACTTGCACGATAATTTTGTATGAATTTTGAACTCACATGCCAGCACCTTCCGAATAAAATAACTAATTTCACATTAAATAAATTAACATAACAATATCTAAATTAACAAATTATTGCACTTAGTATAGAATGTTATTCAAACATCTTTATTCACAAAATATTTATTTATACTTTCTTATAAAAAGGCATGGTTTGATTGACATTATGAATGATTCTGATATTTTCACTAAAATCTACTTCAGGTTTTAGTAACTATTGAACATTATAGTGAATTAATACAGCAAATGAGAACTATTTGTAAAATGCTCTAGGAAAAAAATATTGCATATTATTTGGTAATCTAGAGTGTCCCTTGATGTCTATAAAAAGAGACTTTATTGCATTCTTGTTTCTTACGGTATGATGTACCTTTTCTGTGTCTTGTCTATCATTCGTTTAGTAACGCTAACCATTGTCCGTCATAAATTAACTATTGTGCTATTGTAGGTAATTCATATTTTCAGACACGTACTGAAATGCAAGCAAAGCAGACCTTATTGTAACGTACTAAAAGTGATTTCGGTATTTCAACGTATAACTTAGTTGCGGTGGGCACGTTGCACTTTGGATAGCAGCAGACATAAGTGAATGGCTCAAAACCTAATGATAACATAAGGCCTATCTTAGTTTGCACAATTTTACCACTTTTAGAAAACCTACATTTCGTCTCTTCGTAGATATACCAACAACCTCTACTACCAAATTCACGTAGTTATCCAAAACTTTTATATTTATAGCAAACAACTCAGAGATATCATTGACCCTTCCAAATTAGGACGAATTTATTTATTTAAAGTTTAAAGGGCAGGCTCAATAGTATTTGTAGTAGATACCAGTGGCGAAGGGTGGAATTATGACGAAGGGAAGGCGGTCCAAAAAAAAACTCATCGAGTGGATGCAATTTTCTCTGAGAATACGAATTTCCTTCGGGAAATTTAATTCTTACTGATTAGCAGATCAAGAGCTCTATTTGCAGTATTAATTTCAAATCTCAATTCAGCGGCCCCCTGTTCTACATAATACCCCTGTTTTTTGGCAAAAGTTGTTAAATTATCCGTAAAATCTAAGCTGCTCCAAACTGATAGTAGGAGAACAATAAACACGGAAAACATACCATTTTATTCTTTGCACTTTCTTATGGCAATGCTGAAATTAGATTTTGCAACCCGATAAAACCGATCGCGCCCGCCTCGCTTTCTCGTACGGCAATACAAAGAGAAAAGGGATAGAAAAGGCAGCCGGGACAGCGCAGCCTACCTCGGCCACTTTCGGGCGAGCGAGACAGAGCATTTTTTGTGGGAGTGCGAGCGAGACAGAGTGTTATTGTGCAAAGCGGCTAGTAGTAGCCGCTATGGCCAAGGTAAGCCGTTAGCATTCCGGGTTGTTTCGATAAAATGTATGGAGAACTCAGAGTGCCTGAAATTATGAGTGTAGCAAATTTGGTTTTGACGGGGGTCGGATTTCTAGAAGGGAAGCCGGTGGGAATCGGCTTATATGGACCCTTCACCACTGGTAGATACTTACTTAGCCAAAGGTACAGTAAATATGTTGTTCTCATTCATATTGCCTTGTTTTAATTACAATCTGTGCGAAAATAGCAAGAATACAAATATGTCATATTTTTACAGCATTACATGAATCGTATAAATAAGAAACATATTGTCACATAGTTCACAAAAATCAAGCAATCAAAATAAACTCAATCGCCTTTGGGTAAGAATGAACTTTTTCACACCTGCTATTCAGAAAAGATCCCTTGATTCCCTCAAATGAGGGATACTTTTCTTCCCTGATATTCTAGTTTTTTTTTATTGCCCTCAGCATGATCCGTGTGCAGATTTTCACAAAATGTAATTCCAATTCGATTTTTATTTTGTTGCAATCGATCATAAACTTCTTTCGATATCTTAATTGTGTTTGATTTAAATTTTCCTTATAGCAGGTGTGAAAAGCAGTATGTGTCACTCGGTAGCAAATTTATTTCCGTCTTGGGCGTAAACACTTGAATCCCTCGCTACGCTCAAGATTCTACTTTAGAATCCCTCGCTACGCTCAAGATTCTACTTTAGAATCCCTCGCTACGCTCGGGATTCTATTGTAGAATCTTTCGCTTCACTCAGGATTCAATATACCGCCCTCGCCGTAAATATATCATTTTGCTCCCTTGAGACACAATCTACTATGTCCTCTTTAGGTATAGACATAAACAAATGATAATCATGTGTCGTATTGATCGTAAATGAAGCCTTTTCCACAGGACTTGTTTACTATGCTTGGCCTAATTCTCCTTACGATAAACCTGATTTAGAAACACACATATCTGTTTAATGTGTGTGTTTCTAGATCAGCTTTAATTAATGGGTTATATGCACTTCGACTGACATTTTGTTGCTTATAGGAAAACTTTGGTTGGTTAGGGCAAGCGCACACAATACAAAACAGTCTACACAGACTGGATGTGTACGAAAACGTATGCAGTGTTTCTTACAGAGCCAGTATGTCTACAGTGTTTAGACCCAATAAATGTACCAGTGTACCTATGTATGAGCATCAAGGGTCATAAAAATTCTATTACAGTTTTGTCTAAACACGACCGACTCTATTTAAGGCTGGTGTTACGTGGAACATACTGTCTCGTTCGCACAATTTAACATTTTTTTAATATTGTAATAATATGAGTAATGCTTTGATATAAATGTGGTTCGAGGGTTTGATGGATAATTAAATTGCGGATATTTTATTAATTGCACATTTTTCTTATCCTGTACTATGTTTTTCATTGAGAAAATTGGATTCCAAAATGAATTATTTTGAAAACAACTTTTATTCATTAAAAACGGAAAACAAAAATATGTTTAAAATATCCGTAATTTAATTAGGCATCAAACCCTCAGACCAAATCTATCAAAAGTTCGCTCAATTTATTATAACAATTAAAAATGTTAAATTGTGCGAGCGGGACAGCATGGACAGTAAGAACATTCTTAAATAGTTCTGGTTATTATTGCCATGTGTAAATTACAAAAATGCTTCTTTTAGTGCTATTCAGATTTAATATGTGTGCTATATAGGACAGCCATAATTTATAGACTAAGTAGCGTTAAAATTACGTTGTAATACATAGGCACAGTATGTGTTTGCGTGTAAACGATCATTCTCTAATCTAACGATATATTTAGTTTGAAATTCAACCTCGAATTAGTTGAATTTTTGACTAAATATATGAACTATAAAGACGTGCGATTCCATGCAAAGAGCTACGAAGATTTTTGTATGGGGCCTGGCATAGTTCATAGTGGCGCCCTCTATATTTTTTCAATATCGTGGAGCATAATGAAACCTAGCTAGATCGATAGAGGACAAAAAAGTAAACAAGAAATTATTAAGGTCACCATGTCCTAAAGTGGCACGTTTAGGAGTTATTGAGCTTTGAAGTTTGTATGAGATTTTTATAAAACTTAACTTTTGAATCATTTTTCACTAAATACTGGACTATATGCTTGGCACCTGTGACTCGTTGCCGATTCTTGACTAAATTGCTAAATAAGTCGTAGAAAAAACACCCAGTTTATTATAGATACCGTATATTAAGGCACCCGAGCGTAGCGAGGATGCTTACAATGCGAGGGTATTACGGGAGCTTTTACCAGAGTTATAAATCTGCTTTTCATCAATCCTATCAGGTAAATAAATAAAATAGTGTATTTAAAGGAAAATTCACAAGATATTTTTTTATTTTAATTACAAATTACACTTAGCTTCTAGACTAATTACAATATACAATTAGGCATTACTTATCATTAAATCATTCTACCGAACAGTGACCGAGTTATTGATTGGAGAAGTAGGTACCGGAAGAAACATTTGTACTTAAATTAAGTTTTATGGTGGCTGTGTTTAGTTATAAGCATTATCTGATTAAATATTAGCAGTTAAACAATAATTAGGTAGTTAGACCTGAAAATATGATTAATCCCTGTTTCTATGTTTAATATGGTTTCATAGTAAACATATGTCACTTCAATGTAGGTAATTATTGGCTGACAGAAGTCATTTTCCTAATATCCTCAGTCCCCAAGTCCAAGTACAGTCTATTACACCAGGTAAGGGAAAGGTTTTGATCTTTTTGGTTCATCCATACTCCATCACATCCCACAAACAAGATACATAAAGCCGCAGTCTTCACAGCTACGAGTAAGACAGCAGACAACTATGAGAGCCACCAAAAACGAACATCTACGCCCTAGGCAAGATTGTGGTCAAGGGTAAGCTCATATCGGAATAAAAAAACTTTGGACTGAGCTGAAAAAAGATAGAATTTGTTTGATAACAATAAGCACCAACAAAATGTGTACGAACTTTGAGCGAACATGAAAAGAGTAAACAAAACAGTCGATTCCACGTTGAAATTTCGTGGTGCTTCGTCGACTAAAGACCCTCGAAAAGAAGATGGACATCTCACCTGAATTAGCACGTCAACCAGACAGTAGCACCAGCAATAGTTCGAAAACCAAGAACTCACACGGTTCGACGGGGATGAAGGTATTTATGTTAAAAACATGGTTGAACATGGTTTTACACACAGCAGCGGTTTAAGTTTCTAGCGATATGTACCTATCTACATTATTTATAGGTACCTACCTACCACCTAAACCTATCTATATTAATTAAACTGTAGGTTTTATATTGACATGTTTTGAATTTTAATCGAATTGAACGAATTGGATGCATGAATAATACTATAATTTCATGTATATATGTATCTAAGTAGGTAGGTACCTACTAGACATAGCTACCCAGACTTTAAAAAACATCAAAGTAGGTTTGAATCCCCGAGAAAACTCATATCAAGTGACAAATTCAGTGATGAAACTCAGTTAGTGGAAATTCCATACAAACTTCAAAGCTCAATAACTCCTAAACGTGCCACTTTAGGACATGGTGACTTTAATAATTTCTTGTTTACTTTTTTGTCCTCTATCGATCTAGCTAGGTTTCATCGTGCTCCACGACATTGAAAAAAATATAGAGGGCGCCACTGAGACTATGCCACTAATCTTCGTGGCTCTTTACCAATTGTCATTCAACGAAATGTGATGAATGCGAGGTTGAGTACCAGTTTCTAAAATGAGAATTTCACCAAGTATCTAAATTGTAAGTATGTATCAGTCTGTTTCTTCAGATTTCTCAAGAAAGCACGAGACATAATTATGCTTAAGCATTTACTTAATCAAAATTTTCAAGTTAGAAACTAGCGGTAAGTGATAAAGTTAAACTTAAGCCAATTTTTTGCAGTTTTTTGAGAAACCTTCATAGAGGTATAAGGTATTTCATTAGTTCTCAAAATTCCCCAATTATAAGTTGGAGGGGGTAATTTAACCCATAATTTATGATCAAGTATTGTGCTCTATAAAGGTTTCTCGACAGCTTTCGGATTACATCAGAAGCCGATAGTATATGTTTGTTATATAAAGATAAAAAAATAAATGAACCTGCAATAATTTGTTTATTCCGTACAGAAGTTTGATTTCGTCAAATCTAGTTTTGTTTTTAAATAAATTGTAACTATCTGATCAACGGTCGACCCGTTATAATGAAATGGTTCATCACCTCTGTACGGTTGCATTGTGATTCCATTTTCGACTCTGCGCCGAGGCCTAAAGAGGTTAAAATCGCACAGTCAGCTTCCCTGCAGTCTTGACTCTCACTCCCTACGTGCCAACAACACTACGCTAGCGTTTCAGTACACTAAACAGCACTAACACTCAAACAACCTTATTCGATTATCGATATTTTTATTCTACATGGTACAGTAAACAAGGTAGAGCCTTCTGAGAGACAGGAACTTCCGCGATGTAAGCCAATCAAAGTAAAAAATTGTTGAAACATTCATTTTGGATACTCATTTCTTTTTTATTACTTTAACGTATACAACCATTTAACCATTGTCGATCAAGCTCATCTGATCAGGCCAAGAGGTGTACAGAGGAACTCTTCAAATGTTTGAAAAATGTTTTTTAAGAGCTTAATTTCTAAGTGACGCTTCCAGAATAGCTCACCTTGTTTATTTTCACCATTACTATAAACTAACACTAGACAACAGTTAGAAAATGGAGGAAACTTTAAGACTGCGTCTAGACCTAATTGATTCTCAGCTATAGTCTAGTCTGAAGCTTACGGCAGTGGCGTAATAGCTTAATAACAGCCACTTCTATAATTACAAGACATATCACATTTTCAACTACAAATTTTAAAAAGCCAATCGGAAAGCAGTTTACGTAAAAAAGGCCAAGTGCGAGTCGGACTCGCGCACGAAGGGCTCCGTACCATTATCTATACAACATTAGTCAAAGATCGAATTTGAGAGCAGCGCCATCTATAGAAACTAACAAGAAGAGTTTAACATTGACATTTAACGACATGACATCGGTCGTCGCTGTGAAGGTTACATATATGGCCGTTAGAACGTTTGTTGTATGTGAGCCCCCCTTAAAGTATTTGTTTCTAGTATTTGTTGTTATAGCGGCAACAGAAATACATCATCTGTGAAAATTTCAACTGCCTAGCTATTACGGTTCATGAGCTACAGCCTGGTGATAGACAGACAGACAGACGGACAGTGAAGTCTTAGTAAGAAAGTCCCGTTTGGCACCCCTCGGGTACGGAACCCTAAAAATGGCATCGCAATCAGCCAATCAGGCTTTTTCACGGGCCAAGGCCGTATTTACTAGGTGCTAGGAATTTTCTTCTAGCTGGCAAAAAAATCTGGAACGGGATATGCAAATAAAGTTAAGACTCAGAACTGTTAACAGTTACTGTAACAGTAACAGTTTTTTTGTAGGTGGCACCGATTAGCACAGGTTAAGAGGCGGATTATGGCTGCCAACCCTTTAAGCGATTAGAAAATATGGCTTGTAAATACAGATGGCTCTATGCGATAGTCTAAGTAACCGAAAATATGAAAAACAACCGTTTTCAGTGAATAAATGTATCTTTTATTCGACTTTGATCTGGCATTTCGCAACGTCCCAAGACGTAACACGATATTGGATTATCAGTAAAGCATCTGTTGATGGTTCGTTCACTAAGAACGGTCGCTGATATCTGACGGTAGAGAACGAAAATTAATCGTAGTGTTTATCAAGATATTCTGTGTAAATATTTTGTCCTTCATTCCTCGAAGATATTTTACAACGCCATAGAATATTCCTGCCATACTTCAGGGGTAGTTTTACTCAACTTAAGACCTAACTATGAAATTGAACATATATTATGTACACATCACATAATTATGAAGAGTCTAATTAAAAGATCCGCAAAAAAATGGAATCCATATGTGCTTAGCGGGTGCTCATATCAGACCCAACATATATGGAACAGTTTTTGTCTGATATTTCGGGGTCGGTCAATAATTTCAATGATTTGACTACCAAATCTTTTAATCATGCAAGCAATGTTAATTTTTTTTTTTCAACAACAATCTTAGTGTGACATTAAAAAATATTGTATCATTGACGATGAAGACGATTCGACCAAAAGTCATAATATAGAATAAGACACCCATCTAAGTTCCTCTGTTCGTCATTAGCAGAGTCTGTAGAAAAGCCATCAAAAGTTGAACTGTCAAATTAAAATATCGAATTCTTAAATAAATTAAAAAAAATTGGGTTACACCTGAAGCATCGCAACTCTTTCTCTCTACTCTGTTACATTTTACAATGTTAAAAACATACATCAAATAAGTAGCAGTGTTTCTCGTGATGTAGGTATGATGCGATTCTTTAGCTCTTAAATTAGTATATTAATTTGACGGAATGCCCAAGCAGGAATATTTACGTTATTTATATATTATAAAAATAGATTAATTGACGCGTTTACGTTAAGCACATCCACAGTTACGAGTTTGAAGACGGAAACGTGAAAGCACGACGCAGCTTAGGAATATTAGTTGCAAGTTATGTCCAGTGAAGTTATCGTTGAGAACTGTGATAATTTATTGTTTTTTATTTACTTACGTGCAATGAACATACATAAGCAGCCTACAGACGTCCCACTGTAGGGAACAGGCCTTCTCCCAGAGAGCAATGAACATATTAATAAATAAATAATGAATATATATTTTTTGTTACTAAAATTTTCGTAAGCGTTATTAGACCGAAACAAGCCCGGGTAGTACAACGGCGCGAGTGACGCGTTTTGTGGCGCTAACATCACAGAATTTGACAATTAATGTACTGGAAAGTCACGACTTTTGACCTTAAAACGCGCGCGTCATTGTGCTACCCATCCGGTCGGACACTTCCGACAAGAAAATCAAGCATGTGATTCCGGACGTAGGTCAATAATGTCATAATATCGTCATTCCGAACAACTTTAACTATGTTACGTTACATAACTTCACTGGCCAAAAAACAAATCAAGTACATCAACCACTGATCAACCTTTCAATTCGTTGCAAAATCCCCCGTAACGCAACTGAATAGAGTGCACGCATGTGAAGCTTGGTGTGCTGTCTGTACACAATTCTACACATCGATCTTCACACTGGCAATGTAAAATCAACTAACTCTGTGCACTTGCGCTAAGAACGCAAAAGTACATAAACATGTAAAGATTGATCAGCCGCGATATAATACACATAAAGGCAATGAGCGAACGCCCCTGGCGGCGTTCAAGAATGGAAGGAAGGGACAGAATTATACGATAACTTTCTCTACATCTCTTTCTAAGGCTCCCCTGATATGTATACCAGTCGTATACAAAAATAAACCGCTCTATATCTTAACAACAACTTTACGAACCCTCTTCTAATTTTAATTTCTTCAATATTTATTGCAATAACATGCTTATTGCGAATGTATTTACGATGGTTATTTATTCGTTTCGTGCTGCATTGCCTTCAAGTGTAGAACCACTAATTTTAAGTTTCTTCTACTGTAACATGCTTGTATAATAATATTGTCTTTTCATAAATGCCCTATACATTTTCTCGATGCAAATCAACACAACTACTTTCAAGCAATTTTGTATAATATCTATAGTTTCGTGCTAATCTTAGAGGCGCTCAGATATAGCTACTGACAAAGTGATCTTAGAATTAGATGCTTTGGTTAGAAAATACGATAAAATGAACTTAGGTGACTAATGTAAAAATATGAATAGTCTAAATAAATGTGTTATAAAATTATGTCATCACAATAAACGAGATTCAAAATGAAGTTAATCACAGAAAACAATCACCGCGGAATGTTACGTAGAAAAAAGTAATATAGGATACGTCTTGTATATTCCAATTAAGAGATTATTACAAAAATATATAAGTTACTTATATCCAATATAAATCGTGTATTGCAAAATATATAATTAATGTTACCACCTTACAACTACAAACATCAACAATTTCTTTGGAACGGTAAGCAATATGACTTTATTCAAAATGTACCACCAACTCATGGTTATTACTAAAACCTTATCGTAATGGAACAAATTCTACACTTCCACGTATTTGGAAGTCACCAACTCTCAGTTACACCTACACACAATTTGGAAAGAGACTTCAGTCTTCTCTAGCGTAGCAATAAGGTTTACTATACACTGACATCTCTTTTCAAATCGTAATAAGCAGCTAACTGGCGTGTCTTAAAGGGGTTGCCAGCAATACGTCGATGAAGACTAATTCAAGTGAACACGTTATGTTCTGTAGCGACCATAGACATTTATAATATAAAAGACAACGTACTATAAAGCGCACTGTCAGACTTTTGTATAGTTAATAGGAAAATAAATGCAAGCATTACATTAGTAATTTTACCGCAACTAGACGCTGTTGTAACTATAATTTGCTTTTACATGGCAACCCCAAAAGCTTTATTCTAAGGCCAAGTTAATTCAGTAAAACTGTAGGATACATTATTGTTATTTTGTCTATTTCACCATGACTATCGTGTCCTAGTTTTACTGATTTTTCCGACAAATTACTTGCTTAAGCTTAGTAGTTAAAATACCTATTCTCTCTCAGTGATTTTAAGCTACAGTGACATATCGCACAGGCCCACATCAACTAAAGAATCGTTTACCAAAGCTGATTCAATCTTGCCACAATTACATTAAAACAGTTTTTTGTTTGGAGTTTTTCTTCTGATATGTCGAATTAGAAACCCTATATGCACGTTTTGTTTTTAAAAATTATAGATTTCATTCAGTTAAGCCAATTTATAAAGTTTACACTTTCCAAGTCACCCGAAAAAAACTGCCGATTTAAAATTTTGATTTATTACCGCAGCGGCTGAAATATGAACCTATGTAGCGATCAGAACCCATGGTCTCTAATTGAGACTCCAAGCAAGGGGGTAGCTCGCATAGCCTGCCCGTCTAAGCGGTTCATTGACGATCATGACAAGTGCCCGGAATCGCTTCGATAAAAGATCCTAAAGTTAAGTATGGATGAAAATCAAACTTTTCTCGGCTTCCCGGGCCCTGCGCGCTCCGAAGATCTTACGATGGACGCCGCATACGTGTGCACGTCTCGAGTAGGCCTCGGGTCCGCATCCATAAACCCGGGGTTCAGAATTATGTTAGGCACTAACTCCATATAATCTTGATCGTTGTCGTCTGTTTTCATTCCGACACACATTACATTTGTTAGTCACGTCAATTAGGTTTGCCATACGTACCGGGTAATGTTTGCCCACCACCGATTTGATCGCGTTCGTTTGCGTCAGCCCGCAGTCCAAGCGTGCGTTCCAAGCGAGTGCAATAGAAAGAGAGGAGAGAAAAAAATCAATGTACAACATGTCATTTTTCTGGTCACGTACATTGGGTTGTTTTGGAAGCCAAGAAGGAGACATGCGCGATTGCTTGAGCTAGGAAAGATTGAATGAATGCGCTCTCAGTAATACTCCGAGAAGATGACCGAGGAAGATTTAGTACTAGACTATTTGCCAGAAGCAATGTATGTGCCTGTATGTAAATGTTTATGTTTTATGTTAATCTTTAATATTTTGATTACAAAAAAACGTATTTAAGGACCTACCCGGAGCTATGATTTTTTTGTATGATATTCTACAAAAATACGATTTTCTTTTCTATTGGTGACGCTAGTTAGTTCCGGGTAGCCCCTTAAGCAAAGAAACTGTCATCTTCCGGAACGAGGACGGGTTATATTCAGTATTATGAACAGGATGATAAAGGTTACTGTAAGTCACGACCTGTAGAGAACAAAAGTTTTTAAAGCATCAACGGAAGCTATCCTTAGATTGCTAGATAATTTTATATATGCAAACAAGTAAGCAGACTTACCTGGGAGCGTCTATTGTAGCTCATCTTACTTACCTGCATATTTTACTAGAAATCTATGTGCGCTTCCGCGTAATAAAATCATTCAAATTGATTCAAGATCTAATAATCTAATCAAACTAATGAGATTCAAAAGAACTATTAAGCTGAACTACGTAAGGTCTAATTTGGTATACTATTTATTTCCAAAGATATAGTTTATTTTTTACGATTCGTGAAATGCTGTTTATATTCGTAAAACCTATGAGCAGCCACTGTACACCCAACCAATATGAAAATATATCGTATTTTTTCATTTAATGGGCTTTTTAACACATCTCTGGATATACTTTTGAACGTGTCATTAAATTTCGGCGAATTAAAGAATCTTATAAATATTTATTGCTTAGAATAATACTTATATTTTAAGGCAAGGAATGATAGCCGTACAGGACATCTTTGTAATGAAGAAACTTACATAACTAGAAAAGGTAAAGTCTTAATCCTAACACATAAAACAACTGAAAGATAAACTATAATGTTTTTGACAACGATTTTATACATTTTCTTCAATTAATGTATACTGAGACAAAATTTAAAGCTACTTAATTAAGAGATTCTGGCGTTATTTATAAGTTTTAAGTTTCAAAAGTGGTCCAAGAAGATTTAAGTGGTCCTAATTCATAAGAGAGATTATATCATTATATCTAAATCAGATTATAATTATCACACCCACTCACATACACACACACACACACACATTCATACATACACTCACAATGTAGTTTAAGAGTTTTAGTTAATTTTGTTTACTTTTAGTTTCTCATCTGTCATCGGCTTGCAAATAAGACACAATATTTATTTATCAAATATCTTGGGCTGGGAGGCCTGGAAGCCTAAAATACAGATCTCTGATCTAGTTCAGGCGCCAGTCTCTCCACAAATTCTACCGTCTCATCTACCATTCGTATCTATATAAACTGCACTAGATTTACGGATTGAGAAAATAAACATATTTGTATAGTATTACAATTATGTACTTGCTTGCTGCTAAGGGATGTTTTGTAAACTATATGTTTATCGTGTTTGTCTGCATGTTTTGATGAAATGAAATAAAATTTGCATTAAAAATACAATTACAGTGTCGCTACGGTGCTTCTCTGAATCATCTTGGACATAAGGTGTGGATGAATAAAGATGGTGTAATCTGGATGGAATTGGCTGATGAACTTCGCTGTAGGAAGGGAGATGTGAAGGATGGATTGTAGAAATACTCGCGAAAGTTGTGTACGCGTATATGTCTCGGAAAATCTCCTTTTTAGGGCCCTGAGAGTTGAATATCTCAATAATATTGAATTTATTTTCATTGAAACATTGACGTGAAGAGACAAAAAGAACAAAAAACTACGAATCTGGTCGAACAGTGGAAAAGTAGGTTAGCCTTTTCATTTAATTTTTTACATTTAGCGGGTCTAACGGCGCTTGGTTATTATGTAAATTTATTGGTAAATTGTAAAACATTGTCGAAATATCGGGTATTAGGGTAAATAGCTTTACCTAAGAAACGATCGCAATTATACCTGCTTAATTTAATTTTCTACATTTGGCAAGGTTTTATCGTAAACTATTTTAAAAAAGCCTTAAAGCGTGTGAAATAGAGTCGAATATTGCAATGAAATTTTAATATTAGTACAGACTATCTATCAAACTACTTTTGGGATTATATTGCATCTAACTGTACCATTCCTGGCGCTATATCATTACTGTTATTAATTGACGTCCAGTAGTCCATTTTGATCCATAACCTAGGTGTTTAAGATCCAATTTCTATCGCTATAAATATTTATATTTTAAGGATGTAAATTTAGCAACAACATTGTCGAAATATCGGGAATTAGGGTAAATAGCTTTACCTAATAAACGATCGCAATTATACCTGCTTAATGCGTCGAGTCATTAAAACACCACTTTTATTTAATTTTCTACATTTGGCAAGGTTTTATCGTAAACTATTAAAAAAAAAGCTTTAAAGCGTGTGAAATAGAGTCGAATATTGCAATCAAATTTTAATATTAGTACAGACTATCTATCAAACTACTTTTGGGATTATATTGCATCTAACTGTACCATTTCTGGCGCTATATCATTACTGTTATTAATTGACGTCCAGTAGTCCATATTGATCCATAACCTAGGTGTTTAAGATCCAATTTCTATCGCTATAAATATTTATATTTTAAGGTAACTATACAGCAAGATCATGGCATTCATATTTTTTGGTATTTTTTAAGGTATTTATTTATATAAATATTGACTAATTAGCACCAAAACTTCGAGTAGCTTTTCTAATGCGATTCCTCCTAGCAGTCGTTTTATGCGCAAATTAATAACATCAAAATTATTTTGTTTACATTTCTCATTTTTATATAAAAATCTATTTAATAAAATACCTATAGAGAAACTATTTAATAAAAATTTTAATTATGTATTATTAAATATCACTCATTGTATTGTATATTTGACCCCTAATTGTAAATGTAGAGCATAACTTCATTAAGCGCAAGCTTTTTTACAGCGGACTTTGATGGCTGCTTTCTACATTTTAAGGATGAATTTACCTCATAACCTGCTCTTTAATAGCGTTAAATATACGTAACGGCTAAAATATTTTATTTAAAGCATATTCCATATTTAATTCTCTGCAACGTTTTTAAAGTAAGGTAAAATTATTTATTACCGAACGAAATAAGTGACATGAATGTGGATTATTCATCTTAGCTTAAATTTATAAGTGGTAAATAAAGGCTATCATAAGTATATTCTGTGCAAGACAAACTCAGTAATTAAATATTTAGGGAACTCTTAAAATGTTCTATATTAAATAAAACTCCCTAGAGGCTTATTAACTTTGACTTATGCCTACGTAACTTGTGCTAGATAAATAACATTGCTTGTCTCCTTGGAAGTGTTCAGAGCACACAACCTGCGTTACGAGTTAGTTAAAAATTGGCACTATCTAAAAATACTACCAACTGCCGTTTGGCAATAGGAATACTTGCTTGGTTTTCTTTATTGTTCTTCTACGGGCTCGTCTTCTCGAAAATGGTTTGTTCTACTCATCTATAGTAGAACTTTATCAATGGGGGCAGCTTCAAAATCGCAGAAAAATGCAATTTCATATTAATGTTCAATAACTATCACGGCATATCACGGCGTAATCAATCAGCCCGTATTCGTCCACAGCTGGACAGAGGCCTCCCCAAGGCACGCCACTTCTGTCAGTCCTCGGAAATCTTCACCCAGCCGCTGCCAGTAATCTGCCTCAGTTCCTCGGTCCGCGAGCTAGTGGGATCTTACGCCGCATTTGCCAGTACTCTGCACTCTAGAGAACCTTCGATGTATGCAACAACGTATTTTTTACGATTTCGAAGATGTCCCTAAAATTATGTCGTTTTGATGTCGCATTTGCCGCCGGATAAAGAGATTTCTTATATATACACTCTGTATACAATGTTTTCATTTGTACATTTTAAACTGATTGAGAGGAAATTAGAACAACTTTTATTCTAAAAGTTTTCTTATCTCGCGAAAAAACGAAAACTTTTCTCGCTTAGAGTTTTCATTGACACGTGAAACTTTGTAATGAAAATCGTAGTTTTTCGTGAACTAAGCATACCAGTAGAACAAAAGTTATTGAGTGTAATCCACTCAGACCAACACTCTTCATTGTATATAGCAGAAAATAATATACATTCAAAAATTTCAAACCGATTCAGGTAATCTTCTATTTTTAAAACAAATTTTTAAATCAACACCGTGTTTACTAATTGGAATTAAGGATCCTGCTGCTCCTGGTAGCTCCAAGGAATCTGAGGATTTCTCGGGACTGACAATCTATTTCAGGGATGGCGAACCTTGGTCGCCAAACAAATACACTCATATTTATCAGCTTGGCGACAAAATCTGCATCGCTGACTTCGACGCTCCGGGCTTTACCCAACTCGGAGAAATATATCTTTGGAAAAAATGGCACTTAATTTATTCGCTTTCGAAGATGGTTCGCTATCCCCACTCCCGGTGCACGATCGTACGCGTGGCGCCATCGTGCCGTAGTGACATAAACCGAAATGGCACTTCAAGCGCCAGGAAGATAAAAATTATTGTCGCGGTGTCGTGCAGCGGGGAACTTATCTCTGTAACGCAAAAGCGGTCCTATTCAGATGTTGCTGTTATTTGGTCTTGGGATCTCGGGTTGGCTTGGCAGTATTAGTAGGAAATGGTGTTTAGTCCACCGATTGGCGCAATGCTGTCATACCGGAACGAAAGTGCAAATATCGTCCCACCAGCACGGCGCTCAATAAGTTTGGGATCCCGGTATCTTAATATGTCCAGTCACATATACAATTTAGATCCCAAAGATATACCCGTCATTGAAATAAAGTGAGCGCAGAACTGAAATCTTGAGATCACGAGATCCCAATATACGGTGCCTGAAATACCGAGCGCAACCCCAAGATCCCGACACTGAGTTCAATATCATTGACATCCTGGGAGACTATAACAATATAGAGATCCCCGCCACTGAATTAAAGTGAGCGCAGCACTGAAATCCCGAGATCCCGGCATTGAAATCCCGAGATCCCAAGACTGAAATACGGAAATACCGAGCGCAGTCCCAAGATCCTGACACTGCGAACCTAATATCGCAAGACTACACACAATAACAGGTGCAAAGTAGAGCGATCTAAGCGAGCGTGGTCTCACCGGCGCGCCGCCACTCGCGGCAGAGCACGGCCGTGGTGCCCGCGGCGAGCACGGCCAGCGTGCCCAGCACCACGCACACGGCCGCCAGCCACGTGCGGGTGTCGAACGACTCCGCACCCTCCAGGAAGTGCTTGTATAGCTCTGCGGGCGGGAGACACAGGTTGAGAATAAGAGATTACCCTCGTCACCCTACAGGTGGTGTTAAACTGGTTAGCGGACTACAAAAGGAGGTTCTCAACTCGTTTTTAGGGTTCCGAAGTCAACAAGGAACCCTTATAGTTTTGCCATGTCCGTCCGCCTGTCTGTTCGCGGCTTAGCACAGAAATGATAAGTACTAGGGAGTACTACACTTAAATTAGGGATTCAATTTTTTTCTCACCTACACCATAGTATGGGGTATCCTTAAAAATATTGTGGGTGTAGAAAGACTATTTTCGGATTTAACGATCCGTTTGCGAAATATTAAGCTGTAAAGCGCAAATTTGTCAGAGTAAGGCGACCCGCCCCCACACCGCTCCCGCCCTTCCCGGCTAAACGGTAGATTGTAAAAACGTGAAAAAATTCAGGGCAACATATATGTATAATGAACTTAAAAGGAAAACTATTTCGTGTAGTCCATTGAAAAATACTTTAATGAAGTTGTTACTGCAGTAAACCAGATAAAAAAAAACTCTCTTTCTACGGAACTATAAGTGTGGTCCGACGCGCGCTTTGCCAATTTTTTTCCATGTTCAGCGATAATTCTTTACCACGTTGTTCGATACTTCTTTTTTTGATAGAAAGGGTATACCTCAAGGGTGGTCCATATAAAGGTCAAGATCTGTTGGCGGGATCCATAAGAATGTCATCGAACCCGTTTTTTTTTTAACCGACTACGCCATGTAACAAATAAAAACCCTAAAACAAGTGTCATTTAGCATTACTGGTGTTCTAGGTAAGACCAGACAAAGACCGAACGATTCGCCTTGTTTTTGGTGTGGTGGTGACCAAAATACACTGACCTGCCTCCTGGTCGCTGTACTTGGTAGTGGCGAGGACGGCGACGGGCGGGCCGGGGCCGAGCACGTTGGTCGCCCACACGCGGAACCAGTACGACGCGTTGGGCTCCAAGTGGTACACGTCGATCTGCCGCTGGGGATGTTGAGGAAATACAACGTGTTGATTTGTACAGTAACGCCCGACTCAGGGCACTTTCTATTCATCAACACGAACAACTTTTACTATCGAGTCGACTTCGAAATCGCGAAAAAAAAATACAGCTGTGCCATACTAAAATTCGGTACCTACTGAACAAAATGTATGGAACAGCTGATTTTTTTTAAAGATTTTAGTGTTGGTCTCATAGTAAAAGTTGTTTGTATTGATGTGTAGAAAGTACCCTGCGTCGGGCGTTACTTTAGAAATCAACACCTTGTATAATTAGTTTAAAAACTTGATGATTTGGATCGAAATGACCTGACACCTGAGTTATATTCATAAGTTGTGCATTGAATAATCGCGATTATTTATTAGGTAAAATTTTATTACCTGAATTCCCGGTGAATAATAAGTATGTACGAGCATCGCCTGTCATTAAAAGTACTATTCATAAGTTGTATTCACTGAAATATACCGTTAAAAGGTTCTATGCTGTATTAAATTCCCAATTTCCCACCTAATCTATCAGCCTACGTTCGTCCACATCATAGACACATGATCCTAATGTTGCCCAGAATCTATCTACAGGGATTGTAGAAGTCACCAAGGGTTTATCACCAAGCTGGAACTTTTAGAGACTTTAAGGTGTTACTTTCGGTAACATTAACAGCTATAAGAGGTCATTTCATTTTATAAATTTGTTTTGCATAGTTGGTGGAATACCAGCGAGGTTGTTCTGCTAAAATATTATCTCTAGTCAGCTACAGAGCTGGGGTTTCGTTACCGCATGGTGGGGTTGGTAGGGTGGGATCTGTGACGAAGACTGTCCCAATTACGATGGACAACTAGCTAGCTATTTGGGACGCAATATTAACATTTTGAAGGACCTAGGAATCCAGTTTCAAGTTCCAAAGTTGCTAGAGTCTGCTTTTTTAATTCGATGCAAAAAATAAAATACTGTCACTTTGACATGTGCCGGGGTTGTAAACCATCACAACCCATTACATTTGTTGACGTACTCTGTGTGGACATCAATACAATTTTATTTTCGTGACAGACGATGGCTATAAATATATGAATATATCGTGCGATGTCTTGCTATACAAATTCGACCGCAGTCGTGTGTGGACGCGGGTTGCATGTTGGATATTGTGTGGAAAAAATATCGCATCTTAACGCCATCGTCTGTGACGGCGATAAATCTAAGGTTCCAATGAAAGGTATGGCTCTGAAGACAGCTCTGAATAAAACTCGGTTATCAAAACAAAAGTAAAAAGAACTTCTAGTTATACAGCAGAAATGTCTTTCACATGTTGCATTACTCATGTGGACTGAAAAAACTTGCCAAAATTGTCGAAATCCCAAGAAAACACGGGAAAACTCATTCGCATAACAAAGAAAAAAACGGAATGTTTGAAAATAAATTACGTCTTCATTCATCTGTCTAACAAACTTCACATGTAAGCTTATGTCTATATTTATGTACAAAGTGTGTTTTTGGCAATAAATGTAGTTCACTTTCACTTTCACACCGAAGGTTATCTACATCGAAGCGTTGTCAAAACGTAAAAAAACAAATAACTCTATTTTACTTCCAAATAAAAATTTTGTGACAAACATTAGTGTTTTTTTAAATACTTTAAGATAAGATAAGATAAGAATATTCTTTATTGTACCAGGAAAAACAAAAACTTACTTTTATGGGTTACTAATGTCTTTGAAGCAATAAGGTTTTTGGTCACACGAGTCTACTTTTTACAGTAAAACAAAAATCTACCGAATATAACCATATATTTTATAATGGTAAAACTGCTCCATTTTTTTTGCATCGTATGAAAAACAGACTATAGCTAGTTTGAGCGGGGTGTTACCGAGTTGGGACTGATGTGGTTTGGGCTGATGGGCTGCCACGGTTCCAGCTGACCGTTGACGAGCGCCGCCGCGCGGTACTGCGCCGTGAAGTCTATGATCGGGTGGCCGCCATCCCCGGCCACGTTCCACAGGATCAGCGCCAGTATGGTGGACGCGTGCACCGTGACGTTGGCCAGCGGTGGGGGCTCCGCTAGAAGGTGGGCGAGTTATCGTCAGCGGTGGCTACTTGCTGCTTCATGAACACGACCATTGCGAAAAAATATTAAAGTTTTCCAACTAAAGCACAATATCCACTGAAACAGACTGTACCATAATCCTCTTATATTGATTACCATAATCCTCTATATCGACTGCCTCGTTGGACTAGCCGTTAAGGCGCTTACTACCAAGATAGAGGTCGTGGGGTCGATTCCCACTGGGGGTCGCCGTACATATGTACAAATGCCTCAGTCTGGGTATATTTCTATGTTTGTGATGTCCTTGCCTGGTTAAATAACACAGGGTATCCTAGTTTGGGACCAGGTCAAGTGATTGTGCTGTGTGGAAGTTATTTAGTTTGTTTATTTATTTGATTTGTTTTAACTATGGGTATAAGTTCGAAATTGTAATAAAAAATTAAACAGGGTAAGTGGGGTGTGGACTGTATAGGTTGATGCAAACTTCCAGTTGTTCTCGATAGCTGTTTATTTCTTCCAGGTTCAGGGTGGTGTAGTAGCTAACTGAAAGCTCATGCTAATGCAGTGAATGTTCCGGCTTATATACTATTTGGGCCAGCCTTTCGACCAATCACAGAAGTGTGTGGAATTTTCCATTGGTATTGCACCATATTTACAAATGTTACATAATATTTAAAGGCCCTCGTTTAACACACAACTATCTGCGAACCTAACTTAGACTAACACATTTTAGGGATTTTCTACATTTACATAATATAAAATGGCCTCGTTCAGCCTACAGCTAAGTGCGAACCTAATTCTACCTAACCCGTCTCGGCGTCCACAACATTCCTCCCCCCGGCGCAGCACGCGTAGCCTCCTTCTCTAGGACGACGAGTCGGCTCGCAGGACGTTTGAAGACTCCTGTCTTCGTTCGCACGTCCACCACTCGTACTTCGCCGTCTGGGTCCGGATAGGTGCCTGTTCGCCACTTTCGATGTGCTGGTGCTCTATCCGAGTCGGCTCTGCGCCGGCATATGTTAGTAAATGCCGACACACGGGCGGTAGTTCGCACCTTAGACAAACGACCAGGTTCAGGCAGCCAGTCGTCTCTGGTTGCAGGGAGGACCTCTCGTTCGTTGTCCCAGAAGAGCCCCAGTATCTTGTTGCTCAGCTCTTCTCCCCCCAGTTGTACAGGAGTTGTCGCATGTAGATCGGCTGGAACGTCGAGCAGCACTTCCCCACAGTTTGCGCTCCATCCTCGCAGTGTGAATCCAGCAGCGGCGTGCACTGCTCGGATCTCCTCGATGCTGCATCTCGCTTCCTCTTCGCCGTCATAGCTCGCCACCAGATCATCCACGTTTTGGTTCTGCGTGATGGCCTCCAGCGCGCGCGGATGAGTTTGCGCATGCTGGTGTGCGTTGTGGTTGCGCACGTAGTGAGCTATGAACGGGGAGCTCGCTGCACCGAAGATCAGGCTCTTCATCTTGTAGAGGCGAGGTGGGTCGGTTCTGTTATCTCCTCTCCATAGGAATTGCTGCGCGGGTTGATCTTCAGCCCAGATCTTAATGCGCAAGAACATCTCCTGTACGTCGGCGGTGATAGCAATCCGTTTTTCTCGGAACCGGAACAGGATCCCCTGCAGTGACTTAAGCAGGTCCGGTCCCTCTAGCAGATGATCGTTAAGGCTCACACCGTGACTTTTGGCTGCCGCATCGAACACCAGCCGTGTTTTTCCCGGTTTGTTGGGATTTTGCACGGCGAAGTGAGGCAGGAACCAGCGGACGGCACTTGTTTGCTCGGAGCCGTCGCATGGTGCCGCATAACCTTTCTCCAGCAGGTTTTTCATCTGCTTGGTGTACTCTTGGGCGAAGTCAGGGTCGGCGTCCATCTTTTGTTCGATCTTCCGCAGTCGACGGAAGGCTTGGTTGTAGTTCGGTGGCATGTTCGTGTCGTCGTTTCGCCATGGCAATCCGACTTCATAGCCACTATCGATCTTCCTTATCGTCTGTTCGACAATCAAGGTTGCTCGTTGATCAGCGCTGTTCACCCTTGGTTTGAGGGCAACGCCGAGAGCATCTATACGAAAGTGTGCCTCGAGTAGTTCGTGAAGGCTGCGATCGTTTTGCTCGTTCTGCTCGTCTAGATCGGGATCGGTGCGCCGTTCGGGCGCGTAGACGTGCAGTACGTTCTCGTTCTTGTAGATCATGCTGCTTGGCAAGGTCCCATGAATCACCCAACCGAGTTCTGTCTTTGAGGCAGCCGGTTCATTTGGCCTGCCGACACGTAACTCGCGTGAGACAATGTGCTCCCAGTGGTCTGTCCCCACCAAGATGCCTGGACGTGCTCGTTCGTAGCACACCTCGCTTTGCAGCAGATCTTGAAGATGCTCATGCTTCAGCAGTGTCTCCGGAATGGATTGTTGATGAAGCCTTAAGTTCTTGATCGTGCGCGCTCGTAGCTCGTGTAGCGCGCTGTTGTGCTTACCTCTCATTTGCACGGTAACCATCTTGCTTTCTCCTTCTTGCTGGGACATGTTGACGCCTTGTAGGTTCAGTGGGCGTGGCGGCCCATCTGCTCCGATGCTATGCGCCAAGTCCTCGTCGACGAGCGTTATGGTAGCGCCTTCGTCCAGCAGTGCGTATGTGCTCATCTCCCCCCGTGGTCCAATGATGACAACTGGGCACATCTTCAGCAGCACAGATCGTGAGTCGGTAGCGTTAGTGGTTGCTACCGACAGTACTGCTTCAGACGGCATCGGTGCTGCAGGTGGATCTTGATGCAGCATCGGATGATGTGGGCGAGAACAGTTGTTCACACCGCAGGGCTTAGCTTTGCAGGACCTTCGCTGATGCTTGCTTTTGATGCATCTGAAGCATATACATTTCTCTCGTACGAAGTCCCAGCGTTGGTCGATGGTGAGTTTCTTGAAGCTCGAACACAGAGGTAGCGTGTGAACTTGTTCGCATTTTGGGCATCGGTCGATCTCTTCGCTTGTTTCTACGACGGTGTAGATAGCGCTTGACTTCTTCTTCGGGGCTACGACGGGTCGTTGCTCTTTCTTGGCAGGCGGTGCGGCGCTAGGAGTCGGCGTGTATGCGTACTGCAGCGCCCGGTCTGCCTCGCGCATGAGGAAGCGAGACAATATGACGATCTCGGGGTCTGAGGTGACGTCGACATCAGCGGCGTAGTCGCACCATCGAGACCTGGTGTGCGGACTGACCTTGTCGAGTACCTCTCGCGCCAGCATCGGGTTGTAGAGATAACCGCGTCTATCTATGTTCTTCAAGACGCAGGTTATGTTCTGAACTTTGACCGCGAAGGTGTTCATTTCGCTGGCCAATGTCCCAAATCGAGGCAGTTTCTTGATGTCTGCGAGGGCTTGTTCGACTATGACTTCCGGTCGTCCGTAGCACTGCTCCAGTGTTTTCATGATGGTCTCGGGATCAGACGCTGTGTAGAGAAGCGTCGCTACTGCATCTCGTGCACCTCCCTTCAAAGCAGTTCTAAGTCGAAGTAGATTTTCAATCGACGAGATGTCATAGAGTTTCGTGGAGTCTCGCATAGCCGCTTGGAAGGGTAGCCATTCGTTCGGTGACCCTGAGAACGTCGGTAGTTCCGTATGGCGAACTCGTGGTCTGGCCATCCTCTCAAGCACCGTTGCCAGTCGCTCCATCCCACCCCTTGTTCTGGTGGGTGTGGGAGATCTGCTGCGTCTCGGTGGTTCCTCGAAACGCAGAGTTCGTGACTCTTGGCGCTCGTGTGGTTGAGCGCCGCTCTCAGTTCGTGGAGCGTTCAGTGGGTTTGCTCGCAGCCATTCATCCACCTTCTGGCGTTGTTCTGCCGGTGAAGGTGCAGGATGTACAGGGGGTTGGTCTGTTTCATCCTCGATGACTGACATCTCGACTGCGAGCCTCTTTTGTACCAGGTCCGTTTGGATTTGGAGCTGTTGTTGGAGCTGCTGCTCTTTTAAGGCCGCGAGTTGTTCGGCGGCCTCGAGCTCTGCGCGGCGCTTTCGTGTGACAAAGCTTGCCGTAGATCTCACTGACGCTGCCGGTGATATAGCGCACGTTCGTTCACGTTCCCTGGCGAGTAGTGACGTAGCACCAACGTTAGTTGAGGTGTTAGTCACGCCGGTAGTGGTTGCGCGGTCTTCAGTCGGGGGCATTGTCAGAGACGGCGATGCCGGCGGTTCAGCTTGCAGCCTCCTCCGGCGCTCTATCTCGACGCGTAGTGCTTCTTGACGCGCTTGTTCAGCCTCCATTTGTTCCCGTTCGATGTCCTCCGCAGGGTCTCCCATGCTCCGAGTGACAACCATTTTGTAAGAATGGTCGTGGGAGTTGCGACGGTACCTAGTTCGAAGCGGGTTCTTCCTTTTTCTTTGAGCCCGGACTTCACGGACTCTATCTTCGTTCTTCTGGCTCTAATTTACTTATATTAAAAGACAAAAAGGGTGATTCGTTTAATTCAAAATTACAAAAGACAGTATTACAATGATATACAAAGGTTACAGGTCACAGATTTTAGCTCTAAGTTTTCCAGGTCGAAGTCCAGGTCTTCCAGGTCCAAGTCCAGGTCTTCCAGGTCCAAGTCCAGGTCTTCCAGGTCCAAGTCCAGGTCTTCCAGGTCCAAGTCCAGGTCTTCCAGGTCCAAGTCCAGGTCTTCCAGGTCCAAGTCCAGGTCGTCCAGGTCCAAGTCCAGGTCGTCCAGGTCCAAGTCCAGGTGGTCCAGGTCCTGGTTTAGTGGTCAGATACGGCTCCAAGCCCAGGTTCGAGGGCCGATCAGGGGCCGATCAGGTCCACGTTCAGATCTTCCAGGTGCAGCTCCAGGCCCAGGTTCGAGGGCTGGTCGCGAGCTGCTCCAGGTCCAATCTGCTCCAGGTGCAGTCCAAACCCAGGTTCGAGGGTCGGTTGATGACTGCTCCAGGTGCAGGTTCAGATTTAGATTTAGGTTCACTTACAGTTTTTTCCAGGTGCAGCTCCAGGCCCAGGTTCGGTGGCCGATCGCGAGCTGCTCCAGGTCCAATCTGCTCCAGGTGCAGTCCCAGCCCAGGTTCGAGGGCCGGTTGATGACTGCTCCAGGTGCAGGTTCAGGTCCGCTCTGCTCCAGGTGCAGTCCCAGCCCAGGTTCGAGGGCCGGTTGATGACTGCTCCAGGTGCAGGTTCAGGTCCGCTCCGCTTCAGGTGCAGCGCCAAGCCCAGGTTCGAGGGCCGTTTGATGCCTGCTCCAGGTGCGGGTTCAGGGACCGCTCCGCTTCAGGTGCAGCGCCAAGCCCAGGTTCGAGGGCCGTTTGATGCCTGCTCCAGGTGCGGGTTCAGGGACCGCTCCGCTTCAGGTGCAGCGCCAAGCCCAGGTTCGAGGGCCGTTTGATGCCTGCTCCAGGTGCGGGTTCAGGGACCGCTCCGCTTCAGGTGCAGCGCCAAGCCCAGGTTCGAGGGCCGTTTGATGCCTGCTCCAGAAGCGGGTCCAGTGCCAAAGGTTCTCGTTCAGATCCGTCGCTCGGAAGACCACTACGCGGGTGCAGCTCCAGGCCCAGGTTAGAGGGCCGCTTGGGGGCTGCTCCAGGTCCGCGTTCAGGTGCAGAGGGTGGTTCTTTCGTTCGGATCCGGCTCGAAGGACCAGACTAAG
The DNA here is from genome assembly GCA_947308005.1 of Yponomeuta malinellus. Taxonomy (NCBI): domain Eukaryota; kingdom Metazoa; phylum Arthropoda; class Insecta; order Lepidoptera; family Yponomeutidae; genus Yponomeuta; species Yponomeuta malinellus. The sequence continues at coordinate 18,201,157 of OX371006.1, read as the reverse complement.
TGGGGTGTGGACTGTATAGGTTGATGCAAACTTCCAGTTGTTCTCGATAGCTGTTTATTTCTTCCAGGTTCAGGGTGGTGTAGTAGCTAACTGAAAGCTCATGCTAATGCAGTGAATGTTCCGGCTTATATACTATTTGGGCCAGCCTTTCGACCAATCACAGAAGTGTGTGGAATTTTCCATTGGTATTGCACCATATTTACAAATGTTACATAATATTTAAAGGCCCTCGTTTAACACACAACTATCTGCGAACCTAACTTAGACTAACACATTTTAGGGATTTTCTACATTTACATAATATAAAATGGCCTCGTTCAGCCTACAGCTAAGTGCGAACCTAATTCTACCTAACCCGTCTCGGCGTCCACAACACAGGGAATTTGCAGTGAATGTTGCTCGCTGTGAGTAGGTAAAATCCCTCTATACAAGCAGATAAGGGGATTCCGAATTCTGATACACAAGAGGTATATTTGTAAGATTCAGGTGTTGTTCCCATAATAAGATTAGTCCCCTTTTAGACCTTCTTGAAGCACTGTACGTGTACAGACTAGCGAGAAATGTTGACTAGAAATGCTGATCTTCGTCTTCGAAATACTTTCAATTTCCTTACCCTACAGCATTGAATTTTTAAATAAATTCAATGCCTACAGGCTAATTAAAAAAAAAAACTGGAAAAGTGAGTCGGAATCGCGCACGAACGGTTCCGTTTGCATTTGAATGAAGCTTCTACTTGTTGCGGTTATTAAAATCGAGCAAAAAACGGCAAAAACATTACGTTTGTATGTTGTAAGCCCCCCTTAAATATTTATTTTATTCCGTTTTTAGTATTTGCTGTTATAGCGGCAACAGAAATACATTATCTGTGAAAATTTCAACTGGCTAGCTATCACGGTTCATGAGATACAGCCTGGTGACCAGACAGACAGACAGACAGACGGACAGTGAAGTCTTCGTAATAGGGTCCCGTTTGGCACCTGTCTGTCTGTCATCAGGCTCTATCTGTCTCATGAACCGTGATAGCTGGGCAGTTAAATTTTTCACAGATGATGTATTTCTTTTGCCGGTATAACAACAAATACTAAAAACAGAATAAAATAAATATTTAAGGGGGGCTTACAACATACAAAAGTAATGTTTTTGCCGTTTTTTGCTCGCTTCAAATATTCACAACATATTTAAGTCTATATTCGCTTCAAAAATAAATAATTCAACTAAAATAAAATAAATTTTTGAGGGGGCTTTGTGTCTAATGTTGGATAGTATGGCACGGAACCCTTAGTGCGCGAGTCCGACTCGCACTTGGTCGGTTTTTTATTTTTGATTTTAACGGCCCTGGATGCGGCCCTGGTTGATTAGCAGACTGTTAAAATCACTGATCAAAACGCAACGTGGCTAATTTCTTAAATAACGACTTGGCCTTAAACGCCCCAATCTATTGTTAGAAAAATTCCATAGCCGGAGCGTTAATAATGAAATGTTGAGTGGCGTGAGAGAATCGTTACAGTTAATTGTCACGATTGAAGTTTTATTGTTACGATTTACGTGCCACTTATTTATTGCAAACATTTTATCACACATTACACTAGCGTCCCATAGAGCAAATTGAACGTCCAGTCAACTACAGATTACAGGGGGTAGTCAAAAGTTCTTGCGGAAATAAATGTGCTTAATAGTTTTAGTCTGTATATGTCTGGGCTGGGTCGATACATGGTTAGATATTTGTGTATCTATTAGGGATGTGATATTGGACATAAAAAATCGATTTTTTAATAATCGATTTTTTCTGGGTTTATAAAATTTAAATCGATTTATATATATTTTTTATTATATAAATTTTTCTTAGCAAAATAACCGCTTGAAATGAATCTGCAAAAAATCAGTGCTACTTTATCGACATTTTATAACTGCACGGGGCGCAAAAATTCTAAGAGATTGTAAGTGATGGCTATGAAAAAATCGAAAATAGGCTTGTAATATATAAATAATCGATTTTTAAACAGTCGCATCCCTAGTATTTATCAGTCCAGCCTATGAAAGATGCCTATTATTGGGCAATAAGTCCCTTGATCTCTTCCCATTGTGGTAAGATAAGCATGGATATATTATAATACTAGCTGTTACCCGCGACTGCGTTCGCGTGGAAATTTTGATGTGTATCTTTCCGGGGTAAAACGTAGCCTATGCGCTATTCCACAGTATAATTTGTGCCAAATTTCATCAAATCCGATCAACCGTTCTGTCATGATTGAGAACAAACTTCAAACTTTCAACGTAACGTAGTAAGATAAACGAAACCGCCTTCTTACTGCAAATCGCGAAAACATGTACTTTTCAGTTGCCAAACCAAAGTATTATGCGCGCGATGATTCTGTGGTCTAGGTCACTGACTTGGTAGAACGGACGCGCGGAGCGGGCGCGGAAACTGTTGTGATCTAAACCTACACCATATTTCTGGCTATCCGAGACACTATCAGAAGTGGGATCGTCAAGCTACTCACTTTTGACTGTGACGTTAATGCGGTCCACGAAGGCAGTCTCGTTCTCCACGCCACATTCGTAGACACCAGCGTCGTCCAGGCTCACCTGGGTCAGCAATAAGCTTCCGTCCGACTGTAAAAGAAATTATATTTCATTACATCTTGTCTGTCTTTCCAACCACGCAAATCGCAACTGGATGAAGATGGCCGAGGACAGAAAGAAGTGGCGTGCCTCGGGGAGGCCTATGTCCGGCAGTGGACGAATACCGGCTGATGGATTAATCTGCTCGGCACCAAAGTTTAAGCGGTAATATGTCTCCATGTTTAATTCGCTGCTAAGTCTTGTTCAATCAATAGAAAAGTTAACAAAGAGACAACGCTTCGAATGTAAGAGTTAAAAGTAGAAAAGTAAAGGAAAAGAAAGAAAACATGAAACACCCATAGATAAGGCACTAAAGTTCTGTTAATATTACTGATATGTACAGTCAAAAATCGATTTTACGAAGACAAAGTAATTGACGATGGGTCTTTGTTGCTGGAATGACTGACTCAACTGACATTTTTTTACAGAAAGGTGATTTTTAAATACATAAACTCAGTCACGACGACAATTAAAACAAGATAAAAATCTCCACGGCAATCTATGAAGTTGTTGTCTCGTCACGACAAGTTAATCATAAGAAAAATAATACGTGGCTGCAATAAATAACGCCATCCTTCGTTCGTGTATTGGACATAAACTTACTAAGCAAAGCAACTGGCACGTGGAAATTCATACAAGTATATACTTTATTTATGGAGACACTTTCCTTAATAATAAAAACAACTTTAACAGTCCGATAGTAAAACTAGCCAGCCAGACAGAAGTAAATATATTGGTGGCGTTAGACAAAGTATTTTGAACACAATACCAGCGTCTGCAAGACTGAAATTTCTTTGGCATACGATTAGTTAGTCACACCATTGCTAACATCCCCTTTACGCTTCCGACTGTCTGAGTATTTCACAAAGGTGGCTACAACTACCCCAACAACACTGTAGGACTTGACCCCTTGCCAACCTCTGGTTTCATACAAAGCGGAGACCATTAGAAATATCCTTGCCTGGTTGACCTAGCCTGATTAAGTCTATACCTACGAAGAGAAATAAAGGTGGGTTGTCACCTTAGCAAAGTTTTTTTTCTTCTTAGCTTAAGCTTCTTCTTGTTGAATGATAAACTATATCGATGCGTAGAGACGTGTGTACGTCCATACCGTCTCAGCGCATCACCACCAGCGACGTGCACCATTTAAAAATATGTCCGAGGCGGCAAATATGCTACAGCGTCTTATTGGTCACTTTATTTATATACAGGGTGACTTCTAACCATTTTGGAATGACAGCGTTTCTTTTGAAAAAAAACGCGACAAAATATTTTTTTTTTTCAAATATATAAATATTTTTTATTTTACAATCCTTACATACCTCTTTTGCTTCATCAACGTTCAATTTTGCAAAGAAAAGCATTTCCCTTTCAAATTTTTCCCACAGCAAGAGTTGTTCGTAATGCCGAGAACCCTCCATTTTGTTACAGCCTGTAGGTATAGCAGAAACGTGGACAACACAAAACCTTTTTGTCTTAAAATTTAGTGCTGCTCTGCACCTATATTTCGCGCACCAAATTGTTATATAATAAGTTCGAATAAGAATACACGACGTGCATACGTAGTGAATAATGCGTTATTTGTAATTATAAGTTGTGAGTAATTTCACGTCACGTGAAATGCCTTTGATCAAATTACGTTTGACAAAAGTGCAATTCGTCAAAACATCCTTTTTGTCAAAGGTGCCTTTGCAAGGTGATTCCTTCAAAGGCCAAAATTTTAACAAGTTATCGGGGATAGGAGCCCTTGACTTTTTTTTCTTACTTATAATAGCATAATTATTTTATTAATATTGTCATATCTTTACTGAATATCTATTTACATACCGAATCGCGTCTTTGGCAAAGCTCCCCTTTGCCCAAAAGCACCTTTGACGGAAACGTTTCGACGAATTGCGACTTTGACAAACCACATGTCGGACCAAACGAGACTTTGACAAAAAACGTATTTTGACGAATCGCACCCTTGACCATAGGCATATATACCAACTCAACAAGGCAGCACATCGTCCACCTTCTTACATTTTACTTTACTTCGAATTTCGAAGAGAAAGCCTAATGTTGTAAAGAGGAAATTTCGAATTTATAGATGACACAATACCAAAATATGCCAAGCGACAGAAAAAATGTTTTTACTATAGGTGGTAGTACTAAATTACGTTTTGTGACAAACTAGGTTTAGTTTGGGCGGTTATATTGGGGCTCAGTGAAACGCATGCGCGGTCTTACAAAGAAAACTGTCACAGGCCGGATGAGTCAGCCGGCGAACCCCTTTTATAATCCTATGCACCCCTTAGCTGGGCTTAACAGCCGTGTAGATGCATACAGCATATAGATGCACGTCATATCGGAGGATTAACTTTGTCTTCATATACCTAAGTGATTGTAGAGCGATTTAAACATCTAAATTACAAACCTTACCAATGAAAACATAAGAGTCTCCCGGCAGTAGCACGGTGCTAGCGCCACCAACGGAAAAATATCTGTCTTTACAAATTGTTTTTACAAAAATTGTCGAAACAATCTATGTTAATAGTGACATTTAGGATAGATTTCAAAATCGAATATTTCATTCATTACAGCGCAGAAACTGTGGCTTAATGAACGATACAAATTAAACATAATGGGTCCGTTTGGAGCAAGATCTAGATTTTTACGAAGAAAAAAACCGGCCAAGTGCACGTCGGGCCACGCGCAGTGCAGGGTCCCGTAGAGAAAGGAGGTTTTATTTGCTTTACAGAACTAACAACTTCATTTAAGTAATTTTTAATAGATTTTGTACGAAGTTTTTCTGTTAGAAAGAACGAAAGACATTTATTGTACCAACAAGACCCAGCAGAGAAACCAAATAAACAGATAAGTCACACAATATGATCAACAACAGAAAGAAAACAAGTTAAGTAAGTTTATAAGTTGATCGCCAGTTACTCGTTAACTTGTAAAGCCTACTTAGCCCAGATAGTTTTCCTTTTAAGTTCATTATAGGTGCTACTACCCTGATTTTTATCACGTTTCTACAATCAACCGTCTAGCCAGGAGGGGGGGGGGGGGGGGGGGACGACGACCCTGAAAAGCGATGGTCTAACATTCAAAACCACAACCCATAAAGAACTCTATGTAGATAGATTGGTAATGTATGACTGACAACCCTGTCAATCAGAATCTATTTATTCGACTATCCCTGGCTACGTATTTATCTATATTTTAGTTACTAATCCAGTAATAAATAAGTAATTACATAAATACGTATCCAGAGACCAACTAATGAATAGCAAATGGATAGGCTTGTTAGTCATACGAGTACAATGAATTGCTTTGCAAATGTCTTGGTGCAATGATGCTGCGGATGAACTCGCTGGAAGAGGCTCGAAAACTACAGTGGAAGGACCCGAACCCCTGATCCCACTACCATACAACCAGTTTAGGAAATGGTTGAGGTCGCGAACAGAAAGCCAGCGTGCTGAACTTTGGAGAACAGAAACAGAACCGCTCAGGTGACCATTCACTGTGAAGGCATGGAAAAGCAATGGACCGAAATCATTGGGAACCTGGGATCACTTCAGGAGGCCTGTAGTGACATCAGAACACTGCTGGCCTTCTGGAAAGAGACAGGCTAGCTGGAGTAAACTCACAGCTTTGCTACGTACAATGTCCCAACTATGAGGCTAAGTGCGGAAATCTCAGGTCTAACTAGCTGTCTTGCCATGCAAGACGTTTTTGTTCTTATTCACTCGATAGAGCTTACATAAGCAGCCTATATACGTTCCACTGTAGGGCACAGGCTTTCTCTCAAGGAGAGAGTATGAGCTTAATCACCACCGTCAGATAAAGTTGGCGCCACCAGCTTGCTGGACAGACGATCTAAGGTAAATTGCTGGCAGTGGCTGGATGAGGATGGCGAGGACAGGGGAAGTAGCGTGTCTTGGGGGAGTCGAGGGAACGGGCTGATTGAATGACTGCAGTAGCCCCAACACACAACACTTACATGTTGGGTATACAGTAAACCAACATCCTGAGATGGGAACTATTTAATTCTGGGGTGGGCACGGCCTGAACCGCTCCCCCTATCTACGCCAATATGTATTGCAAAGTCTTAAAATACCTACCTAGGTACGGTAGAATATCGTTGGAACACATCCAAGATCGATTTTTTATTCGTCCAACATTCTTCGATGACACGAACTAGGCGCGGAAAGGCGATAGGAGGTCCAAAAGTAGATAAAAAGAAAGTAAAAAGTAATTTAAGCGTCCTTCGGCTGTTTCCTATAAAGTTAGTTTGTTTTTGTGCAGAAACATTTTGCAATATAACATTCTGAACTTTCAAAACAACTCGGTGTCATTGCAAAACGTAGTTCCAAAGTAACTGCGATGTGGATGCACTATAACGATTTACCGATGGAAAAACTTACTGCCAGTAAAAATCTTACAATTGTTGCGTACAGCTTGCTTACATTAGCTATTAGCAGGTTTATCGACGAAATAGGTACCTATAAGAGAAATCGTAATTAATCGAACGAGCTTTATTGATACAGGTTTGGAATATGTAAATAACATATTGTTACAACGGTGGATAGGAGGTAAAACTTTGAATGCGTTTTTCCGTGCCTTGGAGGCGTTTTCAGCAGACTGAAATACCGTTTCAGGCCGTTTCAGAGGGTGCTCTGTCACATACTAGTTTATCAAAATTACTTACTTTGATAAACTAGTACTTTGTTTACTTTGGAAGCGGAAGCGAAACGAAGTACAAGCGAAGGAAGAAGTACCTACTACGAGTATTATCGGATCAGTGCAGTGTGATTAAAAGTTAAGAAATAGTGCGGAAATAAATCCTACTCTTATTCATCGGTGTCTAAAGTGCTATTCCGATCACGAACCCACCCCTAGAACGTAACAATATTATAATTTGTTATGATATTTATCATTTCAAAGTGTGCAAGTTCGACGCAATTTGACACACAAATAGACGCACCGTGCCCGTGCAATATTGCCAATATGCCCGAAGAATGTCACAACAACAAAACTGTGTTCGCGCTATCTTTACTAACAATACGGGTGGAGTCCGCTCAACTAGCGCGACGCACGCTTTGTGTTACAATTACAAAGAATTGTCCACAAATACAAAAAACTTGCATGACATTAATCATTATAAAGGCCTTTGCGTCCGTTTAGGAATTACACTGTGGTAATTGCATTCAGATATGCAATTCCTGGTGTACATACAATAAAGAATATTCTATCTATCTACACTTTTTCGAATCACTAAAAGTCTGATTCGGGGACGGCAGGCCCTATTGCTTAAAGAACACATAAAGGAAGAGTCGGCGGAGTCGCGTCGGTACATTGCATTCACGCCTGGGCATATTGGCAATATTCCCGGACACATTATATTTAACAGTATCATATTTTTATCTTGGTATTTTATGTGTATGTACCCATTTATCTATATTTCAATTTGTTTCACTTGCACACTTTATTCCCTTACCTCTTTAAAGTTATCGTTTCACGAGGGATCTGTTAAGCTGGAAGGAAATTCTGTAGAAATTAGCTGGCCTATCGAGCGGTGATAGCCTAGTAGGTAGAACATTGGACTCGCAAGCGAGAGACCCACGTTCGAATCCCAGTGCGAGCATGTACCTATGACTTCTAAGTTATGTACATTTGTGAAGTTATAGTAGCAATATCACTCGCTACCTGTGAAGGAAAACATCGTGAGGAAACCTCAGTGTCTGAGCTATTCACATGCTTCAGCGCTTGAAATCGCCAATTCCCAATAGTATCATTGTCACACGCACACTCTTTTATTTTTTATTATTGTATGTAAGCATGTTTGTTTGTGGCAATAAATCATTCATTCATTCATTCATTCTTACTCTCCCTGAGAGAAGACCCGTGCCCTAGTGGGACATATGTAGGCTGTTTATGTATGTATAAGCTGGCCTATTTCCTGTTTATGTTACTTTATGTTTTGTGTAAAATGTTTCTTTCTTTGGGTACAATAAAGTACAAAGTACAGTCGACAGGAATTCAACATCTACATTTTCGTTGCAAAGTTGCCCGTATCGTAACGAAGTAGAGTGACGGATGTAAATGCTATGTGCTGTCAACTGAATATCAATACCTCTTTCATTGTTATCAATAAAATGCGAAGGTCAGGCTTCAATAAAATCTCCGACAAAATGTTATTTCGTATTGCGCGAATATTCCGATCTTGCGATAGTCCGCAGGGTGAAGTTGGGGAGAAGTTTAAAATAAACTGGTCTGAAAAACTTGAGACTTGTGTTGTGCTATAGATCGGGCTACGATTCATGAGGTTGTCCGTAAAACATTGACTCTGTGCGATTTAAAGTGTTCCGGTAGTAAAAGTGGTCGGTAATAATGAGTAGAATACCGTAAAATTAAATTTTAGATAGATAGATAGAGAACACTTTATTGCACAACCAGGTGAAAGATATTACAAATAGTTTCTTATATCTAAGTAGTGGTATACAATTGGCGGTCTTATCGCTTAGAGCGATCTCTTCCAGACAACCTTTGGATGGAGAGGAATGCACCAAGAATACAGTCGGTAGATGGATGTACAGCGAGAGATTAAAAGAATATAAGTACTTATAATTACATATTGTACCAATAATATACTTACATGAATACGTAAAAAAATAAATAGCTACTACATTAAATATATATAAGCAGCAGTTTACATGTATATAATATACATGAATACCTACAAAATAAATACATAATTAAATATATATAATATAAGCAACAGTTTACACAGTTCAAACAGTGAGGTAGTGAGATTTCACCAATGCCTTAAAACAAGACAAGGACTTTGCTTTTCTAACCTCCACGGGCAGGTTATTCCATAAATGGACTGCCTGAACCGTGAAGGAGGTGCCATAGAATTTGGTACTGTGGGATGGAGTTTTAAGGAGAAGGTTTTGCGATGAGCGAAGTCAGACTGTGGCCAGAATGGAGAAACTCGAAACGCTCTTTGAGATAAGATGGGGTAGCTGGATTGAACAGAATGCAATAGAGGAGAGAAAGAATATGTGTATTCCGGCGGAGTCGGATTGGGAGCCACTTGAGTTTAGTTCGATATTCAGAAATATGGTCATATTTGCGTAAACCAAATATGAATCGGATGCAGAAATTTTGGAGACGCTCAAGCTTATTTAGTTGCTCCTCAGTGAGGTCCAGGTAACAGATGTCAGCGTAGTCGAGAATCGGTAGAAGGAGAGACTGAGCCAACGCAACCTTGGTAGCCGTAGGAAGGAAATTGCTAAGGCGTCTTACAGAACCTGCTGATGCAAACATCTTCCGACTTACCATTTCCAACTGAGGAACCCAGGATAGAGTACTGTCAATCAAGACCCCTAGATTTTTGACAACCGAGCTGAACGGTATGGGTATACTATCAAACAAGATAGGTGGAAGGGAACTCACGTCAACTCTGGAGATAAATCGGGGACTGCCAATAATGATGACTTGAGTTTTATTAGGGTTTACTTTTAGTCCGTGTGACACACTCCAATCCAAAATATGCACCAGATCATTATTGGTCATATTTATTGCTGTGTGAAGTTGGTCCACTGGAGCTTGCGTATATATTTGAAGATCGTCTGCATAAAGGTGGTAGGAAGAAGATAACTTGAGGGAGATACTATTAATGAAGATTGCAAAAAGAAGGGGTGACAACACGCCACTTGCGGGACACCGGCAGATATTCCACACCATTCGGAGAAGGAATCATCAATACGAATACGTTGCCGGCGCCCGTGTAGATAACTACGAAACCAGTCAATTAGCGTTGGAGATATGTTAAGAGAACAAAGCAACGCCAACAAAATGTCGAAATCGACTGCATTGAAGGCGTTGCTGAAGTCGAGCAGCGACAAAACTGTCAACTGCCCTTCCTCCATCCCCAGACGCATGTCGTCCGTTATTTTAATAAGAGCCGTAACAGTGCTATGGGCGGGACGGAAACCAGACTGGAGAGGATTGAGGAGATTATTTTTTATAAGGAAATAACTTAACTGGGAATGAACAAGACGTTCAAGGACTTTGGACAGGAATGGCAGGATGGATATGGGGCGATACTCAGCGAATGATGAAGGATTGGCATTTTTGGGTAAAATAGAACGAAGAAAAGAAAAACGTCATACCAACAAGACGCATCACAGAAACAAAATAAACAGATAAGTAACATAATATGCACAACAGAAAGAAAACAAAATGCACGACAGACAAATCAAAAAAATAAAACAGGACCATAGATGTGTAACTCTGGAAAAGAAAAAGTATCTCTTTTTTTTAAGCTTTTACGACAACTTTTGTAACACTTACTTCAGAGAGAGTAAGAGTATTAAATGTTTTATTTTTACACCATAACACCAGATATGACAAACAATGTTAAATGACAACATATTAGCCTAGTATTAAAAAAACACTTAAAAATTAAATACACCTATTATTAAGATCATACAAGTATTGGACCGAGACTGAAACAGCTAAGCATTAAAATACACTCACGCTCAAAATTAAAATACACTCACGCTCAACATTTAATAAAGGTGGCATACACTCACTATTTCTATTTAAAAAAATCTCAAACGCTGTTAGAAAATCTTAAAATCCAACGTTTTCTGGCGTTGAAAAACATCGACCGTTTTCAAAGAACGACTTCGATACCTCGGTAGGTATTCCAGGTAAACAAGCGTGCAACCGTGCTTCCAACAAAACACTAAATGCGATCTCCTATTACGTAAATCCGTCAACAAAAGAAGGTCAGCACTGAGGTTGGCGTTTATCTTTCGCCATCTTTGCCGCCGATTACGCTTGATATTCAATAACAATCTCCATTTGTCAGTGGTCATGCCACTTTGGTTCGGAATAGCCCGCGAAACGTGGACCCAAAATATGCCCGTTGACAATACAAAAGGTTCCACGACGTATTGCGCGTCCTGTCTACTGCAGTAGAGATCTACTTCAAGTAGATATGGGCCGGGAAGAATATTATCGCATGAAGAGACCTAAAAAAGAATGAATTAACGTTGAGGAAGCGAAAGTGATCTGTCAAGATCGTGGCAAGTGGCAAGTCCCTGGTCTCTGCCTACCCCTCTGGGATACAGGCCTGAGATTATGTATGTATGCGTAATGAATTACAGATGCTTCGCTCAATTATTTCCGCTCAGTTATTGACTGACGATATCGTTGAGTCAGCGGAAGGTCAGTGGATGCAGATGGCAAGAAACCAAATGCCAATACATGCAAGTTCTAGTAGCAATACCACCCTCTAACGGTTAAGGAAAACATCGTGAGGAAACCTGAGTGTCTGAGATATTCATATACCTAAGCACTTGAAATCGCCAATCCGGGGCGCACGCGTGCTGATCAAGCCCATACTCTCTCCCTGAGAGAAGGTCTGTGCCCTACAGTGGGACGTAATATATTATATAGGCTTTTATATGCATTGTAAAATCGTTATACTATGCATGGCTTTATAACAGCGTAATACCGGTGTTCGCGTGATGAATCTCATCTGTGCGGCTGGTTGTTTGTAATGGATATCAGATATTTACGTACGGTAGGAATCGCTACAAAAAATTCTCTAGACGATTATTCACGATACATATCAGCTACGTCAGCGTTAGCTGATTGACCAGAGCATCCGACTTACCTTTTTTAAGTCAACCTGATTTCATTCGGAGTGCTCTAACTAAAGAATTCTAAAGAGCTCTAACTGAGTAACTAAAGGTTCATTAAACATCAATAATTTAGTGCTAACGAAGTAGTGGTCCTACTGTTATTATTGATTTCAATTAAAATCACTAGAATGATCAATCAATATGGCTTTCCTCAATATACTAAATAGTTTCTACCATGTTTGTGATCTCCTTGCCGGGTTACCATAGCGCAGGGTATCCTAGTTTGGGACCAGGGGCCTAAATATAGGGGCTGGACAAGTGATTGTATTGTGTGGAAGTTATTTATTTGTTTATCTTTTCCACTTTATACTGTACGAAATGTACAGAGTACATAGCAGTTATCATATCACGTTCAACATAAAGCAGTGTGTAGAAACCAGACTGCTGTTTACGTTAGCTGCAAACGAGGATAATGCCGCACGATGACTTGCAATAAACTCTATTGACCATACCGTTCCATTACTGACGCAAGGCATAAATACGGCGGGCAGTCTATTTATGCATCCCATCCCGTTATTCACAGTACACGTTCCACTGCAGGGCCCGCTTTCAGGGAAAGAGAGAATGAAAGGACAAAGAGATATACTCCTCTATTTCGCGCACCAAATCCTGAGCGATTCCAATAACTGTTAAATTCCATACTGACTGCTGTCGCAAATTTCAGAATTCCGACAGGATTTCGTGTGCATAACTAGGCCCCTGCGGATATGCAGAGAGAGAGAGACATAGAGAGAGAGAGAGAGAGAGAGAGAGGTGTTTCTTGAAGAAGAAGGAATACAAGAGAGAGGAGACAGAGTGCCTTCACTATATTGCCCCTAACTACGACACCGGCCATAAAATTATGCCTTAACCCGCAGGAGCTCCTTTGAGGCTCCAACGAGCAGAGACGCGGCTGCAGAAGATGCCAGTGACCCAGAGAGAGAGAAGACGGCAAAACCCGTAGCGCAGTTGGTCGGCTGACGCTGCCAGAAGATTATTCAGCTTTCATATCTAGGTACAGTAAAACAAAGACTGCAAATGACGAAGTGACAATGCATATCACAGCTCCGTCAATTGAAAAACTGATGGTGGCCTTCAGATTTTTAACATTACTTCCACGGGAAGGGCGACCAGAGAACCGTTCAGCCGTTATTGAGCTGCGTATTTGCAACTCATGTCATCAAAGTGCGACGCAGTACACATTAGTGTCCGTTCTTGTTGAATGGACACCTATGCGGGGCCAACAAAAGGGACGCTGTTAGCTTCAAACGCTACAACCATTACAGACTTGACTTTGGCGCTGGGAAATATAAGCTTTATTGCAAAGCGGTAGAGGTTTGTGGAAGGTTTTAGGCTGGTCGGAAGCCGTATGCAAAAGCCACGATGCGGGAATTAGCCGGGTGTTCATTCAGTTCAGTACAGAAAGTTCTATTTTACAGTTTTCATTCAGCTTATGAATATAATATATAAAAATCTCCTATCACAGTGTTTGTTATCGAACTCCTCCGAAACGGCTTCACTGATTTTTATAACAGTTTTTATTATTCCGATTTACATTTAAGTTTACAAAATGTAATTTCCATAACAACTAATTTAACTGGTTCCTTAAGATACAGGCCTAGCCTAGTTTAAGGACCCCTGGAAACAATGTACTTTACCTGAACTCCAAGTGATGCACAGTTTAACAAATAAACTGCATACTTATAAATAAATGTTTACTTTTAGCAATAAATTTTTTTTTACTTTTATTTTTTTTATTTACACCGCAAAACACTCGTTTGTTACATTTGTAATTATACTAATTACTTACTAATCTAATATATAAAAATCTCGTGTGTTTGTTATCGAACTCCTTCGAAACGGCTTCACAGATTTTTAAGAAGTTTTTTTATTTATATTTGGTAGGTCTGACAATAAGTCGTAGGCTAATTAATATGGCAAAACAACGTTTGTCGGGTCAGCTAGTAATAACAATAAAGATTAGCATCAACATCATCATCAGCCTATGCTTGTCGACTGCTGGACATAGGCCTCTCCTATTGCACACCACTGAGCACGGTCCTCGGCTACTCTCATCCAGCTCTTGCCAGCCGCCCTGCGAAGATCATCGCTCCACCGAGTCTGAGGACGTCCTACAATACGTTTACCGATCCGCGGTCTCCACTCAAGAACTCTTCTACTCCATCGGTTATCAGCATCAAAACAATGTAAATATTTCCTAACACTTACCCACGCTGGCAAGCGTGATGTAAGTGACGCCAGTTTTAAAAAATGCAATTTTTCCCTGTACTTGTAGTATAAGACCACAAATCCTATAAGGGTTCCGTAACCTCAAACGGAAAAACGGAAAATTTATAGGATCACTTTGTTGCCATAGGTCTGTCTGTCAAGACCCATTATCTCGGGAACGCGTGGAGGTATCGAGTTGAAATTAAAACCATTACTCAGGTTTTAAGCTGTGAAGAAATTAAACTTCTAACTTAACATAAAAAAGTTACCCCCGTTTAAACAGCAAAAAACATATATTTCGACACTCAAGGGAAGCAAAATTTATAGGGTACTTTCCGTTGACCTAGAAATATGAGGCAAGTAATGTCGTCTCATACTAAACAGGAAAAAAATTGGAAACTATACATTTGTAATTAAATCATAACAAGAAATAGTCTTTGAAGTTCGAGAAAAACTCGGAAAAACTACGACACTCGATTCCTAAAGTATCCTACTAATATTATAAATGTGAAAGTTTGTGAAGATGTTTGGATGTTTGTTACTCAATCACGCAATAACGGCTGAACGGATTTACATGAAACTTAGCGTACAGACAGACAAAGCCCTGAATTGAGACATAGAATATTTGATATCCGTTCCCGTGGGATAATATTTATTTTAAGTTTAAAATAGATGGCGTTGTGGGAGCGAACGTTGGGTTTTAAAAATAGATGGCGTTGTGCAAGAATCGTATAAACGGATTCTGTGGCGGTACGACGTTCGCCGGGACAGCTTGTTTATAATATCTAAAAACCTACACATTTGTAGGTTTGTAGAGCGGAGAGTCCGACTCGCACTTGTCCGTTTTTTTATGCAGCCTATATACGTTCCACTGCAGGACACAGGCCGACTACGGATAGCGGCCATTAATTAAACGAGCTAAAAATTTGGGGAATTTTCGGAAAATCTCATCCCATTTATGTGAGGATGGGGTCAATGAAAAGTCACGTGAACGTTGCAATTCACTAGCAAGAGAGTCTCACTGAAACTCATAGAGGAGAGAGGTATATAAAGTCTAAATTTGTAAAAAGAAACCAAGAAGTAATGGTTCTTTCCCGTTCCCTAAAGAGAATCTTGGACTCCGCAAGCAAAAGCAGTCATTCATCATGTTGTGTAAATAACAAAATCATCATAGGCCTTTGCGTCCGTTTTCGACCACGAGCTGAGGTAAACTTGATGAGGACAGAGTCGCCTGGAGAGAAGTCCGGAAGGACGGCAAGACTTGCGACGCAGTATACCCAAATGCCAATCGACAATTCAACTCCAAGAGCACTAAGACACAAACGATTGTTCCGAACTCAATGCCACCTCTTCTCCGCTTAGCCTTTTGCCTGTCAATCGGGCTAATAAATTAGTAATCCGATATGCAAATTGGGCGATCCGGCGACTGAATATTTCGATATTGTTTGGCTAAAGTAAACAGGGGGCGCGTCCGTAATCGATCACACCAGTGCCGACAGAAAATATACAAGCAGAAGTAACAGTACCAAGTTTGTGATCTCTGGTTTAATTCGCACTTGTGCCAAGGGACCTTTTACCGTTGGGGTGAAAGTCTGGTGTATATCGCTGTTTGTAATGTTTGGGGATTGTCTAAGCACAAACCAGGATCAGGATGTTCGGCTGCATACAAGCATTGGGATTCACTGAAATGGACTGTCGCTTTCGGGAGCCAGGCTCTACACGAAAAATAACCCTATATACGCGAACTTTTACAGTTTTGGGTACCTGTATCCATTTTCTTTGAGGAGAAATGCCCCTTATTACAGGCCCCTAATAAACGTGAAACTCAGGTGTAGTGGATAAGGAACGACGTCATTAGCGGTCGTGATGCGCCGGCTACACGCGTTTTTTAACGACGTCAAAGCGGTATTTCGTTTGCTCATTTTGAGATAAGAAAGAAAAGCAACTTTACAATAACACATGTGCAAAAGCGACAAAATAAACCTAAAATGGATATACTCCAAGTGGAAGGGCGGTTGTTTGTCTAATAAATCAGGTTATACATGTTAGGGGCTCACAAGCTCAAAATGGCTTCAGTCTGCAACTATGATCGTTAAACTTAAATGTTCAGTAACAAAATAGTAATATAGTCAATATACTCGTAAGTTTAAAGTATTTAAGGTTTGTTTTAGTTTGTACCATTGCGCCCGCAATTTAAACTTCTTATAATAGTTAAACAGTTGGTATTTTTACAAAGTATGCGTTACCATGGAAAACTGATCTAACAAAAAACGTGATTTATTTACTTTTGAACGAGCTTTTCTTGTATTTTATTTGTATTGTAGTCTCAAACTTTATAAGTATTTAAGGACTATTTTAGATTGAAATAGTGCCGCCCGCAAGTCGCGCCGGTCCGTCCGCGTAACGTGGATAGACCTTCCTTAACGCTGCACCGGTCATACACAATCTGCATTGTAGATGCAAAAGTGCATTCGCGGAGTTGTGATCAGCTTCGCGAGACTCTCGTCACGAGGCCCTAGAGTCTAATACTCACAGTTTTTCAATAGAACGATTTAAGCACGACGATAGTAGTTATTTGCCTATATTTGGTACCTAGTCTACAAAGCAATAGCAGCACAATGTTATTCCAATGGCATCATCATCATCAGCACACCTCTGCCCACTGCTGTGTAAAGGCATTTTTCAAGGCATCCTTCGCGGTCTCTCGCCATTCGCATCCACGGGCCCCCTGCCGATCTGACCACATCGTCCGACCATCGCATCGGGCTGTTGAAATGGTATAACCGCGCGAATTAAATAGGCATCTCTTGCGGAGAAGATCGAATTACGCGAGGCGCCGAGTTAAATTGCACGGGTTATTCTCGTACCATTGGGATGCGATCGGTTATAAGACTACCAAGTGTCAATGAAATAACCATTACCGTACCAATGACTAAATTCAATTCAATTCAAAAATACTTTATTGCACAAAAGGGGTGTTTGTACAAAGGCGAGCTTAATACTAATAAGTGTTTTCTTCCAACTAACCTTGGGTTATGTGATAGTGCAAGGGGTAGTGCCAAGAAAGATTTATTGCAAGAACGCAAATAAAAAAATAAAAAATAATAATTATATAAACTGCAGGACATAGGCCTCCCTCGTGGTTTTCTAACCATGAGGGGTTTTGCCATAATCGCCACGCTTGGCAGGCGGGTTGGCGATCGCAGTATGCGGTTGGAATCTCAAGAAGACGCTGCTGCCCGTCTCCTGGTAATTTATTTCCTTAGTCGCCTTCCACGACATCCATGGAAGGAAATGGAGTGACGCTATTCTTAATCCGGCGCCTATAATACAATAAAATTACATAGTTATTATAACAAGATACATACCAATTACATATAAAATACACACTATAACACAATAAACACAACTACATAAAATTTACTTATATAATAGGATTATTACTTTGAAGTTCGAAGTAGTGCTCATGGATTCTACTTTTAAACACGTCGACTGACGGGGCGTATGTACAGGGGTAGCGCGTTCCACAAGCGCACATGACTCTATAGAACTAGGTGTGCATTTTGCGACTTGCTCCCCAGGTCGATAGCCTGCTTCTGAACTAGATATGAGTCGCTCCCCGTATGGACTGGAGACAATTGGAAGTAACCGGTCGCTGACGGGGACCGGAGACAAATAAATATGACCTATTTGTTCGGTTGATCTTAACTCGCTCGCGTATTGTGTTTCAATTTCTATGTATATTTCGTCTGGTTGTTAACAAAAAAAAAAAAACTATCCAAGTCAAGAAATCGATAATAGAAGTTGACATTTCCTAAATTAATGACTTAGGACGTGCCATCAATTTGATAGACATTATTACTTCCCGTATTTTAACGATTTCTATGAACGGTTTGTTTAAGTGTAGGACAAAGCTGAATGAAATGAAATACATAAGAACTTGTCTACAGTGTTTTGCAGCAATGTCTAGATCCCTCTGCTGGGCAAACTTCTTTCCGTGTCATATATATAATACAATTGAGGAGGAAAAACCCTAGTCACCGACAACATTTGTACCTGATAAGTATCGCAGGGCGCGGAGGCACAAACTATTCGCCGAGATAGAAGCCCGCACCAACCAGTACCAGCACTCGCCGGTCGCGCGTGCGCTGCGGCTACTCTGTGCCCTGCTCGCTGAAGAACCAGAGTGTCATGTGTTTGTGGATGGGATTGGAAGTGTGATGAAGGTATGCAAGAGAATGCTAGAAGATGTTAGATAGGTAGTGCTCAGTTAAAATATTGTAACGCTTTGGTGTACCTAATTACTGTAATGTTGCAATATTTATGTAAATAAAAATAAATAAATAAATAAATCTCATTTAAACCAACTCCAATACTTAGTTAAAAACTTATTTTATTGATAACGTATACAAAACTTTACTTTAATAATTAATATCGTCCATTAATCACATGATGTTTCAGCAACTTTTAAAACCCCTCCTCCCCACTCGTGATACAACGTGAGGTTTTAGACTTCAAAAATGGCGGAGTCAGTATATTTTCAGGGTCCCGTGCCTCAAAAGGAAAAACGGAACCCTTATAGGATCACTTTCCGTACGTTCGTCCGTCTGTCTGTCAAGACCCTTCACCTTGGGAACGCGTGGAGGTATCGAGTTGAAATTAAAACCATATTACTCAAGTCTACAATCCCTTGAAGCTGTTAAAAAATCAATCTTCTAGGTTAACTTAAATGGATCCCATTAGAGAATATCTTACTATAAAGATTTCTTTGCATACTTGTCAAATTTCATAGGTCTAGGTCAATGGAAAGTACCTTATACATTTTTATTTTCTGCAGTATCGAAATAAACGTTTTTTGCGGCATAAACGGCCGTATCTGTTTTTTTTAAGTTAACCTAAAGATTGATTTTTTTAACAGCTTCAAGGGATTGTAGACTTGAGTATATGATTTTAATTTCAAATCGATACCTCCACGCCTTCCCGAGATAAAAGGTGTTGACAGACAGACGGACGGACGGACCACAAAGTGTTCATATAAGGGTTCCTTTTTTTTCTTTTGAGGTACGGAACCCTCCAATGTAAATTACTTGTTTGAAGAAAAAAAACTGGGGAGTTACAGTAAACACTACACAGTGTAGAGCTACAGAATCATGTCGCAGGTCTGGGCCAATATTTAATGTCGGTTAACTTGAGCCGTACTGCTCTAAAATAGACATAAAACCGATTCTCCCCCCTATTCCGACCTACACGGTTCGTTGCCGATCGATAGCTTTAGATCTAGAACGAGATAAAGTGCGCTCGTTTACTTCAGTGTAGATTCGGTGGGAGTGCGAATTTTGGTTTTTAACTTCACTAGGTAAAACCGCAACCGAATACTATATTCAATAGTGCAGATCGACAGCGACTTTGCATTTTTGTAGCAAAGTTAAGGGAACGAATCTATACTATGTGACCCATTTTAATATTTTTGTACTCTATATATTATTAACTATTTAATAACTATTTTATACTATATACGTAGAAAACACTTATTAAGTAGAGAGCTAGATCTATGTCTGAGTATATATCTTTCATAATCTCTATTATTCTCAAGAAACCTCTTATTTCTTTCACGCTCAATTTTTCTCACACCTTTTTTACCGTGTAGGCTATTATTCCGAGTGAAACACCACTCGGCTGTCCCAAAAATAAGACACAGTAAAGGACATTTTTTTCAAAACCGAGATATTACCACTATTGGTTACTGGAACAAACTAGTAAACAGTGCGGTTGTCACAAAAATAAACACAGTAAGGGACATTTTTTTTTTAAAACCGGGATATTTCCGCTATTGGCTACTAGCTTTTTCAAAACCGAGATATTACCACTATTGGTTACTGGAACCAACTAGTAACCAATACGTAGTAGAAATATAACGATTTTTAAAAAAATGTCCCGCTGATATTTTATTATGGTAAACGGTAGTGCAATGGTAGATCGGTGGCCTCACATTTGACAGGTAGTGGGTTCGAATCCCGGCATGTATGTACCAATGTCTCGTCTAAGTATCATACCTACTACACATTTGCGACTTTGTAGCAGCAATGCCACTCGCTAATCACGAAGGAAAACATCGTGAGGAAACCAAAAGGTCAATGGCTGTGGGCGACACGACTACGTATACTGGGCTGCGTTTCATCAAACTACAATTCATAGGTTTATCACGACAGTTCGATGTACATTGCGAAGCCAAGTCTTCGCACTTGTTAGCCTGAAAGTTAATATCGACTTTAGTCGGCCTACTACGTGCCGATTCAGAGGCTGTCGTAAACAATTCAATTCAATTCAATTCAAATATTTTTATTCATTGTAAAAACAGAATGTTTACTTAATGAACGTCAAAGTTGTTAGTTTCACAATTAATGGATTATGTGGAGAAGAAGCTAACAAAGAAACTCCACATTTATTCTTTTCAAAACAGTGCGGCTATCCCAAAAATAAACACAGTAGGGGACATTTTTTTTTTCAAAGCCGAGCTATTTCCACTATTGGTTACCTACTAGGTTTTTCAAAACCGAGATATTACCACTATTGGTTGCTGGAACCAACTAGTAACCAATAGTAGAAATATCTCGGTTTTGAAAAAAATGTCCCTTACTGTGTTTATTTTTGGGATAGCCGCACTGTATAATACGACAGCCTCTGAATTCCAGACGGACAGGCCATTTCGGGCGGACAGTAAACTAAATTGGCATCGGTCGACCACGGTCGACGGCCGCACGGTCGAACGGTCGTAGGCGAAACAACTACTTATGTTGGACGGCGTTTAATCCAACTACAGTTCGTAGTTTATTACGGAAATTCGATGTGCATTGCGTAGCAGTCTTCTATGCAAGTCATAGAGTTGTCACAGTAAACCATGATGTTGATATTAAATGCAAACAATTTGTGCGACGTAATTTGATTACGCCGATACTTTATTATGGTAAACGGTAGCGCCATGGTAGATCGCTGGCCTCACATTAGACAGGTCGTGGGTTCGAATCCCGGCATGTACCAATGTCCTTTCTAAGTAACATTTGCGACTATGTAGCAGCAATACCACTCACTAATTTTAAAGGAAAACATAGTGAGGAAACCCAAAGGTCAATAGTTGTTGGCGACACGACTACGTATGCTGGGCTGCGTTTCTTCAAACTACAATAAATTCATAGTTTATTACAACAGTTCGATGTACATTGCGAAGCCAAGTCTTCATACTTGGTAGTCTGGGGGTAAATCTTCGACGTACATTGCGAAGCCAAGTCTTCGTACTTGTTAGTCTGGGGGTAAATCTTCGACGTACATTGCGAAGCCAAGTCTTCGTCCTTGTTAGTCTGGGGGTAAATCGACTTTAGTCGGCCTACGTCCGGTTGGTATAGGTGCTAGGCAAGCCTACTCCATCTAAAAAAATAATGTCTCAGGCACTGCAGCGTCCGAGTAGTCCCTTTACCCATCTAGTGTGAGTGAAGGTGCCACTGGACGCTGTAAAATCATCTCATTACGTACATGCAAAGGCAAAACTTTTAATCGACTTCACAATGTATATCGAATCATCATAGTAAACCATGAATTGTAGTTGTATGAAATGGGGTCCTGATCAATCAATCAAGCACCTATACCAATCGGCCAAGGCGCCGCACGCTCGGATGAAGTCTAGGCTTTGGATTTGTATAAAGACTAACATAGGCAACAAAGTGATTGTGAGCAGAAAAAATTGCATGTACAATATTGCAATAAAACACTTTTTTTTACTCATTGTTGCCTTTTTATTATTTTCTTAATTTATTCATTGTCACTAATTACTTGAAACTGTGATTAGATTTTGACATCACGAGGCGATTTTCATATAAACTTATTTGATTTTCATCTACAATCAAGACCGAGATTAAATCGTGCTTAGAATTGTGAATAAATGCATTGTGATTTTTTTATGAGAAGGCTTATGAGGGTCTAATTAATTTTTTATTAATTAATTTTAAATTCCAAACATAATCAAACCCCGATTTGTGTTCCCTACACAAATTGGCAAAATTTCAGCGGGTATCAACACGTCGATTGCCTTTTAAATCAACGTCAAAACGTAATCAGTTTTCAGTTTCTGTTTTTGGTAGACGGAAATCAAAGCCTGAAACACCAAGAGTAAAGCCATAGACAATGCGGGAAAAAGGCAAGGTTCGCAGAGTAGGAACGGTTCGCCGAAGGACCGTGAGTGTCTTCACTAAGCGATCTGCCCCTATATTACGCGCACCAAATCCTCTGACTGTCAAATTAGTATGGAATTTGACAGACGATTGGAATCGCTCAAGATTTGGCGCGCATAATTAGGCCCCTGCTACTACGTTACGCGCACCAAATCCTCAACGATTTCAACCATCCAACTGTCAAATTCCATACTAATTGCTATCGCAAACGTCAGGATTCTGGCACAATTTGGTGCGCGAAATTAGGCCCCAGAACGGTGGGCTCTATAGTTTTTAACGATTATGTGGTTTGTATTGGTTGTTAAGTATCCAGTATCCCTTAAGACCACACTATACAACCCAAACCTATAGAGTGTTCAAAATTTAGATTCAAATCAAATTACTTTAATCATTATAGCGCAGATACTGTGACTTAATGAACGTAAATTGAAAAAGTGAACAAATACCTAAATCCGTGTACAAATTATTCGCTTTCAACAACACTGTTCCCTTTGGAAGATAACGAGAACATTTCATTCACAATTTACGAGCTCGTTAATTTGCCTGTCTTGTTTAATTACAGATTCGGTGGCTTTAACGGGCACGCAGGCTGCGGGTTGTCCTCGAAGAAATATTGTTCATAAGCGTTGGTATAATACGATCAAATAGAAAACAAAATCTTAATACGTATTTCGTGAAATCTTTTTTATTTAGTAGTGAAAAATCCGTAACCATCAATTTCTATTTGTAACATCTCTACGACGATATTTATAATACATAGAGTCGACATACATACATACATAAACTCACGCTTGTATCCCAGAGGGGTACACGGAGACCAGGGACTGCCACTTGCCACGATCCTGACAGATCACTTTCGGTTCCTGGAGTCGACATGACAGCAAATTAGACTTTAATATATACTGAAATCAGATACGTTGTTTATTTACTTTTTATTTAAGTCCAAAAAAATCATTCAATCATTCAATTCAGTAACCTGAACCCAGAAATATTTTTCAATAATAAACTATGATACAAAATGAGCAGTTGCAGTTACAGTAATGCATCAGCGGGGGGAGCATGAGTTTCTTATCCTATCTAGATAGATAGGTTAAAATTTTAAAACATTACGATATTATATCCCACCCGCGAGCATGACTTCTCTTCGATATACATATCTTCCTTAGATAGGAGATAAGATTTTATCTACTTATTGGTATGACAACACTGAATCGGCAAATAGGGATGTGACGAAAATCACTATTTCATTCGTTCAATTTGCGTTTTTTGACAGATTGAAATCTGATCTGTCTGTGATCTTTCCTTTACTTAGTCTGTGCTAGGTATCAAATAAAATGTAAATAAACAAACAAATAACGGACAATAGATGCTTAGATGCCGAAAATGAAGTAAGTACAAACTTTATAGCCATTGCAGTTAATTTATACAATACTACAATAGTTGGAGATCCTTCCTACAAGCTCATACGGACATCATATCATATACAAGTCACTCATCGGCAAGAACTATAATATTTTTCTGTTTTAGAGGGCGCAGTAAACAAAATCAACTGGGGTTCGTTCGAGTATATGACGCTCCACAGTAATTTAGCCAACAATGAGTTTTCTGGCCCGATGGGAAGCGAAAGGTTGTTGAAAAAGTGGGGCGCATTGAGCCTTATCGAAGGAGCATGGTCCCGACACGACTGGAGCAGTGGCGGAATGTAAGTGTTGATAGTACTTATTATCTAGTGATAAATTAAGTTCAATACTTGACTCACCATCACCAACCGAGTACAATAGGTAAATAATATGCTTGTCAAACTAATGCAAATGTGTACTTAGGCAATGCTCAGTGAATACCTACAGTATTTGGATAGATAGACCATAGAGGTCTATCCAGTATAGCGTCAATTTTTGCTCTTAGGGGCATCTAAAATCATTTTTGTAACATGTCTTACATACCTTTTTTCTTTTCGTCTTAAGCTATTACATCATATTGGAATGTTTTGGACTCCTTTTTAATTATGCTCTTTATTTGTTACAGGATATTTTGAACGCGCTGACTACAATAATATTTGGTCTATGCTACAATCAATCAAATCTTACAAATAAATCAAATATTAAAACGAAGGAATATGTATGTACGAATTGTATTTTTTCAAAATAGTAACTCAAAATTGAATGCTTAATTACCCAAGTTCCACTATAGTTTTTTTATATTACATGCACAGGGGCATTCATTCAAGGGTTAAATATAATTAGGGAATGTTCCATTGAGCTGGCCATTCCTCCTCTACTGGGTTTCAGGCTCCACAATGGCAATGTGTGTACCGAGCCTCGGGAGTCTACTCGGCCTCTCCTCTGATGGGCGTCATCAGCCAAGGCAGGCTCAAAGGCATATCCAGAGTCTCCTAGGAAATGCATTACATTTTTTTTTACTTCTTATTTTTTTGTTACAGATTACATCAAAGGTGAGGAACATATTAATTTGTTTGGTAACAATTTCCCGTTTTCAGAAGAAAACATATCATGCTTCTTTTCTCCATTGGGTACCCAGTTATGTAGTAAACCACCTATTTCATTGTTTAAAGTTACAAAATAAATATTAGATTTACTTATAACCAAAAGCATTTTATTATTAACGGACTTAAAAAATGGAGGAGTTGTAGTAAATACACCATACATACTTAGGTACTTAGTAGAAGTTAGGTATGATTTGTGGGGTGAGTAAATGGCTTGGGATGCAAGTTCATTAGAAAGAAATAATTTTTGCCTTTTTAGTGCGTCGGTTTAAATCTTTGTTTTAAAGTTTCTTATTTTAAAATTTTTTGTTGACTGGTACATTTTACCTACTATTATTTTAATTGAGATAGGCACTGGACGACGGTCTGAGCAGGACGGCAGAGGGTGCTTGGTTGCGTGGAGTAGGGCTGAACGGAGGTCAGTGAGCGGGTCCTTAAATCCCTGGAGACGGCCACTGGACGTCGGTCAGTGAGCAGAAACAGAGGAAGGGCACGAATGGGATGCGTAGGTGGCGCGAAGAGGCACCAGTGGACAAATCATGACAAATGTGATGATTTTATTCGTAGAATGACTGACAGAAACGCTAGATATAAGTTTATATGCCCCTCTCAAAAGTGGGATAAATTTAAATGAAACATCTGTCAAAAGTTGATAATATATCTTTTTATGTTGTCATCATGCTCGCATTTGCGATAGGGTTTATCTTATAGTGACAGATGTTTTTTTATCTCACGGCACTGGTATAAAAACGATGCATTGTGCTCGCGACGATAAGTTAACCTACTATAGACGTCAAAACTCGTTAAAACGGCCATTTTTTGTAGATAAACCGCCTCGATAAAATCTCATGCTCCCTCCGCAGGTGTGCATGTAACACTCAACATAAAATTTATAAATTTAAAGGAACAATTACTAACATGAGTTGGCAGGTCAACGCATTAGTAACTAGTATTTTTATGTTAGATATGTAGCGGATAGGGATGGTGAGCAGCGAAAAAAAATCGGTAGGTAGTAGGATCCGCGGAAAACTCGGTGGTGGTAAGTAACTGCGTTTAGGTTAGGCATTTAGATTTTTTTACAATTTGCCTGTCTGCTAACTTAACGATACGGACGACTTCGCAACGAAAAAGGTCTGTCGACTGTGAGTACGAAGGGATGACGGATTAAGGGACCGATCCACTCAAGACGTCTTAATTCAAACGTTGACCGTCGTATATCAACGTCCAGTCCCTTGACCCTTCGTCCGTGACGTTAATCTACCGTCGTCTAGGGTTGCTAGAGCAGGAAGAAAATTAAGAGCCATATCTTTTTAATTTTTCATTTATTTGCAGTATGAGTCCCCTGCCCTTGTATCACGTAACTCTACACTCTATCGAGTTAAGCATTTAGACGAATCCAAAGTGTCAAAATATGTATGTATTTAACAGTTCGGAGTAGGCTAAATCAAACAACTCCATACAGTGGCGGACTTACGTGCTTGCACCCCTGTGCGAATCCCGACCATCTGTCAACCCGTGAAGCCCCAAGGTCGGATGAGTTAGCGGACCCGACGAGTTAAATTTGCGCTCGCCTCCTCATTCGCCGGACAGTGACGACGCGTTATCATCAGCTGGGCAGAGGCCTGTCCCTAAATTACGCGCACCAAATCCTGGACGATTCCAATCGTCCAATGTCAAACACCATACCATAATTAGTATTGAAGGCGGTGGTAGCCTAGTGGGTAGAACATTGGACTCGGGAGCGAGAGACCCAGGTTCGATTCCCAGTGCGGGCACGTACTTTGACTATGACTTTGTTTTCTAAGTTATGTACATTTGTTAAGTTACTATAATCAATACCACTCGCTAACGGTGAAGGAAAACATCGTAAGCAAACCTGAGTGTCTGAGCTATTCAAATACCTCAGCGCTTGGAATCGCCAATACGCGGCGGGCACGCGTGGTGATTAATCCCGAGAGAAGGCCTGTGCCCTGCAGTGGGACGCATTTGGACAGGATTTGGTGAGCATAATTAATTCGCTGGACCGCGTCTCAAAAAACTAGAATTCGTTCATTATGACAATTCGATGTACATTGCGTAGCCCGGTCTTCCTACTTGCTACTCTGTGGGTTAATCGACTTCGCAATTTACATCGAATTATCACGGTAGACCATGATTGTAGTTCAATGAAATAGGCGCCTGGGCGAGTCGGAAAGTTGTAATCCACGTTACAGCGTGCCGGTGCTGTGCCGGCGGCACGATTTCAATCTAAAATAATCCTTACGAAGTTGAAGAACAATTACTATACCAGTCTTTTATACGCTAGTATTGTAGTCTCTATCATCATCAGCCATTTGACGCCCACTGCAGGACATAGGCCTCCCTCATGGTTTTCATAATCATGAGGGGTTTTGTCATAATCGCGACGCTTGGCAGGCGGGTTGGCGATCGCAGTATGTGATTGGAATTTCAGGAAGTCGCTGCTGCCCATCTCCTGGTAATTTATTTCCTTAGTCGCCTTCTACGACTTCCACGGGAGGAAATGGGGTGACGCTATTCTTAATCCGGCGCCACACGGATCTAACCTTGGAAGTATTTAAGGTTTATATTAGTTTGTATCGTTGTATGTCGACTGTTGTATGGCGATGTCGCCGCGATTATTACCGTCGACGCCACGTTGTACTATCGCGTACAGTACGCCTCGCCCCACTTGACTCATATCAAAGATACGGACGTAGCATAATTTATTAGAGGTTCAATCGTCGTTGATACAATGGATACAAAGTTATTTATAACTATAATTCGAATCCTCCCAGATTCGCCGTTGACTTGTATCTTGCCTTCGTTTTCTGCGTCTTCGACGTAACAAAGGCAGCAGTAGTGTTTCCTCGTCAGATCAATCCATTTTGCTACTGAGTGTCCAAAACGCGGATAGCAGGCCGCGAGCTCGCCGCGACGGCGCAGTGTCGTCGCGACGTGCTCGCCGCGCAATCGCTGCGCTATTAAGGCTATGGAACCCTAACAGACTTCTTTCATTTTACAGGACCGCATATCAAAATACGAAATACAAGGTTTGACTTCACCTCAAGCTTCGAGCTTCTGAAGATACCACCACTGTCCCATTACATTATTCAAAAATAATATTTGTAACTGAGGAGTAACTTAAAATCATTCAACGATTTAGTGACAAATTTGATTTGCATAAGGATTTGCTGCCATAGAGAATATGCCACACACTACAAAAATAAAAATGCATACAGTAACTAGTACTAGATGTAGTACAATTATTGCCATTTCTATCCATATAACTGGGTAATTATTATGTAATTATGGGTAGGCAGTGTTTATGTAATTTTCTGGTTCTCACGCACCCATCTAATCAAGGTTTGAGTAGCCATCAGTGCTTCTAAATCACTTATCTTAAAGGCCTACCTAATGTATGTTCAAAACGAGCAATATGGGGCAGGCGAAGTTTTTATTAATGAATTGTAATATTTCAGTGCTTACAACTGTTCCAATATTGTAATTTCGTCACGAAAGTGTATGAAACACAGTTGCATACATTATATTGCTTGTTTCTTTGCATGAAGCAAACAGTGCCAGTTGTATTAGTACAAGTGGTTAGTTTTTAGGGTTCCATATCCAAAGGGTAAGGGTAATTACTAAGACTCTGCTGTCCATCCGTCCGTCTGTCACCGGGCTGTATCTCATGAATCGTGATAGTTAGACAGTTGAAATTTTCACAGATGTATTTCTGTTGCCTCTAAAACAACAACACTAAAAAATATTTCGGGGGGGCTCCCGTACAACAATCGTGATTTTTTTGCCGTTTTTTGCTCGATATTAATAACGGCAACAGGTAGACACTTGAAATATTCAAATGTTGTATAGATAAGGGTACGGAACCCTTCGTGCGCGAGTCTGACTCGCACTTGTAATAAGAGTTGGAACACTCAATAATAAAGCAGTGTTAAACTTTGTGCCAGATGAAATATAATTGTATTATCCCTACCTTTTTAATGTTTTCAACTTTGCTTGTATACCTAGGTATCTAGTATCCAATGTTGTAACCAAAAACATAATGAAATCACATTGCATTATATTCAGTGTCAGGCAGCACCAGTAGAAAATAAACAACTCAGTTACAGTGTACTGTGATTTGCATTGTTAATTATATTATGAATATGAATATTAAAGAATTTTTAAAAACAAACAGTAAATAAACCAGTAGTTTTTTTTTTATTTTTCTCTTGTTTTTTGTTGTTTGGGGCAGAGACAAATCCATCAAATAAAAATTGGTCCCATCTTGAATTATAAATTCTTGAATTATAAATGGTGTAACCAAACTTTGTTGCATATAGAAAGATTATAAACTACATAATCTTGTATGTAGTATCCTAAGGCTTTATTTGTTATACTAATTTGTGCGATATTTTAAAAAAAGTGCACAAAAGCATGATATTCAGCTACAACATTAAAGGTGTGTAACAAGAATCTTTCGGCAATGGGAAGATGCACTGGCCACACATGAAAAAAATACTTTTGCTCTGTGTTCGGCGGTTGGTTGTGAGAGAAAACCGCGTTCATGTCAGCTTTCTAAACCACTATGTGAATGGACTCAATTAACAAGAAATTCATCAAAAACCCTGCAGAGCAGTCATTGCACAGCAAGTGCACAGTGCCTTCAACATTTGTCAGCGTGCAGGGACACACTATTCGGCAGAACCAGGTGGATGTATGTTGGAATTATAGATATTATAGCCCTAGCAACCCTTACCCACATAGCACAAGGTGGAAACCAGGACCCCCTGCGACAATCGAAGTGGTTGCATAGACAAGAATTGTCCTCAAGATTGTAGGAAATGCTATCAACTTTAAAGCTTTAATTATCCTGTTCACCAAGTAAGTAAGTGTACTATTGTACTCTGTCGGCCTTATTTATAAAAACACGATTCCAGTTTATTTAAACTGTGGTTATGACTTTTCCTTGTATTTTTATTTTATAAATGGTTTAACAGATCGAAATCATTCTTTCAATGAGCAAACAGCCCCTATATTATACACTCCAAATCCTGAGCGATTCCAATCGCTTAACTGTCAAATTAGTATAGAATTTAACGGTTAGACGATAGGATTAGGCAGCAGTTCCGCATTCCACTTTAAAGAAAAAAAAGGATCCACCGAAATGGCTAGTGTCTTTCGAAAGCGTTATGGTAAAAAGAAATATTCCAAACTCACCATAACTTCATGATGTGTCCGGTTCCCTCTGTGCACCCACTGGACGTTGGGAAGCTGCAATTCCTGAAGACCCGCGCAGGAAATCGTAGTATTAGTGCCTTTGTCTAATGCTACACTTCGCAGTTCACCTTCCACGGCCAAGACAGCACGCCCGGCTACGAGAATAAACAAAAATGTAGCGAGAGTCTAAAGTTTAATTGACTTTAGCGACTCTCCTCGAATCGATCAACTATTTACCTTCTAACGTGAAGCAGAGTGCGAGTATTATACGATCAAAAAACATTATTGCCACTATATCTACATCTAGACACTTACGAAAAAAAATTGTTTAGCACTAACTAGAGTAAAAGTAAAAAAGATTTGTTTCCTATCTATTACATTACAGACGGAAGGCGAAAATATTGGGGGAAAATTCGAAAAACGTCCGCACTCCATTGACTAATTTCATAGACTATTTTTTTTTGCCTTTTTTTTCTAAATGTCATTTAATCATAGACTATTTTTCCGCTGTCATATGACGGATCTACACTCTTAGACGGAGTTTACACGTTTAGTCTGGCGTCAGTCAATTCCATTAGTCTGGTTAGACTGACGGCAGACTGATTGTCTATTCAATGGATTGATGGACTGATGGACCAGACTGACGGATATTCGGATATTTTGATAATGAGGGATTTTCTTTTTATTTTTTTTTAATTTCTTCTCTAGTTGCTGGATAGATGGCGCTGCACTTGGTACGTTACTGCAAGGAAGAGAACGTAACATTGTTTTTTGATTACTAATTCACTTGGATGTTGTTTGAGATCATAAAACGAAACGTACTGACAGCATTACTTCCTCTCTTTTGTTCATATCGAAGATTCGTATGCGAAATTAGCAAGAACCTACGACTTTAATGTCTTCCTCATTGAAGTCGTATAATTTAAACGTTTTCTATTAATTAATCTGAGTATGTAAGCGATCTGCACTGCGTTCAGGTTTGCCTACGGTCGCAAATTGGAACGTTCGGCTGGTAACGTACCCAGTTCAGCGCCATCTACAGAGTCCTTAGGAACTACTTTTTTTTTTAATAGTCAAAAAGAAAACCTCCCATTTTCGTCAGTCACGGTTAGACTGACGGCAGACTGATCGTCAACGCTAAGTCAACACTCAGGCACTTTAGGCAGCATACTATAATCTTGAGGCAACATGGAGGAGGCTTCTCTTTTTAACAACCATTATGTTTACACTACTTCCTCTTTTGGTGTTTTTTCATTGCCGTAGCTATTATTATTGCATCGCAGGTTTTTTAAATCTATAATCACGGATAAAGATCTGTGGGTGCTGTCGTATTGGTGTTTTCGTTCGGACTGATGCAAAATCCATCAGTCTTGAGTGACCGTGTAATACCTCGCCTAGCTACATCAGTCTGGGCGTCGTCAATCCGAGCTTGATCAAGGTCACGGACTGAACTGACGCCAGACTGAACGTGTAAACTCTGTCGTAGGGTAAATGTAGGCTAAACTCACTGCGTTTCGAGATCAACTTAACTAATTAGGGGGCCCCTGTGTGGGCCCCTCAAATGTCAAATTCGCCTCTCCAAATCCATAGACAAAAATATAGATTTTTCGGAATGGTTGCTGTTTCGGTTCGGCGATACAACAATGTTTTGTATATTCACGATGAATAAAGTGTTTTTTACCTATAAGTAGTGACTAGTAGTTCGTGTACAGTGCTGTGATATTTGTAATGGATGCAGAGAGCGAGTACGACATAAACCCGAACAAGGATGCCGAACAGATGATGACCCTCCAATCCATGATCGACGTTTCTGCTGAGAGGCTGAAGGGGTTGAGGACGCAATGCTTGACGAGCGCGGAGCTGACGCAGCAGGAGATCCGGACTCTGGAGGTAAGGGCTGAGGCCGTAGTTCGGCAGGGGCGCCAGTTGCGCGCCCTTGATTTTAATGCGGGCGCAAGTCCGAGATTCAAGGACTTTCCCAAGGCCTGGATTCTACAGTTCAATGCCAATACGTACCGCGTATCGAGTACGCTAACTGCCGTACGTTATTGGGGTTGTGCTCCACTTACGTGATTGCAGGCATGCTTTTTTTGCTACATTTTATGCTCTGAAAACTTTTAGCAATAATGTGTAGACAAGTCATCTTGAATGAGTTTCTAATGTGATGCAAAGTGTTTTTTTAGACAGACTTTTCTTTTTTTTAACATTGAACTCCAAATAGACCTTTGTAGATGTCCAAATAGATGTCCGTTAACTGCCAACTTTTAACAATTCATATTCTGTTGATTTGCTGAATTGAATCACAAATGTTCAACTTTTATTTAGATAGTGTTGCAGATGACAGCATTGATAGTTGTGATAAGATTCCAGATTAATTCCAGATAGAAACTACCTTCCTTTATGCTTATACAACAATGTTTTGTTCTATGACTAAATTTTGTTGAATCAACACTCAAGAAAATGATTTTTTATTACATCTATTCAAAAAGATATTTCTAGTAAAAGTTCTAACCACCAAAGAGATCAATTACAAACATTGTATGAACAAGTAACTGGCTGTATGATAAAGAAACCGCAAGTGAGCCAAATAAAAAAAAAGTTTGTGATTAAATAAAAGAGATGCGAAATGGATTCCTCCACCATTGTTCATAATGTTATTGTTTACATACTCAAAATTTGGATTTTACTATGGTTTTCATAAAAAATGAGTGTCTCATTCTCACTACTCAAGTAGTGAGAATGAAAATATTCTATTAACTTCAAAGAACATTGTATCGGATGCTAAAAATGTGGTACAAACATTCTATTTTTATTCATAAGTTGCACTTACTTATTTTTTTATAGAGGGTGATAAAAAGTAGAGTCTCAACCTCAGGAGCAATTAACACAATTTTCAACTCAAGTGGTGTACTTTGAATCCCTCACTACACTCAGGTTTCTAATCTAGAATCCTTCGCTCCGCTCTGGACTCAAAGAAACACTCTCACCTCAAAAATAGTTGTTTGCTCCCTAGGTAAACAAACTAATAGACACTAGTGTAGTGTAATAGATACTACTGCAAATATGCCTTTACCTACCTACGTAATGTGGTTTGTGTTTATGATAAATGTACTTTATTTATCTGCAAACCAATTTCAAGACTAAGCTGCATTTTACTTTTGGTTAACAATGAAATAATTTTACATTCAATGCAAATATCTTCCATGTTATGAATTCACATTGCATGCTAGTAAGTAGCAGGGAGCATCAATGTTAATATATAGGGTGTCTCAAAATCCTCAAATACATTGTTTAACCACTTGTCTGCCGCGACACAGATCTGTGTCCAACTTAGTATGGGCCACCTATACGTTGTGTTCCGCGAGGGCAGTTCAGGAGTTAAAAGAATACATTTCTGAAAAGCTGTTCTTAAGGTGGGACAATTCCCATACAAATGATTATTTTCAAATTTCTTAAAAAAATTACATAATCGTACACTGAAATTAGGTATATCTGCATTAATTTAGACTTTTATTTGCGCTAACTTATATTTTGTTGAAAAAAACTGTAGTTTATAAGCTTAAATGAGATCGACAATTTAGTACAAACAATATCAATTTCATTTTAGTGTTAAACTACTGTTTTTTTTTTTCAAGGAAAGGTAAATTGGCGCAGATAAAAATCATAATTTATGCAGACTGATATTATTTCAGTGTGTAGTTATGTACATTTTTTAACTAATTTTGAAAAAATCATTCGTATGAGAATCATCCCGCCTTAATGAAGGTTCTACTCGTCATTGAGAACAACTTTTACTATGCTGACAACTTCAAAATAACAGTAAAACTTTATCAGCTGTGCCATACCAATGCCTTAATATCTATAAAACAGCTGATGTCTCATATGCGATTTCAAAGTTTTTGTTTGTATTCTTTATTCGAACTCCCCTTTTTCGTATAGATAGTGGATATTTTGTTGTTACATCCTGTATAGGTATTAACTCTTACGTAGAGAGTGACTAAAATCACAACCTAAAATATTTTTATACATTGGCTAAAATGAAAAATACCAGTAAAAAAATTATGTAAAAATTATAATATGATTGACATGATAATCATGATTGATCATGATTTCGAGGATTTCATTTTTGACTACTCATTTTCTTGTCTTCTCATTCACAAGACCCGATCATGTACTGGTCTCATTGTAATAACAAAAACATGCACTAACAGAATCAAGACCTTGCTCTTCGGGAATACTGCAATCCTGCAATGTTGTAGTGAAAGTGCCTAAACAGAGGAAACAAGAAAAAGACAAATAATTTTATTTGTAAAGAAACTTTTGTTGTTATTATTAAAAAAGTCTAGCTTTCTATTTTGCCATTTGAGGCGTAAAAATATTATGTAAAACTAGCTTTTTCCCGTGACTTCGTGTGCATGAAATGAGTAATTTGGCTCCTATGTCCTTTCCCTGGACTCGATTTTTTTATTTTTGCGATGGAAAGTATCCCATGTCCTCTCCCGGGACTCAAATTATCTCCATACCAAATTTAGTCTAAATTGGTTCAGCGGTTTAAGCGTGAAGAAGTACCTAACAGACAGACAGACACACTTTCGCATTTATAATATTAGCATAGATTTAAAACATATTTAAAACATATCTGAGAGAAGGCCTGTGCCCTAACAGTGGCTGTACCTATATATGTTTTTTATGTCATGTGCTGGTGTACAATAAAATAAATTATTAAGTATCTTATTATGCTTACAACATATACCTAAATAATAAGGTTGCCTATATAGACTGCCTCGTTGGTCTAGGGGTAGCACTTCTGATTACCTTGCCGGAGGTCGTGGATTCGATTCCCCCTGGGGGCCGCCGTACATTTGGACAAATGGCGTCAGTCTGGGTGTATTTCCATGTTTGTGATGTACTGTAGCGTTGGAATTTCGCTCCACTGGCTTACAGCCATAATTAACCTAAATTTTGATAATTTCTTTCGTTTTCGGAACCTTTTGTTTACATTTTGAACTTGACAGTTGTTTTTTTCCCTAAGGATGTCCTACTTTCTTCATTTGATGGTGTGGTCACATCACAACTTTATTTATTGGTTTTTGTACGGACGAAAGCGGAGGTAGATTGATCTGTCACTCCTTTTTGTCTGGTTGTCTCCTTGATTAAAAAAAAAGTCCTTTTTCCGGGTCTTCAGACCAAAGCCTCCATCATGTAATTATTTTCTTTTCCGCGGCGTGGCCGCGAATATCATGTCAATCGACAGTGAAATAATTCGATTGATTGTTTATTTTAAATTTTGATTTTCCTAACTAAATTTTCGGCATGTCCCTGAGGATATAAATGACGGGATTTGTCATCAATTTCCATTTATATTTTCTTAACTTTTCGCTTAAATTGCGACAAAATGCAGACGTCGTGATTATTCACATTTAAAGAAACTCGACTGTTGGTCGGGTTTCTTTCTTCTTTTTTATATATTTCCAATTTTCAACTTTCATTCCAAAACTCCAAATTTCCTCGGGGTTCTAATTTGGTGCGGAGAGGTGGTTGCTTCCTGAAGACAACAAGATGGACGGCCCCAGGTTTCCCGCTGATAATTTATTTAATTTACCCGGGTGATTTTTGGTATGTAGATTTATATTTCCTTTTTTTGGAGAGGCATTCTATGTTCATGATGCTCTCACCAGCCTAACATATTTTCTAGCGATAATCTCAAGTTTCCAAGACTTAAGTTTCCAACATTCTATTTTCCAAATATTCCAAGTAGCAATTTTCCTACTTTCTACTGTGCGATTAAAACTCGTTTACCTATGGTTTCTAAGCTAAACTGTGGTAATAATATTACTTTAGATTTTCTAAGTGCATTTTTTCCATAAATTCTTTTCTGGCAAGCGGCCAGTGGTTAGGATTTCTTATTTTCTGAACCCATGTACCTACTGTGACTTTTTGGGGACACTGAGACCTAACTACAGACTGCTAATACTAGTCAATTTACCTAATTTAATTAAAACCCTCTAAAATAAAACCAGGTTTGACGGCCTTCGGCCCAAATGTATATTTCTATTTGAAAAATAAATAATGATTATTAGAACTAAATTCACTTTGTTTCCTTAATCTCCCACTGCAGACTCAGTTATCATACCCGCCTTGCGATTAAAACCCAAGCGCTTTTACTCTGACTATCCACGGTGTCTTCTTTTAGTGCTGGCCTGGCGCCCGAGATCATATTTTTCTTTCAGCCTATTTGCCTAAGGTGTTAGGGTAGAGGGGCTCTAGTAAAACTTGTATTCCTTTCTTATAATTTTATTATTAATTGGTCAGTGCTAATTTATACATAAAATCGTTGGTTCTATTTGAACTACAGGTCGAGCCCCGCCTTAACTTGAAGTTCAATTTGAACATCTTGTCAATGTGACACCTTAACAATACCTAACAATAAATACCCAAGTAATACGTTAAATAAATTCCTTTTCTTCTTTTTAAAAATTAAATATTACAATTGACGCTGTATCTTTTTTTCTTTTTAAAAAATTAATTATTACAGTATTTGCCTGGTTACCATAGCATAGGGTATCCTGGTTTGGAACCAGGACAAGTGACAAAATTTTTTAACATTTGATGTGAAATTTTGTTCAGAAAATGAAAAGCTGACATAGCCGTAACGGCATACAACTGACATTATCATTTAAAAATGTTAAAATACATGGTCTTTTTTTTATTTCTGACACTACGTTATTCAGCAAAACATAATCCTGACGATGAAGCCTTTCGATCGGCATGATAAAGACACAGGGTCATTTTTTTCTCGTGTAACGGGCTCGATTTCCGGTTCAACCATGTAGTTATTTAAAAATGTATGAATGCAGTTTAAATTGTTTTTTAAATTAAAATAATGTCTTCTTTCAGTAAAATGCTCCATCTACAATATTCAAGGTACTTTCCCTCCATGTGGCATAGCCGTGGGACGCCCTGTATATGTTTATTGTTTAACTTAGTATGGGCCACCTATACGTTGCGTTCCGCGAGGGCAGTTCAGGAGTTAATTTGAAACGCTCCTCCCCCAGGGTAAGCTGGTAAAGCACTTCTCGTGTCAGCTGGTGCTGAAGTCGCGCTGCGCGGAACTGCGGCGGTGCGACGTGCCGCGGCTGGCGCAGTGGCTGCGGGTCGTCGGCCTCTCCGATGACTCCATCGACGTAAGTTTTTTTACGTTGGGTTTTTTTTTACTTTTATTCACCAAAATGATCTAGATTGAACATCGGAAAGGAAAACATCGTGAGGAAAGAACGCGCCGGCCCGCCTTATATTACAGGGTGTTAAGTGCAGCTTCTCTTTCAGGAGGTCGTGGGTTCGAATCCCGGCATGTACCAATGACTTTGTGTTCTAAGTTACGTACATTTATGAAGTTATAGTAGCAATACCACTCGCTAACGGTCAAGGAAAACATCGTGAGGAAACCTGAGTGTCTGTGCTATTCACATACCTCAGCGCTTGACATCGCCAATCCGCGGTGGGCACGCGTGGTGATTAAGCCCATACTCTCTCTCTGAGAGAAGGCCTGTGCCCTACAGTGAGAAGTATATAGCCTGGTTATGTAGGATTTTTTTTTATTATTACGGAAACGTAGTTTTTTGTATTTGTTTTTGTGATCTGTAAAACCCCGATATATTGTATGGTTTGCGTTTTTCTATTCATAAGAACAATGCCACTCCAACCTAAGTGTGACGCGAGCTCCCCGTTGGCAGGCGGTGTGCGCCCGCGTCCCGACGCTGGAAGCCCTGCGCGAGCGCTCGGACCGCGAGCTGGGCGCGCTGTTGCCGCAAGCGCGCGACGAAGAGGTGCGCCGCCTCTGCCGCGCCATGCATCGCCTCGGCACATACACCGGTAACACTAACGGCAATGTGCTACTTTTTAATAAAGATTTGTTTTAGGGTCCGTACCCGAAGTAAAAAAAAACCGGCCAAGTGCGTGTCAGGACAGACAGACAGACAGACGGACATGGCGCGTGTGCATGCAACGACTAATGAAGGTTGAAGAAGCGAAAGTGACCTGTCAGGATCGTGGCAAGTGGCAGTCCCTGGTCTCTGCCTACCCCTCTACATGTGGTTGATTGAAGAGCCTGCTCTACTAAGGCTATAAGTATTTTAATATATATTGTATTATCGGTATATGTAAGTCTATATTAATGTGTAAGTTTATAATTATAATTACACTTTATGTTTATAAAATGTTTTTAAATTTATATTAACTTTTTCTTTTTTTTTGCACGCCTCCCAACTATTTCCCTTCCTCCTGCGGTTGACTGGTAGAAAAGGCTTATGGCATTAAGTCCGCCGCATTGTACGATTTCTTTTAAGTGCAATAAAAGTATCAATAAATAAATAAAATAAAAATGGCGCCCACCATGGAGAGCCCCACAGTGGGCGCCATTCATTCATTATGGCCTTCAAAAGGGCTGAAACTCACTCTCCCCTTGGCCCCGCAGATGCTTTGGCGCGTGGCGAGGGTGGTGCTGAGCTCCAGCTCTACTGGGACTCCTGGGAGCGCCAGCGTGCCTCGCCCCGCGCCCCGCGCGCCCGCCCGCGCGCTGAGCCGCGTTTGTCGGAGAGCGAGCATACCACGCCTGATAGGAGGGTTCGGGGTGAGTTCTCATTAGGCTGGTTTGTTTTATTCCACAGGGTGACTTTGAATTGGTTCACTGTATTTTGAGGGGATGTTCTTTTCATTGTGAGACACGGTATTATTAATAATTTGTCAGTAATGGTAAAACATGTTTGTAAATATTCGTGATTTCCGGCCTTTGGCCTCAAACTGTGAATCCCAATTCGGAGTGTTAGGAAGTACCGTAACGTAATGAATAGCCAATCTAGGTCTTTTGGAGATGTTTTGACCTCTCACTAAGGAGCGCAAGGCACCGTTTACACAATTACTTGTTTACATTTAAGTTTTAGTGTGTTATAACTCCTATACGCAACGCTGGATGCGAGCCGCTTCCAACCGGTCTTTTTGGAAATCCATGGAGGAGGCCTATGTTCAGCACTGGACTTCTTGTGGCTAAATGATGATGATGATGACGCACCTCTAAGAGATAGTAAAGGCTTTTTTTTTCTTTTTATAATTGAAACTGTATTTTTGTCGCAGCCGTCGGCAAGTCAGTGACGGAGCCGATACGCAAGCTGGCGCAGCATGCCGGCTGCATCCCCACGCCCGCGGCGCTGGCCAAGTCGCGGTCGCACGAGTCGCAGCTCGCGACCCGGAACGACGCGACTGCGGCTGACCTGAGGTAAGAAATCACTGCACAAGTCGTCTGGCGCAAGTTAGTGACGCAGGCAGGTTGCATCAGGTCAAATAAAAAGTAGCCAAAAATAATTTTCGTGTCTTCGTGCTTGATTCGTGCTTCAAAATTTCATGACGGTGTCTATATTTATGTAATAAGTGTTTTTGCCAATAAATGTAGTTCAATTTCACGTTATCCTTTGCTCCTATATAACGCTCACTAAATCCTGAGCGATTCGAATTGGCTGACTGTCTTATTGCATTTATACTGATTGCTAATGCAACCGTCAGGATTCCGGCAGGATTTGGTGAGCATAATTATCCACTTAAGTACATACTAGTAACAACTAATGTATTATGCAAACACGATTGTACATTGCCATTCAACGAATGAGTAGAAATACAATTTTCATTTCCAATTTCTACTACAAGAGGGGTGTTATTTCAACAGGGATAGTTTAAGTGCGTGTGTCTCGAAGTTTTTATTTTCATAGTTTGGAGCAATATAAATACAAATTAACTTAAACAATGGTGTCCTACCAGCGACACCAGCCAGTCGTCAGCGAGCGGCGCTAACGCAGGCGGCTCCCCCCCCCGCACCCCCGAGCCCGCGCCGCCCCCGCAGCGCGCGCCGCCCGACCGGCTGCAGCACAACAATGTCGCGGTGAGTCCACTTCCACACCACTTCACCTAAGTCAAGGAAACCACTTGATAGACACTAATTCTTCCCGTATTGCTAACAACGGTTTGTTAACATGTCGGCTGAAGCCTAATGAAACGAGGTATACGTAAATGTAGGATCACGCCCGCACAGACCGTGAGCGGTTCCAGGCGGGCGTGGTCGTCCCCCCTGCGCCCCTTTCTCATGTATTTCACGTACATTCCACCCGCACACGCGTGGTGTGTGTGTGTGAACACCTTAGACAGTTGGGTTTCCGTCACAGCAAGAGAGCGATGTTGCTGCTACGAATTCACATGTGCATATACGTAAATGTAAGAGCGCTGACCGCCCACTGATCGCCGGTGGTCCCAGGCGGGCGCCCCTCCCACGTCCCTGCCGCGCACCTTTCTCACGTAAAGTTACGTTCGTAAATGTATGATCACGCCCCTCGCTGACCGTCGGCCGATGCGGCGGTTCCAGGCGGGCGTCCCTCCCGCGCCCCGTTTCCACGTATAGTTACGTACACAAGTGTATGACCACCCCTTCCACTGACCGTTAGCCGTTGCCGGCGGGCACGACCGCCCCCCTATTTATTTTACGTGTATCTACGTAAAATAAATAAAGAACATTTACATATCTCTTGCTCTGTAAGTAGTCACTTACTTCCCTGAATGCCGGGGTGTATGGATATCATTACAGCATAGGTTTCAAAACATACCATGTAATGTTAACATTACAGCATAGGTTTTGGAATTTTAAAAAAGAACTGTCATACTCTTACTGCAAGAAGAATATTTTTAAAGTTAATATTTTTTTTCTCGGT
The DNA here is from genome assembly GCA_947308005.1 of Yponomeuta malinellus. Lineage (NCBI taxonomy): Eukaryota > Metazoa > Arthropoda > Insecta > Lepidoptera > Yponomeutidae > Yponomeuta > Yponomeuta malinellus. Next base: position 18,159,933 of record OX371006.1, on the reverse strand, counting down.
ATCGATTATTTACTCGAATCGGTATTGAGACAATTTATATTAGAATTTATGAAGATTTTATTTTAAATATCGAACTATTTATTTCGCAGTCACATCGTATGTTAATTGAAATCTATTTAAAAATCAAACTCGCGATTTGACGCGCTTGCGTGCCATAAAATCGTGAAGAGTAAAAAAGTCAATCGACTAGCTGACTAGGCGCGAAAGTAATTTTTTTTCGTGTTTTGGAGTTTTTTGTCAAAAGTCCTGCCTTCTTGTTTTTTTACTTACCTCACAATCGATATGTAAAGCAGAGTGTTTACCTCGGGTGTAAGCATCAATTGCGTACTCGGGCTAATTAGCTAATTACCAAAAACCTCGTATGCAGTTGACGTCATACAGCCCTTGGTTAAGAATCTACTATTCTCTCCCAACGGCCGTCAGTTCTCCGAGCTATGCATACGTAAATGTGCGCCCGCGCCCCCGAGTGGCCGCCGGTGGTGTGACCTTGTGAACGTGTCTGTGGACGGTTGCAGGCGGCGGCGGGCGCCCCCCCCGCGCCCCGCTCCCCGCGCACGCCGACCGTGTCGCGCTGCATGGCGCACGACATAGCGCACCGGTTCACGAAGCACTTCAGCATGATCGCCAGCTGCGACTACTGCGAGAAGCAGATGCTCTTCGGCTCCGGGCTCAAGTGCAAGGAGTGCAAGTTCAAGTGCCACAGGTGACCTATGACTGTGTGGTCCGCACAAATCTCTTTGGCGGTGACGTGAACGTAGTCGCAGGTCGTTCGCACACCGCTTACTGTCATTACGGTGTATGTGTAATTGACTACTTTAGTAATTGACTAATGGTAATTTACTACGTATCACACTACGTCAATTGCTCGCACATACGCTGTAAAGACAGCAAGCGGTGTGCAAACGATCTGTGACTATGTTTACGTAACCGCCAAAAAGATCTGTGCGGGCTATAGTTAGTAGCAATAACAAAAAATATTGCTAAGAACGGGCGCAGGGCATATTTTAGATAATAAAGTTTTCTAATTCATATAAAAATTAACAAAAGAGATTGGCATTACCTGCAAAAGATATTGGTGTATGCCAAATTTGGCATTACCTATTGCAGAGCACATCATGCTGCGTAAGAAGGATTGACGAAATCTAAAACACCACACTGCGCGCCAAAACATAAATGATGTAATTTTGAATAAAAAAAATTGAATTTCAATTTGATTTTTTCACAGCTTCAAGGGACTGTAAACCTGATTATATGCTTTTAATTTAACTCGATACCTCCACGCGTTCCCGAGATAACAGGCCTTGACAGACAGACAGACGGACGGACGGACAACAAAGTGATCCTATACGGGTTCCGTTTTTTTCCTTTTGAGGTACGGAACCCTAAAAATACACGTCATTTTGGGTAGGGGGGGTGGGGTAGTCATCCATCCCCACCACGTATCACCGTGGGGAAGAGGGGTTATAAAGTCGCTATAAAACATCACGTGATTAATGGACGTCCCTTGCCTAGCAGTGGGCCACTAGCGAGCCTACATAAAAAATCTAATTAATTTTCCTGTTAGCAATTATTTCTTTCTTCTTAGCGGTGACACCCTAGTGGGTAGAACATTGGACTCGGAAGCGAGAGACCCAGGTTCGATTCCCAGTGTGGGCATGCACCTATGACTTTGTTTTCTAACTTATGTACATTTTTGAAGTTATAGTAGCAATAACACTCGCTAACTGTGAGAGAAAACATCGTGAGGAAACCTGAGTGCCTGAGCTATTCACATACCTCAGCGCTTGAAATCGCCAATCCGCGGTGGACACGCGTGGTGATTAAGCCCATACTCTCTGAGAGAAGGCCTGTGCCCTACAGTGGGACGTACTCGTATATAGGCTGCTTATGATGAATTTTTTTTGTAGTCATTATTGTGTCCCATTGCTGGGGGTCTTGATTTTTTTTTAAATAAAATTAATTTATTATATTAATTTCGATTATGGCAAAACCCTTCATGGTTTGTAAAACCATGAGGGAGGCCTGTGTCCTGCAGTGGGCGTCAAATGGCTGATGATGATGATGATGATGATTCTTTTTGTTGCACCAACCCGTGCTGAGGACAATTTTAAAAACCTATTTAGAGGCTAAAAATTCCTGTACGTACGTAATACAGAGAAGTTTGTAAAGAGGCTCGAAATTTCGCCGATGCCTGCACTTGCCCATTAGCTCAAATAGATAGGTTTTTAAAATTAATTTTTCTTTTACAGAGACTGCGAAAGCAAAGTTCCTCCGTCGTGCGGCCTACCGCTCGGCTACATGCAAGCCTTTCGGGAGAAAGTCGACGGTAAGACATTCAGTCCCATGTAACTGTACTTACCCACAGTCGGGCCCTTCGGTCTGACCAGAATCTAATGCTACAGATTCCAAGGGCGCTGTTCTTCCCCAGCTATCTTTATAATCAGGGTTCACGATCTATATCTATCACTCTAATTTATTAAATAGTTCAATTATTATTGTTTTCCTGAATGTAGATATGTCTTTTCTTTTGTCCTCTGGTAGAACTTTGTTGTATTTATGTAACTTTATGTATGTTTATAATTGTTATACCTATAGTATGTAAAGGTTTATGTAAGTATATTATTGTTAAGTATAAGTATGTAAGTGAATATTCATATTTGCACCTACTACTCGTCTCACTTTTTCTTCGTCGGTTGTCTGGAAGAAATTGCTATAAGCAATAAGGCCGCCAATTGTACTGCATTTTTGTTAATATTTCATGTTTGTGTTTTTCCTGGTACATGATTATTTATGTCTTCATTCTTGCAAAAGCAATTTTGCAATTTTGAACGTTCTTATGGTTTTAAATAAGTGCTGATCTACCTACATTCTATCGACACATTTTCCTGGTCGGACTCTTCCGACGATATAAACGATAGTAAGTGGATTCGGAGTTAAATTAATAATACTAAATTCATCGTCATCATCATCATCATCATCAGGCTATGATTGTCCACTGCTGGACATAGGCCTCTCCTATTGCACGCCACTGAGCACGGTCCTCGGCTACTCTCATCCAATACTAAATTAATAATTAATAATACCCGGGTTTGCCACTTACCACCATCTTGCTTGTACATTATTGAATAGAAATAGCGTAATATTAATTTAAGTACGGTTTCGCGTGTAACCTATAACATGTTTCGATTCTTCCGATGAAATTTCGGAGAAAAGAATGTGCGTTTTTACGGCAGTAATTAGATTAGATTTTAAAAATACATTTTAAATCTTAAATATCTAAGTTACATAGTATACAAATGGCCGTATTATCGCTAAAAGCGATTTGGATGTTGGCAGTAAATCTGACAAAAAAGAATTTCTATCTATCTATATTCCGTTCCACGAGTCGAACTCCTAGGGGACGAATACTCGCATCTCATTGGTCAATGCGCGCGGCTAGAGACAAGCGAAACAATAAGCGAAGACGGCTTCGCTTCATAACCATATGGTTTACATGCTGGCGCTATTGGCTTGTGGCTATTGAAGGTCACGCGCATTAACCAATAGGCGCACATGGACGATTGTTTTTAGTTTATTTATTCACACGTTATTAAAACAAAATTTTTAATATTTAGTAGTACCAAACTGTGAATATAGTTTGTTGGTACTGGGAGCTCGTTTCGTGGAATGGAGTATAAATGTGTGTTGGTCTCCGCAGGCGGCTACTACGGCCCCGCGTCGCCGATAAGCGCGCGGCCGGCGGCCGGCGCCGGCCCCGTGACCGCAGCCGGTGCCGGCTTCGGCAGCGCCCGGCGCCGGCCGCACCCGCCCGCCGGCGCCGCGCCGCTGCATGCCGTAAGTACTGCCAGAGGATAACTGCGGAGACACCTGTCTCCTATTATTTTTTTTTTCGATGTTTGTAATAATTTGATTATAAAATAATCGATTTGGTTATACACGCTAATTTCTGGCTGGTTTCAAAGCCGCGGTTATGTAATTAGTAATAAAAAATTCGATAGCTTGTTCTAGCTTGGTTGGTAGCTAGCACATTCATTTTGCTATGTCTTTCAAACCACCCAAAATCAATGGTGTGTAACCAAATTAATATTGTTTTTAATTTGGTTATATAAACTGTGGAAACTTTTAATGACCGTCTGTCTGGTAGTCACCTTCACAGTTTTCCTGAATAGTAAATAAATAAATTACCATATGCAATAAGTAGTAACATATTTCAAACCGTTCAATGTGACGCCGGATTAAGAATAGCGTCACTCCATTTCCTTGCGTGGATGTCGTAGAAGGCGACTAAGGAAATAAATTACCAGGAGACGGGCAGCAGCGTCTTGCTGAAATTCCAACCGCATACTGCGATCGCCAACCCGCCTGCCAAGCGGGTGACCATGAGGGAGGCCTATGTCCTGCAGTGGGCGTCAAATGGCTGATGATGATGATGATATTTCAAACGGGACCTTGTTACTCTGCCTCCGCTGTTATTTTTGGAACCGTAATAGGTAGCCCGTTGAAATTTTCACAGAATATGTGTTATTACGGCGAATTACCTAACAAATAATAAAATTAAAAAAATGGCGGGGTCTCCATACGAAAATCGTGTATTTTTTTGATTATACTCTATTGTAAAAATCGGTAATATTTTTATAGGCATCAAATTTGGCGTGATTGTGGAACTAATTATATATTCTAACGACAAATAATAAAACACGGCCAAACGCAAGTACGAAACCCTCGGTGCTCGAGTTCCACTCGCACTTGGCCGGTTTTTTCTACGTATAAAGGCGGATTCACGGTACACCGTGTGCACCGTGTCACGGTAAACGGTACAACGGCCCGGCTGTGTCAAGCATGAATCGTGCATAAAGTTTACTATAGATGTTTGACCGTGTCCCGCCCGGCCGCGACACGGGTATCCCCGCCCGCGGCCACCCCCTGGGACTCCTGGCGGGCGGAAGGCAGCCATGTTTACCCGGTGTCTAAAAATTCTTGGATTTCGCTCTGATTTTAAAATCCGCGACCTCTGGCTAACCGGGCCAGCGCTCTCTGTACGTAATACAGAGAAAGTTTGTAAAGAGGCTTGAAAATTCACCGATGCCTGCACTAGCCCATTAACTCAGTTGGGAGAGCGCCGGCACGGTTACCCAGAGGTCGCGGGTTCAAGTTCCGGCATGGGTGGAATTTTAAGCCTCTAAATAGGTTACCATAGCTGAATGTGTTAAAGTTATTGTTTTTTCTTCGCATTCGAAATTCGAAATTTAGAAGAAGAAGAAGAAAGACATTTATTATACCAACAAGATACATCACAGAAACAAAACAAGCACACAAGCGACTACGACAGACTTACGAGCCGACTAGGTACATTTTATGATCTTCATAGTCGGTGGTGTGGTCGCAGGGCGGGCCCGACTCGTCGTCCAACACGTCGTCGTGCAACAGCTCGTGCCCGTCGTCGCCCGCGCCCGCGCCCCCCGCGCCCCCCGCGCCCGCCGCACCCCTCGCGCCGCCCGCACCCCCCGCGCCCCTCGCGCCGCCCCCCGCGCGACACCGCCCGCACCAGTTCCACTTCCCCGGTAAATACCACTCTGCTTACATTTTGTACGCCAATGTTTCAGCTCACTCGATTTTCTCGGACGTTTCGAGGACAGGATATTTGGCGAACGGGACGTTTTTGGGCGTGATTTGAGAGTGATTTGAGAGCAGGACGTTTTGAATTCATGGGACATTTTGGGTACGCGGGACGTATTGAGTAAGTACGAGGGACCAATTGAGTGCACGGGACGTTTTGGGTACACGGAACATTTTGATTATACGGCACATATTTAGTACACGGGACATTTTAAATATACGGCATATTTTGAGTACACGGGACATTTTGAGTACACGACACGTTTTGGGTACGCAGGATATTGCGTAGTCGCATTTAGTGACAGATGAATGTTGATGAGGCGAAACAGGTTTGTCAGAATCGTGGCAAGCGGCAAACCCTGGTTAACTGCCAAACCGCAGTTTACCAGAGTTTCCCACTTAAACAGACGCGCGGTACGTATTTATTTTATTCTTTTATGTAGCTTGTATACGTTCCACTGCAGAGGACAGGCCTTCTCTCAGAGTATGGGCTTAATCACCACGCGTGCCCACCGCGGATTGGCAATTTCAAGCGCTGAGGTGTGTGAACACCTCAGGCACTCAGATTTCAGATTCGAATCCCGGCTTGTGCTAATGACTTTGTTTTCTAAGTTCGGTACGTACATTTGTGAAGTTATAGTAGCAATACCACTCGCTGACGGCGAATGAAAACATCGCGGAACATATCAAAACAGAAATATTATTTTTATTTTTAAACCAGTGGGAAAGGCGTTCCTTAAATCTCATACACTTTGGATACGTGACAGAAATATTTCTCGTCCACAGAAGTGCCAACGCCCGTATCGAGTCCCAACCACACGGCCGTGCAATCGCCTTCGAGCGTCACTGAGCATATCAAGGATCAAGAAGTTAAGAGTGGTGAGATGAGTTCCGTTTATTAATTAACACTTGTTGGTATGGTAATGTTAAAACTGGCAACCCTGTGTATTTTCAGTTTCATTGCTGGGTCTGGGTGTGTTTCTGTGTTTGTGCTGTCCTTGGCATAGCACAAGGTATCATAGTCCCAGAACAGGAAAGCGATCGTGTTGGGTGGATGTTATAATGATTACTGACGACATACGGCAATGGTATATGGTTGACAATGGTCTAGTACAGTTTATGCACTCGACGACCTGCCCCACCACATCTCGCCAAGCCATTCTAACCTCTGTACCAACCACTTACTCTACCAACCAACAACCACTCTACGACCCATCCCGCCACGCGCCAAGCCAATATAGCCCGTTTACCAATAACAGACGGTTCCTGTTGCGTTTCGCTTAGCGGGTCGACGGACTCTGGGGGCGCCCAACATATTTATATATTTCACTGTTTTTCAAAAATATGTAAGTATTTATTTTTGCTGCGTTACTCACCCTCTCTCTGATGAACTCACACGCTCACACACACGCACGCACTCACACACGCACGCACTCACACACACTCACGCACTCACACTTATTTACTCACACACATAGAGGGAGGACAATTATCGCTGAACACTTTCCTAAAATGTTTTTGTTTTTAACAGTAATTTACAGATTTTATTATAATTATTAAGCCTTTGCCCAGCAGTGGGACACAATTAAACACAATTTACTACATAAAAAGAAAAAAAAATTAAAACTATAGTATATATTAAAAACCTATTTAGAGGCTAAAAATTCCACTCATGCCGGGACTTGAACCCACGACCTCTGGCTAACCGTGTCAGCGCTCTCCCAACTGAGCTAATGGGCAAGTGCAAGCATCGGCGAAATTTCGAGCCTCTTTACAAACTTCCATCACAGGGTTGTCTGGAAGAAATTTCTATTAGCCATAAGGCCGCCAATTGTACAAAGATATGTGAATATTTTATGTTGTGTTTTTCCGGGTACAATAAAGAATATTCTTATCTTATCTTAGGTATATAATGCCACCACCTAGTTTTAGTCTAGTATAAGTATTTCAAGTCACAAATAAGTTACTTACTTACTTACTTACCACAGTGCTCCAAGCCATTATAATCTCTGTGCCAACCACTTACTGGTTTATATTCACTCGACGACCCCTCCCGCCGCTCGCCAAGCCATTGTAACCCGTACGCCATCGGCAGACGGTTCTCGCTGCGTGTCGCTGAGCGGGTCGGGCTCGACGGACTCGGGCGGCGCGGCGCGGGCCGACTCGCTCGACGACCCGTCCAACCACAACGACGCGCGGTGGCCCCGGCAGAATAGCGTAAGTACACTGTTCCGAAGATGCAGCTATTTATGACGTGACACGTCTTTCAGTTCCCTAAGTAAAGTAAAGTAACTGTTGTATTTTGTTTTGTGATTTTATGTTTTTGAGTATTGTGTCGTCAAATAAATATATCTTTCTTTATTTCTTCTTTCTTTCTAAAGTAAAGTAGAGTAGAGTAGAGTGGAGTGGAGTTCAGTGGAGTGGAGTGGAGTGGAGTGGAGTTCAGTGGAGTGGAGTGGACTGGAGTGCAGTGGAGTGGAGTGGAGTGGAGTGGAGTGGAGTAAATTAAAGTAAAGTGAAGTAAATTACAGTAAAGTTTATTTCTCACCCTAAAAACAACGAACAGACAGCGTAATAAAAGCCTTGAGGGCTTTACAAAAATGCTATTGGTACAGTATCAATTTAGCTAATTGCCAAAGTAGGTGGGCCTGTACTTAATGTACAAATATTGATGATGTAAATATTGTGCGTCTCAAAGTTTACGGATATTGCTGAGCATAATTATTTGTAATTTAATTGTACATGAGTGTGTATCTGTGTGTATATGTGAGTGTGTATGAGTAGTAGGGAGCGTGCGTGCATACAACGACTAATTAATGTTGAAGAAGCGAAAGTGATATGTCAGGATCGTGGCAAGAGGCAGTCCCTGGTCTCTGCCTACCCCGCTGGGATACAGGCGTGAGTTTATGTATGTGTGTGTATGTATGTAGTGTAGTAGGGGGTCACTTGTTGAAACCGCGTGCAACGAAAACATGTCGCCTCGCCGAGGGCTGTCGGCTGTAACTCTGTAGTTACAGAGTAGTAAGTCAGTTGCAGAGTACGTAGTTACGTGGCGTGTGCAATTCATTTATGTACCGTTGAGTAGAGCAAAGTATCTATTACTCAGAACCTCTTGACTCGTGCCGCTAGATGGCGCCAAGTATATCAAGTATGCTATGTCTCAACTCAGGTCTATGTCTATCTTTACGCCGAGTTTCTTGTGTGATCGAGTAACGAAGATCCATATGCGAACATATGCCTTTTTTTCTTGTGATGTGTTAATTTTTCCCAATAAATGTCTTTCTTTCTTTCTTTTCTTTTCTTTCAAACGCCTTCGAAAAGTTTCATATTAAGGGCCGGTTTCTGAATTGAGAATTTTACCAAGTATACTTAAGTGATTTTACCAAGTATGTTAGGAAAAATATCAGTGACTTTAAAACTGTAGGTAGCCAACACAATGTAAATACTAGAAATAGACATAAACTTTCGTTCCCAAAATTTAGGCTGGCAAAGGTTAATACATCCTTTATGGGGCATTGTATACGTTTCTACAATAAGATCCCTGAGGATATAATAAGCTTGCCAGAAACGCGGTTCAAAAAATGTGTGAAGCGCACTTTGTGCCAAAAAAGCTACTATAACATTAAAGATTATTTAGATGACAATGATGTCTGGAATTAAAGCCAGTTCAATGCATGAGTTTTAGAACATTTATATAAATCCTGTAAATTAAGGACTTGAAAAGACTAAGTTTGGAGTTTTTTTGTCCATTTTTTCTCCAAAATGATCTAGATTTTGAAATGGACACCTAGTTTAACTTGTAACGTTCATTAAGTCGCAGTTTCTGTGCTACTTTGAATAAAAAAATTTGATTTTGATTTTGATTTTTGACGTTCTGTCACGCTCCTTTCTGAGACATTCGAAGAGTCACTACAGTCGACCATTTACTCGGCAATTTCCAATCAATTCGGAGACCGGCCATTGTAATATTAGCGGGATCATCGTTCGTCTCGTCCCCGGCAGTTGTCAATGAAGGAGTGGGACATCCCGTACGACGAGCTGAAGCTGGTGGAGCGGATCGGCACGGGCCGTTTCGGCACGGTGTGGCGCGGCCGCTGGCACGGCGCCGTCGCCGTCAAGTTGCTGCACGTGCAGGCGCTCGGACACCACGCCGCGCCGCTCGACACCTTCAAGCACGAGGCGAGTCGCGCTAGCTCCACCCTTCATTCGAGCCGTTCGTTCATTCGAGCCATTCGTTCACTCAAGACATTCGTTCATTCAAGCCATTTGTTCATTCAAGACATTCGTTCATTCAAGCCATTTGTTCATTCAAGACATTCGTGCATTCAAGCCATTCGTTCATTAAAGCATTTGATCAAACAAGCCATTTGTTCATTCGAGTGATTCGTTCATTCGAACCAATCGTTCATTCGTGCCATTCGTTCATTCGAGCCATTCGTTTATAGTAATATATTAAACGGGTCCAACCGCGATTATTTATTTGGTAAAATTTTATTATCTTAGAGTCCCGACATTTCGACAACGTTGCAGCTGCCGTGGTCACGTGAATTTTACCTAATAAATAATCGCAGTTAGACACGTTTAATATATCATTATGTATGAGCAACGCGAGTCATTAAAAATACCATTCGTTCATGCATTCATTCAAGGTGTTTGACAACAGCGACAGCTCAACACCTTCAAATATGGGGTCGGTGCTCCAGAAACCATTCATGCATGCGTTCGTTCATTCATTTATTCATTCATTCAAATATGAGGTGGTTTAACCTAGAGATAGCTCGACACCTTCAGACATACCGAACCGCAACTGTTTATTAAAGACTAATAAAACCGAGAAGCCATTCAGTCATTCATTACATACACTCTCGGCTGTAGGTAGTCGTATTAAAGTCTTGTTCCACCTTTAACCATGAGGTCGATGACACTAGCGGCAGGGTCGACACCTTCAAATAAGAGGTCGATATTGCAGAGAAGCCATTCGTTCGCTCGCTGTGTACCGCTCACGTAATAATTTTTTGTTTTTTGTGTTTTGGTGCTGCACAGATGATCATTAAATCATTCATTGCGTACACTTTCGATTGTAGTCATAATAAAAGTCTTGTTAAATCTGCCGACAAGCCATTTTATCCATTCGTTCATTCTTTCATTCATTCAACCACGAGGTAGTTGACACTAGCGACAGCTCGACACCTTCAAACACGCTGTCGGTGCTGCAGGGAAGCCGTTCATTCATCACATACCGTCTCGGCTGTAGTCTTAATAAAAGTCTTATTCAACCTTCAAACATCAGGTGAGTGACACTAGCCACACCTTCAAATAAACAAACTAAACTCGTTTGTAATTTTAGGTTCACACTTCATTTGACAATCACAAGGTGAATATCTTCAAGCTCATGAAACATTAAATTTTAATAAATGTTGACATTCTTTAGTTTATTTCTTTGTTTTTCACACTTTATTGCACAAAATACAAAATACAAAATTTTGCACTCAAAAAACATGATTGTCTTAGACTATGAGCAAGAGCGGACTTATTTCGAGAGAAATAAGTTCTGAATGCCAGAATCCGCATTGTGATTCAGGCCCAGGGCAAGCTGTGATATGATAATTACTGTGTAATTTATCCTCTTCCACCACTGTAACCTGACCTCCACTCCAGGTGGCGACGTTCCGCAAGACGCGCCACGAGAACCTGGTCCTGTTCATGGGCGCCTGCATGAAGCCGCCGAAGCTGGCCATCGTGACGTCACTCTGCAAGGGCATGACGCTGCACCAGCACCTTCAGGTCAGGAAGGACAAATTCAACCCCAACAAGACGGTCCTAGTGGCGCAGCAGATCGCGCAGGTAAATATAACCTGTGGTTCAAGGTTTTACCTTACCACTAAGGCAGTGGTACCCTGCTCCCTAAAAAAGGTTAAAACCTGTGGTTTAGGATAAGCAGTGCTCCTCCGAAAAACATTTTACATTTTCAAGGTCAACAGACTTCAATACACTAATTTACACAATTAATATGCCTTGTTAATATATTGTGCTTTTGACACGAAAGTTTATATTTAATGAAAAAACTTAAATGAGGTTATTTATGTGACTTTTTTTTCCTTTGCACTTGTTTATGTTACCTGTTATGCCTTTTTTCTTGTGATGTGTTAATTTGTCCCAATAAATGTATTTATTTCTTTCTTTCTATGTAGATAGTAATGGCAGGCGTTTAGGTTTATGAGTTCGCGGATTTCTGACTTCGATCTCACTAAATGAGCCTCTTATGAAACTGCACAAAGATCTACAAACAGGTTTAACCACGGCGTAGCAGATAGCATAGTTGAAAATTATCCTCGCTTATTTTGTTTTATGTAACTTTTAATGGTGGCCGGAAATTACTGATGTGATGGCTAACCTAAAGTTGCATAGTGTACAGTGACCTAACGGTCAGCATCATCCAATTGTCGTCCACTGCTGGATGAAGGCTCCGTACACAAAACTGCGAATCGGCGCGATGCGAATTCGCAACGCAGAGAACTGCGACACGAATTGCTGCGAAGCGATTTTGTCCGTTCCACGATTCGGGTGACCATTCAACCGTATTTTGTAAACTAGGTCGTGACATGGATCGTAAAAAGAAGTGCTCACTTCTGTTATTGCTAAGAAGATACAGGAAAAAGAATCAAAGAAGATTTTGGGCTCATCCATTTATTAGTATTGTGAACGCCGATGCGAATCAATTCGCAAGTTCTCGCGATGCGTTGCGCGAGCTCGCAATATCGTCGACCTTCGTCCGACGTCTGATGACGACATTTGGTACTCAATCCACTAGTCTGAGGCCTAGCGTGGCTCGCTCCATAGCTCTTTGTCCGCGAAAGTATCAAGTTGAACAATAAAAAAAAAACCGGCCAAGTGCGAGTCGGACTCGCACACGAAGGGTTCCGTACCATTATCTATACAAAATTTGAATAGTTCAGCGTCTACCTGTTGCATTAATATCGAGCAAAAAACGGCAAAAAAATCACGTTTGTTGTATGGGAGGCCCCTTAAATACTTATTTTATTCTGTTTTAGTATTTGTTGTTATAGCGGCAACAGAAATACATCATTTGTGAAAATTTCAACTGTCTAGCTATCACGGACAGACAGACAGACAGACGGACAGTGGAGTCTTAGCAATTGGGTCCCTTACCCTTTGAGTCATAAGCAGCCTATATACTTTCCACTGTAGGGTACAGGCCTTCTCTCAGAGAGAGAGAGTATGGGCTTAATCATCACGCGTACCCACCGCGGATCGGTGATTTCAAGCGCTGGGATATGCGAATAGCTCAGACACTCGGGTTTCCTCACGATGTTTTCCTTCAGTTAGCAAGTGGCATTGCTACTATAACTTCACAAATGTACGTAACTTAGAAAATAAATTCATAGGTTAGTTATAGGGTCTCTCGCTTCAGAGTCCAATGTTCTGTCCACTAGGCTACCGCCGCTACCCTTTGAGTACGGAACCCTAAAAACTAACACGTTATGTGACGGTCCGCAGGGCATGGGCTACTTGCACGCGCGTGGTATCACGCATAAGGACCTGAAGAGCAAAAACATCTTCCTGGAGAATGGGAAGGTTGTCATCACGGACTTCGGCCTCTTCAGCGTCACCAAGCTCTGCTTCGGGAACAAGTGGGTGGCTTTGGCAGCCTTGTTATATGCATACATATGCAGCATTATGTTATACGTCCCACTGTAGGGCACAGGCCTTCTCCCAGGGAAAGAGTATGGGCTTAATCACCACGCGTGCCCACCGCGGATTGGCGATTTCAAGCGCATGTGAATGTGAATACCTATTCACATGATTTATGTGAATAGCTCAGTCACTCAGGTTTCCTCACGATGTTTTCCTTCACAGTTAGCGAGTGGTATTGCTACTATAACTCACAAAAGCAAAGCAACTTAAAGTATTATTTACTTTATTTCAGTTTGTACTTTTTTCCCAAGAAACTGCTGCGGGGGACCCCCGCGCACGCCAGTCGCAGAGCTTTATGTCACTGTAAAGCTGCGCATCATAGGCATCAAGGCGCACACAGCTCACGACATCTTCGTTTCCCTCCGTCTCCTTAGTACCATTAGTTCAAATCTAGTGTACACTTTTCAGTGCTCGAGGCGACAGCGTTGGGATCCCGCAAGGCTGGCTGTGTTACCTGGCGCCGGAGCTGGTGCGCTCGCTACGAGCCGACGCTTCAGTCCATCTAGCCTTCTCTAAAGCGACGGACGTTTATGCCTTTGGGTAAGTATCACGAACCGGTCTGCTATTCTTAGCATCTTCTGGAAGCAAGTGTATTCTCTGGCATTCTTAGAATCTTCAGGCAGTCGGGGTATATCCGGCAGATAGGGGAACTCTCTGGCGATGTTACTTTGCACTGGCACCTGACACAAAACTGTGTAACTCAGTTAGGGGCCAAAATGTGCTAAAAAGACGGAGAATATAATAACTAACTTTTTTGTTATATTCTTTTTTTGTTGCACTAATCCGTGCTGAGGACATTTTTTTTTAAGTTGTCCTCAGCACGGATTAGTGCACCAAAAAAGAAGAATATATAATCTCGTAGGTACAGCGATATAATTCCGATGTAAAACCTAACTGCAAAGTGGGTGCTCGGGGCAGCAAGTGATGTAAATTACTTCGGCCAGATGCCTGTACGTAATACAGAGAAGTTTGTAAAGAAGCTCGAAATTTCGCCGATGCCTGCACTTGCCCAATAGCTCAGTTGGGAGAGCGCCGGCACGGTTAGCCAGAGGTCGCGGGTTCAAGTCCCGGCATGGGTGGAATTTTTAGCCTCGAAATAGGTTTTTCATAACTTTTTTTGTGTTAATTGAAACAAAAACCTCCTAAAGCTCTGCAGGATCTGAATCGCCCAGTATAAATGATGGTGTTCGTTCCCAGCACGGTATTCTACGAGCTACTGTGCTGCGAATGGCCGTTCAAAGGGCAGCCGCCTGAGGCGGTCATCTGGCAAGTGGGCAAGGGCGTTCGCCAGTCGCTAGCCCATCTGCAGTGCACCAAGGATATCAAGGTACGCCGGTTATATAGTGAGGTATAGTTATCCTAGTATGTTAGTCGTTTTATGGAAAAGGGCTATGGAGCGGGCCATGCTAGGCATCTCACTTATTGATCGTCTGCGGAACATCGATATGTAGGACACAGGCCTTCTCTCAGGGAGAAAGTATGGGCTTAGTCACCACGCGTGCCCACCGTGGATTGGCGATTTGAAGCGCTGAGGTATGCGAATAGCTCAGACACTCAGGTTTCCTCACGATGTTTTCCTTCACGGTTAGCGAGTGGTATCGCTACTATTATTCACATATGTACATGACTTAGAAAACAGTCATAGGTACATGTCCGCACTGGGAATCAAACCTGGGTCTCCCGCTTCCGAGTCCGATGTTCTACCCACTTGGCTACCACCGCTCTGAGTTGCCATATAACTGACTTTTTATAAAACATTAAATAAGTAGATATTTTTCCAAGTCTGTGATGTTTTGGTTCTGTTATCATACTCGTAGTACAGGGTATAAGATAAGATAACATTATTCTTTATCGTACACCAGGAAAACGCAAACCTAAAATAGCATTGAATTTTAAGTAGGGATTTACTTAAAATTCAAGGAAAATAGTCATAAATCCCTAGTTCGGAACCAGGGGAAGTGCTCGTCTTTCGTAATAGCGCAACATCATTTATTTATCTCCCGCGCAGGACACGATAACGGTCTGCCGCCCTCGTAACGCTGTTACATTATTTTTATCTCCCTCCTGTGCGCAGGACATGATAATGGTCTGCTGGTCGTACCACTCGACGGACCGACCGGACTTCGCGCACCTGCTGGCGGCGCTAGAGAAGTTCCCACGCAAGCGGCTCGCGCGCTCTCCCTCGCACCCCGTGCAGCTGTCGCGCTCTGCTGACTCCGTGCTCTGAGAGCCCCCGCGGCCTCACCGACCTCTGCGTCTTCTCCTGAGTGCTCTTGTGACGCGGTGCTGACGGACTAAGGTTAAGGACGGAAGCGTGCGCGCCGAGATTCTCGCGGGGTCACCGAGCTCTGCGTCTTCCCGTAAGTGTGTGACGCGGTGATGATGGACTATAGAAGGTAATGAAGGGTGGCGGGCGGCCCACGACTCTGGCGGGGTCACCGTCTTCTCGTAAGTGCTGTTGTGACGCGGTGGTGATGGACTGTAGGAGGTTGAGGACGGCAGCGGGCGCGCCGAGGTTCTCTCGGGGTCACCAACCTCTGCGTCTTCTCGTAAGTGCGAGGGGGGGGGAGTTGTGTGACGCGGTTATGAGGGACCATAGAAGGATAAGGCTGGTAGCGAACGTCCCACGACTCCTAGGA
Source organism: Yponomeuta malinellus (assembly GCA_947308005.1). NCBI lineage: Eukaryota > Metazoa > Arthropoda > Insecta > Lepidoptera > Yponomeutidae > Yponomeuta > Yponomeuta malinellus. The sequence goes on along the minus strand of OX371006.1, from coordinate 18,143,962 downwards.
ACTCACCAACCTCTACGTCTTCTCGTAAGTGCTCGTGAGGAGGGGGAGAGGGGTGAGGATCGTGGTGTGACGCGGTAAAGATGGATTAAAAAGGATAATGAAGGTTGAGCACGGTAGCGCCCCACGACTCCCGCGGGCTCACCAAGCTCTGCGTGTTCTCGTAAGTGCGAGAGGGATGGCGGTGGTGAGTGCGCTACGAGTTTGTGTGCCCTTGTGACGTGAACAATAACGCCAGGCGTCACCAACCTCTGGGTCTTCTCGTAAACGTGAGGGTGTGGAGGGTGGTGAGTGTGGTGTGTATTGTGACGCGGTGATGATGGACCTCTGCGTCTTCTTGTGAGTGCGAAAGGGATGGAGGCGTGTTGCGTAAGTGCGCTGAGGGTATGTATAGCCTTGAGACGCGATGATGGATTACTGAAGATTAACGCCAGTAACAAGCGCCCCAAGACTCCTACGGGCACACCAACGTCTGCGTGTCCTCGTAAGTGCGAAAGGGATGATTGTACGTAAGTTCGAAGGAAGTACGAGAGGATTGTTTCACTTCTAAAAACTCCAATCACACATTCTGTCGCGATCATCTTGGAGAAGTTAAGAGTGCATTAGAAACGTGAGCCATTTACGTAATAGTATCGTCTTGACTAACCTAAGCAAAGTTAGAGGCTACATTGTGAATGTGTTACGGAGACACAAGCCTGCATCAGATGTGGAAAAGGAACTGTATACGACCGTATCCTCACGCCTTTATCGCAGAAGAGGTACGCAACGCAGCGACACCAACTAAACATGGCGCGACTCAACTGTGACCAATGGCGTTTGCTAGGCTTTGTTGTTACAACTCTTTTGTCTTACGACGGCTGGTACAGTGTGGCGACAGCACACTTGTAGTTGTGACATCACAACAATATCTCATGGGTAAGCACATGCTTACGCACACAGAAACAGTGGCTCGGGCGATATTGAGCGCTCTACTGCCTCCCGAACTTCCGCACACATAATCAGTGGCTCGGGTGATGCTGAGCGCTCTATTGGTTCCCGAGCTAACGCACACAGCAACAGTGGCTCGGGCGATATTGAAAGCTCTATTGGCTCCCGAGTTTACGCACACAGAAACAGTGGCTCGGGCGATATTGAGCGCTCTACTGCCTCCCGAACTTCCGCACACATAATCAGTGGCTCGGGTGATGCTGAGCGCTCTATTGGTTCCCGAGCTAACGCACACAGCAACAGTGGCTCGGGCGATATTGAGCGCTCTACTGGCTCCCGAACTTCCGCACACATAATCAGTGGCTCGGGTGATGCTGAGCGCTCTATTGGTTCCCGAGCTAACGCACACAGCAACAGTGGCTCGGGCGATATTGAAAGCTCTATTGGCTCCCGAGTTTACGCACACAGAAACAGTGGCTCGGGTGATATTGAGCGCTCTATTGGCTCCCGAGCTTACGCACACAGAAACAGTGGCTTGGGCTATATTGGCTCCCGAGCTTACGCACACAGAAACAGTGGCTCGGGTGATATTGAGTGCTCTATTGGCTCCCGAGCTTACGCACACAGAAACAGTGGCTTGGGCTATATTGAGCGCTCTATTGGCTCCCGAGCTTACGCACACATGAAACAGTGGCTTGGGCTATATTGAGCGCTCTAATGGCTCCCGAGCTTACGCACACAGAAAAAGTGGCTCGGGCGATATTGAGCGCTCTATTGGCTCCCGAGCTTACTCACACAGAAACAGTGGCTCGGGCGATATTGAGCGCTCTATTGGCTCCCGAGCTTACTCACACAGAAACAGTGGCTCGGGCTATATTGAGCGCTCTATTGGCTCCCGAGCTTACTCACACAGAAACATTGGCTCGGGCTATATTGAGCGCTCTATTGGCTCCCGAGCTTACTCACACAGAAACAGTGGCTCGGGCTATATTGAGCGCTCTATTGGCTCCCGAGCTTACTCACACAGAAACAGTGGCTCGGGCTATATTGAGCGCTCTATTGGCTCCCGAGCTTACTCACACAGAAACAGTGGCTCGGGCGATATTGAGCGCTCTATTGGCTCCCGAGCTTACTCACACAGAAACAGTGGCTCGGGCTATATTGAGCGCTCTATTGGCTCCCGAGCTTACTCACACAGAAACAGTGGCTCGGGCTATATTGAGCGCTCTATTGGCTCCCGAGCTTACGCACACAGAAAAAGTGGCTCGGGCGATATTGAGCGCTGTGTTGGCTCCCGAGCTTACGCACACAGAAACAGTGGCTCAGGCGTTGAGCTCTGTTGGCTCTCGTGCTTACGCGTACAGAATCTGTGGCTCGGGCGATAATGTCGAGCGCTCCGGGCTTACGCAAACCAGAACAGTAGCTCGCGCGATATTGAATGTTCTATTGTGTCACGAGCTTACGCACACAGGAAAAATGTGTCTGCGCATCTACACACACAATGAATTCAGCCTTCGTGAGGTAAAAACTATTCGAGCAAAAAACAAAGACTATTTAGCGTAAATTAATCAACACATTCTTCGTGAGTTTTGTTACAATAACCTTAGGATAAAACACACCAACGCGGTAACGGTGGCGGTCAGCGGTAGCGTTCCGCGTTCCACTAGTGATGATATACGCTGAAGTAAATGGTAAATATGCCATATTGGTACGTTTACCAAAATTAACATCTTTGTACCATGACCATAATACCGTAATTTCATTACCTACATCTCTCGTGGTATCATCAGCACATCATGATTTTCGTCATTCTCGGGCATACTGCGCGCGCTAGTATAAATAACTTTGAGAGGGATTCAAAGTACGTCGCCCGAGCCAAAAATATATTTTGCGTCCGAGTGATACACTCTTTTCATCGCCTACTGTGAGAAAATAAAAGGCGCCTCTTGCATTTCTCCATTCAATAAAATTACCATAGGCTTTCATGTATTTCGCCCGGGATTTTGCAGGTAATATATTATCCGTCACATTTCTTGCGTCAGTTCTAATACTTTCAGGAGTTAATTCTATACTTTCACTGTCACTTGAAGAACTCATTTTTCAAAATAAAACCATGAAATTTGACGAAAATGCGGCCTGTCATTCGCGCGTTTTTAATTTGATTTCTTTTCTTTATTCAGCCGGGCGGCACGACTGTCGGCCGTCGTACAAGCCAGTCAATATTCAAACAAAATACGGCGCACTTATAAAGAGGATTAAAAACTCATTAGTGCCCGCTAAAAGTTTCTTATAGAAAACACCGACTTTGGGTGCACTTAAAGGCGAACCAAGTCGTCCTTTTCGAATAGATCGGATGAACAACGGTATTCCTAGTAAAGCTCTGGCAACACCAAAATGATTGCAGCGGTAGCGGTCAGAACGCGTTGGTGTGAATCATAACCATCATCAGTATTTTGACGCCCACTGCAGGACATAAGCCTCCTTCGTGGTTTTCATACCCATGAACGCATGCCACGCTTGGCAGGCGGGTTGGCGATCGCAGTATGTGGTTGGAATCTCAAGAAGACGCTGCTGCCCGTCTCCTGGTAATTGATTTCCTTAGTCGCCTTCTACGACATCCACGGAAGGAAATGGAGTGACGCTATTCCTAATCCGGCGCCACACGGAACCGGTGTTGGTGTGAATACTTCCATCCAAATACTATTCCAGTAAATGACCGCCACCGCCGCCGCGTTGATGTGTTTTGTCCTTTACCAATTTGACTTCTTCCGATACTCTTCGTTCACGGGCGAACGAAGAGGGGTTCGCGCGTAATCGAATCCCGCTACAGGCCGAAATTAAAATCTCTTTTAATCATATAAAGACATCGTGTTAATTGAAAGTCGAATAAAAGGCGTGAGGGTTCTGGCGCGTACCTTTCACGCCTTTTCCATATCTTCAGCAGCGGCCGACAGTGTCTTAAAAAGTTAGCTTTGTAAGGCGCGGTGTATCGTGGTTAAGGTAATTTATTAAGCTATACTTAGATGCAAGCAGAGAAGGAACCACGGCTTGTGTAAAGAACAAATTAGAATAAGTTCTGTATAGTTTGGTACGACTTGTTCACCTTTACGGACAAGTCCAGGGCCGGATTTAAACTATTGGAGGAATGATATGACAGAGGAGTATTTTTCTTAACAACATGCAAAAGGATTGGGTAATGATTTATTTACCGCAAGTCAAACGATTTTTATAATGATTACTACCGTTTGATTTACGAAAAAATAAATTTATATGAAAGTTGGGGGCCCCTTGGATCGCGGGGCTCTGGGCGCCTGCCTAGAGGGGTCAATAAAAATTGGGTTTTATCTTGTTTGGTTACTGACTGATGGATAAGTTGCATTCTGACCCAGATTGTTACGACGCACCGTGTGTTAGGCCGCACGGATTCTCCGAGCTTTGCCGGGCTGGCGACAGAGCGTTTTAAGTGTTACCTTTTTTGGTAGACAATAACATAAGCCCGAGAACATTAATTAGCACGCAAGTCATTTTGCAGTGGAGCCAGTGATGGCCGGTGGAGAACGTTAAAAACATTCAGGCAGGGAGAGGAGCAACCGTTCGGCTTGAGACGCGACGCGGACGCACGGTGGAGCGTACGCGCGGTGCGTCGAGTAATCATGTGTGTCTGAACGTAACTTAAGGGAAACTCAGTGTAAAGTCGTCGGAAGTACCTACATCGACCTTTCATCTTGCACTCTACTACGTTACGTTACGAGCGAATTTGCAACAAAAATGTAAACGTACCTACTGTCGGGTGTGTAATAGGTAGGTACACACAACAGCTGGGTAACTCAGTTGATTTTTATGATTCTTATATATCAATAACGCCTCGTTTCTGAATTGATTTCACTGTGTATGTTCTGTGTCATGCTTTCTTGAGAAATCTGAAGAGACAGACTGACCGACTACACAGAGTTTTTACCTCAATTCAGAAACCGGCGGCGATAAGAATTGCATTTTTATTGTCAGTTTGGACTTTATAGTTCGATGAGTTGTCATATTTAACTACCTACTCATACAATAACAATTAACTAGATGTTGATCTTCACATACTGCTGATAATGATGGAAGTGACAAGTGACTTTTCTCCTCTGGACGCTCTTTAGCAGTCTTTTTAACTCAATTTACCTAAATAGACATTAACAAACTTGATCTCTTACATTTACCTACTGTAACTAATGTACATTGTTTAACCGCACCCAGTTAAATCGTAAATCTAAGGCATCTAAGGGCGTTTATACACGGGCGCCACGTTGCGAACGACATTCAGTGCCAACTGCAGCAATCGAAACTCCTCGACGGCAGCTGCCGACGTGTGTCGACGGCTGCAGTTGACATTGTCGTTCGCAACGTGCCGCCCGTGTATGAGCAGCCTAGATAAATAAATAGTCACTTTACATATCGTCGTTCATATTGCGAAATGTCTAAAAAATTTATTCTGTCACACGTGCAAGACATCGTAATCAACTTCTTATCGTGTCGGTGACAAAACCAATTAGATTTTACTGGACCAGAACTCGGCCACGCGCACTCCAGCGTCTGTGGCCTCCAGCAAGTCCTCTCGAGTGCATGTGGACGGGCACATGGGACACACAGATGGCTGATTCGGTCGGTCGGTCTGATTAGCTGTGTATACTATTACGGCTTCATTTTCTTCTAATTTACTAATTTTCATACTGTTTCTATGAAACAACTAAAATCGTATTTTTTGACATGTGAAATTTTGCAATATGGACGATACTGACAATGTTTTGTAATGTAAATAAAGGAATGTATTTTGTGTAAATAGATTTAAGTTACTTTTGCTTACAGGGGGTCAATGGTAATTTGGTGACTCCAGGGATGTACCGAGGTTTAATATATTCATCGCATAAATCGGAACATGAAAACTCACGATTTAACGAATGATATTTATTGCTCTTGGGAAGTTTTTGGCATCAAATGTTTTAATTTCATGAATGTTATTTATGTAATTAACTTACATAGGTATACTCATCATAAGTAATACAAATTTTACATGGAAATTATCTGTATAAAAAGGAGTTTTAAGCTTGTAAATCTTGTAAATATGTACCTAAAATGTTTTAGACACATTCCTTTTGTTACAATGTTGTTGATAGTAACTGGCTTTGGAATATCTTTTGGAGTTTCAAAATTACAGTATTTTAACTGGATATTTTTTAACTAAACTTAAAGCAAGAAATGCTTAATACTTTTAGATACAGTTTCAAACCGCAATTCGAAAAGACTAGAGTAGCGGCTCCCGAACTTTTAAGAGTGTGGTTCATTAACTCACCTCTTTTGTTTTGCATATCAAAATTTCTTATTGAAGGTTTGACTCCACTTCAAGTTTCGTAAGGTATCGTCACTGCCTTATTATATTAATCCAAAATAAAATTTGTAGCTGAGGAATCATTAAACAGTAAAATTACAAAATTCAGTGACATATGTGATCCGCGGAACTTCAGTGACTCTTCCACAGAATTCTTTAGTTGTGGAATTCACTTTAGGAGTTGGTGGACTAGAGCCGTCACACTAGTGGCCGGTTTCTGAATTGAGAATTTCGCTAAGTAAATGGTTAACACTAGTGCTGCCTTTTCAAATTTCTCAGAAAAGAGCGTGACAGAATGTTACTTAAGTATTTACTTAGTGAATTTCTCAATTCAGAAACCGGCCCTGGTTCTACCACCATTAACCTCGCTCATTTTTTAATGAATGAATGATCCCACTATTAATTTGTCCCAGTATTTCTTAGAAGTGGGGTAGATGGCAAAGCATGTAAGTATACATCTTGGACACCATTTTCAGTCACAAATTCATTGTTTTATGTTAAAAACACACCCATAATCCTTTCTTTGTAAAGTAAGATGAGGCTTCTTTAGAGGTAGCACATCATAATTTCATCTGAATTCATCAGTAATTATTAATTAATAGTTTTCTTATGTATCTTAATTTATTAATCAAATGTTTTATAATTCACTGACTCAGTTTACGACTATAAATATTAAGAAAAATGTTCTGGTCAATGTTCCACTCCTAATAATGTATCTGATCTAGAGTCTAGGTTAGTTGTATAAATAAAGTGGCAATGTAATTTAATTATGCTAAAATATTAATGTATATAGGAAAGAACGGTGCAGCTTGTTCAGTTGTACAGTTAAGGAGAATGTTGAGGTCATGTATATTTTATTCAGATTTCCTGTGAAGATTTAATATGAGTGTTTTACTGCAAGCTTCTGAATCGAGAATTTCATTGAGTGTTATTCCGTCAGATTTCTCAAAACATAAAAGACGGAATGATGCCCAAGTAGTACCCACTTGTTGAAATTCTCAATTCAGAAACAGGCAGTTATGTAAGATCTTTATTTTAAAATCTGTAGCAATAACTTAATTGTTAAATATGCAAGACACTCATATTGTTGTATCAATGATGCTAAATTTGGATATAGACAAGACTACTGAGATTTCAAAATGATTAGGTTAGTTGCATTTGCCAAAATAAATTCTCCCATCACTGATTTTGTGTTTTTTTTTTCTGATCACCAGTTAATAACAAAGAAATCAAGAGTTGAGGTAGAAAATATTTAATTCTATGATACATGTCCAGCCAAAATACTGGCTATATTATTACACATAGATTTTATTTCCTCATCATTTAGGTACTCCGATCCTAAGATAGCATTACCAACAGCTATAGTTTCCCTCATAGTCTTTGCTTTGATCCAGATCCTACCATTCATTCCGGCCGCTATTTCAAATGGCCATTCATTCTTTATAGACTCTATTAGGGGGCAATTAGGGCTCAAAATTTTTCTTATCAAATTCAGTGAGCACTTGAACACAAATCCATCACTTAGGACTCCTAAACGGCCTTTCTTTCCGTGTGAGTCAACACAAATAAGTTCTGGCTCCATGTCTTTGCTTGCAACTAGCATTTTCGCGTAGACTACGTCTCCGACGGCCACGTCAGGCCTATTTTTCTTCGTAGCACCTTCGAAGGACAAGTAGGACAGTGAAGCAGAGCAGCTACCGCCAACATCCACTCTGAAGATATCTCCTGCTTTTTGCACGACGAGTCCGATAACATTCTCGCCCCTAGCGGGTACGTAGCGCTTCTGATAGCTATCTATCCAGTAGGTATTCGGGTTTCGCTTGCGTAGGACACCAGCTTTCGTCATGAGAACTTTGTCCAGGTCCTTGCGAAGTCCAGGACCTAAGATAACCTTGTTTTTTTCACCGATTGCTGTGATTTCGTCACAGTAGTCGCCTGGGAGGACTACGTCTCCGATAGATACTTTCATGGTAGGGAGTTTCGATAGTTTCTTTGAAGATTTTACTACAATTTAGACTATACTTTTAGTATAACCCGACTTTTTCGTTAGTTTGATAACAGAATAAGAGGATGAGGAATGAGGATCCTTCCTTCCTGTCATGTCACTGTCATTTATTTCTACCCGACTGCGGTAAAAGGGTTATGATTTTAGCAGTCTAGTACGTATGTAAATATACAATGTGTTAGGCCGGTCACGTACAGTCGGAATATCGATTCAGAATTCCGTAAATACATCACAAACATGCGTTCATTATAGTTCAGAATAGCAAGGCTCAGTTGAGAAACGCTAGCTATTGAGTTCAGACCTTTTTTCAGCGATTGCGATTGCATTGTTCTTGCTATGAAGAAGAAAATACATTGCGAGTAGAATGAGTAAATCTCAATCATAGAGATCTAAATGAACCAGGGGCCTAATTACGCGCACTAAATCCTGAGCAATTCCAATCGTCTAACTGTCAAATTCTATACTAATTTGACAGTTCGACGATTGGAATCGCTCAGGATTTAGTGCGCGTAATATAGGAGCTGATCATCTCGAAAAATGGATCTAGTGTTTAACCTTAACCGAAATTTAAAGTAGGGTTTGATATTTCTTCAATTATCGAGATGAATAATTCTAATAATCTCGGATTAGGAAACAACTTGATAAGACATTATTGCTTCCCCCATTTAAACAATTTCTATCAACGTTTCGTTTTGTTTACATTATAGTCTGCACTAATCTTTTCGGCGGTAACGTGAACATAGTCACAGATGGTTTGCACAACGCTTACTGTCTACAGTGTATGTGTGAGTAATTGGCTAATAGTAATTTATCTATAGTCCACACAGATCATTTTGGCGGTAACGTGAACATAGTCACAGATCGTTTGCACATCGCTTACTATCTTTACAGTATATGTGTGAGTAATTGACGTAGTGTGATGCGTAGTAAATTACTATTAGTCAATTACTAAAGTAGTCATTTACTCGTACATACACACACGATCTGTGACTATGTTCACGTTACCGCCAAAAAGATCTGTGCCGACTACACGCTAAAGCTAAATAAAATGAAGTATACGTAGTGGAGCGAGCGAACTTCGCGACGCGACCGATTAATCGCGACAACCGAGAGGCGAGCGAGAGAGAACGAGACTAAAGCATGAGTTAGAATAACAGAGAGCATTAACCGAACATGGGATGAGGCCGAGGAATTCTGACAACTGGGGTGCGAGCGAGAGTTCGGAAGTGATTGCATGAGTTAGAATGAGAAGGAAATTGTATCGCGCGTACTACTCGTGACTAGCTACTCAAATTAACTCGCAAATACATAAGATACAAGTGTATGATCATAAAATAGTTTGACTCATGAGTTACGGATCATCATCATCATCAGCCATCCGACGCCCACTGCAAGACATAGGCCTCCTTCATTGTTTTCACAACCATGAGGGGTTTTGCCATAATCGCCACGCTTGGCAGGCGGGTTGGCAATCGCAGTATGCGTGCGGTTGGAATTTTAGGAAGACGCTGCTGCCCGTCTCCTGGTAATTGATTTCCTTAGTCGCCTTCTACGACATCCACGGAAGGATATGGAGTGACGCTATTCTTAATTAATCCGGCGCCACATATATAATTGCTCTTGAAGCTTTAAAGGTATTAGGTATATAGATTATCTATGAACGGTTTTTTTCCGTAGTCAGGTAAATTTATTAATTTTTTTTATTACCTGCATGAGTCCACAGAGTAACAAAATTATTAGGGTTTATTTTACTGCCTTGCGTCCACTCTAGCGAAAATCTTTGCTCCGATGGACGCGCCAAATACGAATAAAATACTTGACTCTATCCGAAACGTTCATAATAATATTAAATGCAATGAACCTAGTTCCACGATCTCGCTGCCTTTTACCACACAGTGGGTTGGTGGAGCATGGGTTTACCCTTGTGCAACCTTGATTAAGATGCGTGCAAGTCGTTAAGCGGTGGTGCCGACACGCAAACACCTGTGTCTAAATGTAAATTCTGTACATATTCTGTAACATAAATAAAAAATAAACTGTCACAACAAAACGACTGTCATCCGACTGTCCCCACGTGTTTGTTTTGATTTCGCGTGCCTACAAAAAGAGCGATTTTCAGTTTAGTTTAACTAGAAAACTACTTTAAAATGCCGGCTACAATACAAAACGATCTATTAGTTTACAAGGGTAGTAATTTCTTCCGGCAAAGACTTCTTCTATCCACTTTGAGTGGGCGAACTATCAAGATAGAAGAAATCCGAAGCTCTCACGACGATCCTGGCTTGAAGGAGTACGAAGTGAACTTGATACGGCTGCTGGATAAAGTGACGAATGGCACGAGGGTTGAGCTGAGTGAAACCGGCACCTCGCTTTATTTCCAGCCAGGAATATTGATCGGCGGACAAATTAGTCACGACTGCTGCCCACAAAGGGGTATAGGTTAGTCTCTGTTATTTTATACTTAAATCTATGTGAACAAATTTGTGTAGAAAGAAAATTTTCATTGATTTATTGAATTTTTGTTAATAAATGTACAATAAAGAATATTCTATTTATCTACCTATCTATCAAGCCAAAGTCTATCGTAAAGTATCGTAAGTCTATTAAAATCCGCACCTATAGCCAATGCTGTTACCAACTAAGCTATCAGGCTTCGCCTCGATTCAGCAAACTTCTCTTTCCATGTTTATCCCAGTTTTTAAGTGATGTCGAGTGCCATCTAGGACTAATGTTGAAAATCAATCAAAAACACAATTAATATAAAGGTGTTGGATAGCTTTAAAAAAGTATAAGCCCCATTTAAAATTAATGTATGTAAAAATATTAGTCCGTCTTGCAGAAATAAATAAAATTATTATTATTATGTGATGTGCAGCTCCGCATTGCATTGCATCTTTATTTTTGCCCTGAAGCTCCCGCACTGATCTCAGGATCTCATGCAGGCATCACCCAGCATCACTGTGGTTTAGTTTTGGGAGTGAGATATCTTGGAGGAGTTGACACTTTTGACATCAAAGAAGAAAAAAAGTATAGTAATGTTTCTCTTCTTCTCCAGGCTACTACCTAGAAGTCCTATTAGCCCTAGGCCTGTTCTGCAAGGAGCCTCTCAACTGCGTACTGCGCGGGGTAACGCACAGCGAGCTGGATGTCTCCGTGGATAAGATCAAGGCTGCTGCACTGCCTGTTCTACTCAAGTTTATACTGGTTGACGATGGACTGGAGCTGAAGGTTGTGAGGAGAGGTGAGGCTAGTTGATGGCTGGTTGGTAGATATTTTTTTTCCCGTTGTGGCGATGGCGCTAGTGTTACTTACTCCCTGGAGCCCCTTCAGCAGAATTTATAAGGTTTTTAGAAAGCAAACAGTCACTAGCTTAGAGATTGTGAAATAGGACCAAAGATTTAAAAAGTTTGTCCTGTATTTCCATTACAATAAAAGCTACAAATTTTGTACATTTCAATAATATCACCAGTTTTATCAAAATATAAATATTCCACTTGTATGTAAAAGTGATTTGCTAATGTTTTCCAATGGAAGCAAATTATGGTTGGAATGGAATATAAAAAAAATTTAGGATACACTCTTGATCAATCCATCGTCAGTTGCATGGAAGAAATTGCTATAAGCAAGAAGGCCGCTTATGTTGCATCATAAACTCACGCTTGTACCCCAGGGGGGTAATCAGAGATCAATTGATAAAAAAATTATAGCTATCTGTTTGAATTTTTACGTTTCATCCAAAAGTCATGGAATGATCTCCACACCCATAAAATAGGGTTTGCTTCACGCATTCAAATAAATAAATATTTGTGGAGTTTTTTTGTAAAAAAATCGTCCCATAATGTGCGGAAATTGCAACTATGTTTTCGCGAATAAACCATGTTTACACAAAACAAACTTGAACTCAAAACACAGGCGCGCCACCGTTGGGCGGCGGCGAGGTGGTGTTCCGCTGCCCGGTGCGGCGCCAGCTGCGCCCGCTGCAGTGCGGCAAGTGGGGGCTGGTCAAGCGCGTGCGTGGCGTCGTGTACGCGCTTCGAGTGTCCCCCACCATGGCTAACCGAGTCGTGGAGGCCGCTAAGGGGGTGAGAACCTACGTAATATGCTCCTGTCTGCAACTAGACTAGATCGGCGAAGACTCGCGCCATCCTGCTCTCATCCGCAGCGTGAGCGCAGAGCTGTGCATGTCTAAAGAAAAGCTTTTCTCGAGGCGTGCATGTAAATGAATAGTCCTGGCCTCGGCTGTGGAGGCTGCTAAGGGGGTAAGGACTCAAACAAATTACGAGAGTGTGGCTCACTTCCTCGGGCACCAACTGTAGACGCTTTAGTGAAGTGCAGCAAATGATGGCTGGTCATTCGCGTGCGCGGCGTCATGACGCGCTTCGGGTGTCCCCCACCATTGCTGACCGAGTCGTGGAGGCTGCTAAGGGGGTAAGAACCTTTGTATTATGCTGACTGCTTGCATCGACAAGCCTGTTCCGTCGGGAGCGCTTGGCATGCACCCTCGAGAAAGGCGAGAGTGGAAAGTCTCCCGCCATCATGCTCTCATCCACTGCGTGAGATACATGTCTCAGAAAAGAAAAAGCTTTACTCAAAGCGTTTTCATCTACGAATACACCTATGAGGGAAAAAGTAAGTCACCATTGTTAGCTTACCCAATGTGCATTAGTTAAGATTTTCTGCCTCTAAATCAACCCCGAAATTTTCTTGCTAGACTATTTTACAACACCAGCAAGAGTCCCATGTCTCTTTAAAAGTTCCTAGCTTTATTGACAAGTCCTTCAATCCATTCCTTTCTCAGGTGATGCTGCAATTCATCCCGGACGTGTACATAAACACGGACCAGTGTCGCGGCGCCAACGCCGGCAAGAGTCCGGGGTTCGGCGTCAGTTTGGTCGCCGAGACGAACGAGAAGACCTTCTATTGCGCTGAGGCGGTGAGAAAACAATGGATTTACCTACAACACGGTCACAATATCTGTGCACCCCGCTGGAATTCGATTGCCCTCCCGCTTCTCCCTTCACCAGGCTACGTTCGCCCTGTCGCATGAGTAGCTGACTACGGTTAGCACTTTCGTTGCCTAACGCATCTTGATAATTTGGTTTATTTATTTTACACGCCGTACCACAGCGTCGATGTTACGTTATAGAGTCAGGAGTTATATCTGTATGTCTATCTGCTCCCGTGCTCCAAGCAATAAAAAACCGGCCAAGTGCGTATCAGGCCACGCGCAGTGTAGGGCTCCGTAGAGGAAGGGGTTTTTTACCTGCCTTATAGTACAACAACTTCATTAAAGTAATATGTATGGCATTTTCCTTTTATAATTTGGTCGCCTATGCGTGATAGTTTTCCTTTTAAGTTCATTATATGTGCCCGGATTTTTTTTTAATATTTCATTCTACCGTTTTCTCGGCGTGATTTAATGTATATCTATGCCAAATTTCAGCTTTCTAGTACTTGTAGTCTCTGTGCTAAGCCGCGGACAGACAGACGGACAGACACACAGACAGACAGACGGACAGACACACAGACAGACAGACGGACGGACATGGCGAAACTATGGAACCATAAAAATAGCAAAGGGCTAGATAAAAAGTACCCGAAACCCTGCTGCGTGCATGGAACGACTATTAAATGTTGATGGAGCGCCTGGATCGTGGCAAGTGGCAAACCCTGGTCTCTGCCAACCCTCCAGGATACGGAGGGGCGTTTTTGTTTTTGTAAAATCTTTTATATCTTTCGTTATTCTCGCTAAAACTCGAGAACGGCTTCGAGCCGTTGGCTATTATTTTTTTATTTGGCTAATATTTTTTTAATTATTTGTGGAGGTTCAACGAAAGTTTAAATGGTGAGAACAAAAGAAAAAAAGATAGATGTAGGTGATACGAAGTTCACAGAGTCGCCTAGGTAAAAATTAATAAAATCTCCCACAGAAATCAGCGGAAGCGGGTGTAGGCGAGGCCACGTTACCCGAGGACCTCGGCCGCTCATGCGCCTTGCGTCTATTGGACGAGGTGTTCCGCGGCGGCGCCGTCGATTCCAGCTTCCAGTGGCTGGTGGCGCTGTGGATGGCACTCGGACAGAAGGACGTCAGCGAGTGTGTCGTGAGTATTTAGAGATTTGATGACAAGCTAAATACGAGAAAATAATTTTAAAAAGATAATCCCGAGAAATATCCATTTTGGTGTGGCGATTATGGCAAAACCCCTCATGGCTATGAAAACCACGAAGGAGGCTTATGTCCTGCAGTGGACGTCAAATGGCTGCTGATGATGATGATGATCCATTTAAAAGTGCCTCTTTTGCTGTCACTTTTGCAAATTGTGAGTATCGCAAAATGACCCTCTAGAAAAAATTTACTTTTGCTAAATGTACCATTCCTTAAGTGCCTGTGCCATTTACCGGCCGTAAGAAGTCCATAATGTTTCTTGCCGTTTTCTTTATCAAAAACTGAGGTCGACTTGCACCAATTCCTTAAACATGGCTTGAGTAGCATTTAATTAACTCTTCATACGAAATTTAACTTAAATGCCTCTTTGAGTGACATTTGAGAAGTGCACCACTTCTATGTTTTTTACTAATTTTCATACACAGTCACAGTCTAAATATATGAAAATTAAACATACATACAGTGGCGTAACTACAGGGTGGCAGGGCTGGCAAAACGCCACGGGCCCCGCCCTGAGGGAGCCCCCGAACTATGAGGCCGCGAGCTCAGAAGTAACTTAACATTTTCAACAGAAATTTGTAACAATTATAATGTTTATATATGAGTACTTCAAATCAATTAAAGTTGGGCCATATGTACTACAACTAAAGACCATATACATATTTTTATTTTTACGGGAGGGCCCCATCCAATGAATTTGCTACGGGCCTCAGACGGTATAGTGACGTCACTGCATACATACATTACATATCATATAAACTCACGTACATGAACTTACGTCTGTATCCCAGAGATCAGGGTTTTGTCACCTGCCTCGAACCTGACAAAACTCTTTCGCTTTATCAACATGCATAAGTCGCTCCATTGATACTTTTTATTTTGCCCTTCGCTAGCACTATTCGACTGGAGATTTCCGGAGTTAGCCTCATAGCCATTGTACGTAGCAAGCGCTGAGGTATGTAAAAACCTAAGACACTAGGGTTTCCTCACGATGTTTTCCTTCACAGTTAGCGATGGTATTGCTACTATAACTTCACATACGTACGTAACTTAGAAAATGAAGTCATTGCTACATGCCGGGATTCGAACCCACGACATCCCGAATGAGAAGCCGGCGTTCTACCGCTCCGCGTCTTGCCCTTCGCTAATACGTACTCAATTTGGTCGACACATGTCCGCCTGGAGCGTAGTGACGCTAAGTAGTGTCGGTAAGTGTATCGACCCTTTTATTCACATAAATAATTAAATATTCAATAAAGATTATTCTTATCTTCATCCACTCCGTGTGTCCAAACCAACGCAACACTCTTTTTTCAATTCCGGTCACTACTGTCTTTCATTCCATAACGTGATCTGAAATGCCTGTAATTTTTATTTTCTTGTGCAGCCACAGACAACATTTAAAACTATACTCTCATTCTTAATAACAATAATTAAACAATTTAGAATGTTCTAACTTAATTCCGGAATCACCTACTTGAATTTTTGTCGGAAAACTCTGACCAGGTTTCGCTCTTGTTCGAAGATTGATTCCGGAATGTAAATGGATTGTTATTTAGGCCTTTTGTAGTTTATGTTGTGCATAATGTGTAGATCCGTTTTTCTACTGCTTCTCCTATACCATAAGGTTTGCTGGAAGAAATCTCTTACAGAGATAAGCTCGCCTTTGTACATGTAATTTCTTATGTAACGTCCTGTTAAATGTCTTGTGTGCAATAAAGTACAATAATAATAAGAATGTGTGCTTACGAAAGTGTTAGTTCCAAAATTTAGAATGTGTGAGCGAGAATTCCAGAAGTAAAAGCAGACTTAATGACTTGGCAATTTTGTTCCTAGGTGGGCCCATTGTCAGACTACACGATCAGTTTTCTGCAGCACCTAAAAGAGCTTTTCGGAGTGATGTTCAAGCTGGAAGTGCTACGAGGAGATGATGAAGACGAGGACGCGGAGTTTGCGCCCGCGCAGAAGGTCAAGATGACGTGCGTCGGTATAGGCTATGTCAATATTAGTAAACGGACGTTGTAAAGGGTTCTAGTGTTTCATTTGTGATTGTATTGTGTGGAAGTTATTATTATTATTTTTGGAGGTCTAGACCGGGATAGCAGGTACGTGACTGAGTATACAGGGTTATTTATAAATGCGCTATTCCTGGAACGTGTCGGTTAGGGCTTGTCATTTTCAACGACTTTTGTACTACGTCTTTTTGAAAATTAGTTGCTCATTAATTTAAAAAAAATATATTTTTTACGGTTTTTTGCATGTAGCGCCACTGTTTCATAGAACCATATGTGTTTTGAGCACATCCATAAAACACTCATGACTAACATTTGTAAATGAGTAAGTCTTTGTCACATGGTCAAAACAACGAAGTAGTGAGCGGGAAAAATTAATACGAGGTAAGTATATTTCAATTTTTTATTGCTTAAAATATTCTTACAAATACAAATGTTATTTCCTACAAAATACAGTTGTTCAAATTCCTCCGAGTTATCTGATATATCTGTAAGTCATTTCAACAGCCTGTAAATCAAACTCAATAATTAAGGCACATTACGAAAAACCAGTTATTTCAGTTAGGTATTTCTGAACATACTAAAAGATACAAATAGTACAGTTTTAGAGTTAGCAGTGCATTTTTCAATAAATTTCCTATAATATTAGATAAGAAATAATATTTGACTTAGATCAATATAATTAATTACACAACTAGAGAAGCTTAAGGAGAAAATATAAATAAGTTTTTTTCTTTCAGTCATCTTTAATCTTAAGTGACATATTTTAAAAGTTTTTTTTAGGTAGTAAAGGTTTTCCCCATTGAAATTTGAGTAGGTAGGTATCACAAACGTAGCATACATGTTCATTATATTCTAACATGTTTATTATTCTTTTTTACATAAACAGCCCCCTGAAATTAGAGAATTTTCACATACTACTAATCATCTCTATCACGAGTTGGTAATAATGGTTTAGTTGAACAAGTTGCCACTTGCCACTTGTGTTAATCCACATATGAACAAGTAGACTGCTGGGCAATGTACCTAGAATTGTCATAATAAACTATAAATTGTAGTTTTATGAAACTCGGCCCAAGTTTGTCTGCAACAGAAATCACGCTGGAACACGAGGAATTCATTGGCGGCAATTCGGGTGCCGTTGACAAAAGGGGCCGATTCTGAAGTGTAATCTCCGATACTGTGTGTATACCCGATGATGCAGGCAATGTCGGATATAGACCAACCAAACGAACGCGAAAGTGAATGTAAGGTGGAATAAATGAATCAATTCTCACCATCTGAGGTACTCAAAATTGCCGGATTAAAAAATTGGTAGGTTGTACGCAGGACTACATAGGGTACTCTTAAACAAGTAGTCACGTTTTTTGTTTTTGAAATAACCATTATTTTACAGAAGGTCAGAATCGGCCCCGTTACATCACATCTCTACGTAGCATCTGTTTTTGAAATAATATTTAAATTGGGTATAGAACGTCGGAATCGGCCCCGTTACATCACAAATCTCTACGTCCCACCTGTTTTTGAAATAATCAAAAATTTAGAAACAATTGACGAATTTCACTTTATTTTTTTATTTTTGCACTCTCTAATTGCCTACGACATCAGAACGTCGGAATCGGCCACGCAACATCACAGCCCCTACTTCTCGTCGCAGCCCAGGCCGGCGGACCAGTTGCAGATGCCGCCCACGGGGTCGAAGCTCAGTCCCTCGGGGCAGACGTACTGCCAGCCGATGATGGCGCCGCTCTCCATGCGCGCGCACGAGATGAACTTCTTGCACGAGCTCGGGTGCGGGAAGTTGCCGATGTCCAGGCACTCGATGTTTCCTGGGGGGGTTAAAAAAACAATCGGTCGGGAGACAGGCTCGAACCTGCGCGTCTTCTGGTTTCGGGACCGCCCGATTTGCACCTGAGCTATCACAACGTTGTAGATGATGGTGAAATTCATTGCCTAAAAACACGGATAAAACGTACGTTTTCTAACAATGAAACCTAGCTAGATCGATCGGAGCCGTTTCCAAGATTCAGATTATATATTTTATATGCAAGAATTGCTCGTTTAAAAATATTAGATAGATAGATTTGAACGCTTTCACCGCTGAGATCGATCTCGAGTCAAGGTGCTGCTTTGCTCACACAGACAGACAGACGGACGGACATGGCGAAACTATGGAACCATAAAAATAGCAAAGGGCTAGATAAAAAGTACCCGAAACCCTGCTGCGTGCATGGAACGACTATTAAATGTTGATGGAGCGCCTGGATCGTGGCAAGTGGCAAACCCTGGTCTCTGCCAACCCTCCAGGATACGGAGGGGCGTTTTTGTTTTTGTAAAATCTTTTATATCTTTCGTTATTCTCGCTAAAACTCGAGAACGGCTTCGAGCCGTTGGCTATTATTTTTTTATTTGGCTAATATTTTTTTAATTATTTGTGGAGGTTCAACGAAAGTTTAAATGGTGAGAACAAAAGAAAAAAAGATAGATGTAGGTGATACGAAGTTCACAGAGTCGCCTAGGTAAAAATTAATAAAATCTCCCACAGAAATCAGCGGAAGCGGGTGTAGGCGAGGCCACGTTACCCGAGGACCTCGGCCGCTCATGCGCCTTGCGTCTATTGGACGAGGTGTTCCGCGGCGGCGCCGTCGATTCCAGCTTCCAGTGGCTGGTGGCGCTGTGGATGGCACTCGGACAGAAGGACGTCAGCGAGTGTGTCGTGAGTATTTAGAGATTTGATGACAAGCTAAATACGAGAAAATAATTTTAAAAAGATAATCCCGAGAAATATCCATTTTGGTGTGGCGATTATGGCAAAACCCCTCATGGCTATGAAAACCACGAAGGAGGCTTATGTCCTGCAGTGGACGTCAAATGGCTGCTGATGATGATGATGATCCATTTAAAAGTGCCTCTTTTGCTGTCACTTTTGCAAATTGTGAGTATCGCAAAATGACCCTCTAGAAAAAATTTACTTTTGCTAAATGTACCATTCCTTAAGTGCCTGTGCCATTTACCGGCCGTAAGAAGTCCATAATGTTTCTTGCCGTTTTCTTTATCAAAAACTGAGGTCGACTTGCACCAATTCCTTAAACATGGCTTGAGTAGCATTTAATTAACTCTTCATACGAAATTTAACTTAAATGCCTCTTTGAGTGACATTTGAGAAGTGCACCACTTCTATGTTTTTTACTAATTTTCATACACAGTCACAGTCTAAATATATGAAAATTAAACATACATACAGTGGCGTAACTACAGGGTGGCAGGGCTGGCAAAACGCCACGGGCCCCGCCCTGAGGGAGCCCCCGAACTATGAGGCCGCGAGCTCAGAAGTAACTTAACATTTTCAACAGAAATTTGTAACAATTATAATGTTTATATATGAGTACTTCAAATCAATTAAAGTTGGGCCATATGTACTACAACTAAAGACCATATACATATTTTTATTTTTACGGGAGGGCCCCATCCAATGAATTTGCTACGGGCCTCAGACGGTATAGTGACGTCACTGCATACATACATTACATATCATATAAACTCACGTACATGAACTTACGTCTGTATCCCAGAGATCAGGGTTTTGTCACCTGCCTCGAACCTGACAAAACTCTTTCGCTTTATCAACATGCATAAGTCGCTCCATTGATACTTTTTATTTTGCCCTTCGCTAGCACTATTCGACTGGAGATTTCCGGAGTTAGCCTCATAGCCATTGTACGTAGCAAGCGCTGAGGTATGTAAAAACCTAAGACACTAGGGTTTCCTCACGATGTTTTCCTTCACAGTTAGCGATGGTATTGCTACTATAACTTCACATACGTACGTAACTTAGAAAATGAAGTCATTGCTACATGCCGGGATTCGAACCCACGACATCCCGAATGAGAAGCCGGCGTTCTACCGCTCCGCGTCTTGCCCTTCGCTAATACGTACTCAATTTGGTCGACACATGTCCGCCTGGAGCGTAGTGACGCTAAGTAGTGTCGGTAAGTGTATCGACCCTTTTATTCACATAAATAATTAAATATTCAATAAAGATTATTCTTATCTTCATCCACTCCGTGTGTCCAAACCAACGCAACACTCTTTTTTCAATTCCGGTCACTACTGTCTTTCATTCCATAACGTGATCTGAAATGCCTGTAATTTTTATTTTCTTGTGCAGCCACAGACAACATTTAAAACTATACTCTCATTCTTAATAACAATAATTAAACAATTTAGAATGTTCTAACTTAATTCCGGAATCACCTACTTGAATTTTTTTCGGAAAACTCTGACCAGGTTTCGCTCTTGTTCGAAGATTGATTCCGGAATGTAAATGGATTGTTATTTAGGCCTTTTGTAGTTTATGTTGTGCATAATGTGTAGATCCGTTTTTCTACTGCTTCTCCTATACCATAAGGTTTGCTGGAAGAAATCTCTTACAGAGATAAGCTCGCCTTTGTACATGTAATTTCTTATGTAACGTCCTGTTAAATGTCTTGTGTGCAATAAAGTACAATAATAATAAGAATGTGTGCTTACGAAAGTGTTAGTTCCAAAATTTAGAATGTGTGAGCGAGAATTCCAGAAGTAAAAGCAGACTTAATGACTTGGCAACTTTGTTCCTAGGTGGGCCCATTGTCAGACTACACGATCAGTTTTCTGCAGCACCTAAAAGAGCTTTTCGGAGTGATGTTCAAGCTGGAAGTGCTACGAGGAGATGATGAAGACGAGGACGCGGAGTTTGCGCCCGCGCAGAAGGTCAAGATGACGTGCGTCGGTATAGGCTATGTCAATATTAGTAAACGGACGTTGTAAAGGGTTCTAGTGTTTCATTTGTGATTGTATTGTGTGGAAGTTATTATTATTATTTTTGGAGGTCTAGACCGGGATAGCAGGTACGTGACTGAGTATACAGGGTTATTTATAAATGCGCTATTCCTGGAACGTGTCGGTTAGGGCTTGTCATTTTCAACGACTTTTGTACTACGTCTTTTTGAAAATTAGTTGCTCAATAATTTAAAAAAAATATATTTTTTACGGTTTTTTGCATGTAGCGCCACTGTTTCATAGAACCATATGTGTTTTGAGCACATCCATAAAACACTCATGACTAACATTTGTAAATGAGTAAGTCTTTGTCACATGGTCAAAACAACGAAGTAGTGAGCGGGAAAAATTAATACGAGGTAAGTATATTTCAATTTTTTATTGCTTAAAATATTCTTACAAATACAAATGTTATATCCTACAAAATACAGTTGTTCAAATTCCTCCAGAGTTATCTGATATATCTGTAAGTCATTTCAACAGCCTGTAAATCAAACTCAATAATTAAGGCACATTACGAAAAACCAGTTATTTCAGTTAGGTATTTCTGAACATACTAAAAGATACAAATAGTACAGTTTTAGAGTTAGCAGTGCATTTTTCAATAAATTTCCTATAATATTAGATAAGAAATAATATTTGACTTAGATCAATATAATTAATTACACAACTAGAGAAGCTTAAGGAGAAAATATAAATAAGTTTTTTTCTTTCAGTCATCTTTAATCTTAAGTGACATATTTTAAAAGTTTTTTTTAGGTAGTAAAGGTTTTCCCCATTGAAATTTGAGTAGGTAGGTATCACAAACGTAGCATACATGTTCATTATATTCTAACATGTTTATTATTATTTTTTACATAAACAGCCCCCTGAAATTAGAGAATTTTCACATACTACTAATCATCTCTATCACGAGTTGGTAATAATGGTTTAGTTGAACAAGTTGCCACTTGCCACTTGTGTTAATCCACATATGAACAAGTAGACTGCTGGGCAATGTACCTAGAATTGTCATAATAAACTATAAATTGTAGTTTTATGAAACTCGGCCCAAGTTTGTCTGCAACAGAAATCACGCTGGAACACGAGGAATTCATTGGCGGCAATTCGGGTGCCGTTGACAAAAGGGGCCGATTCTGAAGTGTAATCTCCGATACTGTGTGTATACCCGATGATGCAGGCAATGTCGGATATAGACCAACCAAACGAACGCGAAAGTGAATGTAAGGTGGAATAAATGAATCAATTCTCACCATCTGAGGTACTCAAAATTGCCGGATTAAAAAATTGGTAGGTTGTACGCAGGGTACATAGGGTACTCTTAAACAAGTAGTCACGTTTTTTGTTTTTGAAATAACCATTATTTTACAGAAGGTCAGAATCGGCCCCGTTACATCACATCTCTACGTAGCATCTGTTTTTGAAATAATATTTAAATTGGGTATAGAACGTCGGAATCGGCCCCGTTACATCAGAAATCTCTACGTCCCACCTGTTTTTGAAATAATCAAAAATTTAGAAACAATTGACGAATTTCACTTTATTTTTTCACTCTCTAATTGCCTACGACATCAGAACGTCGGAATCGGCCACGCAACATCACAGCCCCTACTTCTCGTCGCAGCCCAGGCCGGCGGACCAGTTGCAGATGCCGCCCACGGGGTCGAAGCTCAGTCCCTCGGGGCAGACGTACTGCCAGCCGATGATGGCGCCGCTCTCCATGCGCGCGCACGAGATGAACTTCTTGCACGAGCTCGGGTGCGGGAAGTTGCCGATGTCCAGGCACTCGATGTTTCCTGGGGGGGTTAAAAAAACAATCGGTCTGGAGACAGGCTCGAACCTGCGCGTCTTCTGGTTTCGGGACCGCCCGATTTGCACCTGAGCTATCACAACGTTGTAGATGATGGTGAAATTCATTGCCTAAAAACACGGATAAAACGTACCTACGTTTTCTAACAATGAAACCTAGCTAGATCGATCGGAGCCGTTTCCAAGATTCAGATTATATATTTTATATGCAAGAATTGCTCGTTTAAAAATATTAGATAGATAGATTTGAACGCTTTCACCGCTGAGATCGATCTCGAGTCAAGGTGCTGCTTTGCTCAGTATTTTGATGCACGTACCTTTGCCGTGTACGATGACCTTGGTATCCTCGTACTTTTGCACGAGCCTCTCCCGGCTGTCGTCGTAGTAGTCGTAATTGTCTATGGGCCGGTACGTGAGGCCCGGCGCCGGCTCCGGCTTGCCCACCTACACGGGACACAAGAGAAAGGTTTCAGGGGCTTTGCAGTCAACACGCGTGCCCACTCAGGGTTCCTCACTATGTTTTTCACAAATGTACGTATTTTAGAAAACCAAATTTGGGATTCGAACCCACGACCTCCCGAATGTGAGGCCTTATGGCCCTTAAGACTATGACTTAGCGGTTGTAGCGCAGTAAAAAATATGAAAATCCAATTCGTACCTACATAAACTCACACCCGTAACCCGGGGGGTAAGCAGAGACCAGGGTTTGCCACTGACAAAACTATTTCGCAACAACAAAATCAAATTCAGCAACTTTTGTAACGTGGAAACTGTGACTTAACGAAATTAAAAATAGTCCATTTCAAGCAAGATCTATATTGTTATTAAGAAAAAAATTACAAGAAGGCGCATTTGTGAAAAATTTAACTTTTGAGTAGCAACTGGTGGTCGGCAGAAAATACAAGATTAATCTAATCTAAATAATAAAATTACGCAGCAGAAAATGCTAAATTGCTGAATTGAAATTAAATTTTTATTCAGAAAATGGAAAATTGCTGAATTGAAATTAAATTTTAATTTGCTGACCACGTGTTACTGCTAATTTATTCTGCTGACCACAAAACGAATTTATTTACCACTTGATGATGCTTATTTACTTATTCTGCTGACCAAAACGAATTAATTTACCACTTGTTGCTGCTTATTTATTTATTCTACTGATCAAAACGAATTTATTTACCACTCGTTGCTGCTTAGTTATTTATACTGCTGACCAAAAAAAATATTAAGCACAAACCAATACGTATACCTGTTTCAATACGTGGTTGGGCCAGCAACACTGAAGGATGGCCAAACCACATGTTGGCCAGCCATAACAGAGTCAGAGTTATTGGCAGTAAATAGGTAGTCCACTTACCTTTTCGAAAGGCTTCCTCTCTGCCACTCTCCTTGGCTTGAGCGAGGTGGCGGCCACAGCCGCGGCGGTGGGGCGGACGGTGGTGGAGATCTTGCGGTAGACCGTCTTCTTTGGCAGCTTCTTGGTGGCCGGAGATGGCGTGGTGGTCACCGGGGAGAGGTATTGGTATTCATCTGGAAGAGAGGTTGTGGTTAGTTTCAGTCTATCAATAAGCTCAGCCTTAAGGCCTAAGCCTCATATCCCTTTAATGAGTTCGTTGTGTCAGACTCGACAAATATTTTCATCGCACAAAATCATTTATCATCAATCAAATGCATCACCAAATTAAACCCATTTCAGCCCAGTGATTTGGGCAAATTGACGTCGTGAATACAAATCCAGATATTAGACCAATGCAAAGGCATTTGGCTGTCAAATCTTATGATTTTTTATTCTACAGATCGCTGACCTACATATGTATAGGTAGGTAAGTCTTCTACAGATGTAGCTGTTAAAAAATTTTGAAATTAATATTACTTACCATCATAAGTCTTCGTAACCGGCGACTCCAACAGATATTCCCTCGTGAAGTACGACGGCTCACGACTCGGTCCCCCGTTCGTATAGCCGTAGTCCTCTACAGGCGCCCCGGCGTACTTATTACTGGACTCCAAATACCTAGCCGTGGACGGGCCGAGGGCTGGAGGTATGGAAAAGCCAGCTGTCGTGAATCCGGAGGGCTGTCTTGAGTCTGAAGTCGTAAATCCAGGTTTCAGAGATCCAGACAGGTATCCAGACACGGGAATCAGGGTGCTGGAGTATGCTGGGATTTTCGGGAATTCGGATACTGGTATACTAGTGCTGGAATATCCAGGAGTTGGGCTCGAGAGCCCTTGGCTTCCAACAAAGGATGTCGATCTGTAGAACGGTGTACTGCTGGAGTATATGGGGTTTGGTGTGCTAGGGTAGCCGGTTATTTTCCGTGCAGTGAAGTCTTCTTCAAATACGGTCGTGTATTCGGGATTGTTTTGTTGGTATTGTTGAGTGGTCGCGTAGGAGTTGGTGGGTTTTTTCTTTGGCTTGGGCTCATCTTCGTAGTCTGAAGGGCTGGGCGGCGGCAGTGGTGCCGCGAGCAGCTGGTGGGCTGCTATGGCCACTGCTGTTTCGGCACTGTAATCTGTGAGAAGAAAGTTATACGGTAAATGGTATAGCTTGGTTCTCTTAAATTACTGTTACAGTCTTTATAGTCAACAGCAGATCAAACTTTATATTTTGGATGCAACGTCGCCCGTAACGAAACTGACTAGAGAGAAGAAAGAAGAAAGAAAGAAATACAACTAACAAGCCACATCACAGAAACAAAAAAAACAGGTAAGTAACATAATATGCACAACAGAAAAAAAACTAAATACCTACACAACAGACAAAACAAACAAATAAAACAAGACCATAGATGTAGCCTGTGGTGTGTTTAAGTTGCCACAAAAGGCAGCTGACTCAGTGTTATGCTGAGGGAGTGATCCATCAGCGCTGATTTTCAGTCAGTGCCTACGGTAACTCGTAATTGAACCTACTATGGTACTAATTGTACTGCGTGTCGTGGTGAATGCACGACAGAAGGAATGCAAACAAATGAAATAATATAAATACAATAAAATAAAAAATATCGTCTTAAATAATACTCACATATTATTAATTTTAAATAAATATGTGTGAAATAAAGAGGAATACCATAATAAACTAAATCCAACGAGTAAATATAAGTGAAGTGAAATAATAAGGAGAAGAGATATAGAAAGATACACACCAAAGTAAATATATGCCCGACATTAAGAAATGGTAGCCTATGATTTAATTGATGCGATTACATAGTCGGTCATTTTAGTAAAAAGTAAAAGTCAGTCAGAGTCAGAAGTGGCGAAATATCGACCTATATTGATGTAATTGTCGACTGTACTTATGATGTGTCCGAAACGGACACGAGCGTTTGGAATTTCGGCAACAGTTTCATCACTTACCCAGCTCGTACAATAGTCATCCAATTCTGGACATATGCCCCCCCCCACCTCCCCCCTTTTTTGACCTGGGCTATCCTCATACTATCCGCAGCCAGCATCCTGCCTCTGGTCGTCAGTTCAGCGAGCTGGTGCGCGTCCTACGCTACGTTTCAGTTTTGTTTACCAATTAAATTCATCAGCCATATTGGCTCACTACCACACAGATGCCTCTCCAAAGGAGCAAATAGTCTCAGAGGGTTTCATTTTTCAGTTTTGGGTTCGAAAACATTGTATCTATTGTGACTGAGCTCAGCTATCCACCGTTTGAGTTAGGTATCTCAACTCAGCATTGATCAAAAAGAGCACTCCTTTTTAGGTACTATCAATCTTCATTCTTAAATCAACTACCATCACTTACCATCACCGGTCCCAATAGTGGTATCATCAAATTCCTCCTGACTCTTGCTCTTCTGTTTCAGCACCTCGTCCAGCTGATTCTGCTTAAAGCTGGAGCTGTACTTTTTACTCTGTCTCTTTCTATCTTCTTCCTTGCTCGAGGGGTCCTTCGCCTGTCCCTTTCTCTCCTCGTTGGTAGCCGAAGGGTTTTGGTCTATCTGGGCCTCTTTTAAGGAGGTTAAAGGTCGTCGCTGGATTTTGACGGTTTTCTTGAGTGGAGCTGTGCGCTGCTTGAGCGCTGGTTCTTCCAGTGATTCTGTGAATTATGAACACGTCAGTCTACGCTACGACAACTGGCTCTAGCTTGGTGTAGCGGTTTGATTACCATGCCGGAGGTTGTGGGTTCGACTCCGGCTGGTGGCCGCGTTAGTTAGATTTATACAAATCAAGTAGCCTCAGTCTGTATGTTTTCCATGTTTGTGAATTTTTCGATGTCCTTACACAGGGTATGCTTGTTTGCAAGAACGAACGAAGGTTTTGCTAGGTCTGCGTGTGGGTATTATGTTAGTGTTCAATCTTTGCTATAAATATAGCTCTAAGTTAATACATTAATACATGTCAGTATCAGTCATTATCCTTTTCCCGCCGAAACTATACGATCGTGCGTTAAATCGACAAAGGAATTTCAACACTAAACTAAAATGAACGCTCAGCACTGTAAATCTTGCAACAAAACAGACCATACGCGTAGAACTTCACAAAAATGTCTCAATTATTTGCCACCGATACGAAAGCGCAAGCTCTCCGCCTCTCAAGACGGTCTCGACGTGCAAGTGTACGTGGTCAAGCGCGGACTCGTCTCCGCTCTGTGTCCTCTGATGGACCCCGAAAAGAGACTCAGGCTCGTCGCCGAGATACGACGCGACGTACGTGACCTGTCCGGGCTCTATGTCGAACTCGGCATATTCATCAACTATTATCACAAACGAGTGCGTGAAACCGATCACACATGGCCCGAGAAGCCCAACATTTTGCACTTTACATACGCACTCAAAAATAAAAGCAAGAAAACTCTCCTCTCCGAATCACCTATTGTGCAGGAATATCTTCAACTGAGACGTGCAGCGGGCTCTCTCCCCTTTTACGACGCCAAATTACGAAGCTTTGTTATTCAAGAACAGGCTCACCAGTACGAGACGTGTCTCCAGACCAACGTCGAAACGCACGCATTCTCGCGTCTCAAGCGATACTTTCGCGACTATCATCAAATCCAGGACACCACTCTAGTACACGAGCAGACATACCTCGGCTTCTACAAACTGGATTTCGATTCGATACGCGACCCCGTAATACGAGACACGTGTCGGCTCATCAACTGCAAGAGCTCCTGGTGGAGCGCCCTGCCCAAGTGGATAGACATTCAGCACGAATTGGCCAGCAGAGAGCTCAAATCGTTCAACATCTTTCCTCAGCCGTTGCACCGGCACAAGAGTCTGACGTACACTTCCAGGGGTTGGCATGAGCTGCTGCTTCGAGTGGGCAAAGGCGGCGGCGTCTCGAGCGATTGGCACAAAATCCAAGATCATCGCGCCGAGCTGTGGGCGCCCTGGTTCGATAATCTCAAGAGCAATTTCGGCTGTTGCATTCAAACGGACGGCTGTAGCGTGAGTCTCTCGATGAATCGCTACGTACCCAAAACTACGACGAGTAAAGCGAAAAAATCCAAATATGAAAAAATAAAAACTACACCTAAGTGGGCGTACAACACGACGCCCCTGAGCAGAAAATTCGACAGGATAATCGCAGTGGACCCGGGCTCGCGCTATCCTATCGTGACGTGTGACGACACCTTCGCCTGCAGGCGCATTTCGCGTAAATACGTCTACCGCAACAGTCTCGAGTGGAAGAGAGAGGCATTCCGCACGAGGACTACGGCTACGGCGGAGACGGCGGAACGCGTCGATAGAGAAAGATTACAAGCAACTCTCGAGTTTCCGCTCTCGGTGAAGAATCACCACTTGATAGAATACACGACGTTTCGCCTCAAGTGGTTCGCTGCGAGGCAAAGGGTCTACGACGAGCACCCCAAGCTGACGAGACTCAAGCTCGACAAGTACATCCGACAAATGAAGCTGAACGAGATGATCGTCCGAGATGTGTTCGGTGCGAAAGAGAAGGACCATCACGTGCTCGTGATGTATGGAGCGGGCTGCGAGTTCATGAACACTGCCAACTTTAGCGGCCGAAAGTTTAAGCACGACGCGCTTCTGAAACGTCTGCGCGCCCAGAGAAATACGAGCGTGGAGATCGTCGACGAGGCGTACACGAGCCAGGCCTGCTCCGAGTGCAACCGCAGAGAGCGCAAGTTTGTCAAGATAGCGTTGAACGCTCGTCTTCGCTGGGGGTTTTGCCAGAAATGCCACAGCGAGTTTGACAGAGACATCAACGCGGCGCGCAACATCCTCATCAACAATACTGTAGGCCGAACAGTAGTTCTCACAGTACCTACATACTTAGAGAGTCACCCCTCAGGTGACCATGCGGACCTAGAAATCCGCGTAGCTCGAGTAGGATCGGAATGAAACACGTAGAGTTCAAATTCATTTGTTCTTTACTGATCATTCAGGTTTGAAAGGGTTATTGAGTCTCAGTTCTACACCATTAATTTTGGATGGTTTGAAAGTCATAGCAAAATAAACGTGCCTGACAATAGCTCTCGAATACCCTGTTGTCAAAATGCACTTTTCAAAAATATCTCGGAACAAACTCGAATCTATTGGAACTATTAGTAGCCATCCAGAGCGGTGCGTGCGTGCCGCGGGTCCGCAGGTCATTGTTCCGTTAGACGGAGAGGCGGTATTGTCCGCTCATTTTTTTAAACAAGATTTCTTAACTCGAAACAAGATTTCTCAACATTTTTTTTCTATTTAGGTACGTCTATACTTATAAGTAGTAGTCTAAATAGATAAGATTAGATTAATACTCTTTATTGCACTAATTAAAATGACATTATCTTTATAATGTAATCCCCCTAATCCCTCAAAACTAAATAAAATCACATCGAGAACACAACGCACCTCTATCATCCAAATCTTGCAGCGACTCCTCGCTAGCAACAGTCGCGAACGTCGCCGCGCTCGTGCTTTGACTTGCAGTCGCCTTCGTTGCTGTAGACGCAGAGGTTGTAGTGACAGCGGCAGTGGAAGCGGCAGTAGAAGCAGCAGTGGGAGTAGAGGAGGCTGGGACCGGGCGCCGGCGGCTGGTCACGCGGAACGGTCGCCGGGATGACGAAGGGCCAGGGAGGGGCGTCGTCGATGTCGTCGTGGTTGTTGCTAGGGAGAAATATGTTGGCTTGTTAGTTACTTACTTATATACTAAGGCGCCTCATCAGGGATCATCATGATCAGTCCACCTCTGCCCACTGCTGGGTATAGGCCTTTTCCCCATCACGCCATCCTTCGCGGTCTCTCGCCATTCGCATCCACGGGCCCTCTGCCAACCTGACCACATCGTCCGACCATCGGGCTGAGATATGAGGGATATATCATCGTCAGGGATACGAGGCCTTTATAAAAGATATCCATTTGCTGCGGTCTTGAGCCACAACTTCGAGGTCTTCGTATCCCAGCCCTAGTGTTTTGACCTCTGACGTCACTGACCGGCGGCAGGTGGTTTTAGGACGCCCCCCTTTCTACTTCTTAGTTAATAAAAGTAAAAAGTAAACCTAAGTACAAATGCATGTAATTATTGTCATTAACAAAACACAGTACCTACCCAATTAAGGCTTCTGTTACGTCTGGAATCAGACTCGTAAATTGATCCTTCGGTTCTGAGCGTACTAGAATAGTGGAAATTCGTTGACGAGTGGATAGGGTGTTCACAGTTCACTTTTGAGCATGGAACAAATTCTGAAGAGATCGGGGAGTTTAGTATGACGGGAAAGCCTAGTAGGTATATCCAGATAGATGAGAGTGGTAAGGGGCTTAGACCTTCGCAACTTTGTTTAATAGTTTCCAGGCACTCAATTAATATACATTTCGTATTTCTACCAATAACTATGTCGCAAAGGCTGTATGTTATTTAATTATTCAGGCGTTATTATCTTAAGTGTAAGAGGACGCTAACTACCAGAAACTACTAAACAGTGGATTGTAAAAACACATCCGCAAATAATGACACAGTAGGCATTGTTGGTGCCATTATGCACAACATTTAACAATCGGAAATGGGCATCACTTACTTGGACAAACAATAGATCATGGACGAGGCTTCACGGACGCTACTTGCAAAACTCAACGCGAAGGAACGAATAGACGAGCCGAGTCGGTACAGTCGAAAACGGTGTTTTTATGTAGCTCATGGTTATGAAAACCATGAGGGAGGCCTATGTCCTGCAGTGCGCGTCAAATGGCTGATGATGATGATGATGTAGCCTATTTCGCATCCTACTGCTGGGCAAAGCCCCCCCCCCCCCTTTAGGTAGCCTTCCACTCCTGTCTATCCCTGGCCACCTCCTGCCACACCGGACGAAAGGTCATTACAACACAATAGAAAACACGACCAATAGAAAAATTTGCCAAATTGGGATTTTATCGCATTCTACGTCCCTTCTTATGATTATTGGATACTGAAGCGTTATTACAGGTAGGCGCATTCAAAAACCTTTTGATTACTGAC
Source organism: Yponomeuta malinellus (assembly GCA_947308005.1). Classification (NCBI taxonomy): domain Eukaryota; kingdom Metazoa; phylum Arthropoda; class Insecta; order Lepidoptera; family Yponomeutidae; genus Yponomeuta; species Yponomeuta malinellus. The sequence continues at coordinate 18,112,454 of OX371006.1, read as the reverse complement.
AATTTGAATATGACTAGATACTAATTTAATATGCCCTTGGAACGGTCCAAAGCCCAAAAAGTAGAGTAGAGAACACTTTAGGACACAACAATCGTATCTTAACATTAACATAATATTTTCTTAGGTTGTAAAGGTGATAACCAATAGGTGTGGCGTGTCCCAGTAAAAATTTAGAGTTAAGTCACTCTCTAGCTTTCTACTGGGTTGGACTTGGTGCAATGGAGAGACAATGAAGACGATTGAGTGTCAACTTGAACTTGGCTTGAAGACGTTTTTTGCAGCTGAGAAGTTCATTGTTTTCTTTTCATTCATCAAAGAAACGTGCGAGTTGTCGTCTCATCATTGTTTTGCTGAATCTTAGAAGTTATATAAAAGTCAACAACATGCTTTTTTTAACAACATAAGAAAACACTATTAAAACGTAATGGATCCAAAGGAACGATTTAGCCATGTAAAGGACTTTTATTGCAATCTCAACCTGCCGAATTTCCAAACGTTTAAATATCACCCCAATTCCGATACATAATGTCAACACTTATGACCCTGAATGACTACAATCGCGTCTATTTCATTGTGCATTAGCGTCTTTTTACCCCTGTACTAATCCCACAGTCTTTATCTTGCAAAAATGGGCAGCGCTCGTGGGAAATTAACCCATTTTCTAATTGCAGTAGGGCCGAGTATTGCATGATCCCACGGCCGCGTGTGTTGGGACATCATTCATATTGCTAGTGGCGTTTTCTTTGTGGGTTTTCTGCGCTCTCGTTGGGAAACTGCGACCCTAAAATGGCGCTTTGCGTAAGACACACTTGTTTGTCTTAATTGTGCACATGACATTGAGTGCCTTCTGTGTTGTTTTTGATTACGATGAAAGGTTAACCCCCTGTTTCTTATAGTATTTTTTTGTGTGTACGAATATTTAACCCGAATTTACATTTACGAAAGTACCGTTGCGAAAGTGATTATTAACGCGAAGGTATTTTCGTCGTTTTGAAACACGTGTCAAAACGTAAACTATATTCGAGATAAAATCGGGTAGAGCACGATTTTAAAATAGTCGTCATACTGAGTGCATAACCACATTTTTAGAGAGAGCTTATAAGCTCATCGTACGCATACCACGGAATCTCTGTGATGTCAAGTGCTGAGTTATGTAAATAATTACCTCAGACACACGATTCATTTCAAAGCACCGATTTCAAATGGTTTACCGGAAAATATGTAAGATTTGTTATTAGATTTGTGCAGGGGAGTAGGTCCTATTCAAATAGAAATACATAGGTATATGTGTTTGTTGTTGCATTTTACAGCAACATTTTAGCTTCCCAGCGAATGCATGTGGCATTGAGAAATCTATTGACGGAGAATTGGAGCAAATCATTCATTGTGTGATCATTAGCGAGCTATGAGACTGGGTTGACTGTACTTTACATGGAAACTATAGGCACCTACTGTTTATGGAAATATTGTTTCATGATACCTACTTAGCAATATTAGTATTTTATAAGACCTTTTGGTATGACCATTCAATTTATAATGACGACAAATAAATTGACTTCGTATAAACGTATTTCGGGTCTCATAAGCGGGAGACGCGGGGTGTGTCCATAGCCGGGCGTTAACTCGTAATCCGTTAATTAACGAAGTAACATGTAACCCAGTTAACCATTTTAGCAAAGGATTAGCGATTAACGAAGTTAACTATAAACCCAAAAAACATATATTTCGACACTCAAACTCAAGGGAATCAAAATTCATAGGGTACTTTTCGTTGACCTAGAACCATGAAATTCTGCAAGTACGAGTAAGATCGTCTTACACAACAAGTACAGGGCAAAATCTGAAAACCGTATTTTTGTACATAAATCATAAAAAGTCTTCAAGTCTTTGAAGTTCGGGAAAAGCCCGGAAAAAAACTCCGAGACTCGATTCCTGAACTATTTGTAATATGTAAGTACCTACAAATTTGTACGGAACCCTCGGTGGGCGAGTCCGACTCGCACTTGTCCGTTTTTTTTAAAGAAGAGCAGCAATTTAAACACTGATGCAATAATATATGCACCTATTATTTTGGCGAAGCTTGACCTTAACCAAAATTAGATGATCGTTAATAGTTGAATATCTTTTATTTAAAAAGAATGTAGGGGGAACCTTGTATAATTTTAATGATTCAAGTACTTTCGCGTGCGTGCTTCAGTACAAACTGACACTGGTTTTTGCTACAGTAAAAACCCGTCGTTTTGTAAACAAAGTCGGTTTAAATAGTCTTTTTAAATGGCGTTCCGTGAGAGAAATCTTGGTACAATCGATTCAATGGTTGAATGGAATGGTTAAGTTGAAGAATTTTTGTCAAAGAGGAAACATTTTAGAGCAAACTGAAGTACCTACGATGGTTACTTTTACTTCGGAAGGAGTCGATATTAGTTAATAGGATAACACAAAGTAAGTTGGTTGACAAAATGCCAGCAGAAAGAAACGCTGAGCTTTGCCTCTAACTATGGATTAACTTTTTATTGCACAATATATGTGTATACAGGGTTAGCCCTAAAAGACGCAGTTCCTGAAACGATAGAGTCTCACAGTTGCAACTACTTTTGTGCCACTTTAAACATTTTATGTTAAATTTTTTTTATTACTGGTTTACGGTTTTTCTGCTTTGTAAGGGCTCTCACACATAAACACGATACGACGTCGCGTCGTGCTACGACGCCCTAATTTGATTTGAGCGAAATTTTGAAACAATATTGAGCTCTGAGTTGAATAAGTCACGATTAGTTATGAGTTGACTACATATTCGCGATTACTTACACTAATTGAAGCCAAATTAAAGCCAAATTAACGCGTCGTAGCACGACGCGACGTCGTATCGTGTTTATGTGTGAGAGCCCTAAGGACGCTGTTTGACAGATAATGCTTAATACCATATATAAGAATAGAATAGAAGTCGTTTATTACCAAAACACAAACAATTTAAAAAAGCAATAATAGCAGAGATTTATATTTTTTTTTAGAACACGTCTAACCATTTTGCTAATTGGAGAGAGCTCAGCTAACATGTCGGCTACCACCAGGTAGTAACCAACACTGGTTTTCAGCACTCCCCAGCTCTTAGGTTGACATTTAGAGCAGGAGTTAAGACGGGTAGGTACACGTTAAATAAAAAATTTAATAAATAAAAAAATTATATAACAATGATTTACCGGAGGCGGCGACATTGGTAGGGTGCGTTAATCACGAATTTATTCGATATACCTATAATAATAAGACAAGAACCGATATCTAATAAAAATCTCGTGTCACAGTGTTTGTCATCGAACTCCTCCGAAACGGCTTCACCGATTTTTTGGTATTTGTTTGTGTACATTTGGTAGGTCTGAGAATAGGTCGTAGGCTAATTAATATGGCGAAACAACGTTTGTCAGGTCAGCTAGTATCGATATAAGAGATGCCTACTTCTCCTGATTGTAACATCTCGACTCTGTTGTCCCTATGTTACACACGTAAATTCATCTTTATTTTATTGAAAAATGTAAATAGGTATGTTGTTTAAAAAACTCATAGAACAAAAGTAGTTGTAAAATATAAACTGTAATACTGGGGTGTTTCAGGAATTGAGCATTTTAGTGGCAACCCCGTATATTGCCATCTGAAGGATGTCATCGTCATTGTCGACCTACCCACTGTCAACTGCTGGGTATCGGCCTTTTCCCTCTTATCTAAGCATTCTCTTGCACTCCCAAAGACTTATCTTCAAACTGCCTCACCTGCGTCTACAGAAGATTACAATGTATAAAGAACGTATAAAGTATAAAGAAGATTTCGTACTTATTGCACTTTTACATAAGGGTTACAACACAATACCTACACAAAAAAGTGCTTAGACAATTTATCTTGCTCCACAAAGGTAAGAAAGGTGATGTTTGCCAGACTGACGGATTGGTGTTTTTTCGGTCTGTTCTTTTGCTGACGGCTTGTTTTTGTTGATTGATGATTCATTATGTATGTAATTGTTGTTTGATTTATTATCAGAGTGTCTGGTTTGTGTGTGAAACAATGCATTGTCTGTAACTGCGATGATAATGGTTCAGGTTCTCTGTGCTTTGATGCTCGATGGGTTGATTCTAACTTCACTATTATAATTTTTATAACGAAGGATTATAACGAAACTAGCTGTCCCGGCGAACTTCGTACCGCCACAGAATCCGTTTATACGATTCTTGTTACCATGGGAACGGAATAAATAAATAAATTTGGCTTGAAAAAAGGTTACGGTAACAATACAATATTTAGCCTTATAAAGGTGACATTGTCGCTGTGCGACAAAACCTTTTTCTAATAAAGATTATAAAAAAATCCCACGGGAACGCATTACCGAGATATCAAGTATTCTACGTCTCAATTCAGATCTTTGTCTATCTGTATGCAAAGTTTCATGTAGCTTCGTTCAGCCGTTATTGCGTGGTTGAGTAACAAACATCCAAACATCTTCACAAACTTTCACGTTTATAATATTAGTAGGAAGTAGGATAGGATACGGTACCTAAAGTCTAAGCGGCGGTCGCGCATCGGTAGAACGCTTGCATTAGATCCGAGTGGTTCGGGGTTCTGGGATGACATTGTTTTCTAAGTTATGTAGATTTGCGAACTTGTATTAGCAATACACGTAGGTATACTAGTGTGAACTCTCTACATATTGTGGTCTGTGGTAAGAATACAATCCTTTATATTTGATACTTGGTGGTAGGTACGTGGATATCACCGATATTCACTATTGATCAGGCTGCCGTAAAATCGTATATCATTAATAGGGGAAAATACCGGTATTAACACACTATTAGTCTGTTACAGTGAAAGTTACATTTCTCTTCATTAGACGCGGTTGCGTCAGTTGAGACTTCTCACAGATGCAGGTGTTGTATTGTTTCTAGTTTTCCTTTGTTGTGTTCTTTGCTTCATTGGTTTTGGAGCGGTTTGATTCGTCGTGGCTGAGATCCACCTTTGGTTGTTTAAGATCCAACGCCATTGAAAAATGTGTAGCTATTTATATGTAGAAGCTGAAGGAAATAGTTCGATTTGGCAATCTATGCTTGAATCGCTTTTGTAGCTACAATACCACAAGTCATACGGGGTGTTTCACAAAGATCCGATGAAAGTTGAGAACAACTTTTATTAAAAGAGAAACTCCAAAATATTGACAAAAATATCAAAAGTTATTTGGTGTTTGATGTGTGTTTTTCTCGATAAAAATTATAGCAATAGATGTTTTAATAGGATTTTAAGTATTTATCTTAGAGACATCCGTGTGGCGCCGGATTAAGAATAGCGTCACTCCATTTCCTTCCATGGATGTCGTAGAAGGCGACTAAGGAAATAAATTACCAGGAGACGGGCAGCAGCGTCTTCTTGAGATTCCGACCGCATACTGCGATCGCCAACCCGCCTGGGCGGCGGAGCCCTTCACGGTTAGGGAAACCATGAGGGAGGCCTATGTCCTGCAGTGGGCGTCAAATGGCTGATGATGATGATGATGAATATGTTTACTTGTTACCTAGATGCTACTTATTAAAATTTATTTTTTGAGCCATAATTACTTGTGTGTGTTGTGCAGGAAAGATGTGTGCTAATAAGCAATTTACAGGATACTTGATACCAATTAGCCACTTCTGTGTGGTGAATTATTACAGAAAAAGATGCACTTTTTGTAAATAGATACCTAGTAATTATTACAGTTTGCTTGATACTTACATGCCTATTATGAAAGATTATTTTGGAGCCTTATAATATAGAGATAATAATAATAATCATATAAGTACCTACGTAAAAGAGAGATTGATAAAAAAGGAATAGGCTTCGCTTCGCTTTTTCCGATGCCTTGAGGTCGCCTTTTTTTTCTTCAATTTGTGTTTGAATCGCCATCTTTTTTCAGATTTCACTTGCCTTGTTAGATACATTTTGCAGTAGATTTTCGCAGATCTTCCGCCTCGCAGAATGTTCCCTTATATTCGGTCGCCAAAAAAATTGTTGGATGTGTCGTTTTCTCGATAAATATTGACGTAACAGATGTTTTAACAGGGTTTTAAATATTTATTTTACAGACTTGTACAATGCTTTTTAAATGTCAAAATATGGCTGAATAGAACGAACTGTGACAGAATTGACCGTGGATTACTTCCATGTCGCCGCCGCTGGGTCTGCTTGGCTATGCGAACGTGTGCGACCAATTGGAGCAAATATCAAAATTTAGCATAGAAACCAATATTTTGGAGTTGTTCATTGTAGTATTATCTAAAAGTCGTTCTTAGATGTTGTTCGAGAGTAGAATAATTCCTAAAGTTTCATTGGACTTTCTGAAGCACACATAAAACACAACACTTAGGTACATACTTAAAAACAAATGTATAAGACCATTCTAGGCTTGGTTAGTTGGGTTGGGACATAGTAGTTTATCTATGCGCCAACGTTATAATCTGGCATAGATTCAAAAATATTATGCATATTGTGTCTAACTGTAAACCAATCCAGTTTTTGTTCTATTAAAATTATGTTCGTGGACTCTACGAAATGCTTACATCGAACAGCAGTCATTTTTTCAAATACCTCAAAATGCGCAATTCCTGAAATACATCAATTAGAGTTTGTGATTTACAACAACTTTTGTTCTAGTACTTTAAAAACAATATTTTAAATTTCTTTTCCCGTGTTGTTTTACGGTTTTCTGCTTTATATTGGCGCTGTTTGATAGAATAATGCCCCATAGAATGGAAAATCTTATAAGTAGGACGTTGGTAAGCCCAAATAAAAAACCGGCCAAGTGCGAGTCAGACTCGCGCACGAAGGGTTCCGTACCATTATCTATAAAACATTAGACACAAAGATAAAAAAAACAGCAAAAAAATCACGTTTGTTGTATGGGAGCCCCCCTTAAATATTTTTTTTTGTTTTTAGTATTTGTTGTTATAGCGGCAACAAAAATACATAATCTGTGAGAATTTCAACTCTCTAGCTGTTTACGCCTGAGTAGCAACTGGCACGGGCTGTTAGTTGCGAGCATATGGCGAACCGTGAGAGGGGTTCGTGGAGGCTTAGGAGTGGATGCAAACCTTGGTTTCTCCCTTCGTGGACTCCGCGGGTCAATCCAGCCAGCACTTGCGCTGGACTCCTGGCCAAACACTGTCTAAATTTGAAGTGACAATGACAACCATAAAAAATACAACTGACATACGTAGATACGTTTTTGGGATGGAATTGTAAAGTCGCCTTATTGTTTTGATCCGCATTTATATTGAAGAAACGTGAACTACTTTTGGAATACAAGACGCCGGGACAATCCAGCGCCCACCTAGGCTGCCGTGATCGTCCTTCGTCATCCGCGGGTGTGAAATCCAGGTACGTCCACCCCAACGCTTACCAACGAGCACCCTTCTGGTGTTGTCCATTGTTCGCCAATACAGTCCACCCAATTGCCGCTCCCGCCGCACCACTAGCTATCACGGTTCTTGACAGCCTGATGACAGACAGACGGACGGACAGACAGACAGCGAAGTCTTAGTATTAGGGTCCCGTTTTTACCCTTTGGGTACGGAACCCTAAAAAATAAGGGTACGAATTTAATAAAACAAAATACAAGACATTTCGAAAAGTAAAAATTACTTATTGTTACGAAATACAAACTCTAATTAGAATTATTAAAAAATTGCGCATTTTAACGGTAACCTCGTATATTGATTGATTGAGTCATGTAGAGTCGCACGCTTGCGTTTTGATAGTTAAAACAGTTTTACGACAAAGACAGAGCTTTGCAATGGTCAACACGCGTTCGCGTGATGGCACGAAACAAGCAGAAACAGAAACAGTAGATAATAATAGCTCTTTTACGACAATGCTTACAACAGTAACGGCTATATGAACACTAGGATTGGATAGCAACTGGCTGGAACTAATTTTTAACTGTGAGAAAAACAGAAAAGTTTGTTTACTGCACAGGGTTCATTATAATTGGTTTTATGGCTTAGTTTTGTGTTATTTAGCTACGTCTACGACTTCGTTATCATGGGATTCTGATAAAAGAAAAACATCTTGAACCTGAGTGTCTGAGATGTTCATATACCTTAGTGCTTGAAATCTCAAAACCGCGCTGGGCATGCCTGTTGGTTAAGCCTATATTCTTTCTGTAAGAGAAGGCTTGTGCCCTGCAGTGGATGAGACGTATGTGTTATGCTTCTGCGTATGCTTGTTTTATTGAAAAGATTGTATAGGTGCTGGGCAAGCCTACTCCATTCATAAATATGCCCCATGTACTACAGCGCCCGAGTGGCCACATACCCAGCTTAGTGTAGGTAGAAGATTCTTCTAGACGTTGTATGAATCATCTAAGATATATGTAAAAGCCATATGCTTAATACAGAACAAAGTCTATACTATCCAATGTATGGTTACATCCGTTCACTGCTGGAAATAGGCCTTCCTGATCTAGCCTTCAGCAGCAACCTGCTTCAGATCATCAGTCCAGCTAGCTGGTGGACCAAGCTGTTCCTGACGGTTTGTAGTTTCAACCCGATAAACTTTCTACTCCATCCGTTATCGATGATGTGACCAGTCGGTTTCTGAAATTCACTAAGTTTTATTCCTTGAAACAAGAATGATACTGAATGATATCTGTTTAAGTACATATTTATTTAGTGAAATTCTCAATTCAGAAACATATTGTTAGAGGCTATTTCAATCACAAGCAATATAAACACGTCCCACATCTCTCAGAAGTATGGGTTTAATCACCACGCTATGTCAATCATCTTAGATCGTTGGCTAATTGTCTCATTAATACGACCAACCAGAATGTCTTCAAGCATGTCCACGCTGAGGGACAAAAAAATTGTTGCTCGTCAGTACCGATGTAGAACAAAAACAAAACTCAAATCGCTGATCTAACTGGCAGATAAGGTTTATTGAAGTTTTTCTCTAGGAAAAGCCGAGCACGTTTCAACAAAGGCGAACCTTGAACGGAGTCATGTAACAAGGTTGGCTCCGTTATGTAAAAATCCCCCGAGGACCATTCACCACTAACTGTAGCACGTAACGTTAAACGCTCGGAAATATTATGATGATTATAGACTTTTGCTTTTTTCGGACTAATAAACGCGTGCAGTGTATGTTTACGGAAGAAAAGTACCGTCGTTGCCGGTTACACACTTCCGTCATTACCGTTTTGCATGTATGTAATTGTGGTAATAAGAACGTTTTGTGGTAATACCTAGTTGGGTTTTTCGCAACGGTATGTAGGTTTAACTTACTTACATAGAGTGTAAAGTAGGTATTGGTTAAAGTTAGCTTTTAGCCACAAATTTTTTAAGGTTCAGTACCTCAAAAGGAAAAACCAACACCCTTATGGGTTCACTTTGTAGTTTGTCTCTCTATCCGTCCCTTTTTAGGGTTGCGTAGTCAACAAGGAACCCTTATAGTTTCGGCATGTCCGTCCGTCTGTCTGTCTGCCAAGTCTTTTTTAGCTGGTCAATTTACATAAGCTCACGCCTTTATTCCCTAAAGGGGCAGGCAGAGACCAAAGTTTGCCACTTACAACGATCTTGTCAAACTACATTCTTCAAGATGAAATTATTATGTCAAAATTGTTGCGGCATCTTGGACCTCGAAGGTTAAAAAATCAAGCTCAAGGTCGACCGAATAAAAATATAAAATAATTTATGTCACTTTTTAGGGTTCCATACCCGAAGGGTGCCAAACGGGACCCTATTACTAAGACTTCACTGTCCATCTGTCTGTCTGTCCATCTGTCTATCTGTCTGTCTGTCACTAGACTGTATCTCATGAACCGTGACAGGTAGGCAGTTAAAATTTTCGCAGATAATGTATTTCTGTTGCCGCTATAACAACAAATAATAAAAACAGAATAAAACAATCATTTAAGGGGGGCTCCCATACAACAAACGTTGTCTAAAGACAGCGCTCGCCATCTAGCGGCCATCTATGTAACCTTCACAGCGCCGATGTCATGTCTTTAAATGTCAATGTTAAACGCTTCTTGTTGGTTTCTATAGATGGCGCTGTTCTCAAATTAGATCTTTGTCTAATGTTGTAATGATACGGAACCCTTTGTGCACGAGTCCGACTCGCACTTGGCCGCTTTTTAGATTTAGTGCAATAAAGTATTTTTAATTCTCTGACACCAACTACATTCTAAAGCATCAAAACTTATCCTGGCTCTGCACGTTGACCATAAATCATTTGGCAAGGATCATGTCTCATAGCACAAGTAGAGGCAAAAAAACGAAAATTGTTAAGAGTATGACAAAAAAAAATACGATTTTAAAGAACTTATTTTTGCAGCTAGGTTCTGTTGGCGAACATTTGTTACCCCTGCAAAAGTTCGTTTGTAATCGTTTGTACAGAACCCACAGAGCGCGAGTCCCACTCACACAAGTTAGTTTTTTAAAATTTTATTAATTATTTATTCAGATTAGAGAATCATCAGCTTACAAATCTTATAGTCGATCTTACAATAGCTAACTAAGAGCTAATAACAGAATCTCGGTTATCGATACAACATAACAGAAATGTATGATACTAAATTGTCTTTATTTCGTACCATAAATGATGTAGGCTTTTTACGTCTGGCTACTAAGTATAAAATATATGCAAGCCAGCTACCTCTAACCAAGGCCGTAACATTGGAATTGCGCGCAATGCATGCACTCGTTTGCTTACTACCAATTTCCCTTGTAACTGAATCACAGATTCTACGAGGTGCTTCAGACAAGTTTTGACATTGGAAATTTCGACATTGGCATTTTCGTAAAAAAGTCCTTTGTAAAAATGTCGAAAAGTCATTACGACATTTTTCACATGACATTTTATGACTCGATTCATTTCCAATGTGCTCGATAGTCGTATGAGGCACGAAATCTGTAAATTTTTATGTTAGCTTCTTCTCCACATAATGTATTAATTGTGAAAATAACAACTTTGACGTTCATTAATTTTCTTTTTTATAATGAATAAAAATATTTGAATTGATTTGAATGGACTATTGTAAGTTTTGCGACTTCCTTGTAAAAGAAAATATACCTGCGTTTAGCTTTAGTTTAATTTATACAAAGAAGTCGTAGTAAAAAATCGTAGCTTCGTGCCAGTGACGTGAGCATATCAGTTCGCGACACAGGAAAGTTATGTTACAATTTTGGGAGTGCTCACGAAAGTCATATTTTGAAAATATAATTTTATGTAAATGTGGAGTTTCTTGGAGACCTTCTTTTCCACATAATTCATTAATTCTGAAACGAACAGCTTTGCCGTTCATTAAGCAAACAATTTGTTTTATAGTGAATAAAATTGTTAAGTTTGAGATTGAGTTTATAAGAAACCAAATGCCCATTCCAAAGGTAATTTTAGACGCACCTTTATTTAACCGTCCTGAGAGGGACCATGTAGATATTGTGCTCATATATTTGAAAAGAGATCAATAAACTTTCAGGTATGCGCTAAATAAGGCCACTTATATTAGTTTAACTTGTAACGTTCATTAAGTCGCAGTTTCTGTGCTACTTTGAATAAAAAAAATTGATTTTGATTTTGATATACACGTGCGGCCGTGTGCCAACTGAAGCCGTCGACACTCGTCGACGTGTGCCGACGGCAGCCGTCAGCGCGTCGACGGCTGCAGTTGGCACACGTGCCGCCCGTGTATAAGCACCCTAGGATGTCACTGACCCCTGTCACGTTAGGTCAGTACCCTTTAATTCGCGGATTTTAGGGTTAGTTCTTGGGCAATACGTTTATTTCTTAAGTTAAGTGTCTGTGCCCAATTGTTCTGCAATTTATTGAATTTCTGTTAATGTAATCTCTGTGTACAATAAAGAATATTCAATCTATCTATATATCCCACATGTAATCCTTCAAATACGGGAGTCTACGGTGTTTTATAATCAGTCATAGATCGATAATGTCATGGTTTGAAATTATACAGTTACAGAGAAAATAAGTGTGCCCAAAAATTAATAATATTACATGTCATTACAGAAAATTTTATATTTCCTACATTGCAATGCTGTACACTTTCTACTCGTATAGTAATCGTAAAACGTAATAAGCAACGTAAACAGTGAGTTGCTTGTTTTATAACAGTGCTTCCCAAGCTTGAGTTCGCGGACCTTAAGTGGTCCGTGAGAGCCTTGGCAGAGTAGTACATATAAATGAGCTGCCAATAAATATAGGCATTGAAAGCAATAGGTTTCTTTAACTCTCACAATTCCTTGTGGTCCTTGCTAACAACAAAAGAACTTGGTCCTTAGTCGCCTAAAGGTTAGACACCACTGTTTTATAGAAATGCAGCCTGAAGAGAAACGAGCTTTCATATCCGCTGTGGGAGTTTGAAAGAGGCTTCGTCATTTTAGACACGGCTTGTGTGCATTATGCTGAGAATAAGCATACGGATGGAACTCGTATTATTCGGTATGGGAGCACTTTATTTCGATCGGAAGTTAAATAAGCGTGGGAAGCGGGAGAAAACTCGGTAAACAAGTGTAAATTAACAAAACGGTTTGCTGAAAAAAGTTGTCAAACATGTGGGAATGTGGAGACTACAGGTCGTATGTATGGGATTATGACAACGGGATAATAATAAGTTCTTGTGGAACGGGATACTTGGCAGGGTTCCATAGGTGCGAAATTATCCGGTATTAGTTAGGGTGCAACAAATATACATAAAAAACCGGCCAAGTGTGGGTCGGGCCACGCCTAATGTAGGGTTCCGTAGAAAGAGGGGGTTTTCATCTGCTTTACAGAACTAAAAATTCATCAAAATAATTTTGAATGGACTTTATATGAAGTTTTCCTTTTATAAGTTGGTCGCCTATTACTCGTTAACTTGTAAAGCCTAGTGGCCGTGACAGTTTTCGTTTTAAGATAATTATAAAATATGTGCTACTACCCTAATTTTTTTCAGGTTTCTACAATCAACCGTTTAGCCAGGAAGGGGGGGGGGAGCGCCTTACTCTGACAAAAATTTCCGCTTAAAAGCTTAATTTTTCGCACACGGAACCCTAAATCGAATAATGGTCTGCCTATACCTAAAATATTTTTAAACGACCAAACGACATTATGGTGTAGGCGAGATGTAAAACTTGCATCCCTAATTTAGGTGTAGGGGGGTACCCTAAACATTTTTTTTCCGAGATATCATTCTACAGTTTTGTCGTAATAAATATGTATATCTATGCCAAATTTTAGCTCTCTAGTACTTATGGCAAAACTACAAGGGTTCCTTTTTGACTACGGAACTCTAAAAAAGAGGGTTCTACTCATCAATGTGAACATTTTTTACTCTGGAACAAACTTCGAAAACGCAAAAAAAATCACCTGTTTGATGTTTAAAGGGACGTTTGAAGAACAGTACAATTGATATTTTCGTATTGACGAGTGGAAACCACCATTTTCAGATTTATATGGGGATCCTGTAAAATTATTGTCAGATAATATCAATCCCTGATACGTAAATCAGTTTAGTTTAGTTTGGTGCAGTGCCAGTAATTACGAAAGCCGAAACTAATGTTTATTAAATTTTAGACTGGGCTTTCTAAAGCAGTCGCAGAAAATAAATCATTAGACTCATTATATTAAATCGAGAATTCAGTGATCGATTCCAACATTGCAAAACCTGATCACCTAATTCAATACGACAAGTACACTCCGCACTCGCAAAAGCCTTTCAGAACTCGACGCAAATGATATATCAGCTCCGACCGCAAGATGTAACCGCAGAGTGGCGCAGTTTTCCACAAAGAAACTGCCAAGCATGGGTAGGAGCGCTAAGAAGGTACCCAATTGCACACGACCGACTCTAAGCTGGAGTTAAAACGAGGTTTTATTAAGTACAAGCTACTGATTGATATCGTAGATAAACAATGTCGAAACTACCGTTTTGTTTTATACAGTTAAGTATGATTGCACTACTTAATATAGGGGAAAACTGGATGTTCCAATTTCGAGACTCCAGAGCCAAATCTTCAAATCCAATTTAGATTACTGATTCAGCAGTTCAAGCTTTTCCATATAAACCTGTACAGTCGACAGCAACCTTTACATGTAAGCACTTGATTCGGGTACGTTATATGCGCCTTTTCAACTTAAATGTAAAGGTTGAGCAGCGTCGACGCGAGTCACGCACTTTAAATCTTAAAAGCGCGAGAGAAGACCTGTGCCCTACAGTGGGACGTATACAGGCTGCTTATGACTTTCCGGTTTATTTATTGTCAAATTCTGACGTGTTACCGCCACAAAACGTTGTATCCGTCGTACTACCTATGCAGCTGTCAACTGCATTTAGAAATATTTTATTTTGGTAAAATTAAAACTGAAAAGATTTAAAAGCTGATAATAGCTTAATGGCCAGACGTCCACGATGATTGATTTGCTAAAAATGTGTTCACTCTATTTATTTATTTTAATTCATTATTGCACTAATTACATTGTAAGTGTACAAGGGCGTGCTTAATGCAAGAAGCATTCTCTTCCAGCAAACCTTTGGTTTTGAAGAGACTGGCGACGGGTAGTGCAAGAAGAAGATTAAATACAATAATAAACTCTAAGGCTACACTCTAAGGCTAAAGTCGATGCATGTGGGTACAAGACTCACCGTTCGCCCCTCCAACGCGCCTCCGCACGTAGTTGCGCGTGGGTCTCTCACTCCGCTTCGCGCCGCCATTCAAAAATGGCTGTCGCGTTCTATTTTCAATTTTCGCGCCATCGTCTGTTTCTTTTTTCTCCGCGACCTCCTTAGTGTCCTTCTTGAAGTCCTTGGTTCGAGTTTTGAACTTGGAGTTGCCTCGCCTGGTGGAGGTACGGACGGTGGTCGTGTCCTGGATGGTCTCAGTGATGAAGTCCGTCTCTGGAGGCGCTGTGGCCTTCGTGCGGCGCGGGAAGTTCACCCTCTTTGGAGCCTGTTGGGAAAGAAAAGTTTTGGTGAGTTTTTCTTGTTTTTTTTTTGCTGGTTGATTAATTGGTCCGAAATAGCTTAGATACTTATTCTTAGACACTATGAACATATTTTTGTTGCGACCATTTAAAAAAGTCCACTGGTATAGACACTACGTAATAAAGCTCTACAGAGAAACCAATTTCTTCAGCAGTTTTTTTTTACATAAACTTGGGCTCATTACAAACAAAACGTAGTTTAACCTAAAGCTAAGAAATAATACATAAAAATTAAGTAAAAATAACATAGACGATAGACACATACATATTTTGAAATTTCGACAATAAATGAAGTGTGGGAAATTATGAAAAAACATCGCTCATTAATATTGATTCTTTCGTAATTTTCACATCCATGAATGGACCAGCTTCGCACAGTTTCGCACGAAAAAACGTACAATTTCATTCATTAATCTTATAATTATGACAGTCCACGAGAAAATGTACCTTGTGGCCGTTTTTTCGGAGATACTCATTGAATGTTATATATATATTATTTATGTATATCTAAGTAGGTATGTATTTTTATTCTGATATCTAGTTTATGTAGTTTTTGTTTTCCTTTTTGCTTTGTTTTAATTTAGGCTTTTTTTAGTTTATTTTGTGCACATATATAGACCCGTTTTTCTACTGCTTCTCCTATACCCGAAGGTTTGCTGGAAGAAATCTCTTACAGAGATAAGCTCGCCTTTGTACATGTAATTTCTTATGTAATGTCCTGTTAAAAGTCTTGTGTGCAATAAAGTATAATTTAATTTAATGTTTTGTAAAAGGCAACGAAAATTTAATTTTTGTTTTAGCACCTTAAATAGGCCGTTTAATTTTCCGTTTTATTTATGCAATTTATTAGCAGAGATAATGCACAATTTTGATAAATATTTTCACAATATCGTATCTCAGTCAGCATAAAATTATCTTGCCAGTCGGATCTTTTAACACATGGCACAAGGTGCTTTTTCGATAGAAAATTTTCGTGGAACAGTTTCAAATTAAGTAGGTACCCACTCACAAACAACTCGTTTGCAGATAACCAAGTGAAAAAGTACAAAATAAATCGAAGATAAAAGAAAATAGAACGTGGTTGGAGGTTCCACCCAAACATGTTTTCCACTGAATACTGCAATCAAGTTCAGGCTTTGCGTGTCCAAATATAGCAACAAACAAGGCACTATCTCGCCTTCGAGGTGAAAACATCTGCAGGTGAAATCTTACACCTATCAATCAACACGAGACTTGCAAAGGTCGGTTAGCGTTGTAATGCTGCGCGAAGATTTTGTAATTTGTAGAGTGTTATTTGTTGTTGTATGATCGGTGCTTGTTATTATTTTCTTTTGTGTAGTCATTTACAAAATACGTAACGCATATTTCTCAAAATTTTGTCCACCCACTTCTCCCAACTGGCCCATATACGAAATTCACGTTATGATATTTGGATAATTTTACTTTTTCGGACTATCAATAAACCTCTTTAGATGTTTAATCAACCAAAACCATATCTCAACGCGTAATGCATCGTATCGTCAGTAGGTAAGTACCTATTTTAGTTTGTGATACAATCACTGGTTTTTTTTCCTCCTAACTTGTTTCCACACATGTTTCTGATAAGGTATTTAGTGCTACGCAATACAAGATATCATTAAGTCTCCGGTCACCTATGGCGTGCCTTACATCGCTCTCAATTCCCTTCCTCTACTGGACCAGTTCTGGAAAATGCTGTTGGTACCATAATACGACTAGTTTGTCTTTTATCGTTATCGCTATATTAGTTCTACAACAGCATCGATGGTGTGTTTACTAAACCAGCTTAAGAAATATCTATATAATTCACACTATGGACTTGTTCTGAAATAAACATATTGAATTGAATTTACCTCTGTATATCGATGTTAGAGCATTGTGAGTTATAAGACAGTCAGAATATAACGGAATGAGCACAGTAAGACGGTAACTGTATTTTTCAGGGAGTTTTTTTTTTATAAAATTGGAATTAGCAGTCTTAGCAGTCGAGAGCTTAAAGCTCATAGACAAAATTTATTAGTACCTTGAAAACATAAACATTTACATACAGGCACATACATTGCTTCTGGCCCCACACTAGGATACCCTATGTCGTGGGTATAAAAAAACCCTTTTAATTTTAATTAGCAAATTTTTTCACCTAGATCTAAGTCCATTTCTGATACCTTACTCAGAATCGCTAATTAAATCAAATACATATTATAAGCTTTTTAAAATTTTACTTATGCATTTTATTACCTAAATAATTTTCCCTGTTTTGGACATTGCCTCCAAATAACCCGCAAATCATGACAAAAGGGGTGCTGGTATTAGAAACAGTGACCTAAATAATTAAACATGCAGCTATTACAACTATGCTGCAGTTGTATCATTCCGCGAATGTGCACATTCTTCGCAAATGAGACGGAAAAAATAATTAAATGAGGAATTTCATTCTATTAATCATGTTACTAGGTAAGCTACCGCGTTACCGGAAAAATCGCAGGTACTGGTTTATTTTAAATGTGATAAAGATTAACATCTTATCCGCTGTGTACCGTTCATGTAAAAATGTAATAAATATTTTTGATTTTTTTTTATTCGTAAAAACACGATTGATTAAAACACTCCATAAACGCCGTATAAGTAGCCTGTGGTAGAGACTTTACAAGAGAAATACTTTACTACAGACTATTTATACTGTATTTATGGAGTATTTTCTGGAATCGTGTTTATATAAATCTTTGTTACACACGAGATGATGCTGCTCACCCAAAATAATAAGATGGGGCCTCAAACTGGAATTTAAATATATAATGGTACCTTTAAAGTTAATTTTATGCGTCATCTTTTATGCGTAGGTAGGCATCACGGGTAGGTGGTAGGAGATAAGGTACAGGTTATTCTCTTCGTAATACGTTACTGATTACGAGAAGAACAAGTTGTTGCAAACTCATACCTTAAAGGGAAAATCTTATATGTTGCAGCAAGATTGTTACTAAATACAGACTTCACCTATCCCTCTGGCATACATGCATCGTGTATCGTGTGTTTATCATGCGTACATATTTTGTTTTGCACCTAACCGTACTTAGTAGACTTGGTAGGTAAAAGTTTGTGGCCATTTGCTTTCCTATAGTCTACTAAGTACGGTTTCATTATACTAGTTTAGGAACAGGTACTCCTTTGTATTCTTTTTGTTGCACTAACCCGTGCTGAGGACAATTTTAAAAACCTATTTAGAGGCTAAAAATGGGACTTGAACTCGCGACCTCTGGCTAACCGTGTCAGCGCTCTCCCAATTGAGCCAGTGGGCAAGTGCAGTCATCAGCGAAATTTCGAGTCTCTTTACAAACTTCTCTGTATTACGTACAGGCAGCAACATCTGGCCGAAGCAATTTACATCACTTGCAGCCCCGAGTAACCCACTTTGCAGTTAGGTTTTTACATCGGAATGATATAGCTGTACCTACATGATTGTATTCTTTTTGTTGCACTAACTCGAGCTGAGGACAATTTTAAAAACCTATTTAGAGGCTAAGCATTACTCCTTTGTTAAAAGTGACATTCAGTAATGAACTTTGGTAATTTTCAACCGTATACTTTACAAAATTACTGAAAGTTGCAAGTTTATTAACAATTAGTCATTACTACCTTACGTGACACTGACCATATAAAGCAGGTGTCAAAATGCAGGAGCGTAGTAACAAGACACTTATTTCTTTCTACCGTCGTCCGTTCGTTTCTACCGCGTAGGTAGGGGTTTCTGTTTTCATTTATATAAGCTCGGTCGGAATCTTGCCCCAAGGTGATCCGCTCTGAGATGGGCCGAGTCCATGAACAGCGAATATAAAGTACATGATTAATACTATGTGTACCTGACTGAATGAAGTATTGTGTGATAAATAATAACAGTGATACTTTATAAGATATAACTTTAATATAAGAGCATAAGAACCTTAATACATTATTATCTAAAATGGGCAGCCACCCTTTTAATTTCAAAGTATTTTATGTTATATATATGTGACATATTACACAATTGTTGTGTCTTTACTTAGGAATATAATTTTTTAATTAATAATACTAATAGGGCACAAAACATTTTATTAAATTTGCATTTAATAAGGAAGGAATAAAGAACTGAAAAACCTGGAACAGCTTAAAACCTTAACAGCCTTCAAAACAGGAGGTGGTTTTTTGAAATCTTGCTATTATAACCATTGAGAAGCCAAATAATTTATTACTTAGGATTCAACCGCAATAACAAGCTACATTTCTTGCTTTTAGTCAGAAACAGTAAACAAACAAATACCTCGTGACTACCTAAGGCGAATTCCACAACAAAAAGGTGATCAAGCCTTTTATCGTTCTTTTAAAAGACTATGAGCTAGCTCATTGGTATTCCTAACAACGATGACCTTTACAAAAGCTTGTGCAAAACTAGCGTTGACAATTTCAAATGCGTGCCAAATGCTTATTTACCGTTAACATGTCGGAATATACCAAGTTGGTATTGTACTTCGGTCTCCTTAAGTACTTAAGCAATTTCCTACGAAAGATTGGCTAATGTACATTAACTCAATCTCATATCAGTAAGTAATTAGTGTAAATTAGAGGTTAGAACGATGTGGCGTCCAACTTTTATTGGTATTATAGATTTAGGAATCAATTAATTTGTCTGGCACCTTTAAGTGTTGGCGCCCTTTTACATTTGATACAGTATAAATTACTTTGATATCGTGCATAGTGGTTGTTATGGCGTCTCTGAAATCAATATATGAAGTACATACTTGTACAGTTACAGGTTTTTAATTAAGAGATCAAACATGATGATCTACTAAGATGTTCTCTTTTCAATTATCATTAAGTAAAGGTAAATATAGGTCTTAAAACATCTATATTATCGTTGCTACCAACATTATTGGTACGTAAATGTAATTTTGCACTTAGTTTTGGATGGAGTACATGGTTATTTAGTTGTTTAAGTAGTTTTGTACTTAACACACATTTTATTGTTGACCAAAAGAAATAATTATTTAGCCCTAGCAAAAAAAAACTCTTAATTCTATGTCGGGATTTGAACCACCTCTCGATTGTAAGCACCATATTCTACTCCATGCAACACGATATACAATGCTTTTACGTGTCTAGTAAAACAACAATTGTGTACGCAACACACAGTTAGTAAATACGTAGATTGAATCGATCATGATTCGATAACGATTCGATTCTAATTCCATAAACAATCCAAGTCAAGGTGATCGTATCTCTTGTATTGGCTGTAAATTAACTTTCATCATCATCATCATCAGCCGGTGTCAGTCCACTGCTGGACATAGGCCTCTCCCAAGACACGCCACTGAGCTCGATCTAAGGCTCTTCTTTCCCAGTCACTGCCCACTGCTTTGCGAATGTCGTCGCTCCACCTGGTCACAGGGCGTCCTACGCTACGTTTGCCGATTCGCGGTCTCCACTCTAGGACCAGTCTTCCCCAACGGTTATCGGTCCTGCGGCAGATATGACCAGCCCACTGCCACTTCACTGCCAAATTAACTTTAGTGACCCGCTACTTCATACTTTTCGTTTGAGAACGGTTGTCAACCAAAACATGACGCTATTGAATCAGTTGAATCAGAACCTCAAAACAAAAAGTTTGGAAATAGTCTAACTCAACTATTAGAACAAGGACGTTATCGACGTGTGTAGAGTTAACAAAATAATGTTTATATTTACGACTGATTTTCGCACTTATACCGTTTGTTTTAAAGGTCGACGCGATTATATTAAAATTGTGGTCGACAGAACGTGATTATGATTCTGCGGTTTTTTCACAAGCGACTTGTGTTTGCGAAAAATCTTGAATTTTGCGGTCAAGTGTAACTGATATTGTGACATATTCGGTTGAATTACGAGTGAGATTTGAGATTGAAGTGTGAGAACTGGTTTTGAATACGTACACAAAAGACATTACGTGGAATATTAAAAAGCGTGGATAATATTTATCTATCCAAGAGGTGACCGGGGATCTATTTTTAGACATTTTAAGTGACCTTTTACAAATACAGTAAAAACTTGAAGTTTGAAAGTAGTATCTACATTCTTATGAAGATTTAAAAGCTCTACATATTACTCGGTTTTACTCTCCACTCTCATACTCTCGAGCAAATCCTAGTTGGACACGTATAACTAAATTACTATATCCGAAATAGCACCTAAGATATACTTAAGGATATAACAAATTCCAATATTGTGTATATTACACGGACGATCTTACAGGAGACCTTTGAACAACCCGTAAAAAGATATTCGTACTGGACTATATAGGAAAACGTTTTCCAATGATCTAACCGATACTTGTCAAACCCACATTAACACACAGGTAGTAAAAGCGACGCCCTGTAGGTACGTCTCCGGCGAAACCGGTCGTGCGGACACGGGTTACGTGTCAGAGTTACGCGACTATTTGATCTTGAATGAGCCTTGTCTCTTGCATACCGGTCCAGAGAACCTACTCTCTAAGTACGAGTACATAGTCCTAGTTAGATCTGAGATTTCCGTTCTTAGCCTCATAGTTGGGCCATTGTACGTACGAGTAACAAGCGCTGAGGTGTGTAAATACCTCAAACATTAGGGTTTCGCGATAATTCTCTTTTACCCTTAGCGAGTGGTATAGCTAGTAAAATTTAAAAAATCTACGTAACTTAGAAAACAAATTCATTGGTACATGCCGGAATTAGAACCCACGACCTCCCGACTGTGAGGCCGGCGTCCAACCGCTACTACTCTTCTCTAACTACATACCAAACCTAATCTCTATTTAGTACTTAAAATTTGTTCGACGGATTAATATTTGCTAACTTTTAGTACCTCGAATAAATAATCGAATAATTTAATAAATAATAGAATAATCTCTATTTCCGCCACTGCTTAAATATTTGTAGTAAAGTGATATTTATGTTAATAGACAGAAATATTAAGAGCAATTACTGGGAACACAAAAAAAAGTTGTTATTGTTATTACTGAACACGAAATTACTACACAAAAATATACCACAAGAAAATACATGCAAAAAGGCAAGTTTCATTTTAAAAACCCACTTTTAGATTAACAACTATAGAAAGAAAATTATACTTGAGAACTTACTTTTGTCAAACTCAAGGAAACTGCGTGTAAGTTTTTTATTTAAACTTCTAAGTATTTCCTCCTATTCTGGTTACTCACAAAACACTAGATCTATTGAAAATAACATAAGACGGAAAAATAAAGCTAGATACATGTTTACAAAGCAAACTTTTCGTATTTCTGAGTAGGCCTTCGATTGAGTAATTTCCCAATATGCCAAGTCTTCGTTAAAGCGAGCTGTGTGCTTAACTAATGATCCGTTCAGTGACGATGACTTACTAATCGGTCGCGTGCGGCTTTCTAACCGATGGATAATTTATAAAGTGAAATAGTTTGATCCGAAACTTGGACACGACATATGAAAGGCTTGTTCGATCTAGCTTGAATTTAATTATTGAATTTTATTTCATTATTGAATTTCATTTCATTATACTGCAAGTGCACACAAAAACCTTAAAATATGCTTACAGACTAAAAAAAGCATCGAAAAAATTAAGAATCATTAGACAATTGACGTGCCAACTATGTACCTACTTACTACTACGTGCTGCTTAAAATACAGGTTTACAAAAATTTGTTTCATTTTACATAGGCTTCATTCCATTCCCTAGCATGGTAATTTCACCTCACAATCATCTAACCATCGTAGTTTGATTCAATACAAAAAAATAATAATTAAAAACTTAAATAAAAAATTTAAAAAACCCTCGACAAAACTAACTATTAAAAAGTGAAAAAGGCATCAATGTCACTAATTTCAGACAAATCAAAGCAACAACATTTTTGGCGGCCATTTTTTTCCGCCATTTTGTTTTTTTTTATCGCACTAAAATTTGGCACCATCAATATATCTTTTACCGTTTTGTCAGGCAGTCGATCATGTCCATAAACGGCTGAGTGGATTTCCATAAAACATAGCTAAGAACAATCTCGATCAATCTAGCTTTCAAATAAAAAAACCGCATCGAAATCGCTTGATCCAGTTTTTAGGAGCTACGGCACACAGACATAGGCGGTAAACTTATAACACCCCTCTTTGCGTTGCGTCGGGGGTTAAAAAGTCAATCAGAAAACCGTTTGATTTATTATTCTGTAAATATATGTTTGTTTTCAATATTATAACTGGTTCGAATTCTTAAACAATACCTATGACAATACTACAAACAACTGTTAGATAAAAAAAATTTCTCTATTGATTTGTAACTCTCGTAATTTTCTCGCAGAGTTGAATCAGTAAATTAGAATTTTATGACAAATTCTTGACTTAATTAGATATGGAAATGGTTATTAAATGACTTAAATTCTTGCATGACGAGTGTCGAGGAAGAAATGGAGTGACAGCTTCTATGATTAATGGAAGTTTCGCATAATGTTTTAATCTAATTTTGTTTCTGTAATGGTAAGTAATTTGAATTTGAAACAGACGCATTAATATATTACATTCTTGCGACTGGGCCTTCACACAACGTAACATAACCTGATAAAACTTTTCTTCCGTGTCGATACTTGAGATAAGATAAGATAAGATATCATTTTCAGTAAGCAGCAGTTAAAAACGATCAATTAAATAAAATAAAAAAAAATTGGGAATTTTAATCTTCTGCTTAGGTTTTGCAAGCGATATTGCGATTTCAATAAAATCTTGTATAAGCTACAGAATCCATAAAACGTTTAGTGTTAAATCCTATATACGCTATATAGTTGTAGTAACCACTAAGTATATGAGGAATAGATTTTAGACTTGCTTGTAACCGTATATAAAGAGAGCAGTGAAAGATGAAAAAAAAAGCAAAATGTTTCGTCACACAACACAAAGTTATGGTGAAATTTTATGACACGGTTAGCAAAACAGGCCCAAACAAGCACTCATGTAACGTGACACCTATATTACTATCTACGCATTAACAAGCCAATCTTATCAACTAAAGCGATTTCGGCTTACAAAGGCATTTGTGTGACAAAGTTGAAGTGTGATCGAGTGTTGCGCAGTCGACTGTCAGTAGAACAAGTTACAGGCGAGTAGGACTCAATGCCTTATAAGAAGAATAGAGTTGTTAATATTTATTGCTTTATCGCACAAAGATAGTGTAGAAAAGTAAGAATAATAACAAGAATAGTTTTTATTAATAAAATAGGGTATGCATTTTAACTGTGGTCTCCATACTAACCAAGTAGGCTGCATATTGGCGGCCGTTAGGATTAGATTTATAAACTTTCTTATTCTAACTAAACTCTTTTATTTATTACATAAGCAGCCTATATACGTCCCACTGTGGGATACAGACCTACTCTCAGGGAGAGAGTATGGGCTTAATCACCACGCGTGCCCACCGCGGATTGGCAATTTCAAGCGCCGAGGTATGTGAATGGCTCAGATCAGAGACTTAGGTTTCCTCACGATGTTTTCCTTCACCGTTAACGAGTGGTTTACAAATGTACATAACTTACAGAAACAAAGTCATAGGTACATGCCCGCACTGGGAATC
This sequence comes from Yponomeuta malinellus, assembly GCA_947308005.1. Taxonomy (NCBI): domain Eukaryota; kingdom Metazoa; phylum Arthropoda; class Insecta; order Lepidoptera; family Yponomeutidae; genus Yponomeuta; species Yponomeuta malinellus. Next base: position 18,087,863 of record OX371006.1, on the reverse strand, counting down.
GACCGTGGGTCTCTCGCTTCCAAGTCCGATGTTCTACCCAGTAGGCTACCACCGCTGTTTATTTATTCAATATTAGGTGGTTTATTTTTTGTACAGAAATAAGTAAATACCTACACTTTTTTTCTCTTTTTAATTTATACAATACGCATTGAAATACCAACAAAGAAATTTATCTTATTTTATTTATCCCTTAACTAGTATTTTGTATATTGACCAAGAAAAGAAAAACTGATTTTAGAATTTATATTAGATATACGTTAATGTTGAATAAAATAATTTAATTCTTTCATGGATCACCACGAATGCCTAAAGACATAACTAATAAAACAGTAGAAAAAATATTTGTGAAATTTAAGAAAATATTATTTATTTATTTATTTTATTTTCATAAATATTGCAAAATAACAGTAATTACACCACAGAATTACAATATTATAACTGAGCACTACCTATCAAACATCTTTTAGCATATATGTCCACAAAATCTTTAATTTAAAACACAATACAATCAAAAAATAATCCCATGTTCTCAGTTATAATAACTATTAAAATAAGAGCCCATTGAATGTGTGTATTAAAAATATTGAATTTGTACACCATTCGATTCAGCTTATAGACGGAGGTCATAAAAATGGATGGCCATACACAAATTGTGCGAATATTTAATCATCTAATCACCCGTAGCGAACACGAATTACTCATGAGAAACACTTCAGAGCGTCATCTAATCATACCCTTATGACATAATAGCAATAGATCGAAAAGTTGTTAGAATAAATAGCCTGAGTTATGCCTGAAGAATAACCAGTAATGTTAGATAATAGCACGCCGGATGGATATTATTCGCGGCGAGAGAGCAGTGAAAGTGGTTTTCACCGGGAACGGATGCTGCGTCCGCGCACGTACAGTTACCAGAGGAAATCACTGCGCGACAATTGAACCAATCAGTGAAGATATTAGATTTACACTCTACCAATTGCATTCAACGTGACTTTTGCTTTTGGCCAATTTATGTAACTTCTTCAAACGGTCAACCAAAGAGATGCTGCGTCTTAGCTTATTCTAATTAGATACTGAGCATGACTCATTTTAAAATAAGGTACTTGCTTAAATACAGTCGACAGCTGGTACATACACCTTTACATTTATTGCAAAGTGACTCCTATCATAATGGACCTAAAGCTTGACCTAAAAAAACTAAAGCTTTATTGGATATGTTCAAATCGACCTAATATGCGACGGAAACGACACAATTTCAAACTTTTCCAATACTTTGGCGTTTCCTTAAGTCAATTAATCTGACACTAACTATACTATTCAGTTGTAGTACTAATAAGAGAAAAAAATTGAAAATACTAAATAATTAAATGTACAATACATAATTCAGTGCAATCCCGTAAGTGTACCAATGATTTGACTTGATTTTGATACCTATCAATGATTTGATTTTTCTAACTTACGTATATACAGTTGTTAATTTATACTAGAAAGGCGTTCGGCAGTGGGCGAGTACGGGCTGATTGATTGATTGATTGATGCGAGCAATATCAATGGTTGGCTGTAAAGGAAATCACCTTGACAAAAGCCGCAGTTCAGTTGGCTCCACTCGTATTTGTAACGTATTTGTTTAGACTGAAGTGGGTAAAACCTTAACCTTTTTTATGTAGCCTGTATGCGTCCCACTGCAGGAAACAGGTCTTCTCTCAAAGATAGATTATGGGTTTAATTACCACGGCAATTTCAAGCGCTGAAATAAGTGAACACCTCAAACACTCAGTTTTTTCACAATGTTTTCATACCTTAGCTTATCCGTCTAAAAATTATCCTAGGCACTACAGCCAAGGAGCGATAACTTCACTTATTTAGTGTAGACTGGAGTTGCCACTAGACGCGTAAGATAGAGAAAGACAAATAGATGTGTAATTTAGAGGGATAGAAATAGTTTATTTTAAAGAAAAAACATACAAAACTAAGACATTATAAATTACTTACTTATGCTTAACTAATGCTTTATCGCATGCTCCCTTGTCCCTATATAAAAGACATCAACGCGCGCACGCGCTTATTATTTCAGCTTACAATAATTTAGTTTTTTTCTTTGCTTCCAGGTATCTACGCGGCCAAGGACGGAAATAGTTAAATAAGTAACGTTTAAAAGTACTTCTGGGAGAATTGTATAATAAAACAACTGAACGATCGTGTTTAATTCCCTAATCCTCAAATTCCTTTAGAGATTACTGAGATGCTCATTGAAATTATTAAAAGCAAACTCAACAATTTTAGATTTAGAAAAATGAGGCTTGTATACGTTATGACTGTATTTATTCTTTGTACTTGATTGGTTTTAAATAGGCACCTACTCAGGTCAACTTGCAACACTATCTTCAATATGGCTTAATTAGCATTTAACTGAAATTCTGTATACAAAATTCAATTTAAATTAATATTATACTGAAATTATTTATCGACGGCAACGAAAATCTTCTTAACTGTAAAAGTGCAACTTTACAGGAAAGGAATTAGAAATAAGTTCTGGCCAAGAAAGTGAATATTTGTTTGAAAATCTTTATATTTTCAATTAAAGAGCTATTTAAGACATACCAAATATTTACAATTGTTATCACAATAACTAGCTTTGAATCTATGCATAGTATAGTTATATATCAAAAGGGTTTATTTGCCATTATTTATTAGGTAAAATTCTAATTACCTTAAATTCATTTGGCTAATCTAATAATAAGTCTATAAGTGACAAAAACTACTCGAATTTTCGCAGTATCCATCTTTCTTGTCTAAATTGAATAACAAAAACAATTGAAAGTCGATATTCAAATGTTTCACATTTTTTAAAAAAAGAACATCATAGAAACCATTTGAAAAAAGTTTCATTCGAAAACCTCAAACCATGAAGATTCTATGTCAATTCAAAGAACCTATTGCAATAAAACGGCAATTTCATACTTTAACCCCTATTATATAACTATATATGAGCATCGCGAGTCATTACAGAATACGATGCATAGTACTTTTCGAGATATTTCGAAAAAAAAATACACATTCGATAGTTTTCTTTCTTAATAAAAGCTACAATTTCATCGAATGTGGTATTCGATAGAAGTTTAGGTTTAAAGTTCTAAGAATTGCGTACTATCTGAATTGATAGTTACAATAAAAACTAAGTAGCTATTCAACGGAATACATCATCGTAACTACAAATTACGACAGTTTTCACTGTTTCTTCTAAATATGCTATGAATTATATTTGTCAAGTAATACTACCGAATCTATCACGTTTTGTAATGTTTGTAATTTTACGAAATTTGATACAATTTTATATCACCCCCACATACTGAAAAATATAGTAAATATTAACCAAAAAGTTTTTGTCACTTATAGACTTATTATTAGATTAGCCAAATGACGTTTTCTCACATACGATTATTTACGTTGGGGCCGGCGAATTTAAGAAGTGGTGTATGTCGGACTTAGTACATTAACCTGACAACCTGTTTTCTCATCACTGCCTTCTGTAAAGGGTCCATCTTCATTAAAGACCGATACAATCGAACCAAAAGCAAGAATATACATGATATATAGTAGAGCCTCCATGCAATGCAATTAGCATACAAAGAGGATAAAATGAGTGAAGACACCTACATGAAATGAGCTAGATTACACAGCTGGATTCTGATCTAATGTGTCTATTGTTTCACTTACGCGCCTTCACGCGTCTGGTTTACAATAGGGAATAATAGATAAGTACATTTAATTTCATTCAGCTTTGGTCTACTGGTACAAAACGTTGATTTAAATCTTTCAGACACGGGTAGCAATAATGTGTATCAAGCTGTTTGCTCCTCCTAGGTCATTCGTTAATTTACAATTTTTTGCCTTTGAAACTTTTTTTTGTTTACTCAGACGAAAGTTGAATGAAACGCAATAGGTATAGGCTGGTATTTAAAAAAATGATGATTAGAATCACCAAGCAACATTAGCAAGTGCAAAACTAGTGTCAAACCTTGGTCTCTGCCTACCGGTCCAGGATTTTATCTACTACTTGTTATTTACAAAACTTAAGAACAGTTTTTGTCAGTACGTGCCTACCGATAATGGATCCACTTTTAATAATCAAAACTTTAAAATGCTCAATATATTACTTTTATTTTTCATAAAATATTAGTTCAACACTAAGTTGGTCAATTTGTATGGGAAATATGAAAAACACTTTAAAATAAAATTACTAGAACAAACTTTTTTCGGTTTTGCGTTATTTCAATGACATTTTGTTGGCCGACATTACAATAATAATGCTTAAAAAATTATAAGTTTAAAAATCTGCATACATAACATACATAAGCAGTCTATATACGTCCAACTGTAGGGCACATGCCTTCTCTCAGAGAGAGAGTATGGGCTTAATCACTACGCGTGCCCACCGCGGATTGGCGATTTCAAGCGCTGAGGTATGTGAATAGCTCAGACACTCAGGTCTCCTCACGATGTTTTCCTTCACTGTCAGCGAGTGCTATTGCTACTATAACTTCACAAATGTACATAACTTAGAAAACAAGTCCTAGGTGCATGCCCGCACTGGGAATCGAACCTGGGTCTCTCGTTTCCGAGTCCAATGTTCTACCCACTCGGCTACCACCGCTAAGACATGGATTTTTTTTTACTATTAGATGAGTGAAGTGAGCAATCAACGGAATTTGTAGACCCTGAGGCATATTTTGATGAAGTAAGCTTGCCGGATCGAACGCGGATTCCAAACAGTGACTCACGGTATCATACGCCGCCAACGGCTCACTGTCAGCTGACAGGCAAATCATTGTATGCAAAGTAGACTTAGAGGGATACATAATGCCACGTCGAGGTGTTTTTGCTCGATTCTGATATACGGGACTCTTTGTTTGTTTTGATATAGAGGTAAGATAATAAATACGATTTTTAGTCTCACTCAATTTTGTTTTGCAATCGAGAAATTGTGGAAATCTAACAATCAACTTATTCGAGATAAGCTTTTTCAATCATAGTTATTTAAGATACTCATGCCTGTTTTCCGGAGGGGTAGGCAGAGACCAGGATTTTTCATTTATTTGAAGTCTAACTATTAATTAATATTGTGCTCATAAAAGACAACTGTAGACTAAAATAATGTGTTAAGCAATTTGGTTGGCGTCAAGTCTATTTAGTTTAATTTAATTTTAGTTTAATTTCATCAAGAGCACAAATTACTATCCAAATCAACCACATAAAGCCTTAGTAATAAATATGTGCGGTGGTAGCCTAATGGTAGAACATTGGACTCGGAAGCGAGCGACCCAGGTTTGATTCCCAGTGCGGGCATGTACCGGCTTTGTTTTCTAAGTTATGTACATTTGTGAAGTTATAGTAATAATACCACTCGCTAACGGTGAAGGAAAACATCGTGAGGAAACCTGGGTGTCTGAGCTATTCACATACCTCAGCGCTTGAACGCGTGGTGATTAAGCTCATACTCTGTCTCTGAGAGAAGGCCTGTGCCCTACAGTAGGACGTGTATAGGCTGCTTGTGAATAAATATGTACACAAAACAATAACTTATTTTGGTCCTAAATCAGAATACATAGTGCTACAATAATCAGGTAAGGATAACAAAAATACGTTGCCAAACTCGAGTCGAGTCTAATAAAACTTAACCCATAACAGGTGTCAACTCGTGTAGATATGTAGAAAATGCCCTAGGTATTTATTACGTACATACACAGGTAGGCAAGGCACGTATGCCGTAAGTATGTCGCAGGTGCAAGGCGCAATCACCGGCGGCTTCAATTATACTAAGAAATTGTCTTAATCAACTTTCGGATAATTGCGTTTGCTGCGATTTCAACAATATACCGAATTCGATTCGATTCGATTCTCAGGAACGAAAGAGGCAAAGACAAAAAGGCAGACGCGGTAAAGAATTATTAAGATCAATTCTCACCTTTTTACCACGATTAGGTGAATTGAACTTTTTGCAAAGTTCATCACACTTAATGTAACAAATTCTTGACATATATTGAATAAATGCGTAGTTATTCAATAGAGTCATATTTTATGTTGTGTTTTTCCTGGTACAATAAAGAATAATCTTATCTTATCTCATCTTACGTGGCTGTTTCATTGACACTGTTGGTAGTCAAGTAACCAAACGCATTCAACATGGCGCCGCGCGCGATTCGATCTTCTTCGTGAGAGATGCTCATTTAGGTTGCCATTGGAATGTGATTTAGCTGCTATTGGTTAGCAGATTACCAAATAGACGCAAATAACTATCATTCTATTGAAACACTATGTGTGTTTTAGACCCTAGGGCCTAGCCAGATTTTGAGGTCACTTTACCTGTCTAGTCTAGTGCAGGTGGGAGATGGCACTAAATGCGGTCAAATCAAGTAAATAACCAACAGTTTTTTTCGCCGAGTTATAAAAATAAATGAAGATTATTTTGGTTTATTTGTAAATAAAGGCAATATACTATGTAAGTAATGCTTAAACATATAGGCACGATGAGTCGCTCACGAGTTTCATCTCGCTTGTGCAATGGAAAGGCGTGTGCGCAACGTAATAGGGTCACCGCCATCGACTATGTGCAGGCTTTGGGTTTGCAAAATGTTATTACAACCATGAAATAAACATGATATAAGGGCTTTAATGGACTAAATATGTTTTAAAAAACCAACCATCGAATAGGTTCTGTGTGATTTAAGAGAATACAGAATTTCAAATAATCTTAGGCTATCAGACCCACTAACATTACACTTGTAAACTATTTATATCGGAGCTTATCCGAAATTAACTCTATACAAAAAATAATTTTCTAGGATAAGCGCAGACAAAACGATTGCCATGTGCCATGTTAAGCCGGCAGGTTAGGATATAAACAAATGCTGAAAATGTCGTTAAATCTGTTGTGAAACTACAAAGTTATGTCTGAATAAATGTTTTAAAATCTTTGGGTACAAATTTAATCGCCTGTTGTTTACGGCTATCAACTTCTCTGTTGTTTACGCTTGAAATTTGGACTCCGAAATAAACTCTGATCGTGATTTGCATAAAGTTTTGAAATATTGCGTCATAGACTATTAATAACATTTTATTACACCGGATTCTGTGAGGAATAAATAATTTGTTTTACATTTTTAAAACATTTTATTTTACTATTTTATTACTAATTTGTGTAGTCGGATGCTTGTTTGTAGTATCATTTTATATGAGAACGCACGATTTTGTAAAATATAACCATAACATTTTTTTTCCTATAGCAGTAATTTGTAATTTTATGTATGACACAGGAAAATGGTTTCTTATTCCTTTGGTTCAGGTTTGGTCCTTGGTGTGGCTTTTGGTTTGGTTCTTCAGAAGGCATTTCCAGTTTCACAACTCGTTATTTAAAATGCTTTTAATTTTTATTTATGTACAGGCTATTTTAAATACTTACTGTATAAGGAATTCAAAATATCTGACATAGAGGGCTCTCATTACGAAACAAAAACCTCACGTTTTCAAGGACCTTTATACCTCACACAATCATCGTCTGAAATTTCGTTAATATTTTGCATAGACCTCATTTTTTTCAGTGTAGGTACAGGCCACTGTAGCGAGTACTGTAGCGAGTGTCACGATCAAGAATCAAGTATATTTATTGTGAGATCACTGATCCCACCCACCAAATGGACATTAATAGATCCTGAATCAGACACAATGGGATTCAAAATTTCGACTTTATAACATAGAGAGAGTTGACATCTCGAAACTCAAACCTCGCGATTTGCAAGGACCTTTAATACACGCAACAGATAAAGGTATCATTACACGATCATCATTAAACTGCTGTACCGTATGCGACGTCGCGTGTCAATACCGTCAACCTATCACGAGCATCAACGATCTTGAGATGTTTGAGAGCAAATATAGTTCATAGCATGTTAGTAATAAAAGTGAACACATCGAATACTAGTAGTAATTTTGGTTGCAACTTGTGGTTTCTGCCGTTGACTACGAGGTGTTTATGGAACAGTGTTGCACATTACATTTGTTCGAAGGTTGCTAAGGAATACTTGATGAAAGAGAAAAAAAGAATAAGGAAGGACAGACAAGTTTCATGACACATTACGCAAAGTTGCTTTAGGAGATTTCGTGCCTAACACGACTATTAAGCACATTAGAAATGAATCGAGTCATAAATGTCATGGGAAAAATGTCGTTCTGACTTTTTTCGAAAAGGTTAAGCTACAGGGTAAACCCTTAACCCAATCGTCTTTGTTTTAGGCTCAAACTGTAGCTGACAAAATTGCCCAGTAGATTTTTTTCCACTATTTCGGCCATAACTTTTTTAGTTTTTTGAGTTTCTCAAATAATTCTTTTTGCACCGTACAGCTCTCGTAATTTTTGAGCCTTTTTTGAATATCACGTCTTCACAACTCTCCGAGATATCTCCGAGATAGAGTAAAACGTAAGTAGAGTACACGTAAGTAGAGTAAAACATGGTAAACATTAAAGGTATTTTCTGTTTTGATGTGTATTTTTCCGGAATCAAAAGTATCATGTATGCTATTCCAGACTGTAATCTATATCTGTACTAAACTTCATTCAGATCAGTTCAGTCGTTCTAGTGTGATTAACTTTCGAATTTACAACAGTAGTAAGATGCTTGCAGCTAATAACGATTCTAGATGAAACGAAAGAACTTTATAAGGATTGTAAAACGTGACAAACTGTAGCTACCCCTCCGGGATACAGGCGCGAGTTTATATATGTATTTATGTTTAGGATTATTAAAATTAAATCGAAGATTTTAAATTTGTGAGGAAACCTGAGTGTCTGATGTATTCACACACTTCAGCGCTTGTAATTGCCAATCCGCGGTGGGCATGCGGGGTGATAAAGCCCGCACTCTCTCTCTGAGAGAAGGCCTGTGCCCTGCAGTGGGACGTATAGGCCATATAAACATACAGCAATAGCAGTAAGATACATGCAGCGATTAACGATTGTAGATTAAACGTAAGAACTTTGTAAGGATTGTGAAACGTGGCAAACTTTGGCTACCCCTCCGAGATACAGGCGTGAGTTTATGTATCTATTTATTTTTATGATTGTTATAGTTAAATTTTAAATAGTATTGGCTAATAAAGCTTTGTCTCTACATGAGAAACTGGTCTGCCGCATAGCCCTTCAGATGATTGTCCTAACAAACAGTGTGTAATAATAATAATTTCCACACAATAGACTTACTTGACCTGGTCCCAAACTAGGATACCCTGTGCTGTGGTTACTGGGTAAGGACATCACATACAAGTACATGAATATACACCCAGATTGAGGCCATTTGTACAACTGTCCGGCGGCCCCCAGTGGGAATCGAACACACGACCTCTGTTTTTGTAGCCTTAACGGCTAAACCAACGAGGCAGTCTGTATGTATTAAGCACTATGCAAGAAATTGTGTAGAGATCACCCGTAGTGTTAGTACCCAGGATAACTAGGCCTTAATAAATCAAGGCCTGACTATAAACTGCATAGACGCTATAACCTAACGTAGAGGCTTAGATATATTCATGAGAGCCCAATGAGGGCATTTGGAAGTGAAGGGCATCCTGTCAGGGACCCTCGTACACACCTGTGCTAGAAACAAGCTTTGCATGGTTCCAAGGGTTAGAGGTCTTAAAGGGCCAAATATATGAATAAAAATCCGCGCAGCAATTTTTTTTTATTATTTGTTAATTTCACTAAAGTCCGACTTTAAAACTCTTTAGTCACATCCCACGCCACGCATATATTTTTGGTCTGAAAATACATTTCAAGACCGAAATAACGTAATTTGTTTAAGTTATTGTCGGGCATTACACATTTACTAGCTGTTGCCGGCGACTTCGTTCACGTGGTAATTTTGATGTGTATTTTTCCGGGATAGAAAATAGCCTATGTGCTAATCCAGACTATAATCTATCTCTGTGCAAAATTTCATCCGGATCCGTTCAGCCGTTTTTGCGTGAGAAATTTTACAAACTTTCGCGTTTGTAATATTAGTAAGGATGAATAATTAGGTTTAAGAACCCGATATTTTGAAAAAGAAAGGCATAAAAATCAGTCGCCTCGGCTTACATTTACATGTTAGTCCATCAATGCCTCTTATGATGGCCGCTGCGGTAATGTACTATAAATAACTCAAGATATTGGCAATTGGTAATTTTTAATTAATAAATTAAATAACTGTGACATTTTCCTTTTTATGTCCAGTAAAGTGTTTTCTATGTCTCTATCTATCAATGACTTCAACACAACAAAATCAGTTGTCCTGCCCCTAAATTACCAAATCCTGAGCGATTCCAATTGTCTGTCAAAGTAGTATGGAATTTGACGGTTAGACGACTAGAATTGATCAGAATTTGGCGCGCATAATGAGGCCCCTGGTCCCAAACTAGGATACCCTGTGCTATTTTACGAGGCAAGGACATATCAAACAAGGAAATACACCCAGACTGAGGCCATTTGTATAAAAGTACGGCGGCCCTCGGAGGGAATCGAACCCACGACCTCCGGCATGATAATCAGACGCGGTAAAGCTAGGCCAACGAGGCAGTCAAATGCAGTATTCCGAGTCTCATTGGCGGGGGATGTGACTAAAAATTCATCGGAAGTCAATTTAGTCAAGTTAACAGATAATAAAAAATATCCAAATCGCTCCCGACTGCGTGGATGGTTATGTTATTGAAATCAAATGTATACGGGGATATGGGCATTTGTTACATTCTTTCATTCACATAGACAAATAATAAAGTACCGTTACCTATTACGGCATCCAGCTACCATTTTATATTTGTATTATAGGCAACTGAATTCCTAAGAAGGGAAAGTACTCGGCAGAGGCACCGGCTTCTAAATGTCAAACAGTCTTGACCTTTGCCCTAAGGGAGAGCTAGTTGCGGAAACCCGTACTGTAGAGCATCAGCCTATTAAATGTTTCGTCTTTGGCTATGGCGTTAGGAGTTGGATACCTATATAGCTATAATAGTTATTTACACAACTAGGGCCGTAAAATAAAGAAAGGCCGATATTGCTGAAGTTTAAGGCCCAGGCCGCAGGCGAGGGTCATAAATATGCGATAGAGGGCTTTCTATTTTACAGCCCGTGTTGTGTACACAATTTTATGTCGTCACTTGGCCTCAAAGTGGGTTTTCCCGTACGCGTTGACAAAAAAGGACTGTGTTTTCTTAAAGGCCTGCGCAGACGATGGATTATTGCCCTTATGGGACAAAAATCCCTGAATGGTGTAAAAAATGTCCAGCGAGTACTTATCACGGACTCAAAGCACATGGTGTGCGGTCATTTGTTGCCCGGATACGTAAGTCACTATAGAGCGCTCAATGCAGACTAAAGTTCGTTGTGTGCGTTGTTGCGCCTAGTTACGTTACTTCAATTTTTTTACCATACTTTTGTTCAGTTCAGTCGCTTGGTATCCTCGGTAATTTGGAGGGCTTTTTGTGCGAGGTACTTTTAGTCCTTTGTGTGCGGTATTCGACTAAATTTATAAGAGATCTATATAAATGGACAAAAATGTACCCGGGGAAAGTACCTCGTCTACGCAGGCCTTAACAAACTATAAAAAATTAAAGAGACATCGAAAATAGTACAGAAAAAAAATTCTACGATGTCGTAAAAAGTACGTATTATTTAGATAATTTCGATAAGTTTATTTGCCATTCCGTCCCATTATAGTAGTAGCTTATCAAAATATTAAAACTAGCCTACATACTCATATATTTCGTATCATTAAATTTTGGTATAGATGTGAACAATTTTTTTTTAATGCTATCCATGCAAGATGATTGATGGTTGATATTTCTTGAGTGAATGACCTAGGGAAAGCTAACAGCTTTATAGAGAACTAGCTGTTGCCCGCGAATTCGTTCGCGTGGTAATTTTGATGTGTATTTTTCCGGCATAAAAAATTGCTAATCAGACATTAATCGCTAATCAATCATTACTTCGTTAGCTCGAATTATGACATTTTATACATTTATAATTACCACAAATTTAATATTAGGTAGGTACTTCTTTTTCTATACCTACATTTTTTGAAACGATGCCACCTACATTTCTCCGGGCTCTGCACGCTGTCTTACTATCGGGTACTGACATAATAACAGCGCTGAGGTGGTCGCCCACTCCAGCACATGCTGAGTCAGATCCTTTTCACATTTGCCACACCCACAATTCTCTGTTGTTGTTGTCGTGTACATTACGTGTTTCATGTGTATATTGTCTTTTCTTTCTGTGGATTGTTTTACTATATTCGTTTTATTATATTTTTTCTTCGTTTGCTGTATGTACACGGTGCTTCTTTTTGTACTGTTCCTGTTCATGTGTGTGTGCAAATGTGAATAAATGTTTTATCTATCTATCTATCTAATCCACCTCTGTGAAAAATTTCATCCGGATCCGTTCCATGCATACATCCAAAATTTCGCGTTTATAATATTAGTAAGGATATTGCTTCCTGTATTTTATTTTAACAATTTCTAGCGTTTTCTCATCAGGATTAAGCTCTGTGAATCGGAGCGAAACCTGGTAACTCTTCTGACAAAAAAATTAGTAAGTAAATCCGGCATTAAGTAAACAATTTCTATTAACGGTTTTATATCGACCAAAGCTAAATGAAATGTAACATAAAATGTACAAATTCACTGATCCAGCCCTGATAGTAAAATTTTACCCCAATAAATAATTTCGCAACCTACACATCTGAAACGTAACTTTTCTATGCGATATAAATGCACACCATTGACCGTAAATACTATTAACAACTCAGATAACAGGTCATTGGCACATCATATTACAAAATCTCTATCACCGAACTATGACCCTTATGGGCCCTTAAGCAACATTGAATTAGAGGTCAATACTATTTGGCGTGGCAACTTTAGTGACACAAATCTACTAATCAGCGAGTCACGAACCGCATTCGACTTGACGTGGTGTTTGGATTGTTAGCATCGACAAGAGTAATTGATACGATAGCTTGATTAGATATTTTTCATTGAAATTATGTAACAGCGGGTTGCTACTTAAATAGCTAGTACAATGGGCGTAAATTGGGAGAAAAAAACAAGAATTCGTGTCGTAAGAACCAAGAATTACAACAAATTATGTACGGTTATTTGGCGAAGCTCTTGGGTGGATCTTATTCATGTAAGGAGGCATTGTTGTATTTTTTATTTTATGTGAATGAAATTGTAAGTTGAATAACAATTTTTTTTTAAAATAAATACCATTTTTTATGTAGCCTATATACGTCTCACTGCAGGGCACAGCCCTTCTCTCAGAGAGAGAGTATGGGCTTAATTAACGCGCGAGCCCACCGCGGATTGGGAATTTCAAGCACTGAGGTATCTGAACACCTCAGACACTCAGGGTGGTATTGCTACTATAACGTAACTTAGAAAAGAAAGTCATTATCCACTAGTTCATGTGTGTGTGTGTGTGTGTTTTATCTATCTATCTATCTAATCCACCTCTGTGAAAAATTTCATCCGGATCCGTCCCATGCATACATCCAAAATTTCGCGTTTATAATATTAGTAAGGATATTGCTTCCTGTATTTTATTTTAACAATTTCTATCGTTTTCTCATCAGGATTAAGCTCTGTGAATCGGAGCGAAACCTGGTAACTCTTCTGACAAAAAAATTAGTAAGTAAATCCGGCATTAAGTAAACAATTTCTATTAACGGTTTTATATCGACCAAAGCTAAATGAAATGTAATATAAAATGTACAAATTCACTGATCCAGCCCTGATAGTAAAATTTACTCCAATAAATAATTTCGCAACCTACACATCTGAAACGTAACTTTTCTATGCGATGTAAATGCACACCATTGACCGTAAATACTATTAACAACTCAGATAACAGGTCATTGGCACATCATATTACAAAATCTCTATCACCGAACTATGACCCTTATGGGCCCTTAAGCAACATTGAATTAGAGGTCAATACTATTTGGCGTGGCAACTATAGTGACACAAATCTACTAATCAGCGAGTCACGAAGCGCATTCGACTTAACGTGGTGTTTGGATTGTTAGCATCGACAAGAGTAATTGATACGATAGCTTGATTAGATATTTTTCATTGAAATTATGTAACAGCGGGTTGCTACTTAAATAGCTAGTACAATGGGCGTAAATTGGGAGAAAAAAACAAGAATTCGTGTCGTAAGAACCAAGAATTACAACAAATTATGTACGGTTATTTGGCGAAGCTCTTGGGTGGATCTTATTCATGTAAGGAGGCATTGTTGTATTTTTTATTTTATGTGAATGAAATTGTAAGTTGAATAACAATTTTTTTTTTAAATAAATACCATTTTTTATGTAGCCTATATACGTCTCACTGCAGGGCACAGCCCTTATCTCAGAGAGAGCGTATGGGCTTAATTAACGCGCGAGCCCACCGCGGATTGGGAATTTCAAGCACTGAGGTATCTGAACACCTCAGACACTCAGGGTGGTATTGCTACTATAACGTAACTTAGAAAAGAAAGTCATCCCCTAGTTAGCCACGGACTTCTTAAAAAATATTGTCAATTATCAATGAGAAAGAGAGAGCGTCTTTACCCTCTCTTTTTAGTCTAAGAGAGAATGTGGGTCTGTCTTTCTTTCTAGAAAGGAGACAGAGTCAGCAGCTAAGACATCAACACAGGTCAGAGAGTGTTATGGCTATGGCACGGGTTAGATTTGAAGAACAAGGACCGCGAGACCTCGAATATGAATGGGCAACTAATTTTTGTACTTTATGTAGTTTATTTTCTACACATAATATATTGACCTGTTTTTGCCGCTTCTGCGACTCTCCAACGTTTGCTGGAAGAAATCTTTGACAGAGATAAGCTCGCCTTTGTACATGATATTTCTTATGTAATGTCCTGTTCTATGTTTCGTGCACAGTAAAGCATAATTTAATTTACAAAGCGCAATTAATCGATAATCAAATTAATTATATTTTTGAAAGTTGCTTTCTATCCAGTGATAGTAAATCGTTGTTTTTACGAGTCTCCAGCGTTTTACCCGATCATCCTTGGTTTCAAGTAATTATGGGAACATAAAAACTGTTCTAATCCAAGGTTTGAAGTGGAAAGTAGCTTCGAACGTCATTCAAACAGTTTTTTCCGCAAAATATGACAAAACGTCGAACAATGGCCGCTTCGCACATGAATGGGGCAAAAATACTGAAACGCAGGGTAATGGACATGTTAAGCATGTTATTGATCAATTATAATGCCATTATTCTATTGTTTCAATTAGTAGAGGCAAAGATAAGAATCATTATACTAAATTCGGTGTTATTTGTGCAATTCGTGTGTCGGTTGATTGATATTGATTGATTTATGTCGGTATCTATAAATAAATTGGTACAATATCTGAATTGTCATGCTAGCAATAATGAAGTTACAAATATTATTTAGGCTGTACAACTTAAATAGAAACGGTAAGGAAAGTTCTGGCTCTAAGTGTGGGGATAACAAGCACAACGCTGAGTCAGCTGCCTTTTGTGGCAACTTAGATAGACCACAGGCTACATCTATGGTCCTGTTTTATTTATTCGTTTTGTCTGTTGTTTATTTAGTTTTCTTTCTCTTGTTGTGCATATTATGTTACTTATCTGCTTATTTTGTTTCTGTGATGTATGTTGTTGGTATAATCAATGTCTTTCTTCTTCTTCTACTTTTATTTACTATCTAAAAACGCCCGTACAACAACAATATATACGAGTAGATTTACTTACCATGTCGGGTGACTTCGTTGTTCTTTCTTCTTCTTTAATCTTCTGATATTATTAGTATCACGACATACATGATTCCGTTAAATATAAAATAAAGTTGAAAAAATTTATATTTACTAAAATATTTATTATACTTTTTTTTTTCTGTAAACGTTACAAATTATTCCTATCCTTTATTGGAACTGATTCTAAACAATACAATGTTTAATTTAAAACTTAAAAGAAAAAATTGTTAATTATCTGTTTGAATTAAATACTGTCAAATTAAATACAACTTTCTAACCTACAGTCCCTTAGTAATCTTACAAGCATTATTTGTTTTTAAAATCAATTCCAAAAGCCACCTGTAATATAATTATTTCGTTCGTTCTTACAACCTTTACAAATTGGTAACGACAAACATAATATACACTAAGCTCTAACAAAACTACAAAAATACAAATTTAAATACACCTTAACTCGAATAATTACCATAAAAGTTTGTTGAGAAAGTTTGCTATACCAAAGTGGAGACTTAAAAAACTATTTACAATTTGTTTTTGGTATAAATAAACTTTCTAAGACCCTAGGCAAAAGGTAAAGATAACTAAGTAAATTAAAGCTATTGTGTGTGTCTCCCTTTACAATTACTGACTAATGAAGTGAACTGATATTTCCTGCATTACGTCGGTAAGTACACTTTTACATTGTAAGCTGCTATATTTTATAGAACCTGAAAACATATTCGGACTTGGAGAAAATAAGGTAGGTAACTATAAAATAATTCAATTCAGTCGTTGCGTTTGTTATATGGCCAAATTCTTACACTTTCACGAAATTTTCTTATTGCTCTACCAAAATGTTAGTTCTCGCTAACCTTTGTAGTAGCTACCCTCCGAGGGACGAAAGCTGGCCGCAAATTAGGCCTTATCGGCTTGACGTACAACCTTCTTTCCGTCGTAGTTTTTGGCGTTTCGGTGGAACTCTTTTGGAATCCACGGGGTACTGTATTACTGGGTTTTTTATTTCTTAAATCGACCGGCACGTTTTGGGATCGGTTAACTGTAAGCCTCGACTTGATTGAGGGGTTGAAACCTGATGTTTTATTCTGGTTTGAACTAGTCACAGGTAAGGTAGAGTTTGATCTGATTGCCTTGCCTTTGCGCAGCGTTGCTAGGCTTGCTACGGGGTTTGGTAGGGTTGTGTTCGATGATTTGACGACGGGTCTTCTGGGAAAAGCGAACTTAGGTCTTTTGGCATCGAAAAGCGATTTCTGCGTCGTCGTTTCCTCTTGTATAGTCTCAGTTACGGTTGGCATGTCTGTTGTGGTTATTGTTGTCAGTTCAGTAGTGACAGTGGTTGTAGATGTAGTCAGCATCTCTACTAAAGGACCGGATGTGATAGTTTCTACTATGACTTTAGCAGTGGTCGATGTGCTCTGAGTATTTTGAGGCAATACAGAGATATGAAGAGGGTATTTCACTGTAGACTCTTCAGTTACCGCTGCACCGTCTAGTTCTTGTCCTTTCACATACGTTTTGATGCTTCGATTTTCTGGCTTTACAATTTCTAGTTTCACGATATTTGTTTGATCTTTTTCGCTCGGAGAAGCTGCCGAGTATACGACAAATGGTTGATTTGAATCTGGGTTGATTTTCTTAGCTGGTACTTCGGTCTTGAATAGCCCTTCAAGGGGTAAAGTAGACGGGTCTGTGCCAAACATGTTTCTTGGAGTAACTACCTCGAATGTCTTAGCGACTTTATTGATATTTTTGTTTTTTTCATTTTCGTACGCAGCTGGTATAAACTGCCATTGAGCTAGATCAGGTTGGTAGTAATGGAGGGTGTAAGGCTCATCTGTCTTTTTGTCATCATTGATAAAGCTCAGGAAATCGTCACTAGGGATGTGTTCTACTTTTTTTGGTTCTGGTTTAGGCTCTACTTTGGGCTTAGGCTGGTCTTTTCTTTTAGGTGGGATTTTGTTGATATGCCGGTAAGCTTCGTTCACACTTTCTGATGCGATCAAGTTCTCCCTTCCTTCTTTGAAGTTTAACAGAGCACGAGCATTTCTGGCTTCATCAATCCTTATTGGGTTGTCAGGTGGATTGTCTACTGGGTACACGTGGCCTAGTTTAGTAAGGTAGATCGGTATTTCATTCTCAAAAATTTTTATTAGGCTGAACCTGCTGACTTCACCAATTTTGTCAACAGTAGGCTTTTTTTCTTGCATTATTGTACCTTCTTCTACGAGCCTACTTTCGTTCTTCTTGTTAACTCTGTGCTTGTCTAATTTAGACGACACTTCTACGACTCTACTTACTGAAAATAGCTTGTCAAACTGTGTTTTTACGATCGGCTCCACTCTGGCTTGTTCTGTTGCGGATTCAGTTGTAGGTTCCGTAGTTACTGTTTGATAATATACTACATTACTCTGTGTTGTTTGTTCACTAGTTGAAGTTGATTCTTCGTCATTAGCAGTATTAGTGTTGCCTTCTAAAGTAGTTGGATTCACTGTTGTTTCGTCAGTGAAAACTAAATAATCATCAGTACTGAAATCAAATTCAATTTCCTCAGTGGCTGTTGATATTTCATCGGTATTTGTGGTGTCAAAAGTGGTTTCAGAATTGGTAGTGCTTGTATGTTCAGTCGCGCTAAGATAGTCATCATTGTCAGTGTCAGTTGTCCCCTCGGTGTTACTATCAACAGTAGTTGTTTCTTCTTCATTAACAGTTTTCACTTCCTCAGTTGATACTTCAGTTTTACCAGAGTTATAGCCGACTGGAACGTTCTGTACACGTTTTTTAGTATCATTGGCTCTACTACCACCGAATCTGTTATATATTGCTGTTCTATTAAACCCTTGCTTTGGCAACTCGGTTGTTGACGTTGAAGTTCTGAAAGTATTAGAGTTTACAACGCGAGCTTTAAACGGTTTCTTAGAAGTTACCTTGTTTTGCTCTTCATCATCATTGTCTTCATCTTCATCTACAGTTTCCTCTGCGTCATCAATACTTGGCGTACGACCAGGAGGTTTTCTGGTAAAAAGTTTACTAGGTGGTACAACGACGAGTTCATCTTCTGGTTCCTGATCAATTACGTCAAATAATTCCTCATCAGCATATTCTTCATCTTCTTCAGCTTTTTTGGTGGTTCTAGCAGTAGTAAACGGTCGACCTCTAAACCTATTAGAGCTGAAGAACGGTTTTCTTGTAGACCTGGTGGCTTCAGATGCTCTTTCTACGGTAGCAGGACTAGTGTAGGCTCCCGCATTGTATTTCCTACTGTAAGTTCTGCTGCTAGCAGGTGATGATGGCGTGGTAGAAGTAAAGACGCGTTTTGGTGGTCTGTAAGGTAGTCTAGTTCGTACTGATGGTGATGTTTGTTGTGTTGTAGCTTTAGTTGTAGTTTCTGGTTGGATTTGCAATTCTTCTTCTTCTTCTTGTTCTTTCTCTTCTTCTTTCTCTTCCTCTTGAACTGGCGGTTCGGTAGACTGAGAATTATTTTGATCAGATATATCAAGAGCCAATTGAATATTTTCTACGATAGCTTCTGGTTTTAAAACTATATCGGTTTCTTTTGGAGCGTCCTTGTTCTGTTTTTCATCCTCTGAATTTAAATCGGACTCACTAGATTGTTCTTCCTGGGATTTTTTTTCTTCTTTCTCTACTTCAGCAGCTTTTTCCTGATGATCAGTTTCTTCTTTTTTGTCTTCAACAAGGTTTATCTTCTCTGATGTACCTTTTTCTTCAGCTGGTTCTGTGACTAGCTCTTCTGTTTGCATTGATGTTGAAGAGGAACTGATAATAGTAGATCTAGTCTTCTCGCCATAGTTAGTCGTCTCAGTGGTATCTTTTATTTCCGACTTCAAAGAACCAATAGTCTCAGTGGTATCTTTTATTTGAGCCTTTAAAGAACCAATAGATTTAGCAATTATTTCTGGCTCAGGCTCTTCAATGAGTTTATTTATCTTTTTGCGTATGACTTTTCGGATTCTGAGCACTGGGCTTGATGGCGCTTCAGTTGTCACAGAGCTGGGAAGAGCTTCGGTTATGACAGAACTAGGCTCATCGTCAGTAGCCGCTGTTGTTGATGTTGGTCGTCTTTTTATCACTCTGAACTTTTTTCTCCCAGTGTCATCTGCCAAAGTAGGCGTTTCGACAGTTGTGACAACTATGTTCTCCTCCGTGGTTATACTTGGTCTAGTTTTTTTAATAATCACACGGCGTTTAGGCAATTCCTCTGGCTCTTCAACATTTTCGGTATGCTCCTTTTCTTCAATGGCTGTCTCTGACAATTTTATGTCGTCATCTTTGTCCTCTTCTACATCTAAGTCGTCTAATTCTTCCACAATCGGTGGTTGAGTAGTCGATTGACGTCTCAGTGGAAAAGGTAGCTTTCTGCTTTGGATATCAGGTTGACCTGAAGGCCTGGTCCTACCGAATGGGAGCCGAGAAGGCAATTTAGGCGCAGCTGAGGTTACTTCTTCATCTAAGTTGTCACTAGCTTCAGTTGTACTAGATGCCGGTCGTGAGAACGGACGTGGAGTGAATCTAGAAAACGTGGGCCGTCTTTGGCTTGGCTCTGTAGTCTTTGTGACTTCCTGCTCAGTATTTGCTTCAGTAGTACTGGGTACAAATCGGCTGCGTCCTCGAGGGACAAAACTCTGTCTCTGAACTTCGACCGTTGCTGCTGAGATCTCGCTGTCGGCCACTCTTTCGGCCACAGTGGTCGTTCTGGGACGGAAACGTCTTCCGTTGCGAATGATATTACCATCTCTCGGTACGAACTGAGATGCTTCATCCTGATCTATGTCAATAGGTGTGAGGGAGATAACCTCGTCATGGTTTAGATTTGGCCTGAACTGCCCTCTCGAAACGGGTGATGCAGCGGCTGGGACAGAATCCTCGGGTTGTGCTTTAACTTGATTTATCGTCTGTCCCCTGGGCCTGAACCTACGCGGTGGGTTAACCCGGCTGACTTTAACGCCGTCTTCTAAACTATCGGGAGTGGTCGACCTGATCTTCCTACCGATGTCCTCCAAGTTCGAATTGATTTCGTTGGGTCTAGGGAGCGGGCCCCTACGTCTGACGAAAGTATAGTTCCTGGGACTCACCTGGGTCGTCGTGGTGGGGGCAGATGTGGTGGTGGTGGTGGTGGTGATGCCGCGGCGCCTGGAAACGACTCGGCGCTGGGGCGCGGCCGCCGTGGTTGTGGTGGCCTTGATCGTGGTTGGTGGCTCAGTTTCCGTTGCTTCGGGAGTCGCTGTCTCTGCATCAGGTGTCGTTGCGTCTTCTTTGATCGGGGAGTTGAGCAAGGAGGATATTTGGACGGCCAGTATGGTGGTGGGCTCTGGACTGTTCGGCTCCTCGGGAGGGGAGGTGGTGGAGCGCGCCCTCACGATAGACGTGTATTGCGGCTGAGGAGAGGATGAGAGCTCTTTCTCGAGAATCGTTTCGTAGGAGGAGTCTTCTTTCTGCGATTCTGTGTTTTGGTATCTGGAAAGGAAGTTGTGGGTATGTGTCAGAAATTGTTAAGAAAATTACACAAGCCGGAATTAAGACAAATCAGTCATCTATTAAGGGATGGATAAAGTGTACTGAATACTTACTGGGCAGTTGTGGCCTCCTCAGTGGTAGGTCTTTGCCTACGGATGGTCACGTACTCAGGCGTATTTTCTCTGCGCGAACTGGCGATGTCCAGTGAGCTGGGTGTCTCGGCTAAGGAGACGTAAGGCTCTGAGCGCTCGAAGAGTGCGTTTCTGTAATAAAAGAAGACATCAAAACTGTAAGCTTTATTAAGATGATGCCGTCTGGTTCGCTCATCGTGACAATTCGTTTGATAGCCAGAAATTAAAAGTAAATCAAGGCTTTCGCACCCGGATTCTCTTCAATTTTTGTATCACTAATTTCACGCTCTAAAATAAACAGCATCATCCATGGATTCGAGAAAATGCCTATCCTGAGCAATGGACAGACTAATCAGTCGTTCACTTCCGGCACCATTGGCTCCACTTCTAAGAACTTAACTACGGGGTGTCTAGTGCGTTAATGAGTGCTGCTGATCTGGAAGCCGTATCATCGGCAGTACCCTGTCATGCAAACGGGAGCGCGCGGCGTATATTAACATACTGCAGTGGACGCGCAGAGGTAGTAGAACTATTCTACCATTTGCGCGCAAGTGAGCACTTCGGCACTGGCGACTAATCTTCTAATCTAATAATAATCTTCTAAGAACTTCTGAATCTCAACGAGTGCTTGTTAACCTGGAAGCCGTATTATCGGCAGTATTCAGTAAGGCAGATGGTCGCGCGCGGTTTAAGTTGACACACTGCAGCGGGCGCACAGTAGTATCTACGGAGCCAGATTCGACAGCACGGTTGCTGACTTCTTGTACCGACGACTCCTCTTCTATGAACTTCTGAATCTAATTGAGTGATCGCTAACCTGGACGCCGTGTCATCGGCGGTGTCCTGTGAGACGGATGGTCTTGCGCGGCGAATGTTGACATACTGCAGCGGACGCGCAGCGGTAGCCGTGGAGCCGGACTCGACAGCCCGCGCGCGGCTGCTGACTTCGGCTACCGGCGGCTCTTCCGCGTCGTCTTCGGTGTCTGGGGCGGTCGTGGATGGTCGCGAGCGGGATATGGTCTTGTACCTAAAAGAGTGATGGGCAAATATTATTGTTGGAAAACTCGCTCGTCACCCCTGGGGCGCTAATTCGTAACTGCTTCGAAGTTCTAGGTTCAAATGTTTCAATTGTCAACCAACTGAAAACCGAAAAAATATCGGAACGAATTGATTCACCGAAATGACAGAGCGTGACTAAACTCGAAGCTACTGAAAATCACATGTGTGTCGAGCGCGGGCAAAGGAGTGAAATTTGATATTATGACTATTGTCAGGCCTGGGCGGCCCCCGCCTCAGCAGTTAAAGGTTAACATACTCCGAATTGTCAAATACCTCCATATTTTGACACTTCAGAAACGTAGAAATGTGTAACTTAATACAGATAGTTGCGTAATAAGAGGACTGATCTAGCCCATCCTCTTATGTCACAGAGATACCTTCTCAAGTAACGAAAGAAGTAAGGAGAAAGCTACGAAAAGAGCAAAAAGGGTTGACGAAAAAGATACAAAGGACAGCGAAAGAGAGAGAAACTACGAAATTCTCATTTCGTCTTTTTTACAAATTGTCTTTGAGATTTTTTATGTCACCATTATTGTGTCCCGTCCGGGGGTAAGATTTCCCTTTATATTTCCATCCCTCCTTGTCTTTGGCCAACTCTTGCCATTCGGGC
Organism: Yponomeuta malinellus; assembly: GCA_947308005.1. Lineage (NCBI taxonomy): Eukaryota > Metazoa > Arthropoda > Insecta > Lepidoptera > Yponomeutidae > Yponomeuta > Yponomeuta malinellus. The sequence goes on along the minus strand of OX371006.1, from coordinate 18,064,786 downwards.
AAGTAATTATTTCATCAATTATTGTCAAATTTTGCTATGATTTATATACTAACTTTTGCATGCGACTTCATCCTTCCCCGGGACTCAAACTATCTCCATACTAAATGTCATCTTAGACCGTTTAGCCGTTATTGTGTGGTTGAGTAATAAACATCCAAACATCTTCACAAACTTTAACATTTATAATATTAGTAGGAAGTAGGATTTATCAATTTATGTTATTGTCAGTAGTTTTATCTATAGGATGGATGTAGGCGAGTACATACTGTGGTCGGTTCCTGTTAAGAAGCTTGTCCGCGTCGGCCGCAGCCTCCAAGCCGGCGTTCTGAGGACCTCTCCTGCTGTTTTGACCTTCCGAGAGGCTGTTGCTGATCCTGTAATTAAAATATTTCGAAAAAGGTAAGTTTCTCTATTGTTGGATAGTCTTGGATTCTTTATGGAAATTTTTATATTTTGACAAAAGTAATTCTCGTCAAAAATTTCGATAAGGGGAGAAGTAGGTAACTTTCTACAATATGTAATTGTTAATTTGAAGAAAAAAAAAACTTTATCAGGCAGCAAATACCTGGAAGGGCGATACGACGTTCATTCTGTGTTTAAACGATTCATTTCAAGTGAATGATGAGAAAAAACAGAAATAAACGAAAAATTTAACGTTTCGCCCTTAGTAGATAAATCAACACCCGATATTTGTGCCGCATTCCGGAAATTTCTATGATTTCCTTCTGATATCCGCGAGTGGAGACTGCGAACTGGCAAACGCAGGACCAGCTTGCTGCACCGATGATCTGAGGCATCTTGCTGGCAGCGGCTGTATGAGGATGGCCGAGGACGGAAGGAAGCGGCGTGCCTCTTGGTATTGTATTGTGTTGTGTTGCATTGTGTTTTTGTATTTACTAATAATACACTTTGTCTGCGTCGATGCGATGTTCCGTGAGTCACTAGACCAGGCCCTGGCTGAAAGTCAGTGCTGTGGGCGTCAGATCTGCAGCAATTACTGAGCCTGAGGCCGTTTTACCGCCGCATGGACATAGCTCGTGTTCTGTTGTTGTTGTTGTTCTGCCGTGTTTCTTATTTTTTTATTTTATTTTTTCTTTCTTTTTTACGTCTTGTATATGTGGCGTTAAGACTGTTCTCACGTGAAGCATGCTGTTTCGCTGGCTTAATTTAATATTTTTAATTAATGTCCTAAAGTGACAAAACTTTTGATAAATGTAGTCTGAAGGTTTGATGCATGATTAAGTCACGAACATTTTAAATGGATTTTCGGTTTTCTATTCACAGTTTTTAATAGAGGAAACTTGTTTCCAAAATTATTAATTTTGAAATCAAATTTTCTCAATCAAAAACTTACTACAGCCTATGAAAAATATAACTCGAATATCCGCAATTTAATGATCCATCAAACCCAAAATGTTAAATTGTGCCAGCGAGACAACATGCTCGACATAACAATCAGCGCAAAAGTGGCCTGAGCTAAACATAGTTTTTTTGGGGTAATGGGCTATACATTTTTATGAATTTAAATTGAATACATAGTCTGCTTCGTAGGAAAAACCAATACGCGCAAAAATAATGTCTACAACGCCATCTGTTATCCATGGGTGAAACTAGGGATAGGCCGGTTTTGCACCATTTATTATGTTTTAAATAAATTGCAATAGATATAAGTCCGAATATGAAAAAAATTGGGTTAGGCCACTTTTGCGCTGACAGGCTCAAATAATAATAGTAATTTATTTGCCTCGAACAACAAGATTCATATTTGGTTAGTACATTTCAAAACTTATATTTATGTTAGTAGCATCTACCTATAGCTAGGATATTAAAAATGTTAACCAAGTAGGGAAATGTTTTCGATATTGTAATGTTTAGTGTGTTCTGAACTAGAATGTTGCTATAAGTGAAAACCTGTTTATGACTCTCTGTTACTGTAATGTATAATGTACCTTTTATCGTGAAGAACCTATTTAGAGGCTAAAAATTCCACCCATGCCGGGACTTGCACCCGCGACCTCTGGCTAACCGTGCCGGCGCTCTCCCAACTGAGCTATTGGGCAAGTGCAGGCATCAGTGAAACTTCGAGCCTCTTTACAAACGTCTCTGTATTACGTACAGGCAGCGACATCTGGCCGAAGCAATTTACATCACTTTTATCCTCAGCACGGGTTAGTGCAACAAAAAGAATATAACCTTTTATCGTGTTGTCTCTAGTCGATGGTTTTCCTAATACGCAATAAATAAATAAATGTATTTCTTCTCCTTCTTCCTCGGGGGAGACCTACGGACGAGACGGGCTGAGTAATTGATCCCACAGACACTCACTTGGTAGTAGCGAGGGTGCGCTGTAGCACTTTCTGATAGAGCTCCTTCTTGAACGTGGCGGGCGTGGTGCTCGCCCTGCTGTCCGACATGGACGTCTCCGCCAGGTGGAGGTGTTTCTCTAGCTGCTCTACGCCGCCTGCGGATTGACATGACACATATCAGTCTGGGTGTATTTTCGTGTTTGTGACGTCCTCGAATGATGGTATCGTGGTCCTAGTTTGGGACCAGGTCAAGTGATTGTGTTGTGTGGAAACTATTATTATTACTAGCGTTTGAGCGATTCTCGCTCAACGCCATCTATTTTTGAAACAAGTAATATCGTCTTATACTACAAGTCCACAAATACAGGGAAAATCTGGAAACCATACATTTGTAACAAAATCACAAAAAAAATGTCTTTGAAGTTAGGGAACAGCTCGAAAAAAAAACTGCGAGTCTCGATTCCTGAACTATTTATAATATATAAGTTTGTACGGAACCCTGGGTGCGCGAGTCGGACGTGCGAGTTGGACGGTTTTTTTATTGCCATGGAGCGTTTGTCTGAACGATAGTAGTGAACTATGAACTACTAAGAAGAAATACTTCTTTAAAGGACTAAATCACTATATTTTTTTCAATGAAGCATTTGGCGCTCGACCAGTGCAAGAGTAAATGATAAATTTTTAAAAATAAGTAATATAAAGCTGGGAATGCAAAAAAATACTTACCGACTTTCTTGATGAGATCAATCAGCTCCTTGATCACTCGCGGGTCTTCCGCGTCTACCTCAGCATCGTCCTCGATTTCATCGAAATCTTCCTCAGGCTGGAAGAACGGTCAAGTGTTAGAATCGACTCAACGTCTACAATCCACATAAATGACTGAAACATTCTTGAACGAACGAATAAATACTTAGTTCGCTGACTGTACAGTTCACTTTTACATTTTAGTTGAATTGCCATAATGGTTTACAATAATATGTGTTGTCATTGCAGAGCTAACCTAAGGAACATCATGGCCGACTGAGTTTTCATCCTGTTTTGTCAAGAAAAATCTTATTTATAATTTTGTTTAAAAAGTAGTTTTTCGATTGTCTCAGTATTAAAAAAATATATATATATTTGTTTACGGTCTAATAGAAAAAATTAAGATGAAATATATAGATATAAATCCTTTTAAAAAAAGGTCCAAAAGCGTATTGACGAGTTTAAGATTTCCGAATTATATTTTAGATTTTCGACTGTTCAGGCCAACCTGTAAACATTTCCAAATTATGTTAAGAGGGCTTTTATAATTCCAGAATATATGTAATTCCTCAGATATGATAATAAAGCTTGGAAAACCATGAGGGAGGCCTATGTCCTGCAGCGGGCGTCAAACGGCTGATGATGATTTTGATGATACCTCAGGTTCCACCGTAGTTGTAGTGGTGGTGGTTCTAAACAGCAAGGAGTTCTTGGTGCTGAGCCGGATCGCCCTCCGGGTGGTGGTGGTCGCCTCGGTGGTGGTCGCTCTGGTGGTCGGCGCCTTGGTGGCCTTGGTGGCCGGCGCGGCGGTGGACGTGGAAGGCTTGCAGAGGACGTTGCGGGCGAAGTCACACGAGTCGGCGGCTTTGTTGAAGAACAGACCTGAGAAGAGATGGGAATTTGTAATATACGTTGAAATTAAGTTGGTACACACAATAGGTATTTGACAGGAGGTGATCTGTACTTTGTAGGATCTATTGATGATTGAGTATCTAACTTTGATGCTTTACGAGCATGTGGCTAGAATTAGTTAGTAAGTACAAGTCAGTTAGGTTTGGTTTAAGAGCCAGGTTGGAATAAATTTAATTAGTCATGCATTAGTCATTAAATAGTATATAACTTTAAAAAAGAATTGATGAGGGTGACATGGTCACTTGTGCACCAAACCCTTTTTAATTAATAAAGATTAAAAAAAAGAAAAATGTGGCTAGAATTAGTTAGCTCGGTAGACTACGACGAATACAATACAAACTAAACTTAAATAACCTTAGCGAATAGATTTAGCTTTGGATGTTAGATAATGTAAGGCATTCTTTTGTGTTGCGTATTTTGTTTTGCAGCACATTTAACCCACAAAATTTGATCATTATATTCTTTTTGTTGCACTAACCCGTGCTGAGGACAGCGCTGAGAGCGGGAGAGCGCTGGCACGGTTAACCAGAGGTCTCGGGTTCAAGTCCCGGCATGGGTGGTATTTTTAGCCTCTAAATAGGTTTTTAAAAGTACCTACATCATGTGTTATATACACTGGTGCATTGACATTTTAATTATTATTTAAGTACAGGGTAAAAACCAAGTCCAATATAAGGCCAGACTAGACTTAGAAGTGAGGTGTAAGCTCACTTTTGAAGATCAGTTACGGAAAAAAAACCACAAAAAACAAGTGCGAGTCGGACTCGCCTACCGAGGGAATCGTACAAATTTTTAGGTACTTACATATTATAAATAGTTGAGGAATCGAGTCTCGCAGTTTTTTCCGAGGTTTTCGCGAACTTCAAAGACAATTTTTTTTATGATTTAATTACAAATGTATAGTTTTTAGATTTTTCCCTGAACTTTTAGTATAAGACAATCATCATGATCATCAGCCATTTGACGGCCACTGCAGGACATATGCCTCCCTCGTGGTTTTACTAACCATGAAGGGTTTTTGCCATAATCGTCACGCTTGGCAGGCGGGTTGGCGATCGCAGTATGCGGTTGGAATCTCAGCAAGACGCTGCTGCCCGTCTCCTGGTAATTGATTTCCTTAGTCGCCTTCTACGACATCCACGGAAAGAAATGGAGTGACGCTATTCTTAATCCGGCGCCACACGGCCGACAATATTATTTGCCAAATTTCATAATTCTAGGTCAACGGAAAGTACCCTATAAATTTTGATTCCCTTGAGTATCGAAATATACGTTTTTTGCGGCATAAACGGCTGTATGTTTTTTTTACGTTAACTTAGAATTTTATTTTTTTTAACAGTTTCAAGGGACTGTAGATTGGAGTATTTGGTTTTCATTTTAACTCGATGCCTCCACGCGTTCCCGAGATAAAAGATCTTAACAGACAGACAGGCGGACGGACTCACAACAGAGTGATCCTATAAGGGTTCCATTTTTCCTTTTGAGGTACGGAACCCTAAAACTAAAAAAATTGTCTAAAATAGGGAGTTACCAGAAGGGCACGTGAAGTGGTGTGCAACTATGCCGAGGTTGGAGGGGCCAGAGTCGAGGCACCAGAAGTACTTCTTGCAGTCACGCGGGTGCGGGAAGAAGCCCTCGTCCTTACACTTGAAGTCTGGAACAAACATGCATGGAAGTTTAAATCGTAACTAGATACATGGCTGCAACATTAAGGGCTGTCTTATACATGATACTCACTTAGGGTACAACATATAATAATAATAATTTCAGCACAACACAATCACTTTTCCTGGCTCCAAATTAGGATACCGTGTGCTATGGTAACCAGGCAAGGTCATCACAAATATTGAAATACATCCAGACTAAGGCCGTTTGTACAAATCAAGTACGGTGCCCTCATTGGAGGGATTTCCATTGGGAAATCGAGCCCAGGACTGTTTTGGTAGTCAAGCGTGTTAACCGTTGGTCTAAGGACGCAGTCAAGCAGCCAGGTAGTCACACCAACTCTGTGGTCTTCCATTAATTACGTGATGTTTTGTCGCAGTGTCTATCTTTGACTTATTGGAACCCAATTTCACCATTTTTCTTTTTAGGTCCCATCTCCGTTGGTAGGAGACCAATGGGGGATTGAGATCATTGTAGCTACTTCGTCACGGCTTGGAGGGGGACCTATATTTATTGTGTAGAAATGGGGGACGCATATTAAACTCATCTGCGAGATTTCGAAATTCCATCCGGTGAAACTAAGCCAAACCGAGTATTCTAAGTATGGGGCAAGCGCGCTGGGCTTATTAATGCGATGGATGAAGTGTCTTAGCCCTCTTAACATTACCCCCACACACCACTTTAGGGAGAAGGCAGTGAGAAGTCAGTACCGGCTGAGCAACCACCTTTTGGGTTTATCATTATAATATACATAATAATATTAAGTGGCTTTTTGATAAGGCCATAAAACATTTTTATTTATATCTTTATATCTACCGACTATATTCTTGCTGCAATTCACTCCATCCCAAGGTTGTCTGGAAGAGATCGCTCTAAGCGATAAGACCGCCAATTGTATACCACTACTTAGATATAAGAAACTATTTGTAATGTTTCACCTGGTTGTGCAATAAAGTGTTCTCTATCTATCTATCTATCTATCTATCAGAATCTTACCTGAGCCAGGATCGGGCGTGGTCGGAGGTTCGGGAGTGACGATGTTCCAAGCCGGTGTAGTCGTGGAGAGGGACGCGGCGGGCTTGCGCTTGTTGCTTTGACTCCTGGAAGTATTTAAGTTGTTAGTATTTAAGTATGTAAGCTGAGGAGGTTTTTTTAGGACTTTATTGTTCTGAGCTTAACATTTAAGAGGGATTCACATATTACTTACACAGTAACAAAATCCCTTATCCGATAATGGGGAAAGGAATACTTACTCTTTGTAACTTTCACTACGGTAACTTTTTCTATGGTAAAAACATCAAAATCGCGACAAAATAACAGGTGTTCCATGTATTATAATGCCGCATGACTTTATTTTGTCACTTTATTATTGAAGAGCTGTTTTTTTTGCTTTTTAGAGTTCCGTAGTCAAAAAGAAACCCTTATAGTTTCGCCATGACCGTCCGTCCGTGTGTCCGTCTGTCTTTCCATGGCTTAGCACAGAGCTGAAATTTGGCATAGATCATAGATTATATGTAATTTATTACACCGTTAAAACGGTAGAATAAAATCTAGGATTTTTTTCTCGCCTTTACCATAGTTTAGGATATTGTTGCATTGGCCGTTTAAAAAAAATGTGGGTGTACGAAGACCATTTTCGATTTAGCATTCCGTTTGCGAAATATTAAGCTTTAAAACGCAATTTTTGTCTGAGTAGAGCGTCCCCCCCTCTCCCGGCTAAACGGTCGATTGTAGGAACGTGAAAAAATTCAGGGCAGTACCACATATAATGAATTTAAAAGAAAAACTATCACGGCTAAGTAGGCTTTACAAGTTAAAGAGTAATAGGCGACCAACTTATGAAAGGAAAACTTTGTACAAAATCCATTGAAAATGAAAGTGAAGTGAAAAGTGAAAAAATATTTATTTCCAAAAAGATATACAAATGAAGGTCGCTTATAAATATACTAATTGACGGGTATTACATAAAATGTATTTGCATTTACCGGCAGTCCCCAAACTAATAAATAAATGACTTTGATGAATTTGTTAGTTCTGTAAAGCAGATAAAACCCCCTCTTTCTACGGAACCCTACACTGTGCGTGGCCCGACACGGATTTCGCCGGTTTTATTCAAGTTTGTTACCTAGTAAAAGTTACTTGTATTGAGTAGAAACCCCCTCTCTTCGGATAGACAAGGGGATTTCGTTACAAACTGTGCAGCTTATTGTATGGAAGGATTTAACCTCCAGTTATGCAACACTTACTTGGCAGCGGCAGGCTTCTCAGTGGTCGTCGTGGAGCGGAGGCGGTTCTTCCTGCGCTGGCTGCCGTTGCTGCCGCTGCTGGTGCTGCTGGGGCGCTCCTGCACCACCACGTTGTCCGTAGACCTGGGAAGGTTGGCATAAGTGATGGGTGAAGACATAGATTCGAAGGTCTGTAGGCGAGCGGTTGGCAATTGTTCGTAAAAAGTTATCTAATGATACAAATAAATTGTAGCTGTGTATTTGATTGACAATTGATCGATTTTACCTTCGACTACTAACAATTCGAACTACAATCGAAGAAATCGCGTCAATAACTAATTGCGATGTAGGCCCCGCAACTTCGATCGAAGTTGCAATATCGGCAGTACAAGCGATCGAACTTCGACCTCACAATACTTCATCATCAGCCATTTGACGCCCACTGCAGGACATGCCTCCCTCATGGTTTATCAAGCTTGCCGCCCGCATCCGGCGACTCCCCGCCACCGTGACCAGGTCGTCGGACCATCTGGTGGGGGGCCTGCCCACGCTGCGTCGTCCGGTCCGCGGTCGTTAGCTCAGAACTTTTTTTACCCAACGGCCATCAGTTCTCCGAGCTATGAGCCCCGCCCACTGCCACTTTAACTGAGCAATTCTTCGAGCTATATCAGTAACTCGCTTCTTCTGCGGATCCCGTCATTCCTGATTCGATCACGCAGTGAAACTCCTAACATAGTTCTCTCCATTGCTCGTTGGGCGACCTTGAGCCTTCTTATGAAGCCCGTAGTCAGCGTACAGGTCTTACACCCATAAGTCATCACACTACTTACTTATGTTGAAAATTATAATAATTTTTGTAACTATCTCCACAGCTATCTCGAAGGTGCGTACATCGCCTTCGAGATAGTCTCAAAAACGCGGGTCTACGAAGAGTTCTCGAGAAAGCAGTGGACGTGGTATCCGATAGTAATGGGGTCCACATATTGTAAAACTAGCACACAGGCTTAGTTCTGCAGCATATGCAGTCAAAAGAATTAGAGAGCTCACTGACGTTGCAACTGCTAGGCTTGTTTATTTTAGTTACTTCCATAGTATTATGTCCTACGGCATACTACTGTGGGGTCGGGCAGCAGACATTGAGACGATCTTCATCTTACAGAAGAGAGCCATCCGATTTATTTACAAGTTAGGTAGTAGGGATTCGCTAAGAGATTTCTTCAAAGAAACCAACATCTTAACAGTTGCATGTCAATACATTTATGAACATATTATGTACGTTAGAAAAAATATCAAAGACTTCGAAAATGTTGGTGGCCACCATAATGTTAATACTAGAAATAAACATAAATTGTCATTTCCACTATTTAGACTTGCAAAAGTTAACACATCCTTTATGGGGCACTGTATAAGGTTCTACAACAAAATTCCTCAAGATATATTAGAGTTACCTCCAACGCGATTTAAAAAATGTGTTAAGCACATTCTGTGCAAAAAGGCTTACTATAACATCAAGGATTATTTAGAAGACAAAGATGTTTGGCATTAAACAGTAGATTAATATTATTTAAAAGACGATTGTGACTAGTGTTCAACACATTCATGACTAATATTTTAAGTTGAGAACTCTGTTAATTAAGTTAAAACGTTTTTTGAAAAGAATAAATGTGGAGTTTCTTTGTTAGCTTCTTCTCCACATAATCCATTAATTGTGAAACTAACAACTTTGACGTTCATTAAGTAAACATTCTGTTTTTACAATGAATAAAAATATTTGAATTGAATTGAATTAAAGTTCATAATATAGTCGTTCGTGTAATCCACTATACCTGCGAGTATGTACCACATGTGTGTGCGTGCACACATAATTAACAAGTGACTACGTAACAAATCATCTACTAAGCTTTCTTAGGATTTATCTATTTGTGTCTTCGTTTATTTTAAAAGAATATTATTTGATTAAGTAGAAAGTCCTTACCCAAGTTTGTTGATGTAAGCCTCCTTAGCGGACTCGATGAGCGGGTACGGCTTGCTGTGGCATTTTCCACGGAAGTCATCGTTGTCGATCGACCAGAACATTATACCTGAAAATATAAAGAATGATTTTTAGTTATGTCTTGTAGACGAAAAAATATACATATTAAAATTATTCTATAATAGTAGAAATCTGAGACTACTGAGATTATATTTTTGCGGGACGCGCGTTTTTTTCAGTTTTTTTTTCATTTCGTTTTTTTTTACTCTCTTAATTACAAAAAAAGAAAAACTGGCCGAGTATGCCAAACAGATTGGTGGCATTACAAAAAAAATACTGCAGAGGTAGAAATATTTCTGAGAAAAGAGGTTAGTACCTAACTAAATAGATAGATTGACCTCTTTGCAATAATATTTGTGTTTTCTGTATGACACGTATTTTATATGTGCAATAAAGTTCAAAGTATAAGTACCTAACCATTCTTTTTCTTCTCATGTGGATTCGACATTTTGAAAGATTTTGATTTTCGAATATGGGCAACATAAAACGCCGATTATAATTTTTGTGTATCTAATTTAAAAAAAAAAAAGTTATGCATTAAACGGGTCTAACTATACCGAGAGCACGCGCCATCAATCACTTCTGCCCCACGGAGAAAACCTTGCCTGCATTGACATAAGGACGAAAATGTCTTAGTGGTGGCGCGGACTCTATGTATAAGATGAGCAGATAAGCAAGGCGGCGATGGGGATGTCCCCCCCTAAAGAACTCCTTTCCAGGAAAGGTATAGTTTTTGAGTTATGATCACATTTCACTTCTCACTTTTTTCTGTCACGCTTACTGAATTACTCTTTGTAAATGGACTGAATTTGCTTTTGCCCGGGGGGCGTGCACTTTGCGGACGGGGCCTGCACTTGTATTCCCTCCGCGCCTTCGGCTTTTTATAAACACTCTAGGGAGGTAATCACAACCACTGCATGGAAACAGGGTGCGCTGAGTCTGTTCTCAAACCATTTGAACCTGTGAGTAACCTAATTAAGAGGTTACATGTTAGATACATTTTTAAAAAATATTTTTTTTACCATGATTTTGTTGCTAAACATGTAGAAAATTTCGCGCCATACTTACTTGCGTTCCGTTTTTGCTCGATAAAATTTGTTTAAATGCGTTTTTTTAATGTGTCACCATACTTGTCGACAGGTTTTAACGGAAGACGTTTTAATTTCCCTCATATTTCGTCAGTTTGATTCGTAATAAATTAATATCGCGGCACCTGTACTAAAAGATACGCTAAGTGGGTTCAATTGAACCCCGAGAAACCGTATACTTATATCATAATTAAAGTCTACTAGATACTCCATAGGGACTTACGATCTTATTTATAAAAACAAAATTCCTTAAAACGTCGATTAAAATAGTCTGTGGTGGAGATTTTACAAGGGAAAAAGGCTCGAAAGGACTAGTATCCAGAGCCGTTAAACCTATTATAAAAAAAAATACAAGGGAATTTCATAACTACAGATTAAATAAACTGCCTCTTAGGAGTGCTTTAGAAGAATCGTGTTTTTATAAACAAGGCCGTTAGTCCATAGTCTTTAGTCTTAGTCCCGGTTGGCTACAGAGCCAACCCGGGAAAGACTTTACCACAAACTACTTAGACTGCATTTGATGAGTGTTATAGAGTAATCTCGTTTTATCTCAGAACACAAATTTATAAATACACCGATTTCCCGTTGCCATAGACAATCTAAACTGCTTTAGGGAGTGTTTTAAGAATCGTGTTTTTTTTATAAATACATTGATAATATTTATTGCGAAGGCAAACACCCTTTTGTCTTTTTCTATTTTTAGGGTTTCCTACCCGACGGGTGCCAAACGGGACCTTATTACTAAGACTTCACTGTCCGTCTGTCTATCTGTCTATCGCCATGCTGTATCTTATGAACCGTGATAGCTAGGCAGTTGAAATTTTCACAGGTGATGTGTTTCTGTTGCCTCTATAACAACAAATACTAAAACCAGAAGAAAATAAATATTTTAGGGGAGCCCCCCTTAAATATTTATTATATCCCATAAAAGAAACGTAATTTTTTCGCCGTTTTTTTGCTCCATATTAATAACTGCTTCAAAAATAAATAATGAAATTAAAATAAAATAAATATTTAAGGGTCGCTCCCATACAACAAAGGTGATTTTTGACCGTTTTTTCTCGATCTTTGTGTCTAATGTTGCATAGATAATGGTATGCACTTGGCCAGTTTTTTTTGTTATCTATCTTTTTATTACGTAGTCTAGGTTCTTTACGTAGTAGTAGGTATTTTTGAAAATGTGTATTATTTTATGAATGTAATCATTGTTTCTACGAAGAGTTCGATGATTTTGTCAACAGATCTTGACCAAATTTATACACCTACATACATACATAAACCCACGCCTATATCCCAGAGGGGTAGGCAGAGACCAGGGACTGCCACTTGCCACGATCCAAATTTATATGAGGTGAAATCGGACAGCGTGGTAAAGAATTGTAGCTGAACGTATATAAAAATATACGATATATAGAACCTTCTCCGTTTGAAGCCGGATAAAAAAAATTACAGCTCTCACCTCCCAAACCATACTCAGCAACGTATTCAGCCTTTTTCTTCACAATATCAATGTCGTCGTATCCGACCCACTGGTTCCCCTTGTAGGCCACAGGGCCCATAGCCTTGGCGTTGGGGTACACCACGGTCCAGGGCTGGTCATCTTCCTCCTCGGACTTCGCCTCGTCATCGTCGTCATCTTCTTCGTCAGAGTCGGCGGAGCGTTTCGTTTTCTTCGGCATGAGGGCCTCGCAGATCTGGAAGGTTGTTTTTTTTTTGTTATTATGTATTTACTAGACGTGTGCGCCGATGCGATTTACGTCGGCGGCGGCACGAGGGGAAAAATCTGTCGATAGCGTAATACGCGTAATTGGCGCTTTCGCACACGCCGGCTTAAAAACGGCGATTTAGAAAAAAAAAATGCCAGTAATTCGTAGATTTTGTTAAGTTTGACTTTTTTTTTGTAATAAAGTGTAGTCGTTTTCACGGTGCGACGCACATGGCTATTACCTACAATAAAACCTATTACCTAGTATACAGCCTGTTGCCTACAGGTCCATTGAACCTTATTAGGCTCATAAAATAAAATTGTTATGGTCGATGAATCTGTTTACCATTTGCCATTTAGGTCTCACACGTTTCTTTAGGGGCTAATAGAGGCTGAAAGTAAGTATAATCTGTTTTTGCAAAAAGTGAGAAACTGAATGTTGATAATAGACCTAAATAGGTATTTTTCGTACCAACAGCCTAGAACAGCGATACTGAATAAATGGCACGCGTGCGATGGCACGCCATTCCAAAAGTAAACCGGCCGTTTTTGGCAATAATGCTATTTAGTCCTACGTTCTAGGACTAGACTATCGGCTGTTGGTTCTAGAAATAGCTGTTACTGCCATTGAGATTTGTGTATATTTTGCGAAAACGGATTAAACGGATTAAAAAGAAGATGTTTTTATCGTTAGCCATTCTATAATTTACCTCTCCATTGGGCTCGTTATAAAAACAAGTCGTCATCCAATTACCGAGTTATGGAGTTTCGGGAAGCGCTTATAGTTCTCTTAAGACTCATTGATGATCCCCCAAATTTCGTCATTCATGCACTAACCATCTGATAATTTACTATTAACACCTGTCATTTCTGCCATAAATATCAAAAATATATTTACCTCGGGCAACCATGCAGTTAGGTAAAAACAACTTCGAGAAAGAGGCCAATAGAAGAATACAGCTGGGCTGGGCAGCGTATGGGAAACTACGTCGAGTCTTCACATCGCCAATCCCACAGAGTCTCAAGACGAAAGTCTTCATCCAGTGCGTCCTACCCGTCATGACATATGGTGCCGAAACGTGGACACTCACGGTGGGGCTGGTCCACAAATTTAAAGTCGCTCAGCGTGCTATGGAAAGGGCTATGCTCCGGGTTTCTCTAAAAGATCGAATTCGAAACGAGGTGATCCGACAGAGAACCAAAGTCACCGACATAGCGCACCGAATTAGCATGCTGAAGTGGCAGTGGGCCGGCCATATTATCCGAAGAACTGATAACCGATGGGGTAGACGAGTTCTCGAGTGGAGACCGCGGATCGGTAAACGTAGTGTAGGACGTCCTCAGACTCGGTGGAGCGATGATCTTCGCAGGGCGGCTGGTAAGAGCTGGATGAGAGTAGCCGAGGACCGTGCTCAGTGGCGTGCTATAGGAGAGGCCTATGTCCAGCAGTGGACAAGCATAGGCTGATGATGATGATGATGACCTGTCATTTGACCAAAGTGCATGGAAAAATCCAACTAATAATAATAACTTCCTCACAATGCCCTCCCAAACTAGGATACCCTGTGCTATGGTAACCAGGCAAACAGTACAGTAGATTAAGAGATTGTTAGTGTGCCAGACTTGCAGTGAGTTCCCTCACCTCATAATAGGCCAAGTATCCCTTCTCCCTGGTGGCGTCGCCCTGTTCGCCCGGCCCGTCGGCGGGCGAGCCGATGTCGGTAGCATCGGCGTTGAACAGCGTGTAGGAGCGGCCGTACGTCGGGATGCCCAGAACTAGCTTGTCCGGGTCCGCGCCGTTCTCGATGTAGAACTTGACCGTGTAGTCCTGAAAGACAAGTTTTGGGTTATAATAACAAGATGGCAGATCTTAATAATCGTATATTGATGCCAGCAATGATCGTACAATACATTAAGAAAAACACACATGCTTGATATAAAAAATATACATATATAAAAAGGGATGTAGCTCAGCTTGTGCTCCGTCTAATGCCTGATTTTCAGCGCTGATATAATAATATCCACATACAATCAGGTGTCCTGGTCCTAAACTATGAAACCTGTGCTATTGTATCCAGGCAACGACATCACAAAAATGGAAAAACACCAAGTGTAAAACATCAAGTACACTTATACAAATCGAAGGGATGTCCTCGATATTTATTTATTTTCATTAAAACTTTCGTAAGCACTACACTTGTCTCGGTGAACAATAAGGAGTTATCATCAGAAGAAGATCCATAGAACAGATAATGTCAATGTCATAATAGCGTTTACGACTTACGATATTCAATTCGTTGTCGACGCTGTACTCGTTGGGTTCTTCGAGCGGGTAGAGCGGGGCGTGGTGGTTGACCGCCGGCTCGAACGCTGAGTGGTAGTCATACGTCAGCAGGTTCATCCAGTCCAGGTATCTGTTGGTGTAAATCAGACTTTGTTATAGATTATAAATAATTGTTTAATATAACTTAAGTATAGTTCGTTCGCTTAAAATAAATTAGGCTAGCATAAAACAAGTTTTGGCTATACACTAGTGGATAGTGTTTTGAGTGGATTAAGATCACATTCGTCCGGTATCTAGTTGAAATACGCAGTAGGTAAATACTATATGTTATTGAAATAACGAAAAACTTGAAAACCGTATTTCTTCAGTATCTATAAAATTAAATTAATTATTATTCTTGAAACTTGACGTGCTCAATCTATATAATATATATACCGTTCTACGGTATGTGTTTTAGTTGGATAAATAAATTGATCTGTTGAATAAACCAGATACACACCCTTTTAAGTAATTTTATACAAAATAAAACATTAATAATATATGGAGGATACCTAGTTATTCAAAACTATTAATTATCCTGGCATCATCTCATTTAGCCTATTTCGGCAGTTTATTTTAAATAGAACGTGCGTGACTACGGACAACGCACATGAAATGAAGGTCAAGGGTAAACGATTTGAATACAGAGTTTTTTTTTGTGTTTAAGCTACTTAGGATAACATTATATGATACCATTATGATACCTCATTTGTGTAACAATATAATATTATAAGAACTCTTGGGCTCTTACTATGAAAAATACGACATTATTGGAAGGGTCGTCAACGTCGCGCTTGAGCCCGACAATTCACTCTAGAATAGCTATTACTATTCTACTCAACTATTCAACTGTGGAAACCATTCAAAAAAAGAATCGTATTTGTCGCTAGATTCGAGTGAATTGTCGGGCTCAAGCGCGAAGGTGACGAATCTTACGATAATGTCCCAGCTTCATAATAAGGGCCCTGGAATCGATATAATAATAATATCTTAATTCTGCGACCATGAAGATTATCTAGGGATACAGGCCCACATTACACCATGTCAAATCTAATTCCTATGTGATATACATCCATTACTGGTTTTACTCGATTAGTATGTAAATGTGCAAATCTATGATAGTATAGTATGTATGGACTTTAATCCGACTAACATTTTTAAGATTGATCTTTGCATTTGTAAAGGCTCGCAACTTCATCAACTTCGCTATAAACTGGCTAAGAAGGGTTAGTATTAAATTAATAGTAGTAATTGTGCCATTTTTATAAGATATACAGTCAGATGTTCATTATGATTATGATCCCGTACTAAATATCCAAATGTTTCAATCGTGTTATATGAATGTGATTAACTGCAACCATCGATAAGAGTGATGATAGTCTAGCTAGATTAATTTAGACAAAAGGATTACAATACTGACCCAAGTGACTCAATACCTTCCTTTTATCGGTAACCTAACCAACATACAAAGCAAAGTATGCCATAACAATAAATCACAGGGTACATTATTCATTTCCGCTTTGAAACAAAGCGTTACACAACTGACCCTAGACGTGTCAGACAAAGACA
Source organism: Yponomeuta malinellus (assembly GCA_947308005.1). Classification (NCBI taxonomy): domain Eukaryota; kingdom Metazoa; phylum Arthropoda; class Insecta; order Lepidoptera; family Yponomeutidae; genus Yponomeuta; species Yponomeuta malinellus. The sequence continues at coordinate 18,048,217 of OX371006.1, read as the reverse complement.
TTAATAACCAAAATACAAAGGTTCCGAAGTTACAGGATGAATTTAAGCTGTTTGCGTAGTAAAGAATCGGAGTAGGGTGGCTGTGACTTAGCGAATTGTGGGACACTTGTAACGAGGTAATCGCCCCGTTGCTTCTTTTATCATTTTCGGCCATCTACTATTCCAAATTCAACTATTTTATGACATGTGCCGCAGTGTTCGGACGTATGTACATAGATATTCCTCAGCCTCCGAACTAAGTGGACGTAAACAAGATCCTATCTTTATTACCAAATTTATTACAACACGTCTGTCACCTTATCCTGCGTATCCTGCATCTTTATCTACGAAATTAATAATATTTCAAAGGCACATTAATTTTATTAATGTAAGTGCTCTTCTTTCCAACTCCTCATTGTTTTTTTTATATTTATGTTTTAGACCGTAGTTAAGCTTTTCTATTTTATTGTTCTCAGGTGCCTTTCCTTTCCATTATATTGTAAATACACCGTGCCCCTGGATACCTTCTTTCATTATCTCGGATCGCACCCCACTAACCCTACTGCGACACACTTAGTGGCTTAAAAACCACAAACATAAACATTTGAAGTTTCATGCTTCTAACCTATTGGAGTGGGTGTACTTATACCATGCCTTGGCACAGGTTGGGCTTCCACATGATCAGTGTCCACCACTACCATATTTTCTACAGTGGTATCTGTCACATCTATCTAAACAGAATCAGCTCATAAACAGAACCGAGTGTTGGGGATAGGCCTCTTTTCTTTCATACCAACCAATCTGATCCTTTGCCGGTTCCAGTGCGTCCCAGCCGCTTTCACCATTTTATTATGCTTTATGCTTTTATTTCATCTGACTATTAGACTGGTACATAAATGTTATCAAATTAAGAGTTGTTTTGCTGATATATGTGTTGTTTAATATATTCGCTAGGGCAGGTATATAGTTGCTTCAATGTTGGTTGCATAATATAATTATATTCTTTTTGTTGCACTAATCCGTGCTGAGGACAATTTAAAAAAAATATTTAGAGGCTAAAAATTTCACCCATGCAGAGACTTGAACCCACGGCCTCTAGCTAACCGTGCGCTCTCCCAACTGAGCTAATGGGCAAGTGCAGGCATCGGCGAAATTTCGAACCTCTTAACAAACTTCTCTGCGTTACGTACAGGCGGCGATCATAATTTACATCACTTGCAGATCCGAGGACCCACTTATATGCAGTTAGGTTTTACATCGGAATGATATCACTGTACCTACATGATTATATTCTTTTTGTTGCACTAATCCGTGCTGAGCACAATTTTGAAACATATTTAGATGCTACAAAGAGGCTGTAACTAGCCAAAGAGATCGATGATTTTGACAGGCGACTATCTTAAGATAGGCCTGGCCACCCTACCGCTGCATTTAGCATAGTTGTCGCTACGCAACATGTTGCAGTAGCGCCATTGTTCTAACACACTCTACACTACACTCGCAATGCAGTGAGGTGACTGCTTGCGACACTATGCTAAAGATGACAAGCCGGAGATACACGCAAGATTCCCGTAGAGAGAGAGTGATATTTATAGTACTAGACACTACCAAGAATGAGTACGTGAGCTCCAAACGTCAGACATTGCAATTTTGGGATTTATATTATTCTTTTGGTGAAATCTCTTACCGAAAGATGGCCATAATTTAAGACTTTATGTTGCGTCCTCATGATGTTGAGTTTTCTCGTATTAAACCATTCTCGTATTAAACCATTCTCGTATTAAACCATTTCTCGTATTAAACCACTCTGCGAAACTTCAGACTCCCTATCATAGCAGATGTGACGTTTTTGTCCGCGCTCAAGAGATCTCTGCGGTAAGCGCAGACAAACACGTATACTATAAACAGTATTGTTAAACAATATTTAATTGATTAAATGCTCAGGATACATACGTATCCTATGATATTGTAAGTCCTAACTATGGCATGGTCCCCCTGGATTAAAACATGTAAACGGACTCGGAAACGGCATAACTACTGATTTAACACTGGCGTAAATGTTAAATAATGCAAACGATATAGAAACATGTAGCGCACTAAGTACAACCAGCATGATTATGCATAGGGCCACACGCTTTCGCTGAATTTAGCACCCATTAATTCCACATGACACACCTAATTTGACATCAGGTGACAACATTAGGCAATTCGATTGACAATTTGACATTGAATCCGTTTCTTGGCCAATATCAACATTAGTATTGTGCGTCTATACTTGGACTGTTTTGTAAGCTCATTTACATTAAGTTGCCGTAACGTGCAGTAATTATACGTGTAAATCGACGCTGTGACAAAGGAGTTGTATTTTTATTACTCTACGCGTGTTTTTGCTGGCAATTGAATTGAATTGGCCAATGTGGAGACACGGTCGGAATCCGGAATAATCAACTTTAATCAAAGCAATGATAATTATTCAAAACACACTGAGAGGGTTTTATCGATTCACAATAAGAAAATCATAGAGAGTTAAAAAGGGAGAAATGAAGAGAGATTAAAAAAAATCGTTGGAAATTTAGTAAATTAGATTTAAATTAAGTACATATTTGAAAAACTATTTTATTAATGAGTACGTACACTTAATTGATTTTAAAAGGAGCCACGCCCATTAAAATTTGAATAGATAAATAGACAAGCTAGCTTAACTAGAACTTTTGAGTTCTTACATATTATGACCATGTAGGACCATGGACCACCCTAAGTAGCGTGTGTTAATATGGTATGATACGTACTGATTATGAAATTGGCTCTAAGAAATGTTCGTAAATCAAACTAACCACAATTTTGTTACATGTTGTGGCTTTTTCTTTTGAGCGCGCTAGATTTGTCCGGTCATTTGTGTCTAGACTTTCTCAACTAAAAAAATAGAGTAATTGTTGTTGTTACGGAATTTTCTTTGTGATTTACTGTTATGTGAACTTTTTTGTCATTTTACTTAGGTACCTGCATGTCCTAATGTAACCATAATTTTCGACAGATAGAGAACTTTTTCTATTATATATAGAGAACACAACCAACACAAAGTGTTACAATATAAGCAAGCGTATTTTTTATTGAATGCCGTCTCAACATATTTTTTATTAATCTTACGGTCTTATTTATAAAAACACGACTCCTTAAAAAACTCGATAACCGCCGATTAAAATAGTCTGTGATGGAGATTTTACAAGGAAATGACTTAACCACAGATTAAATAGACTGTCTCTGAGGAGTAATTTAGAGGAATTGCGTTTTTAACCGACTTTGAATAAAGACGAAGTTCTCAATTCGACGCGTATATTCCTGTTTTTTGGCTATGTTCTCGCTTTTTCAAGTTAAGGCCGTTAATTTCTAGTAGTTTTTTCCTAGACTAAGAGCATAATTGGTAGTAGTAGAGTACTGTAATATTAACGCGTGATTAAATATATACTTTAATATACTTTTTAGTTCTAACGATACAATAACATATATGATCAAACGAACTTCTCAAGCGAAGTTCGATCATTATTATATGAATAGCTCCATTCGAAGATATAGGTAAGATAGGTTTAGATTACCAGGTAGTTTACTTCATTGTACTAGGTAGATTCGCACGCTTTAGATTCAAATCGATTGAAAATCGAATAATAACAAAATCGACACATCGGTTCCCTACCCTCCCGCACTTCCCGAATCGAGTCATTACTTTAGAGAGTTCAGCAAAAACTTTTGCCTTATTCATGGGTTGTGGGGGGTGGGTACCTATATCTTCGAATGGAGCTATTCATATAATAATGATCGAACTTCGCTTGAGAAGTTCGTTTGATCATATATTATATTTCATAGCTCCATTCTTCAGATATAGGTAAGATAGGTTTAGATTACCAGGTAGATGTTCAGAGAACTAAAATTGCGTCAAAAGTTTTGGTCTGAAGGTAGGTATTGAACAGGAATGTTTAATTTGCAAAGTGAAATATCAATTAAACTTAGTTTTAATTAAATATTGTGTTTTATTTAATAATGATTACAAAATAATTTTGTAACTAAATACACGTATTTAACTTCCGTATTGATTAAATATATAATTTTTTCCAGTGCTAACACAGATTAATCCTTATCTCTAGGCGTCAATAATGCTTTTGCAAAGTTTTCTGCAAGAATAGGGCGGTTATAAAACTTTGCAAAAGCTTGCGAGTTAGGTGTCCAGCTAGCCGTCTTACGTATGGTATCAATGGAGACACCGGCTGCGCGCGCGCTCGATGTGGCGGCGTGCCGCGTGCTGTGCGCGCTGAATGTCGCCACATCGATACCACTCGCGGCTAACACGTCCTTAATCCATCGACTGATGGTTTGTGGTGTAGCACACTTATGTGGACGTGTGTGTGTTATGAACAATCTGTTTAGTTCGTTAGACAGTCTTATGTTTTTGGTTACAGCTAAATAATCTTCTAAGCATTTTGCGGGACAAATATTCGGTTTATCACGAAAGTAGGGTAATAGCAAGGTCGTCTGTTCACGGCCCGGGGCTGATGTTTTTATGAGATCTGATATAGTAATTATAATTTGATTTTGCGAAATCACGATATCCTTTGCCTTTATTACTGAAAGTGTTTGCACACGATGTGCAGTGCACAACGCAATGAGAATAGCCAACTTTTTTGTTAGTTTATCTAGAGGTAAACTTACATTTGGGTACCAGCTTGTAATAAAATCAAGCACTGTTTGAGGGTCCCATACATGATTATATTTCGGTACGCTTGGTCTAGTTTTAAAGGCCCCTTTTAACAATCGTGATACTTGTTCATTAGAACCTATATTGTTACCTAAAAGTAACGAAAGGGCTGACCTGTGACTATTGAGTGAACCATATGATGCTCCTTTCTGATATTGTTCTGTTAAAAAGAGAATGACTGATGTAATTTGAGCTTCTAAAAATTTGCAGTTATTATTTGTACAGTAATTCCACCATAACTTGTAAGTTGTATTATACTGCTTCAGTGTGGCAGTTGAAAGAGAAGCTATCATAAGATCTAGGGCTTCGCAGGGGACCCGCCGTTGTGTGAATGCCTGCCTGAGACTATTGTGGCACCCAGGGTAATCTCCTGAGGTAGATGAACCCTGTAACGAGACCGTAAAGCGTCGTTTAAAAAGACAATCTCAGATATCCGCAAACTGTTTAAAAAGGGAAACCATGCCTGAGACGGCCAATATGGAAATATAAAGATTCCTGTTGATTGTTCATTGACAATTTTTTGTAAACATTTAAGGATTATTGTAAACGGGGGAAAGCAGTAGAAATAATATGGATGCCATGAAAACGTAAACGCATCAACAGTAAAAGCGTCCGGGTCGGGCCTCCACGAGACGTATGTTTCACATTTGGCGTTGGAACGAGACGCAAAAAGGTCTATGTGAGGTTGACCAAATTGTTCAACAATTGTCTGAAAGGCATGTGAGCTAAGTTCTAATTCAGTATCAGGGTTAATAACCCTTCTTGACTCTTCATCGGCTTCTACATTGTCCTTTGTATTTATGTACGAAGCAAATACCCACAGTTTACGTTCTTCGCACCACTGCCAAATGGACCTCGCTAATTCGTTCAAGTGAGGGAACTGTATTCCACCCATTCTGTTGATGTAACTTATGGCGGTCGTGTTGTCTATTCGCATCAATATGGCGCAATTGGATGTATTCTTTGCAAAATATTTTAGTCCAAGGAAAGCGGCTTGGAGTTCCAAGTAATTAATGTGGAACTTTAATTCACTTTCCTTCCAGTGTCCATTTGTGCGCATATTGTTACAGACGGCACCCCAACCAGTTAGTGATGCATCCGTGAATATTTCTAGTTCATAAGTAGCTGGAACTACAGAGTTCTTAGCAGTTAAAATATTTGTCTCCCACCAATATAAGTCAGGTAATATGTGGGTAGGTAGATTTATCTTTGAGTCATAATCCGTGTGGTTTTGTATGGCAAGAAATTTTTCCGTCTCCAATTTCTTCGTATAAAGCCAACCGTATTTTACAGCTGGGCAGGCTGCCGTTAGTGTTCCAATAAACTGAGAAAATTCTCGAATAGTACATCGTGGCAACTGTAGAAATTTTTGTGTAAATTGTAGTATGGTATTACGCTTTTTTTCGGGTAGCGATATTGTCATATCGACTGTGTCAAAAATAAAACCTAAAAATTTACATTGTTGTCTAGGTTCTAGCACACTTTTTTCGTAGTTAATTACGAAACCCAAACATTCGAGAAGTTTTACAGTTTCTTGAACGTTAAGGAGACATTCATGGTAGGTATGTCCTAGGCAAAGCGTATCGTCCAAATAAGAAACTGAGCTAAACCCACGACTTCTTAAATAACCGACAACCTCTTTCATTATTTTTGTGAAAGTCCTTGGTGCTGTTGAAAGACCATAAGGCAGAGCATTAAATTTGTATGTTATGTTACTCCCAGTGTTATCCTCAAAATTAAACTTTAGATACTTTTTGTCGTCAGGATGTACGGGAACTAAAAAATACGATTCTTTTAGGTCAATTGTCACCAGGTAACCGTTTCTAGATAATAAACTGCCAGCCGTTCTATGATCTTCCATTTTGAAATGATCTTTTTGTACAAATTTATTAAAGGACTTTAAATTTAAGATGAACCTAAAGGTTCCGTTCGGCTTCGGCGCTAAAAATATCGGCGATATATATTGCGTTTCTTCATTGTTGCTGCACACCGACACCGCACCTAACTCTAGTAAATTGGCAATTGCAATCTTCATATCATTTTTCTCAGTCAGAGAAAAAGTATGGTGTATTTCAGATGGCATTTTTGATTGTTTCACTGAAGTAGTAATAGGTATACGATAGCCATTAAGTATACAATCTAAAACAAACTTATTTTTAGTTACATTTAGCCAGCATTCGTAATAATGATGTAATTTGCCTGCGTGTACCTGTGCTAATGTCGCGTTGGGGCACGTCCTCTCACTGACTGCTGCCTTACCTGCGGCCCCGCTTGTGGTGGTGGTGGCGGCGGCGGCAGTGCCGTGTATGTCGTTGGAGTTTGAATTCTCCGGTAGCTCGTGGTCGGTGTCGACCTGCTCGGAGTGTACGTCCCCCCTCGCCCCCCCCTGTTGGTCGACGAGGGATATCGAGGAGGGTTTGTCCAGTTTCCCGACTCTCGAACTCTGTTAGGTGGTTGAAGCACGAATTTGTTCGTGATCGGGGCATGTCTTTTTATTTGTAGACCTTGTTTTTCTATAGACTTTGCTGCTTTAATCTTCTCTGACAGTTTGTTGCCAAATAAGGTGTCATCTCGTTCTTCATCGTGTATTATATTTGTAAAGGACTTGTCCAAACAGGGCGTTATTAGTTTTGTGCGTGTCTGTGTTTCCGCGTAGTGGAGATCACATAAAAGTCTACACCCTTCTGACAGAAGTTTTATAACGTCGACTTTCTTTCCGTCATTTATTAACGTTGACATAGCTTTAGAAATAGCGGTTATTCCCAAACCTAGCTGACTTTGTTTCAGCTCGATCTTCTTGTCTCTAGCTCGAACTACATCGGCAACGGCCGCAGCAATTTCAGGGTTTAGACTTGGGGCTTTTAAAAGCCGACAGTTATCAGGCACATTATGTTCTTTTGATAATTTCTCTTTTATTTCTTTTGTGAGGCCTTTACGAAGTACAGGCTGCCAACGTTGGGCTATGTCTGCATGAATATTTTCACCATAGATTGGGGTATCTTCAGCTGGGTCTCCAAGAGCTAAGCGCATTTCGGGATCTAGCTCCAAATTTGTATCAGTAGCTGCTTGAAGAATTAGTGATTCATCTGTGGATATAGGTGTGTCCTGGGGCAATTCTGTATCCACGGGAATTTCCATATTCTCTGTGGCCACAAGAGTGTCATCAACTATAATAGTTGGGTCTAAATGAGCAGTGATTTCGATGTCTGGAAATGAAATAATGTGGTCATTTATTATTTTTATTATTATTATAATTTTTTTTTTTTTTTTATTTATTTAAGTTTCTTATAAAATAATAACCATTTTGTGTTTTTAACTTGTTTCTTTTTATTAAGTGCCACTAGGAAATTAATTTTTAACCGTCGTGTGTGACCCACGGTCCACCTCCAGGTTTTTTGTAGCATCATGTCTCGCCATCGTGTGTAACCCGCAGTTAACCTCCCGGCAGACTTACAGATACTTTAGTTGAAGTGAGTAGATTAATAATTACAAAAGAAACTTTATACAACATGGAAAAGAACTTACCTTCATTTTCCGAATCCGAATAAATAATTGCTCGACGACGACGGCGAGCCATATTTTGTTCTTTTTGTTGTTCCAGTTTCTTAATTTTTTTGTGATAACGACTAATAAGAATGTCTTCACTTTTTCGTTTAGACATGATGGACTCGTTTAGAAAGAAATACTTGTTTTAGTAGCGATGCGTGTGTCATCTACCGCGCACGAAAAAGTAATGACTCGATTCGGGAAGTGCGGGAGGGTAGGGAACCGATGTGTCGATTTTGTTATTATTCGATTTTCAATCGATTTGAATCTAAAGCGTGCGAATCTACCTAGTACAATGAAGTAAACTACCTGGTAATCTAAACCTATCTTACCTATATCTGAAGAATGGAGCTATGAAATATAATTTGTGTTTGGTAGTAGTGAAATGTACCGTTATCTCATGACTCAAATTAAAAAAACTTTAAATAACTCCTGATGATGGGGTTCTCTACGGACTCTGTCAATGACGACTTTTCCCCCATTTGTCATAAGCTCCTAGTATACCTATCCTACATTTTTTGCTATCAAGTTATATGACGGTCTGTCTAGTGATGGTTTATTATTCGTATGCTATCACACATTCATAAACACTTTTTTGTAAAAAAAAACAAATCTACTCACTGGTTCAGAGTCTTCACATCGAAGCCTTTCTGTATGTACTCTATGCCAGCCGGCACAGCCATGGTGAGTAGAAGGCGGGGCTTGCCAGTCTTCTCGGATTCCTTCTCGAATTCTTCCCGGAGTTCACGGACAAGTTTGGCGTAGTTTTCGCGGTCCTTGGGCTTGCCTCCGTCCCTGAAGGCTGGGTACTCCCAGTCCAGGTCGAGCCCGTCGAAGCGGTTTTGCCGGAGGAACTGTTGGAGGGAGCAAGGGGATCAGTAAAGTGAGATGTGTTATGGACCTTACCTCCTCTCAAATCACTGTACACATTTATCATAATTGTTTTTTGTGCTGTGCAATAAGTTGTACTGTATCTATCTTCTTATCTACACTTATCGGACAAGTATTTACGTTCAAAAGGTTACATATTAAAATCGGCTAAGACGTTCAAATGTTATGATAAACAAGAAAAATTAATTGATTCATATTATAGTACCCACAACCTGAAGGCCCTATTCGAGTGGTGTAAAAATAAGCACCGAAATTCCCGAAACTGCTGTAGGTGGCTAATTTTGGAGATCACTTTATATTTAAGATAGGCCTTTATCTTGAATCAGTCCAGGGCCTTGTCATAATGAATAAAATAGGCTACTTGACAGGTTTCTGAAAACCATCTCAGATTTTTTGTTGGTGTTCATTGACTGCTCAGAAAGTGGTAATTTTAAATTCTTTCGTGTAAATATTTCTTCAAAAAAAGGCAAATAAAAATTTTCTTTTAAAATAAGCCGCCAAAACTCTATCTTGGGCAATATGGCGTCGCACAGGAATCAGTGACGTCACTGGTCAGTAAGCAAACGAACTAGGAAGAACTACTCCATAGAAAAAAATTGGGTACTAAAATTGACTGTAACGCCATCTAGTGTGTGCCTAGAGAGCGGGAACTTTTAAATATTAGGGGTTAAAGTATGAAATTGCCGTTTTATTGCAATAGGTTCTTTGAATTGACATAGAATCTTCATGGTTTGAGGTTTTCGAATGAAACTTTTTTCAAATGGTTTCTATGATGTTCTTTTTTTAAAAAATGTGAAACATTTGAATATCGACTTTCAATTGTTTTTGTTATTCAATTTAGACAAGAAAGATGGATACTGCGAAAATTCGAGTGATTCGAGTGAGGCACCCATTTTTCGTATTTTTTTATTTTATTGATTTGACGCAAGTGAGTCAATATTGTGGGTAAGGTAACGTTAAACCATGCCGCTAATTCCTGGGTAGTTTGACTAGGGTCGGCTTCCACTATCTCTCTTAATTCATCGTTATTCACCTGTGTGGGCGGTCTTCCTCGTGGCTCGTTCTTTAAGTCGAAATTTCCATCACGAAAGCGTTTAAACCAAAATCGCACAGTGCGTTCATTAGTAGACCCCTCTCCAAACGCAGCATTGATATTGCGGGCTGTTTCTGCCGCGTTAGTTCCGCGTCGGAACTCGTATTCAAAAATCACTCGAATTTTCGCAGTATCCATCTTTCTTGTCTAAATTGAATAACAAAAACAATTGAAAGTCGATATTCAAATGTTTCACATTTTTTAAAAAAAGAACGTCATAGAAACCATTTGAAAAAAGTTTCATTCGAAAACCGCAAACCATGAAGATTCTATGTCAATTCAAAGAACCTATTGCAATAAAACGGCAATTTCATACTTTAACCCCTATTATTATGGCGCGAAAATACCAATAGGTGTACTACTAGAGGCTCCTTGAAAAATTTGAGAATTTTGGGGATTCTAAGCTTGACAGATGCTACATATTTACTGATCTGTGACGTCATCATAGATTCGGCCAATCCACGCCGTTTCCGATAAAATGGCTACAGATACAAAATTACCAACTTTATCCTGGTTTTTTGTATAAATGATCCATTTTTTTAGTTAAAATGCATTCGATTTTAAAACATAATTTACACGAATAATATAATAAATACGTTTTTTTCAGTGTCAAATAGACTATTATGTGGACGTAACTTTATAATTTTTCTTTTAAGTCAACAAATGCAGCCTCCTGTGATCAGCATCAGTCAACGCAATTATATTGCTCTTTGAATTTTCTTGCAAAACGGACGGAAATGTTTAGCGAGCTCTACGTGTACTAGTTTGTCCAATACATCACTCCTTAATAACTAACCTAAGAACTAAGCCAGATTTTTATTACCAGATAAATTCTTATTTCGTGCAGCTTATGCATTATTCGGCTATATGTTATTGCCATTGGTCCAATTACAGGGAAGATGAGGACATAATAACGCACTCAATACCTAGAAAGAAACCAATACCTAGGTACTTACTTACAACTTGCAATTCACAACTATGCAACAGTCATTAAACACTTCTGCTCTATGATTACGCAGAGGCAACAACCTCATCTCATATCAAAGCTCATGCGGGTATAATCAGAGAAACTACAGCCTCGCTACTACCTGTTAGCTAAGCAAAAACGGCCTCTATCGTCACGCAGAACCATGCATACACATATTGTCAGTATGTATTTGCAGAAATCTAATGACAGCCGTAACATATATTCAGGCAGTATTGAGAGTCACTGGGCTTGAATTCACAAAAGTTCCACCCGGGTATCCTTGTCGCACGCACGCTTGCAAAGTACCTACCTGCAACCGACAAGTATGCGTGCTGCTGTTAAATAAATGTCGATGATGCAAAAAAAAAAGTAAATGAAGGGTTTTTTAACAACTCGCGATGCTCATTCATAAACATCGGGAATGAGGTAATTAAGTTTCGGTTTCCGCTAGAAAAGGGCCGTTTTTGGCAAATATATATATTCGTTTTTTGTTCTATTCTATTCTTAACATAACTATCAGCATTACTAAGATGTATGATGTTCACTTTTTGCAAAAACGTATATTATAAAGGATGATAATTATTATGACTTATGTATGATTTCATATTGCAGGAGAGAGCGATCAGATTCGTTTATAAGTTAGGCAGTAGAGATGCGTTAAGGGATCTCTTTAAGGAAACTAATATCCTGATAGTTGCTAGTCAGCATATTAATGAAATTATTATGTAAGTCAGGAAAGATATTTGTAATTATAAAGCTGTAGATATGGCTACCTACAGTTTTAAAATTGTAAATACATATATACTATAAATAAACATAAACTTTCTTTCGCAAGATTTCGGCTAACAAAGATTAATACATCCTTTATGGATAACATCCCTGAAGATACAATTAGCTTGCCAGAAAAGCGGTCCAAAAAATGTGTACAGCACATTTTATGCCAAAAGGACTACTAGAATATTAAAGATTATTTAGATGACAATGATGTCTGGAATTAAAGCCAGTTCAATGCATGAGTTCTAGGTTTTAGAATAATTATGTAAACTCTGTTAATTTAAGGACTTGACAAAGTCTAAGTTGTGTTTTTTGTCTCCAAAATGAATGAATTTTGAAATTTAATCGTGTGATTTTAAAACAACACAAGTCACATGTGTTTTTAAAATAACACTTGTTCATTTTTTTTTATTAAATTATTTACACCTACCTATTGATTTACATTAGTAAAAAAAAATGTAGTTTATTCATACAGAAATTAACATAATATGCTAAAATATTGCTGTTGTAGATATTAGTATGTGAATAAATTAGTTTTTTCTATTTCCTGACAAGTTGTAATGAAAGGACATGTGTTGTTTTAAAATCACACGATTCAATTAACACCCAATTTAACTTGTAACTATCATTAAGTCGCAGTTTCTGTGCTGTTTTGAATAAAACATTTCAGAATTTTTTATTTTTATGTTATGTCCAGTTGGTAGCTCCAAGTCGCCTTTCAAGCGTTCTTTACTCTCTCTAAGAATGTACCAGGAGTATCTATAAATAACTGTATTATGTTGGATATGAAGAAGAAGAAGAAAAAAAAAGATTTATTATAAAAACAATGGACACGCCACAATAACAAAATAAAAAACAACCAAGAAAATAATACAACAGAAATAAAAAAAAAGAAATAAACGATTTCGTTTTCGTTTATTTTTTTTATGTTATGGCGTGTCACTGTTGCTATAAATGGCAACTGACTCAGCAGTATGCTGAGGATCAAGCCTTCAGCGCTGATTTTTAGTCAGTGCCAGGAGCTACCCCGCCAGCGTCACGCGGTGTGGTACAACCATGAACGATATAGAATAGAATACTATGTTACACAGAATAATAATTATATACAAAAGAATACGCATTATACGCGTTGAATAGTTCAAATTGAGTGCCTAAATAAACTACGAGATAAACAAATAAAATCATACACAAATGAACAAAAGTAAAAAAATTATGAATATAATTAAATTTATATGTATATACATATATATACTTAATTAAAGAAAAGTAATTTATAAATAAAAACATAAAGATATATACAATATTGCATAGCCCTTCTATGCGATTACAGACTCGTGTCTGTTTTTGCGGCTAGAGGTTGGAAGGGAAGGAAGTGGCGGTCTCTGATGCTCCAGCAAATATGCCCTGAGCTTGCGCCCAAACCAAACGCACATCCACTGGACGATTCACAGATTGGAGAAGGAATGTTGTTGACGCCGCAAACCTGAAACTACCACGGAAAGCCATGGTCCGATGCGCCGGTGTCAGGATTCGTTCCTTGTGCACATATCACAACATATATTGTGATATCAATTGACCATAGGCATTAGTTAGACCTTCATAGACCTTCTGTGCAGATATATATACTTGTAGTATTATGGACTTTCACTAGTTAATTCGAGAAGTGACGTTTCTGTTTATCTTGCTATTTCATGTGTAAGTATTTATACTTGACTTGCACTTCACGTGATGGGTTTACTTGAGGAAATGACAAGTGTCGTAGTTTTGTGTGGAAATTAGTCATGACTAATTTCCACACAATTCAAGGCCTTTAAAAGCAAAAAGTATCATCAAAATCGGTGTAGTAGTTTTGCGTAGCGCTCATACAAACAAATTGACAAAAAAAATCCAAAAAATACCAAATCGTAACCACATTTTTTGTGAATATCTTCAATAAACAGACGTACTTCTGTAAAAAAAAAAAACTTCCGCACTACGGATCCGCATCACTTATCCTGATCCCAAACCAGGATACCATAAACAGTTAAGGACACCAACATAGAATTACATACACACTGACGCCAATCTGTAAGTCAAGTACAGCTATCTCCGGCGGGGATCGAACCCTCGACCTTTAGTAGTCAAGCGTGCTACCTATAGACCAACGAGGCATAACAGTTTAAACTTTATAGTGTTACTAGCTGACCTGACAAACGTTGTTTTGCCATATTCATTAGCCTACGACCTATTCTCAGACCTACTAAATATACACAAAAAGTTTCATAAAAATCGATGAAGCCTTTTCAGAGGAGTTCAACGACAAACACGGTGACATGAGATTTTTATATATCAGATTTTAAGTTTTTAATATTGTGTCTTCAGCCTTATGGCTAACATAATAAAATATGTAGTTTTAATTCTACTGACTAATATGAGTGTTATTTGAAAATAAATAAATAAAATGACTGCCTCGTTGGACTACTTAGCGGCTACTAAGGCGCTTAACTACCAAGACAGAGGTCGTGGGTTCGATTCGTACAAATGTTCGTACATTTGTACAAATGGCCTCAGTCTGGGTATATTTCCATGTTTGTGATGTCCTTGCCTGGTTACCATAGCACAGGTTATCGTAGTTTAGGACCAGATCAAGTGATTTTGTTGTGTGGAAGTTATTTATTTATAATAATAGTGTAGACGTACCTTGATAGCGTTCCTCACGAACTCCTTCCGCCTTTCCCGCGAGGCCACCATAGGGGAGAACCGCGAGGAGCCCTCGTTCCAGCCGCCGATGGCCAGCAGTGTCTTCAGGTTCTTGTTGTACGTCTTCAGGCCCGTGAACTTGGCGTAGCCACCTGGTTGCCATGGAAACGAAGGTTAATACTTTATTGTACAAAAATAAAGATACATTTACACAGGACAAAAGTAACATAAACGAGTACATAGGCGAGTTTATTTCTATAGATGCTATTGAGGGTCTTAGGGAATCAAAGATTGATGGCACTAAAGGAGCAAACTGCTGCCGCGACGCGCCACGCCAATTAATTGAAAGAAAATCTAAGTCAAACTTAGAGGGAAATTCAGTTATCGGTTGCTCGGCAGATGTGGCCATCCGACTGCCATTTCAGATTTTTTTTGGTAGCTACTCACCTTTCTCAATATCCTGATACTTGTCAAAGGGTTTGAGCGCGTTGTCCTTAGTGAAGCCTCCGAAGGCGTATATAAGGTGCGTGCAGAGGTACGGATTGATGTTTTGCGGGTTGAAGCGCGCCGTGCCGGGCCGGTACACTGACCAGTTGGTGTAGTAGCATACCACGCGCGGCTCGCTCGCCGACGCTGGAAAATAGGGAGGATTTGTTGGAACTAGGCAAGGACATCACAATCATAGAAATACGAGGGGTGTTCAATAAGTGGTGAGAATACAGTGTAAACTCCTTGGATAGCGAAAAGGACAATACTGGCAGGCATAGACCACTTATTTTTTGCAATAATAAAATAAGAAAACCTCAGAAAATACTAAAATAACAAAAAATTACCTACCATAGAAGGTTCTTACCTGTTGTGTTCTGTCGCAACGAAAATGGAGAAAATGTAAGTTCGTGCGGTAATTAAATATCTACGTTTGGAAAATTATACTACGGAACAAGTAAGTTCATATTCCTCCTTATTCTACGGTTGCGCCTTGGCGTGCTGAGTTTAAAAGGGGAAGAATATCCACTAATGACGAATTGCGCTCAGGGCGCCCTACGACTGCAGTAACTGAAGAAATAATAAAAAAATTTGAAAAATTTGTTTTGGCGGATCGTCGTACTAGTGTTTGTTTTATAGCTAAAGATTTCGATAAGGATTGTGAATAATATGACCATTTGGGAATGAAAAAGTCTCAGCGCGTTGGGTGCCTAGAATGGTAACAGCCGAACAAAAACGAACCAGGCTGAGAATTTCACAAAGCTGTTTGGAACTGTTACAACGAAATCCAGTGGCCTAATTACGCTCACCAAATCCTGAGCGATTGCAATCGTCTAACTGTCAAATTCCATACTAATTTGACAGTTAAACGATTGGAATTGCTCAGGATTTGGTGAGCGTAATATAGGGGCTGATCGGTTTTTGGCTCGATTTCTAACTATGGATGAAACATGGCTTCACCATTACGACCTTGACACAAAAAACAATCCATGACTTGGAAGAGACCATCATCACCAACCCCTAAGAAATTCAAGGCCGTTCCATCCTCCGGCAGGATCATGGGTTCTCTTTTTTGGGACAACCAAGGGGTAGTAATATTTGAATACCTCAGTCATGGAGCCACTATTAAGGGAAACATGTGCGCAGAACAAATTAAAAAGTTGCGTGACGAAATACGCGAAAAACGGCAAACTCGCTAAAGTTGTTTTGTTCTATCAAGATAACGCCCCAGCGCACAAGTCCAAAGTTGCGATGGTGCGTCAATGATGTTGCCTTCGAATTAGTGGAACATCGTCCATATTCTCTAGATCTTTCTCCTAGTGACTTTTATCGTTTTCCGAGATTGAAAGAATCGGCGCAGTCATGGCCGCAGTACAAGGTTTTATAGAGAATCAAGATGAAGATTTTTTTCAAGAAAGGAATTTTAGTTTTAGAAAAAAGATTTGCTAAGTGTATACAACTAAAAGGTGGCTATGTTGAAAAATAAAATACCATTTGATAAAAGTTAATTGCATCTTATTCATTCTCACTACTTACTGAACCCCCCTAGTACACCCGGACTGAGGCATTTTGTACAAATGTACATACGGCCGCCCCAGTCGGAATCGAACCCACGTCAGTAATGATTTTAATGGATTGAAAGTAAGACGTAACTTCGCCGTACAGTATCATGGTCTTTTTACGGATAATTTAGATATGTATGATCTTATGATAAGGTGAATTGTATAAATAGGAGAAATATCTCTTATTGCATAATTATGGCTTCAAACAAAAAGGTTACCTCCAAATGTCGGCGACAGTACTTGACCTACATAAGCAATGGCTACCGCGGTAATTTCACGGGTGTCGTGGTAATGCCGCCATCTCTTCACATTTGCTCTAGATTTTAATTTGCCGCTGAGTTAGACAATTCTACAGTGTAATATTGCTTACTGTTAGGTAAGAAAGCTGTTGACTTTGTGCGTATTAAATCTATAAACACTGACTGACAACGCACAGCCTAAGCCGGTGGATCTTGAAGCAAAGATATTTTCCCAAGACACTAAGAATTTTTGAAAATGCATCCCTTATAGGTGTTAAGTATAAGGGATAAAAGGTTGTATTGTATTATATGGAATATATGATACAGTTCCACTTGGCATCTTACCTGATGGTTAGACGAAGACAATCGGCATGATGGTGGCGTCAAAAACAATATGCAGATTGAAGAAGAAGAAGAAGAAAAACATTTATTTAACACCACAAAGACATACATTTAAAAATGATTAAAACGGACAAACAATTGAACATAAAAAAAAAACCAAAATAATCCCAAAACAATAAGGGACCCAGGGTATGTCTATGCAGCGGTAAAATGGCCTCGCGCTCAGTATACGCTGCGGTTTTGCCCACAGCACTAATTTTCAGCACGGGCCTTTGGTAAATCACGGAGTTTCAACCGAACGTGAACAAAAAAGTTATACTTAATAAAATATATTAACATATTAAGATTGCCTTGGGGATGCTTACTAGACCCGGTCTAGGCCTATCACATGTAAAAGGTACCTGTGGGAAAGGTAGGTAGGTTACAAAGTTGCAAAGTTACCTGTAAGCCGTAATGCAAACAAGTCGTCTGCACGGAATTATTGATGATTTCTGTGACATAAGCCAACATTATTTGCTTTGAACAATTTTATTTATGCAATGGCAAAGATCACGTTAGTTGCAGTGGATTAGATCCAGTATTATTTACGTTCGGTCTTAATTCGCCGTGAAGACTATTTTCACGGTACAATTTAGTCAGTTATTGCTTGAACTAAACACTGACGATTGTACTAGAAGGATCGTGAGCTTTCTTACCTCGGTTTTTTGCTGTGCTATAAAGCTATAATATAGATTATTATTTTATTACTAGCTGACCCGGCAAATGTTGTTTTGCCATATTAATTAGCCTACGAACTCAGACCTCCCAAATATACACAAAAAAATTCGTTCAAATTCATCAGCACGAGATTTTTGTATATGTTTGCTAGAAGCAGCCTATATAGGTCCCACTGTAGGGCACAGGCCTTCTATCATGGAGAGAGTATGGGTTTAATCACCAGGCGTGCCCACCGCGGATTGGCGATTTCAAGCGCTGAGGTATGTGAATAGCTCAGACACTGAGGTTTCCTCACGATGTTTTCCTTCACGGTTAGCGAGTGGTATTGCAACTATAACTTCACAAATGTACATAAATTAGAAAACCAAGTTCCATTCCCGCACTGGGAATCGAACCTAGGTCGCTCGCTTTCGAGCCCAATGTTCTACCCACTAGGCATTATGCTATAATATTTATATATTTATCATAATATAAATTTATAGTACATATTTTTCTATAATATAGAAAGAAAGAAAGAAAGAAAGAGGATATTTATTTAAATTGTCACAGAAACACAAAGTAAACAAAAGGTACACAACCAAAAGACACGAACGTCAACAAAACAGAGATAAAACAAAACAATCGTGAAGAGAACATGTGAGGCATATAGAGTCAAAGGCAGCCGGGTACCATATAGTAATGTATGGCACCCAGCCACCTCGGACCTCAAACGCCTCAGGTGCCTCATATTAGGGGTTAAAGTATGAAATTGCCGTTTTATTGCAATAGGTTTTTTGAATTGACATAGAATCTTCATGGTTTGAGGCTTTCGAATGAAACTTTTTTCAAATGGTTTCTATGATGTTCTATTTTTAAAAAATGTGAAACATTTGAATATCGACTTTCAATTGTTTTTGTTATTCAATTTAGACAAGAAAGATGGATACTGCGAAAATTCGAGTGATTATGAGGCACCCATTTTTCGTATTTTTTTATTTTATTGATTTGACGCAAGTGAGTCAATATTGTGGGTAAGGTAACGTTAAACCATGCCGCTAATTCCTGGGTAGTTTGACTAGGGTCGGCTTCCACTATCTCTCTTAATTCATCGTTATTCACCTGTGTGGGCGGTCTTCCTCGTGGCTCGTTCTTTAAGTCGAAATTTCCATCACGAAAGCGTTTAAACCAAAATCGCACGGTGCGTTCATTAGTAGACCCCTCTCCAAACGCAGCATTGATATTGCGGGCTGTTTCTGCCGCGTTAGTTCCGCGTCGGAACTCGTATTCAAAAATCACTCGAATTTTCGCAGTATCCATCTTTCTTGTCTAAATTGAATAACAAAAACAATTGAAAGTCGATATTCAAATGTTTCACATTTTTTAAAAAAAGAACGTCATAGAAACCATTTGAAAAAAGTTTCATTCGAAAACCTCAAACCATGAAGATTCTATGTCAATTCAAAGAACCTATTGCAATAAAACGGCAATTTCATACTTTAACCCCTATTATAAAGGTCTTTAATGATTCTAAAGCAAGTTATGACTCTCTTTTTCTAGCCCTTCCATGAATCGTATTCATCTTCAACTAGTTGTTGTTTCCATGTCCTTGATAATGTTTCATGAACAACACGAGCAGATTGTGAGAGGCACAATCACATCACATAGACGTTAGTATTGTTTATACAAGCGGGAGGCAAATAATCGTTCAGTTATTTTCTTTAATTACATATGATAGAGCCCAGTTTTTCATTAACTTTTTTAGGGTTCCGTAGTGGATAAGAAACCCTTATAGTTTCGCCATTTCCGTCCGTCTGTCTGTCTGTCTGTCCGTCCGTCCGCGGCTTAGCACAGAGACGGTCAGTACCAAAGAGCTGAAATTTGGCTTTGATGTACATATTTATAACGCCGACAAAAGGGTAGTATAAAAACTCGAAAAAAAAATCTTAGGGTACATCCCCCTGGACTTAAATTAGGGATGCAATTTTTTTATCGTTGGATTGGTCGTTGAAAAATATTGTGGGTGTAGGAAGACCATTTTTTTATTTAGGGTTCCGTTTGCAAAATATTAAGCTGTAAAGTGCAAATTTTTGTCCGCGTAGGGCGCCCACTCCTGGCTAAACGGTTAATTTTAGAAACGTGAAAAATTTCATGGTAGTATCATATAACATATAATGAACTTAAAACACTTCACGGAAAAGTATCACCAATTTATAAAGTAAAATTTCGTACAAAATCCATTGAAAATGACTTCGATGAAGTTGTTAGTTCTGTAAAGCAGATACAAAAACCTTCTTACATCGCGCGTGGCCCTACATTCATTTCGCCGGTTTTTTAAGATATCGTGTTCGAGCAATGGTTCTTAACCGTGGACTACTTGCAGTCGCTGAAAGCACACGCAGTAGTCCACAAAGTCATCTTAAAATTATTAAATAAATGACGCACTAACACAATTGTTTTCTTGTTAACACCTTGGTTGTACTTCTGTTGGTTTTTTATGTGTGTTTTGTATTTGAAATAAACTAATTCCATCTTTCTATTTAACTATCTAGTAGTTGGTCTCAATAGTACTCGTGGATTCGTATAATTTTACGTGTTTTATATAACAGAGCGCTTAAGTAATTTAAATTACTGCCAAACAGTTAGTTCTTCACGGCAAGAAAAAAAACATTCAAATCAATATTTCATCACTAAAAGGTTAGAGCCACTGAAGGGCAGTACATAGGTAGATGACATTCCACGCCCTAAGGCCGTCGCTCCGCGTGGGCGGCGCGTGAGTCACACAATGGCGTATTGTTGTGATGCGCGGCGGCGTGTGATGCAGGGGTTTTTTGTTACGCATACAAAGTGGTTGGCTTGGATGCTTGATACAATCAGCAATGCCTGCTTAGTGGCCCGAATATTTTGTTAATATAAAAGGTTCTGTTTAGACATTCCGATTTTTGTAAAGTACAAGTTTAAATATTCAAGTATAAGTAAAAGTAAAAAACTTAACGGATTTAGAATAAACAAACTTGCAGGGTATAATGAATAATTTTAGGCTCTAAACTATAGAATATTACATCATTTAACCTATATTTACTTTCATTCAGCTGTTGAGTTAACAATTTCTTAACTATCAAACTTAAGAGATCAATAAAAGGGATTGATATGTCTTGACGAGATTGCCGAAATTGACGAGATTTGCAAGAATACAGCTGCAAATCTCCTGGTTAGCTGCAAATTTTGTTTTCTTTGTATTAACTGTTAATTTTGGTCAATCTGACATGTATAAACATTACGGCTGTTGCACAAACCTGTAAGTACTTCGTTTGCTGACGCTACGACCTTTTTATTTGCCTTATAGAGTCATGCACAAAGACGCCAACGATGGGTTGTTTGACCCACCTAAGGTAAAAGGACTTTGTCAGTCAGAGAAAAGTACAAGTTTATTTAAAATTTACAGGCTTGTACAAACTTGTATCGATGGTCAAATCAAATTAAAATATACCTGATAAATAGATGTGTAGAATCTTTTAATCTCATAGTTGTGATTTTCGTCAGGAATTCACCTTTAAATAATCGTGATGAGACCCGTTTAAATATAACTATATCTACAGATCGTCTACTTACCGGGTGTTGTGAATGTGATAACGGCTAGTGCTAGTGCGAGCCAGGGTGTGACGCCTCTCTGTAAACAAGAGAAAGACATATGTAGGCCAATCAAATAAATTAATACAAAAAAAAATTTGTGAAATCCATTATTGGCTGCATCACAGAGGAAGAAAGCTACATGTACAAACTATAATGTAATTGAATTGCTAACGATTTCTGTTAAATAAATAAAATAAAAATAAAATTTACAATGACTGCCAGTCTATGTACCCTCTTTTACCCGGGATGACATTAGGATTCTAATTACACCACGAAATAAGGTTAGAATGTCAAATTACACCCTTAATAAGCCTAAACTGTAAGCATAATCACATCATCCGAAGGGCTGTTGCCACAATCAACGTCCCGGCCATTCTAGAGCCAAATGGTGTGGTTCGGGACGATAGCAAGAGGCTAGATGGGATGTCGTTGATGTAGATCGGCCACTTCCATAAGAGCCGGCGCTGCGACAACAAGTGCAGAAGGCACTCAAGTACGGGACTCTAGCACAGAGTCACTTATTTGTGCCATTTGGTTTCTAGACACTCGGCCAGTGGGGGCCCGAGGCACAACTGTTCTTTAAAGAACTTTCATCACGCGTCATTAACATGATCAGAGACCCCAGGGAAGAGCATAACTCTTGCCATCCAACGAAGTAACGTAGCCAGCATACTGGGGGACTCTTCCCAGGGGCAGCGATGATCTGAGCGCAGAATTTTATGTTTAAGTACTTTGTTAAATAATTTAAATAAACAAACGTTCATCGTCAGCCATTTCACGCCCACTGCAGAACATAGGCCTCCTTTGTGGTTTTCATCACCATGAGGGGTTTTTTCATATTCGCCACGCTTGAAAAGCGGGTTGGCGATCGCAGTATGCGGTTGGAATTTCAGGAAGACGCTGCTGCCCGTCTCCTGGTAATTTATTTCCTTAGTCGCCTTCTACGACATCCACGGAATGAAATGGAGTGACGCTATTCTTAATCCGGCGCCACACGGAATTGTATGTTAAGTGAGATATATTAATATATTTAAGTAAATTGTAGGTTATTTCATATATTTATTGTTTATTAATATAATTTGTCTTAGAAGGGGACTGACCCGACCACAAGCCTGCAAATGCAATGACATACTCTAGCTCGCCGAGCTGATAGTTTCTAAATAAATAAACCTACGACCTCGGTTTTGGTAATCAAGCGTAGTAAAAACCGCTAGGCCGGCTGGTCAAACTATGACTTTTATCATCCAAGAAGGTTAGTTCGTTACCCATTCTACGTATGCCCACCAAACACCTACAGTCGTTAACAGTAACAGTTAACAATTCGAAAGTTTAACAACTGATGCACGTACTCCTGTCGTCGCTCCATCGCTTGACGTACCTGACTGATATAACCAGAATTGTTACCGCAGCTAACATAATAACACTCTTTACATAGGTAACTCTTATATTTCAGCTTCTGCTAATTCGATTGGGCACGATAACGTCGTATTCCTACATTATTTATCTTGAAATATGGAGTGAGTCCATATTTGTGAGTCCAGATAGTCTAACAAGGAACCCTTATAATTTCGCCATGTCCGTCTGTCTGTCCGTCTGTGGCCTAGCGCAAAGACCGGTGGTACTAGAAAGCTGTAATTTAGTATGTGTATACATATTTTATCACGCCGACAAAGTTAAAGAATAAAATGTTCGATTTTTTTTTTACTGTACCTCCCCTAACATGAAAAATGGGGATAATTTTTTTCTTATCTACCCCATCATTTGATGCATTATTGGATTGGTTAAAAAATATTGTAGGTTTTGAAAGACCCTTTTTTGATTTAGGGTTCCGTTTGCGAAATATTATACTTTAAAGCGCAAATTTTTGTCCGAGTAAGGCGTCCCACCCCCCACCCCTCTCCTAGCTAAACAGTTAATTGTAGAAACGTGGAAAAATTCAGGATAGTAGCACATATAATGAACTTAAAAGAAAAAGTATCACAGCTGAGTAGGCTTAACTAGTTAACGAGTAATAGGTAACTAACTTATAAAAATAAAATTTTACAAACTCTATTGAAAATGACTTCAACGAAGTTATTAGTTTTGTAAAGCAGATAAAAAAAACCCTCTTTATAGGGAACTCTACATTGCGCGTAGCCCGACACGCACTTGGCCGGTTTTTCAAGCAATGAAACGCGAGAATAAAGCTGCGATGCAACAAGGATGCGT
This sequence comes from Yponomeuta malinellus, assembly GCA_947308005.1. Lineage (NCBI taxonomy): Eukaryota > Metazoa > Arthropoda > Insecta > Lepidoptera > Yponomeutidae > Yponomeuta > Yponomeuta malinellus. Next base: position 18,024,378 of record OX371006.1, on the reverse strand, counting down.
TGATGTCTTTTCTTTGCGAGCAGCGTTTGTCAATAAAAAAAAAGTTATTTACACAACGAGGGCCGTAAAAGAAAGAAAGGCCGACATCGCAGAAGTTCAAGGCCTGAGCCGCAGGCGAGGGTCATAAATATGCGATAGAGGGCTTTCTATTTTACAGTCCGTGTTGTGTATACAATTTTATGTCGTCACTTGGCCTCAAAGTGGGTTTTCCTGTACGCGTAGCGTGCGGAAAACCCGCTTTTTGGCCAGGTGTGGCATAAATAGTTATGCACTTCTTTACTCTTAATTTAGTTAAAAATCCAACTTGTTCTAATTAAAAATTTACTCACACATAAGTAGGTACTAGAGTGCGGCAGCGCTTTGTGCGCGCGTTGATGTCTTTTGTATGCGAGCTACGAATGTCAGTAGAATCGAGGTTTTTTTTCTTGAACTTCTTTTATTTTAATTCGGTTTCATTCAATTCTAGCTTGTTTCAATTTATAATTATTTACACACGAGTGCTAGGATGCGCCAGCGCTTTGCGCGCGTTTATGTCTTTTGTCTGCTAGCAGCGTTTGTATAAACAACATTTTTCTTTTTGCACTTTATCATATTTATTTTTTACAAAATTCAAAATGTTTTAATTCATATTTTTCTACATATTCATTGTATTAAATTTAGTATAGGAGTGACAATAAAGGAATAAAGGTTAAAAGTAATTAAGGCTTGCGACAAAATTCCAATGTTTGTTGTACAGTAAAGTAAAATTTAAATAGATAGCTAAAATAACAAAGAATAAAGATAAAACTCCACAGAGGTGTGAAAGTTAACCCAGTTAATTAGCATTAATAATGTGTGCACTTGCGCAACCGTCATCAAGTTAAGTTTATTTATGTATTGTTAAGTAACGCGTGAGTTTAGTGAATGAGCGAGATACTTTAAATCTAGATTTAGATTTTTTAATTACGTTTTGCTCCACTTATTATTTATAAAATTAGCATAATATGCAATAATATGAGTCTAAAATTTAAGATTTTTTAAATCTTTATAATATGATAGATAAGCACTTCTATGCAGCTTTCAATCAACGAATAAGCCACGGCATTCGTTCCCTGCTAGACATAGGCCTCTTCCAACGGACGCCAGTTCTCTCTGTCCTCGCTCTGCTCATGCGTTATGCGCCTTATGCGGCGAAAGAGAGTGGCATCCCTGTTATTTAGAGTGCGCGGCAGCGCCAATGTCCTCCTCCAGACCATTGCGGACAAGGTCGATAGCCCCTACCTGGTGCATTGGGTCAAGCTCCATCTCACTACCTAAAGCCTGGGGGGAGCCTGGGTTATGTCTCTAGTGTAAACAAATACTGTACATATTTTATTAGTAATCAATACAATTTCATTTCATTTCATTTCATTTATTTATTGCATGTCATGGTTATAAAACAGTTGGTAATAATAATTTCAAAAATAATTCATGCTCTACATGACACCCTGTGAGGGCACTACAATTTCTTAAATCTAATTATCATGCTACTATACAAATATATTTACAATTTATCTATAATTTAAATTTAATCATCTAACATTTATAGTTACATACATTTATTCGTATTCATATTATTTATATAATTACTATTTTATACACAACCTTATTTGATTAGATTTATTTAACTTAGTTTATCATTATAATATTCATTAATTGTATAGAAGCTCTTTTCTACTAAATACTGTGTAAGCTTAGTTTTGAAAATATGTAATTTCTTTGTGTATTTGATATCCTCTGGTATGTTATTGTAAATTTTAGCAGCCATTGCAAAGGGACCAGAGTTTACTAGCTTTAATTTTGATGTAGCTGTGGCTAGCCGAGCTTGAGGTCTTAAACCTGCTGGGCGTGTATGTTGCGGGAACAAGCTTGGGTTATTAGCTACGAACATGCACAGTTCTAAAATATATATTGATGTCAGCGTGAGTATTTTATATTCTTTGAAGTAGCTTCTACAACTTGTTCTTGAGTCAATATTGGCGAGAACCCTGATGCATTTTTTTTGTAACGTAAATAGTTTATTTGCGTCTGTACTGTTACCCCATAATATTATTCCATAACGAAGCCAGGCCTGTGCGCATGCATAATATGCACATGTGGTCGTTTTTAAATCTGTAGTCCTTTTTAGTTCAGAGAGGGCGTATATGAAACTGGAGAGTTTGCTGGCAACTTTTTTGATGTGATCTTTCCAGTTTAAGTTGGTATCAAGGGTTATACCTAACAGACAGTGCGAGTCCGCGACTTCCAAGGAAGTATTTTCAAATTGATAGTCTATAGCGATGGGGCGTTTTTGATAGGGTCTAAATTGCATTAACTTTGTTTTCGCTAAATTAATTTTAAGATTATGATCGTCAAGCCAAGATACTACTTTATTTAAAGTGGAATTTAAAAGTTCGCCCATGTGCTTCTCGTTTTGGACTGAAAATATAAGAGAAATATCGTCGGCGAATAAAGTACATGGTGTATCTATAATTTTAGGTAGGTCATTTATATAAATGAGAAAAAGCAAACTACCGATTACGCTGCCTTGGGGTATCGATTTGGTTAGATTAGTTTTATGGGATCTTTTTTTACTTATTAATCTAGAAGCTGTGTCAAAGTTTTCTATTTCTACGTATTGAATACGGTTTTTTAAATATGATTCGAACCATTTATATGCTATACCCCGCACCCCTATTCCATAGAGCTTTCTTAACAGAACATTATACAATACACGATCGTAAGCTTTGCTCATATCCAATAGTAAGCCGATGGCGTGTCTCTTACGGTTAATTACTGATAGTATTTCGTTAATATACTTTACTACTGCCAAAGTTGTAGAGCGCCCCTTTCGAAAACCGTATTGGCTTTCGCTTAGTATACCGAATTTTTCACAAAATGAGTATATGCGATTGGACATGGCTGACTCAATTATTTTGGAAAAAGTAGGGAGTAGTGCTATAGGCCGATAGTTATTGCAATCCCTTTGATTGCCGCTTTTATGAAGAGGCTTGACTATCGCTACTTTCAGCAAATCTGGAACTACCCCTTCTGAGAACGACTGGTTGATTATGAAGCATAGAGGAACTGCCAACTCACAGGCACACTCCCTAACCAAAAAAGGTGGTATTTCATCAAACCCACAGCTCCTCTTATTTTTTAATTTCTTTAAAAGAGTAACAATCTCTGTTGGTTCGGTTGGAGTAATGAATACTGAGCTGTCCGTGGGAGTTACGACTGGGCGACCGGGTGGTTGGTGTGAGTCCGACGTTGGCGCTCCCACAGATGTAAAAAAGTCATTAAAATGATTTGCGACCAGCGAGGGATCTGTAATGCTATTATTATTGTCATTATTATTTAGTTGTATATTCTGTTTGGTTTTTTGTGTATTTTTTTTGGTTCGCTCCTTGACTATATTCCACATTGTTTTCATTATGTTGCTGGACCTCAATAGGTTATTTCTATAGTTAATTTTTTTTGCGCGTGACACACTTTTTTTAAGTAATTTTTCGTAATTTTTGTAATAGTTAGTTAAAATAACGTCATTCGTTTGTGTAGTTAGTATTTTAAGCAAACGCTTGTTCCTACAAGATATTCTCAATCCTTTTGTTAGCCATTTGTTTCTCTGTTTAGTTCTTATTTTAATTTTTGTTTTTGGAAACGTTGATTCTAGAATTTCCGTTATTTTTTCATGAAATATTCTGTAGTTAGTATTCGCGCAGTCAGAATTACTTATGATTTTATTCCAATCAATTTTTCTTAGTTCTAGTTTGAACTGCTGGATGGTTTTTTCAGAATAAATCCTTTCATATGTATACCAAGCTTTTTCTATATTTTGGCCATTGATCGGTATATCCACTAGTACGCCCTTATGATCCGAAAAACCGAATTCCACTACATTTATTTTAGCCTTGTTGTTAGAATTGTGCATATTTGTAAAAACCAGATCTAAACAAGAAGAAGTATTATGTGTTATTCTTGTTGGTTCGTTCACTGTTTGAATAAAGTTAAAGCTTCTCATAAGGTTTAGTAAAGATATAGTCACATTGTTATTGCTCTCCATTATGTTAACGTTAAAATCACCTCCTATTATTATATTTTTACATTTATCCCTTGTAGTTATAAGTTGTAAAAGTTTTGTAAGACTGTCAAAAAATACTTCAGGCTCCCTACTCTTATCCGGCCAGTACAGTGTTATCAATAGCAGATTTAACTTTAGTAACTCTACAGCACAAGTCTCAAAAACATACTCTTTGGACATTGCCACTATATCTCTCCTTTCTTTAAATTCGGTGCAGTTTTTTAGCATAATGGCTACCCCTCCCCCCTCTCGGGTTTCTCGGCAGAAACATGATGCAAGTTGATAGCCTTCTATTTTCAACAGACCTTTTTTTAGTATTGTTATCCAAGTTTCCGTTAAGCAGAGAACTTGGATATTTTTATTGATTTCTGTCGCTGCTTCTATTAAGTGGCGCTTATTTTTGATACTTCTTATATTTTGATACAGTAGAGTGTAGTTTATTTTTGCTTTAGTAGGCTCGAAAAAACAATTCCTTATTAAAGATTGTAGCTCCTGCCTCCGCCTGGAAATGCGGTGAGTTTTCGTAGTCCTTGATCCAGCTGATAATGGTTCTTACGGCGTATTTTAAGTCCTGAAAAATCTGCTTTATTCCAAAATTATTTATTTTGCCATTGTTCATATTAAACATGGTGTGGTTGTAGTTTAAATTCAGGTTGGAATCTAACAAATATGCATGTTCATATGTGGTTATATCCTTGCTTAGTAGATTATTAAATATCTCAATTCTCGTATTGAATAAATCTGTTGCATTTCTGCCATGCTTAAATGTTGGCAGGCACAAGATAACGTTTGTATGTATGATTTTTTGTAGAATCCTTCTTATGTAGAAAACAAGATCCTGGTAGTTGTCTGTATATTTGAAGCTTTCCTCCCCTATCAATATGATAACGTAATCTTGCAATGTGAAACCAGCCGTTTTAGTTTCTAAACCTGCCAAGACCTGTAAGACGCTTCTATTCGGTAATAGGTAGTGGCACACCTCGTACGATTTCCCGAAACTGGATTGTGCTATCTTCAATGTTTTGTTTGTCCTATTTGTGCTGAGAATACACATCTGATTTTTTTTGTTTCTCTTTGTCGATATACCGCTCGTAGTTGCGCTTAAGGTGTCGCAATGGCTCTCTGTAGTGGGGATGTGCGCATTGGGACTTTTCATGTCGGCCTCCGATGATGGGGTTTCTTTACGTGATTGTTTGTCCATAGGTTGGGTTTGCTCGCTGGATGGTGTTAACCTAGGAATGGCGGGATCCTGGCTTTTCCGAGTTTCTCGATTTTTCGCAGTGTGCTCTCCTCTCCCTCCACTCATGTGGATAGAGGGCACAATTGGAGTACTGGAGCTTGTCGGCTCATGTAGAGTGTGCGTATTTTCGAGTGGATTTGGCGTATTTTGTCTGCTCAGCGATACTCTGGAATCTTTGTTGTTGCGCTGGGGCGTCGATCGACAAATTCTTAGTAGTTGGTTTATTTTTGCATCTCTTTTTGCGAGTGTTTCGTTGAGAGAGTAGTTTTCTGCCAGTAATCCTTCGATTTCCATGTCCGCACTCTCCAATTTTGACTCGAGGTGTTGAATTTTACATTTTAGCTGCTCTACTTCTTCTCTTATGTTCGTTGTGAAATTATCTGGGCAGCTTTTGTTATGTGTTTCGTCTGCTGATTTATACGTACCGTTTATCGTATCCCCTATTTCTACAGATGTTGAAGTGGAAGAAGAATCTATACGTTTCTGGTTTTCTATTCGCTTTCTTTTTGTTACATTGTTTGGTGTTGGGTGTCTCTTTATTAGGCATTCTCTACATTGCCAATTGATTTTGCTTTCTTTAGTCTTGAGTCTAAAAAGTTTTTCTGATACCGAAGCGCAGTCTATATGGTATTTCCTCTTGCATCCGGAACAAACTAGATATTCTTTATCCTTTATTTTTGTTTTGCATTTATCACAATTTAGTGCCATCTTATGGATTATTAACAGCAACTAATTAGAAGGTATTGGCCTTGCTCTTGTTGTTTCGGTTGTGCACGCTAGATGTCAGTTATTTGTGGGACTTATATAAGTTCGGTGACGTGCCGATAGATGGCGTTGTTATAATATTTTTTGACGGTAGGTGACCGCTATGTTTGTTTACTTATTGAAATTTAAATTTTTAACGGAACTGAGATCTTGAAATCACTTGTTTCTACTCCGATAATGCACAAACACTGTATTTTTGAATCACCAATTGCAAACATGCATTTCGTGGGTTTCACTTAATGTTGCACTGGATTCAATATATGATTTTTATGTGTTTTTACTAATGCACAGCTTTGTTATCAAATTTTACACTAATAAGCTTCTGTACTTGAGACTTATATTGACACTCTTTAGTTCTTAGTATTTTGTATCAAATTAAACGCACTTCAAATATTAAATGTCACTAAAGGTAATATTTTCGTAATTTAAAATGTGGAGCGACTGTCTGACTTTGTTGTTATTACAGCGCCCCCTGGCGGTTTTACATATAATAAAATAATTATTAAAAAAATTCTATACTACGTAAGCTGTTTAAAAGCTAAAAACTCTTCTTCGTGGCTATGAAAGCACATTTCGAATTTTAATTTAGATTAATTTTTCACTGCTGTGATTTTAACATTTTTATTATTATTGCTGTTATTATTGTCAAATATGGACCCAGGTCTGAAATAAATATTTTCACTCATTCATTCATTCATTATGCAGCTGCTGCCAGCAATCGACCTCAAATCGTTGGTCAAACGAGTTGGCGGGCTTCCTATGCCAAATACTATTTTAATCTGAATCCTACGTGAACGACCTCACGGGCACTGCTAGTTTTAGTTTCTGAGACTAATAATTGTGAATCAGAAAAATATGGAAAGAGCTCCTAATGGAAAACATGCGTCATGTAAAGTTCTATCACTGCGTTTGGCCTCTTAACTCAAACAGTAACAATGGCATACGATAACTAGAACACATTGACCAATGACTATTCTTTAACTGCATCAGTACCGTCTTTTGTCCCCATTCGTGCGGCCATATTTGTCCCACAGGACAAAGATACAGCTTGCGATGAATATTCATAGGCTCCCGTTTGGTTTGTGTTGTCGTGCTTAGAATTTTAGAATGAAACTAACATTCTAAACTAACGGTTACAAAATTGCGTTATATCGGGCAAAGGTAGTAATGACCAGAATGTTCATGTGGAGGGTTTGCATCTTAATTGCAACCTATATTTTAATAGGCTTCAAAATATAGATCATCATCATCATCATCAGCCATTTCACGCCCACTGCAGGACAAAGGCCTCCCTCATGGTTTTCCTAACCATGAAGGCTTTTGCTATAATCGCCACGCTTGGCAGGCGGGTTGGCGAACGCAGTATGCGGTTGGAATCTCAGGAAGACGCTGCTGCTCGTCTCCTGGTTGATTTCCTTAGTCGCCTTTTACGACGGCGACTAAGGAATACGACTACTACGGAAGAAAATGGAGTGACGCTATTCTTAATCCGGCGTCACACGGCGATGAGAAATGAGAAACTTAAAATAGAAGAACGAGTGAGAAAATTAAAATAGATTAATCTAGCTATCTAAAAGCTCATTTCCTCCCTGTTGTCTTATGGACACAAGGTGACTATTAGCCAAACATAAAGCATTATATATAACCATCGTTGTCACCACATTTTGTAGCCTGTCTGAAGACAAATGGGCGACGTCTCGCTCGGCAAAGCGCGACAATACCTTCACTCGATACAATCTTGAACCAGAACGCCATATAAACTATCGGTTGCAGTTGCCCGCTTTGGTGACCTACGGATATTATAGAAGCGGTTTTTTTTACTAGAAGCGGGTTTTAATAGGTATTGTAACTTTAACACGTCGGGAGCCAGTTCAAAGGGGCCCGTTGTGTAAGTATTCAGTACTCGTATAGAACCTTTAGTATCTTTATTTCATGCTCTAGCAAAAACAGCAGAAACAACTCTGAAAATACAAGCTTACAAATAAAACGAGTCAAATGGTGGCTTATTTATCAATTTAAATAGTGTAATAGATATTAGGTAATAGAAAGGGCATCATCTAGCATCATTATTGAGATTTTGACATTGAAAATGTCTTTTCGTTCGCCCATTCGTGTAGGCTCCGATTTCACGAAAAAGTGCGATCCCCTTATCTCAATAAACTGTAAGGTGCACAAACATCTATTGAAGAAAGTCAAACACAAAAAAAGTTATGGCCGAAGGAGTGAAAAAAAAATTTTTTTTCCGAATTTTTGGTTTTGGCGCTCTATATTTTGGAAACGAAGAATCATATCATTTGAAATTTGAGAAAAACTCCTCTGGCCAATTTACTTAGCTACAATCTGAGCCTAAAACAAAGACGATCGATTAATCGACGACGATTAAGGGTTTGTCCTGTAGCCTAACAAGACAGCCTGTACAAGACACATGCAGTCGCGGCGAAACCGTAACGATTTCCCAAGCTACGGAAAACAGTTGCGTCATAATCGCTTCGGTGTTTATGATGTGATACATTAACATGTGAATAAAATGGGTCGTTTCGAGATAGAGCTTTAAAAACTTCCTGGTAAGAATTTATCTACTTAATTGCTCGTTCTGTTCACTTATAATAACGCTGTTACGTTTTGTGCATTTGAGAAAATCTTGAAGAAAGAAATTGTATCATATCAAATAACTAGTAGTCCAGTCATTAGGTGGGAATTAATGGGTTAGAAATGCATGTGAAACGGGTGTAGAAGGCTAAATTTTGGATATTACGATATTACAAGGAAGGGAGGCTCTAGAAATAGTTAAATTTTAATTGTCGACCAAGAGCGATGAATGATAGGTGAAAAATGTAAAGGACCCTAATTGTAGATCGTGAAAAAAGTAACAAAAAAGTATTGAATCACAATTTTCAAAAATAAAAAAAAAATTAATTTAACCCCTTTTTTCAAGATGACGGTAAAGGCACATAGGAAATCTTAGCTTTTCTAGCCCCCCGCAATATTTAAAATTAAGCCTCGGTTCACATGCATTTCCAAATGTATTTCCAAATAATGACTGGAGCTGGAGCTGCGATTTGGTTTGCAAGGGATTTTTTTATGGAGTACATGTTTTATTTTTGCCAATTATCCAACTCAGGCCTATACCTTCCTCAGGGAAGAGACCCGTGCCCCTCGGTGGGGACATAATGGGTTGATGATGATGATCCAACTCAGTCTCACCTAATTCATCATCAACAACCCATTGATATCCCTTGCTGGGTATTAGGCCTCTTTATGTTCACACCACTTTTCACGATCCAGGGGCGCTACTACGTTGCTCCACTGTGTAGACCGTCCGATTTAACCTACTCCGAACTTTAAAACGCATACATATTTTTTTACTTCGAAAACACAGTGGATAGTAACGGAATAGGAGAGATGTTCCCTACGCAACCAATGTTTACCGGTTAGTTCTAGCTGTAAAAGTCAAGTGTTTTATTTACTTTACACATTGAACACCTTTTTTTTCGTTTTCGTCTGATTCAGATAGATAGCAAGGTAATTAGGCCTTTTCTCTACGAGGAGGCTTCGCCCTTTGCCACTACAGTCCGTAGCTGATCAGTCTATAAATTTTTGTTGCAAAATCACCCGTAATGTAATTGAGTAGAGTGCACGTGCATAATAATACTAATAATAGTAACTTCCACACAATACAATCACTTGACCTGGTCCCAAACTAGGATACCCTTTGCTATGGTAACCAGGCAAGGAATATACGGCGGCCAGCCCCCAGAAGAAGAAGGAATATGAAGGTGGATGTGTTGTAGATTTACGCTTTTATTTGTCAAAGCAATCCAAAAACTGAGAGTACCCCTACTTCTCACGAAATTAACTCTTGCAAGGGGTATGCCCACACGCAGTCTGCCACTGAACTACCAAAAGTGACGCAAGACAAAAGGGTCCCAAATATGCTAACTTTATAGTTGTTCAATAGAGTGACAAAAGTAAGATCATGGTTAAATAGTATTCTAATTGCATGTCCATAGAAAGAACTATCGTAGAGCTCTGCTACCTTAGAACAAATTGAGATTCTAGTGTCTATTGGTAAGAGAGTACCAATTAACCAAAACAGGCAAAGCACAAGTCAGACTCGCGCAACGGTATTCTCCATAATATATCGCTTAGAAAAAATGTATTTTTCATTCCTTTCGAGGCCCTTAGCAGGAGTATGGTGCCTTATAAGTAAAGACCCCAAGTTCGAGACTTGTAGACTATAGAGCAAAAAAAACTTAAAAAACCTTACATGGGGGTCACCCAAATTTTCAATTATTTGTTGGGCAATTCGCCATAAATTCGGGCAATTTGCCTTTAGCAGAGTTGAGGCTCTGAAGTTAAAGCACATTACTCTTCCCGCCATCGGTCGTCCGTCCATCAAAACCTGCGGTAAGTAGACGGGCACATAATGCATGTTTAAGTGCTCCACGTGTGACGCAATCGCCTCGCACGTTGGCCAATGCATCCCATGATTGTAGACTAGTTCACACTAGCTTCAAAAGATTCCACGTGACGGTAAGTAGACGCCATGTTAATAGATCCACTTTCGCTAGGCGTATATAAACTACCTTTTGAAACAAAAAAAGAAAATGTAAAGGAAAATGATCAAGTGATTAAGACACTTAGTATCGCTATCAACAAAGTTGTGCCACAATGAAATAATACCTTAATTTGAAGTACTGGCTTAGAATTTTAAAATACTATTGTTAGCATTAAATTAATTCTCCGGACGAGAATGTAATTAGGTCATTAATACTACCGCATTTTTCTTGTCCTATACCATGTCATGACATGAAACTGTCATTCTCACACGTCGTGTGCATACTCTCCGCGTAACTCAGGAGAATTCCGCTAGCGAAGAGGTTGCACCGGGACTAAACTGTTCGTCCAGACTAAATTCTTTCACTTATTCTTCTCCAACCGCTCTTGCGCTGTAATAATAATAAGCCGTAACCAACACAAAATGCATGGAAGCGAGTTTATTTAAGCTGTAGTACTATTTAGAGAAGAAAACGGAAGTTCATGAGTGTTGACGATGGATTTGAGGCAACAAGGTTCGTTTGTTACTAACACTTGTTGCAGCGACGATGACTGAGACGTAGGAGAATTCTAAGGGTATTCTTATAGTATAACAGGCCAGCGCAGTGCTTAGGAAAAGCATTAGAAACAATTAAAATTATGACAATAACTGGCATCTATGCGGCCATCGCTATTTATTTCAACTGTGCAGAAGGTCAAGGTCAAGTACGACCTATACTAATTAGCTCCATAGAATTTAACTGTATATAGTGACCTAACATATCTGGAAAATGATGTGGAGTAGCTGCTTTTGTGCCACAACACGGAGAGGGCAAGGTAGAACACAAAACACTCACTGTCATCATTCCGTAATCACATACAATGTCTGATTCGAACCCAACACCTTGGAATGTGATGCAAGCGTTCTGTTAATACATAACCACCGCTTTCCTAAGGTTTATTTAAAGATCAGCTTACGAGCGATTCGGTCAAATTAAGGTCCACAAGATCCACAGATCCGTGTGGCACCGGATTAAGAATAACGTCACTCCATTTCCTTCCGTGGATGTCGTAGAAGGCGACTAAGGAAATAAATTACCAGGAGACGGGCAGCAGCGTTTTTTTGAGATTTCAACTGCATACTGCGATCGCCAAACCGCTTGCCAAGCGTGGCGATTATGGCAAAACCGCTCATGGTTATGACAACCACGAAGGAGCCTATGTCCTGCAGTGGGCGTTAAATGGCTGATGATGATGATGAAGGTCCACACTGTTGAATCTGTTATCTTGTGTTAGTACCTAATATATAAAACAGGTGGATAAAGAAATATGCAAATGAAGTAGGTATTATCAAACGAAATAACAAAAGTTATGTTATGCTATTTTTTTTTCAGCTAAATATACCTATTTTTTCCCTGTATCGATTCATTCGATTTGAAAAGTAGCGGTCAGATGGCAACACTACATTATTGAATGCACAGATTAAGTTTTGAACAGGTCTGTGAATGGATCAATAGATTTGTATCAAGATGACAGCGGTCGTTAAACCGGAAGCATTAATTATTGTATAACTTTATTAATTTAGAATTACGGAGAAGTCATGGTTTTATAAGAAAACCCCTATTTTTTATAATTGAAAACATGAATTATGGACATTGAAAACTGGTGACTATTTAGATTTTAGCGATACTGCTAATGGTCAAGATCCTTTCTTGACTTGTCTTTCCTGTAGGCTAGGCAGACTAAGCTGTCAGGTATAGGTGCTGGGCAAACCTACTTCATCTAAAAAAAAATGTCCCAGGCACTGCAGCATCCGAATCGTCCCTTCACCCATCTAGTGTGAGTGAAGGTGCCACTGGACGCTTTATAAGTCATCTCATTACGTAGATGCAAAGGCCAAAGTTTTCAAATTTCTTGAATCAATCAAATTAATGATAGATCTACGATTTTTTATTAGGCAAACTTAATTACCCTAATTTCCGGGGTGACAAAGTGACGAGTACACTTAATTGATTGTTTTATTAGGTATTTTTCATTACTCATAGTCTGAAAGTAGCTCTGAAAATGCCTGAGAAGCGGATTGAAAGTAATAGTTTTCAGGCCTTGGGAGAATCGTTTTCAACTGACAGCTGTCAACCTATTTGAAAAAAAAAAACTAGTTCTACTTTCAAATTTCTGTTGAACCATGTTTCCAATTTTCAAATTTCAGCTAGCCAGCGACGAGAAAAAAAGGCGGGAAAGCGGATCTTCATTTGTTTTTTCGAGTTGTAGAATTTTGTTTGTACTTCCGTATAGCAGAGATGTATTAACATTTTAGCTAACTCATGTTTTTATTTTTACTTTCCTTATATTCGTAATGAAAAGCACAGTCCTTACCTCAGGTGAAAGACTTATTCAGTCCCGAAACGAGGCCAATCGGTCGTTATTTTCACTCCTAGGGTAACAATGTACTATTTCCTTACTCATAATCGAAATAGGTCTGACGTTTCCTGAGGAGCGGGTTAAAAGTAATACTTTTCAGCCCTAGGTAGAATCGTTTTCAATTACAGACAGCTGTCAAATTATTAAAAAAACTAGTTCTATTTTCACATTTCAGTTGAACCACGTTCCAACTTTCTATACAGCCACTCGATTACAGCGCGATGTAAAATTGAAATAACATAAAGTTAAGTATTAATTAAAGAATATATTGTTTTTAATTACTTTATTACAATTTGCATATTATTTTTAACGGTGAAAATGAAAAATAAAAAGCAGTTTAGAGTTGTACAGTTTTGTTTGTACTACATAAAATTCACTCATTTTTTCTTTAGCTAATTCATCTTTTTATTTTTACTGTTCTTATATTCATAATGAAAAGCACAGTGTTTACCTCGGGTCAAAGACTTATTTAGTCCCTCGTGGGGTCTAAACCACGTCTCGGGAATAAATAAGTTACTCTCACCCCAAGAACATCCTAGTTTTACCCCTAGGGTAACAATTAACTATTAGATTAGATTAGATTAGAGCACTTTATTGTACACACCAGAAAACAAAACACATTAAAAGGCTTACATGTCTAAGTTTTGCCGTATACAATTGGCGGTCTTATCGCTAAAAGCGATCTCTTCCAGACAATCTTATTATTCACATGAAGTTGATACATAATGTGAATAATCGCACCCAGGGTATTTTACTACTAAATTTTAACTAACGATAAATAATACAGATTTATAAAAAAATTACGATAGGTGAATTAATTATTAAGAAAGAAAGAAAGATATATTTATTTGACGACACAATACTCAAAAACATAAAATCACAAAACAAAATACAACAGTCACCAGAAAACACAATATCAGCCGAAATGTGGGTAACGGAAAAAAAAAACAAGTTTATCAACTTACTTTTAACGGAATCCGATGTAAAATAATGGAGATGGACCATATAATATATCGCGATAATCATATGTATTTATAAAATTTATAAATACATATGATTATCGCGAGTCTGATAAGAATGATATAGGAATTCTAAGACGAATAAATCATAAGTTGAGGTAACTCTGAATCGTTCTCCGACTGCAGGGCACAGGCGTTCTTATGTTAGAGCTATTTCAAGAGATTTTACTGCTCATTCTGAAAAGTTCATCATCATCATCATCATCATAAGCCCACCGCTGACCACTGCTGGGTATAGGCCTTTTTCCCCAAATGCCATGTCTCCCGGTCCCTTGCCATCCGCATCCACGGAAAAGTTACCTCCTAAAATATTATTCAAGCAGGAACTTATGGCAAAAATACTATTTAGGTAATTAATACCCGTGAAAGTGGGCGTACATTCACAGCAGAGATTTAAAAGCATTACCGCGATAATTTGTGTAATTAACCCCTCTATGCATGCATGTATTCATATAATTCTACTCACATTTTGACTAAAATACGTAATATTTTAAACGCCTCTGCTGCAACTTGACCATTTGTCTTTCAAATTGGCACCGTGGGAAATGAGAACCAATTTTAAGTGGACCACAAATTGCGTGTTACGTAAAACTCTAATTGGTATTAGAGTAAAATCTACGGCTTCCGAAACGCATAACTTCGGAGTTGCAAAGCGATGTCCGGTGAAACTTAAGTGGGTTATTTTACTCATCTGTACAAATTCTTAAGTTATTTGTATTGTAACCAACTCTAAGATTGGGAAAAAAAAATTCATACATTCCATAGATCAAGTATCAACATTTTATATCCTATGGAATAGCTGATATTTTTTGGCGATTTCAGGATTTCTCTTATAATAAAAGTAGTTTGTATAGTTTGTACCATGAATGAGGCCTATGTCCTGCAGTGGGCGTGAAATGGCTGATGATGATGATGATGATGAAAAGTAGTTTGAATTGAAATCATAAATTTTGGATTTAACAACTTTAGGAAGTTATTCTTAACCTAATTAAGTTTCACCGATTTTTTCTACGGAACGCTGTATTGATAGAAATATACAGAGAACACTTCATTGTACCGTCAGAAAAAAGAGTATAGTGATAGATTTTACCTGGCTTATCTTGTCTTATCTTCAAGATTATCAGTATCTATTGTCTTTTCCGTTCCATACCTGTGTGTGGGATGATGGCGATTCACAAGTTCTTTCCTGCTGCTAATTATACAATTTTGTTACAAAATCAGGTAGAAGTAGTACTCAGGCAAAGGGCCTTTATCACAGATCTCCACTCGCTGCGGTCTTGAGTTTGCGAAGACTTCAAGGCTCTCCCATCAGAGCCCAACTCAAAATCAAAATCAAGTAAGTAAGTAACGAATTATTGATCTTCTAAAAATAAACTTAATGATATGGCTAGTAAGAAACGTGTTCCACGAAAACCTTATATCTATTTTATATGCAAATAGATATGTAGTTTTAATATAATATTATTTACTTTAAGGGGATACACAGAGCTATTTAGTGTCACCGATGGAAATAATACGTTTTCTCAAAAAGTGAACATCGCCAAAAATACCAACAAAAGCCGTTTTTAGCGGAAATAGTTTAGATTACATTAAAATTCTTTTTCTCAAACATGCTTGGAAATTTAAGCATTATTTTGACAACCTACTTCGAGATAAATCAAAATTGTTGTACTGGCCAAATACATGCGAGCAGCGGCCGGCAAAAGTTGTATAAAAATCCATATCATCATCAACCCATTATGTCCCCACCGAGGGGCACGGGTCTCTTCCCTGAGGAAGGTATAGGCCATACTCCACCACGGGGGCCAAGTCCGGATTGGTGAAGACTTGTAGACTAGTGGCTCGTCTACTGCCAGAAGTTGTCAAGCCGCCCTAAGGCCTCTGACTTGGCTTAACGACTGCCATCTATCGACGGCAGCCGGCACCAACAGCTTAACGTGCCTTGCGAAGCACGGAACCGCTCGGAAAAATGCCACTAGCGTTAAGCATAGACGGTGACCCATCCATGCACTGAACGCGCCCTGTGTTGCTTAACCTTCGTGATCGTTTAAGATCACTCAGGCAGCCGGGGCTACGAGCGATTCGTAAAATCCATATATTAGGGGTTAAAGTATGAAATTGCCGTTTTATTGCAATGGGTTCTTTGAATTGACATAGAATCTTCATGGTTTGAGGTTTTCAAATGAAACTTTTTTCAAATGGTTTCTATGAGGTTCTTTTTTAAAAAATGTGAAACATTTGAATATCGGCTTTCAATTGTTTTTGTTATTCAATTTAGACAAGAAAGATGGATACTGCGAAAATTCGAGTGATTATGAGGCACCCATTTTCGTATTTTTTTATTTTATTGATTTGACGCAAGTGAGTCAATATTGTGGGTAAGTTAACGTTAAACCATGCCGCTAATTCCTGGGTAGTTTGACTAGGGTCGGCTTCCACTATGTCTCTTAATTCATCGTTATTCACCTGTGTGGGCGGTCTTCCTCGTGGCTCGTTCTTTAAGTCAAAATTTCCATCACGAAAGCGTTTAAACCAAAATCGCACGGTGCGTTCATTAGTAGACCCCTCTCCAAACGCAGCATTGATATTGCGGGCTGTTTCTGCCGCGTTAGTTCCGCGTCGGAACTCGTATTCAAAAATCACTCGAATTTTCGCAGTATCCATCTTTCTTGTCTAAATTGAATAACAAAAACAATTGAAAGTCGATATTCAAATGTTTCACAATTTTTAAAAAAAGAACATCATAGAAACCATTTGAAAAAAGTTTCATTCGAAAACCTCAAACCATGAAGATTCTATGTCAATTCAAAGAACCTATTGCAATAAAACGGCAATTTCATACTTTAACCACTATTATTATGTCGTATTTTAGCGGCCAAATAAATTACGTAGTAAACTTATACTGACATGTAATTAAAAAATAGAACGATCTTTTACTCCGAAGCATGACAACCGAGGAGGTAATTATCAGTGGTTTTATTTTAATTTCGAACTGGCTTGCAAATAGAAAGCGATTTATTGAAAAAAAAAAACAAATGAACACTTTTACACGGGAAAAATTATTGTTGTCTATTGTTCGTCATTATTTTGAAAAGTAAAAAACTCTGCCTAGGTACTACTTCGTTTTCTTCGTTTTTCTACATTATTTGAGAAAAGTACTATACAAGCCTTGCCCACAACTAGGCATCGATGGACTTTCGTATGTGTTTACACGTTCGTCCATCAATGCCTCTTTTGCTGGCCGCTGCAGTAATGTACCACATTGCACACATTGAGTCACATTACTTTAACTCAATGATTGCACACCACATAAAATAAAAAAACATGAAATTTCTAAGTAAGTTTAAGTCCTAGTTTTACTCTAGGTTCTAGGCTAAAGGTTCCAAAAATTAAGAGTTATGTTGTTCACCGTTTGCAAAAAAATTCTATATAAGAAAATCTGATTTTTTACATTGGTGGCGCTGGTTGGCACCGTCCCGCCTCTTAAGTTTTGTCGTAACGGCATGTCGTAATTATTTATGATATCCTTGCTCGTTTAGGTCATATATCATTACGTGGTTACGTATTAATAGGTAGGTACATTCTCGTATTGCGCAGCCGAAGAATCTGCAAATCTGCCTCTGCAGGATACTGCAGAAATGTCCGGTAAAATTTAAGAGGCTAATCCCCGGTTTCTCATACACTATCAATCTGTTGACCATCGCTCTGTTCAATGTCAGTTGGCCAAAGTGCATATGTCGTAGCCATATCATAGAATTGACCATATCATGATGTGGTTAGGCATATCACGAAATGTATCCTTTTCATGAAAAGGCCAAGTCAAACTGGCCGTATCATGAAATGGGTTAGCCAGATCAATGAGCGACCGACGTTTGACGATTTGAATAGCGAAATGCATGACTATTTCATGATGCGGCCAAACGTTAGCGGCCATATCGTAAAATACTTCCATTATCCACCGTTGGAGGCGCTGATGTTAGTTTGTTGTGTATTTAAACCATGGAGGCAACAGAAAATATTTCTAGCAACGGCAATATTCCCGTAAATACTGTGCAAAATGAGGAAAGTAGGGCAGCAATCTCATTTTGTTGTAATCATTGTACCGCATTGTATTTTACGAGTGATAAAATATAAACTGTTGCTTCTTTTATTGTTATTTTATTCAACCTATAAGGTTCAAATGCACCAAAACACTAAATACGTTAGGCATCTTCAATCTATTTTTCAGCTCAATTCAGTAAATATGTCAAACTTAAATCAGGTTGGTGCATGGAAAAGTCATAGGGCCTACATTATGATATGGCAAAAAGTAGATTGCCATATCGTCAAACGTTGATGCTTTAACTATACGGCCAGTTTGACTTGGCCTTTTCATGAAAAGGACACATTTCGTGATATGGCTAACCACATCATGATATGGCACAATCTACGATATGGCTACGACACATACAAAAGAAGATCTGTCAGCCGTTAACAGAAGATTAACAGAGTTAATGTACGAGCACACACACACACACACACACACACACACACACACACACACGTGCATAAATATAAATAAGTTAAAAAAACGGAATGACCTCATACAGACATATACATTTAATTTGTTAATTTTAAGATGTACGCGCCGTCTACGCCTTTATCCGCTGTTTCATACATTTGCTAGAGCAGCTACCAAAATACTTTATGAAGCATCTGATAATAATAAAAAATATAATAAGCAGCCTATATACGTCCCACTCTAGGGTACAGGCTTTCTCTCAGAGAATTATTTATATCCAAAAACACACATTTATTTGTGAAAGTTACACTAAAATTTTGCAGACAATACAAAGTTAAACCTAATCAAAACCGTATTAACCAATAACACATGTCTACATAAGTGAACTCTACATTTTTAGAGGAAT
Organism: Yponomeuta malinellus; assembly: GCA_947308005.1. Taxonomy (NCBI): domain Eukaryota; kingdom Metazoa; phylum Arthropoda; class Insecta; order Lepidoptera; family Yponomeutidae; genus Yponomeuta; species Yponomeuta malinellus. The sequence continues at coordinate 18,005,412 of OX371006.1, read as the reverse complement.
GTTGGAAAATCGTGTTTCCTAATAGCCATAGTGCTAACGACATATATAAATGCCAGCACTAGCCAACAATTATGTAAATGAATCGCCACATTCTAATTCCTTTCATAACTAACCAGGTAAACTTTTTTCCTCCGAAACTATTAGAATTTCCTTAAACATCTCTCGAAGGGCCTTTAAAAGGAGAAACAAGAAGCGTTGGCTTGCGTAATACTGACCGGTCTTAAGTTAGTGTAGTCAGGGCCCTACTCTGTAACAGAAATACAGGACGATTCCTGTTTCGTTATGTAAAAGCGGAGAGCTATCTTGCTGCTATTATAAAATGTGAAACTTCGATGGATCAATGTTTGTTACTCAATCATACCAGAACGGCTGAACGGATATGGATTAAATTTGGCACAGTAATAGATTATGATATGATTATGATATCACATAAGCACATGGAAATTTTGATGTGTATTTCCGGAAAAATACACATCAAAATTTCCACGCGAACGGAGTCGCGGACAGCAGCTAATACGGTATAAAAATGGGTAAATTGATTAATGTTAAACATAACCAAGAAACTATAACTGGTAAAGCTAAATCGGGACTTTTTATTTTAGTTCCACCTCTTCGTTTGACCTACATGCAAAGGTGAATAAACCAAAAGGGTAGATTTATACTTACAGGTGGGATTTAAATTCAATCAATAGAAAGTTAGAGAAGATTCGTAACATTTTCTACCATACTTTGATCTCCGCAATGACTTGCAGCTTGAAATAGACCCATAGTAATTTATTAAATCCTCATAATTTTATACCAATGTGGCGCCGGATTAAGAATAGCGTCACTCCATTTCCTCCCGTGGATGTCGTAGAAGGCGAAACTAACGAAATAAATTACCAGGAGACGGGCAGCAGCGTCTTCCTGAGATTCCAAACGCATACTGCGATCGCCAACCCGCCTGCCAAGCGTGGCAATTATGGCAAAACCCCTCATGGTTAGAAAACCATGAGGGAGGCCTATGTCCTGCAGTGGCCGTGAAATGGCTGATGATGATGATAATGATGATGAATTTTATACACGCTACGGTACTTTTCATAATTTTGTTTTGGGAAATATCTCAGTGTGATTTCGAGCCTTTCTGTAACATATTTTGGGAGTTTATTAAGGACTAGCAGTGCTTACGACCACATTGTGGTTTACGGATAAATCTATAGCCTATGTACAGCCTGATGGTCGATTCTACATACTGGTGAAAGATATTTTTGAAATCGGATTAGCACTTTCGGAGGTTCCCCTCTACATACAAAGTTACAACTTTTCCTCTTTATAATACATATTATGAGTATAGATTTTTGGGAAGTTATTTTTCAGCTTCTTTTGCCACAAAATTTTTAAGGGAGCAGCAATTCCCATACAAACGTGGTTTGGTTTTGGTTCACAAACGTCGTGCCGGATCTCAATGAAACTTTACCAATATGTTTAGTGGTCACAAATCAAGGTTTGCTCGTGCTAACTGAGAATAACAGAATAAAAAAGAAATTAGATCCTCATTAGACTTTTCATAGAACTTTTCACAAGGCTATAATTTATTTATTTTACTTTACTTTCTGGGCACGATCAAACCTCAATTTGTGTCCTCTAATCGTATTGGTAAAGTTTCATTGCGATCCGCTATATCGTTTGTAAATAAAAACAAAACTACATTTGGGAATTGCTTCCGTACGGGCAACTATCTGGCTATAGGCCTGTGTTCAGAGTGCGGACCGCACGGACCCGGTACGGCACGCGGCATTCTCGCGACGAAAGCGCGTTTCACTTTCCGCTGTGCGTACGCACGAGTGCCCTACACTGACCGCCGTTGTTTATTATGTATTCCTTTCACAGGAAAAGGGGTAGCTAGAGGGCAACTTTTTTCGGTCGCCACGACACTAACTCCCGGTTTCTCGCATTCTAACAATCTGTCACAACATGGTTAAGTGTAAATAGGTACATTATTGCAAATCTGTCTCTGCAGAAAGGTCCGGTAGAATGGCCGCCTTGCACCAATTCTTAAGTGTCAGTTAATTCGCCATTTAAATCGAATTTTGTATGAAGAATTTTAGTGAAATGCTGTTTAAGCCGCAATAAAGATAGTGGTGTAAGTCGGCCTAAGAGGCTAATCCTGACTATTGTTAACAGCTGTCAGTTGCTACTTTGTGTGCACTTTGGCCAATTGACAGTTGTCAATAGTAGATTAAAAGAATGTTAGTGTAGAAGAAAACAGGGATTACGTTTCCATCTATTTGTGGCATGTACCTAATCTTTATTTGAAAGGGTTTTGTACAAAAAAATTACAATGTCACCCAAGTTGTGGCATGAAATAGGATAGTTTGATGGAAACCATTGGATAGGATGTGGATAGCGAAGGACCGCGAAAGATGCCTTATGCGAGAAACAGCTTATTACCCTGCAGTGGGCAGCGGGAGGCTACAGGTCCCGTGAAAGAAGCTCACTGTTGATCATTGCGTCCCATGGCGCCAATCCCCCACAGAAACACACACACACACACACACACACACGTGATTCAAATGAATTTATACGACATTAAGTAGGTCACTTACATTGAATCTTATAAAGAACGAAATTCTTACTCCCGGTTTCTGTATTAAGTAATACTTATTCTTCCTAAGGTTTCTTCTACTTTATTTATTGGATATCCTAGTTTGGGACCAGGACAAGTGTTACCCAATGCTGACTACAGGCATTCTGCAATGCGTGTCATGCAAAAGTCAATGTAAAAAAATGCATTCCATGTAGCGCAGCGACTTTATATAAGTGACAAGTTAAACATGGTGTCCATTTTAAGTATAATCTAGATCGATTTAGACAAAAAATCGACCAATTTGGTCCTTAGTTAATACAGTTAAAATCCTTCTTCTAACTCGTGCATTAAACTGGTTTTAATGCCAGACCTCTTGTAACATGGCTTTACCCCACACGTAGTCGTCTCTGCGGGATATGTCACTCGCACAATCCCATTTCTTGGATTTAGTTTTACTTATACGCAGTAAGGCTTGCCACTGCTGAATCGGACTTTTTAGTTATTCCAAAAAGTGTAACTCTTTGGCATCTGATGATGATGATTTCAGAAGTATCATCATCATCAGATGCCAGAGAGTTACACTTTTTGGAATAACTAAAAAGTCCGATTCCTATGGTAGATTTTTAGTGGAAGGTTGACTAATTAAGCTGCAGTATAGGTAAGCCTAACTGAATCAAATTCAGTTAAGTGCGTTAAGAGTCACCTAAGAAGATTTATTATTTTCGGCTGGTCTTGGGTCTTCTCAAATACTCGATTGATGTAAGGACAATACAGCTAACTAGATTTCCATAACCACCGCTTGAACCGATTGATCTTTGATTGTAAATAACATGATTCGCGACGACTGATTTGCGTCTTTAAGTTGCAAATTATTTTGTGCCGAAATAGAAAAATTAATATTGAATTCCAAATTCTTCGTTCAAGTATGCAATGATTACCATAATTACTTAGTGGCTAGAACTACCTGTCCGATCGATCCGATGTGGCAACCCTCAATGACTCAGCCGCTTAGCCTCCAACCAAACTAGATCTTACAGAAGGAACAATTCCTAAGGTAAGGTTACATAGGCGCCATTAACAATACTATACGTGAATATCTAAGTATTAACTAAGAAACTTAACTATTCATTATTATACCTGCTAATCCCGCGTTTCTTTGGCCATGTATCCCGACGTGACAACAACTTTATCGAGCGTATCGTGATACAGAGAAAGGTAGAGAGCATCTGAGCTCGCCGTAGAGCACCAATGCGATGGACCGACCAAGATGAGTCCACCGCCGGCCGAGCGGCATCTAGCCGAGGGGAATGGCGAGGTATCGTGAGGCACGCAACATCAGCCCAGAATATGCACGAGAGGTGCTTCTACAGCTACGGTGAGTTCCTGGCCTTTAAACAGTCTACATAATGTAGACAATGGATATTATTTTCTTTCATTTTTAAAATTGATATTGTTATAATTATGACATTTTATACCATTGAGATTTTTCTGTATTCAATTGAATTAATACTATTTATATAGCTATTAATGTAGTTATTTCAATTTGACATGTAATGAATATTACCAATAAATTATGTCTATGTCTATGAATAAAGCCTCTTCATGAGGACCACGACCGCTCTGTCAAGAGCGTACCGATTAAGAAGAAGAATTATACTTATTAGCTGTTGTTCGCGACATCGTTCTTGTGGAAATTTTGATGTGTATTTTTCCGGAATAAAAAGTAGCCTATGTGCTATTTCAAACTATAATCTATATCGGTGCCAAATTTCATCTAGATCTGGCGTGATTGAGTGTCAAACATCCACACATCCATCCATCCAAACTTTCGAATTTTATATAAATGTAGTTCTAAGATATTGTAAATAAATAGCTGAACATTCATCATTATAAAATAAACATTAGTCATAGCACAACTTCTGTATTTTTCTGCTTTAGGGCTGGATTTGGCCAGTGGAATGGCGCTCTACCGACACCATTGGTTTAACAGAAATTTTGCTTTTTAATTAGTTATACCTAGTAAGTCGCTTTAGTATTAATTCTTATTTAGTTTGTTATTTGATTCATAAAAGTTTTATTTATAAGTATCACTGACTAAGACCCGCTTGTGCCACCGACTAAAATTTTGATAGTTCCGTCATATACTATCCATCAAAATTCCATTTAACTTAAAGTTAAATGGATTTTAGTCGGTGGTGCAAGCGGGCCTAAATGTAGGAAAATTTTAATTGAATGTATAATACAAAATGTGCTTTTACCTAACCGGCACGGATTATTATTGTTAGTCTATAAATTGCTTTCAATTATTAGGCACTAAGAACCAATTCAACATACCTTATAAAAACTTGCATTGATTTAAATAAGTGTGGCTTAAACGCATAAAGTCAACGAGCGATTTGGTCGCACAAACAAGTTGTGTTAAATAGTAGTAATCTTGCTCAAACGAATGGGCACTCCTAGGAACTAGTTCATAAATTGTTTATTCAAAAATATGGGTATGTCAGACAGCCTCTAAAATTCAGCCCTTTGCATGATTTTTATATTGTGGTCCATGTAGAGCTGAATACTCACGCGAGACAGAGGAGTGTACCTAATTGCTCATTATTGTAATAGTAGTACGACAATGATTGAGCTAATGAGGTTATTTGTAGTCTGCTAACAAATCGCATTCCAATAGTACAAGGTGGGGCAAAAGTAATGTTATTCTGTCAATTTGCTAATCAATTTTCTTGGGAACTCTCTCCCAACGGCCGACAGCGGTCAAGAGAAAATTTTTGATATCTGAATCTCATTGTAATCAAATCTGTAAATATTACGATAAATTTCAAATATAATTTTTAATAAATGTAACTATAATAATATTAGCGAGAAATCTATCTCAGTGGAAACTTATATGATTTTCTAAATTTAGATGACGACCAGAGCCGAAAATTCGCGTTTCAGCGTTACCGACCGACGTGAGCCGAGTATATCCGACTCAGCGTCACCGACCGATTGGACCCAAGTATATCCAATTCAGCGTCACCGACTGACGGGAGCCGAGTATATCCAATTCAGCTTCACCTACCGACGGGTGCCGAGTATATTCGATTCGGCGTCACCGACCGATAGAAGCCGAGTATATTATCTGTTTCGGCATCACCGACCAACGGGAGCCAACTATATCCGATCCGGCGTTACCGACCGACTGAGCCGAGTATATCCAATTCAGCGTCACCAACCGACGGGAGCCGAGTATATCCGATTCAGCTTCACCTACAACGGGAGCCGAGTATATTCGATTCGGCATCATCGACCGATAGGAGCCGAGTATATTATCCGATTCGGCGTCAGCGACCGACGGGAGCCAACTATATCCGATCCGGCGTTACCAACCGACAGAGCCGAGTATATCCGATTCAGCGTGACCCACAGACAGAAGCCGAGTATATCCGATTCAACGCCACCGACCGACTGGAGACGAGTATATCTGATTCAGCGTCACTAGCCGACAGGAGCCGAGTATATATGATTCAGCGTCACCGACCGACTGGAGACGAGTATATCCGATTCGGCGGCACCGACCCGAGCATTTCGCTCGCCTTAATTGTATTCACTGGTTAAAAGATTTTGACTAATAGTTTATTTTTTGCTCGATATTAATAACGGCAACAGGTAGACGCTTGAAATATTTACAGAATATTCAGTTCTATATTCGCTTCAACAATATATATAATTAAAATAAAATAAATATTTAAGAGTATAACTGCCTACAACGTTGCGTAACCAAAAATCTGTAATTTCTGTGCTCGTTCATTCTTGTGTTTTTATTACCTATATCTAATTTTCTGTGTTCAAAAGACTCTTTCATTTAACTCTATAGACTCAAACAGCTCACGTATTGCGCCTAAGATCTTTCGCATTTACGCACATGGGCTCTTTTTGAACTTTAACCCTTAATTGGGCACGCTTAGTACAATTTTTCCCGTTTTGAACTTTATTATTCCCATTGCCTTATTAAGGAAACAATAGCAAAGAATTTGTTTTGAGTTCCTTAATTTGTTACATTTAGTTCGATCATGATCGCACGACAAGTTTACCCATTGAATTGTAAATCCGATTCAATCTACTTACCTGTGCGTATGTTCTACTTTTGGTCGAGAAATTGCACTAAAGGAATTTCGTTCAATAAAATTGCTGCATGGCCGCTGAGATTAAAAACAAATTAGTCAAATTGCAGAGAACATAACTATTCGACATGCTTCTTAATTATTGGGCGTCTAATGATAGGAATCTTCGTGTCATTATTTGTTACGTAGGTATGCCTGGTTGATTTTAGTGAATCATTTCCATGCAATGCTAGATTTTCTGATACCGGTGGTCAGGCAAATTTGGTGGCTTGAATTAGTTATACATAATCGTATTGTAACTACCTGCTAACTCCTCAATTAAAATAACATTTGCAAAGATTTTTTCAACCAGTTATGTGATCGTTGTGGTTACTTGGCGCCTTCCTATTTGATAGTCTTGGGCTGATTTGCACCACTTTCTTAAATTAAACAGCATTCAACTAAAATTCTTTTACAAAAGTCAATTTAAATGGCGACTTAAGTGATTTTTAAGAAGTAGTGCAAGTCGGCCTTCATGTAATCGGTCTGGATAGTAATAATATTTTTTTCGAAAATTATTCGTAATATGCTCGGTGTTATGCCCGACAGATAACTTGAACAAACACCCGTGCGTCGGGCTCAGTTTACCATGAACACGTTAGAGGGATTTTTCTTTTAAATTATTTGACTAAACTGAAAGCCTGTGACCGATAGTGAGACGTATGTAGGCTGCATTATTATGGATCAGATTGGTTTTTGTATGTAGAGATATATTCTAAGCCGCAGAATGTTAACGTAGGTCTCCAATGTTGTAACAGGAGCGATCGATCAAGGTAGCCAGGCTGGCAGTCCTAAGACAAGCGCACGATCTAGACCAGATCAAATGACCTTTGTAGTTGAACACGAGTTAGCGTACATTGATTGGTACTTAGCGTGACAGATATTTTTAATACCCTTGTCATGAATGACTGTGGAATGAATGTCTTTGAATGACCGTAAATAAATTGTTTGTTTCGTACGAAACTCTGCAGAGTTCTACAAACAAGCTAAGGTGCGATGTGTCGGACTCGCACCTTAGCTTGTTTGTAGAACTCTGCAGAGTTTCGTATATATTTTCGTAATATATTGCTTTGTCTTGTTTACGCAGCAAAAATTGTTTTCTTTTCTTGACTGTCTCAACACTTACATAAGCAGCCTATATACGTCCCACTGTAGGGCACAGGCCTTCTCTCAGGGAGAGAGTATGGGCTTAATCACCACGCGTGCCCACCGCGGATTGGCGATTTCAAGCGCTGAGGTATGTGAATAGCTCAGATACTCATCACAAACATGTAAACATCCTCGGAAGTGAGAGACCCAGGTTCGATTGGTTTTCTAAGTTATGTACATTTGTGAAGTTATAGTAGCAATACCACTCGCTAACGGTGAAGGAAAACATCGTGAGAAAACCTGAAAGTCTGAGGTGCTCATATACGTCAGAGCTTGAAATTGCCAATCCGCGGTGGGCACGCGTGGTGATTAAGCCAATACTCTCTCTGAGAGAAGGCCTGTACAGTATATAGGCTACATAAAAAATAAACTGTTTAGGTAACAGTAGATTAACAAACTTTTTGTTAATCTACCGTCAACTTAACAGTATATTAAAAGACTATTTAGTGCACGAGGAACCAGGGGTATGTTTCCTTGGCGACTATCAGAATCTTGAAGGCAATCGGGCGACGGAACACGTACTGCGTACACATCAATCCAGTCACAGCGCGGATGACGATTTCAACATCTGACGATCGAGTCGTGAATTTAGTTGACCCAATATCTACCGTAGAGACGTATGCTATGACGGTCACATTGAATGCTTGTGTAGACTCGTTTTGTCTTAGGACTATTTTTAAGTTGAGTTATCCGTATTAATTAAGTGCTTCTGAAATCCCTCTTGACTCCGGTGAGTGTCAAGTTGTTGTTTTTACACGCTCGTATTTGACTTCACTTATATTATAAAATATCGACTACTTAGTATGACAAGAGAACGTTGTGGACTAATAGAGGATGTAGTGACTAGAACCGAGAAAGGAATTTTGCGTTGGTTTGGAGTTATGGAGAGGACGCCGGAAGAAAGATTGACGAAATAAATATATCAAACAAATGGGGGTGGAAGGGCCGGTAAGGGACGACTCAAGTTGACGTACGACAACTAATTAGGGGATATGACAGCGAAGAGTAACATAAAAAGTACCGCATGCAGCGACTAATGAATGTTGATGAAGCGACGGAGGTTTATCAGGGTCGTGGCAAGAGGCAAACCATGATCTCCGGCTAGCCCTCTGGGATAAAGTAAGTTTATGCGTATGTGAGTGTGTGTGTATACGTAGGTTTTAGTAAACAGTAAACATGACCTAGTTATGTTGGTTTACTAAGTACAACTCCACATAGAGTAAACTGCCGTGCTGTTGATCTGAAAAGGATCTAAAAAGAGGTCTCGAATGTGGGTCCAGTGTTCTACAGCGATACTAGTACCACCAAAGTCCTTTAATATATCAAAACAACGTTTGACGAGTCAGTTAGTATATATATTTTGATATTATTTATTTATATCTATGGTAAGTATTTCGATTTTGCTGTCTACGGTCGGTTCAACCGTTTATTTAACTTTTGTCAGCCCGATTTAGGGACGTTCTATGAAGTTACCAATTCGATTGTTTATGATAATCGATTTTAATTATGTTGAAGTTCTAACCGATTGATTGCATTATTTTTTTTTTTAATATTTTTTAAAACTACCGAACATTTCATATTATTTGGTTATTTAATATGTCTATAGTATTGATGTTTGTAATTGTACTGTATTGTATCACTTTATTTCGGATAAAACTATCCATAGGTTATTAGTAAAATTACATTCGAAAATAAAACTAAAACTAAGTATGTTAGTGAGAACAAAAAAAAAACTAAAATTACAATTAAATTTACTTAAATTTAGTTTACTTACATAAGTATGAGCTAGAGGTGTGGTGCAGTTACCTTATGTGAGTGACGACGTCCCAGTGTCTAATTATTGGATTGTACATCCTTTCTGCTATAACTTTCTGGATACTGTTAGTGCTGCTCGGACTCTGTATAGTGACGATGCGCATCTGCTGCGGAGGATCGCGTGGAAATCATTAACACGCGCGTCCGCAAACATGCCCGACGCAGTAAAGTACTGAGGCAGCCTCAACAGCATCCTGAAGGCATTATTGTACTGCATGCGCAGATCATTCCACGAGTAGATTATAGTATAGTCTACCCCCAGGCTGCAGGTATAGAAACATGTACAACAAGATAGGTAAATATATTTTATAGAAAATCAACTTAAATACTCTTCGCTACATAAGCTACTCGTTATAATATTGTAGCAAAACACGTCACATCACTATTGTGAAAAAAGGTGTCCATGAAGTGTTGCATTTTTCGCCTATGGTTTCCTGTCAAATAAATAAGGAACTTTATGGGATTATAGTTTATTTAGTTAATTTTTCTTTGTGTAAATAGATTGTTATTTAGGCCTTTTGTAGTTTATTTAGTGCTCAAATATAGACCCCTGCTAGAGTGGGCCGAGCAGGTGCAACAACAATGCGATGCGTCCTTAGCTGCGCCCACGCAGTCAGACAGACGCCTGCTGCAATTACTATTAAGTAGCCCAATTAATCGAAGGTTAACACGTAGATAGTGATGCATTTAACGAGTCTAATCGCGATTATTTAGTATGCACATTTCATTGCTTCAATTCCCGACGTGCACTATGTATGAGCATCGCGAATAATACTCGTACTAACACTTAACGCTGTTTGCGTCATGGGATTCTTTCGGTGGGGAATATCTCGGGCCGGTTATAATATATAATACCTTGTACATTGTACTGTACTGTACAGAGCAAGGCTGTTGAGTTTCGGTTATTCTAGAAGGCTCCAAGAAAATATTTACTAAATTAAACGACTTGAAAATTATTGTCAATTTGGTATTTAAAGCCGAGTCTACCAATAAGTCGATATTGAAGTCACCACAGACTATGACTTTCTTATTACTGCTAGAGGCTACCTTCAAAACATCCTCTAATATTGATGAACTGTAATCGCTGGTAGGGGGTCTGTATATGGCTAGTACAATGTGTACAGTTCAACACATGATATTTCAATTACTGTTTCAACAGAAAGTCTGCAAATGTCTTTCCGTTCTTTAAATTTCAAACAATTTTTTGCTAGTATCAAGGATCCCCCGTGCATTGCAGACTTTCTATTTATAGTACAAAACAATATTACTTGCAAAATTTCATAGTTCTAGATCAAAAGAAAGTACCCAATAAATTTTGATTCCCTTAAGAGTAGAAATATACGTTTTTTTACGGCATAAACGTCCGTATCTTTTTTTTACGTTCACTTAGAAGTTTGATTCTTTTCACAGCTTCAAAGGACTGTAGATTTAAGAACATGGTTTTCATTTTAACTCGATACCTCCACGCGTTACTAAGATAAAGGGTCTTGTCAGACAGACGGACGGGCCACAAAGTGATCCTATAAGGGTTCTGTTTTCCTTTTGAGACGTACGGTACCCTAAGAAACATGTTAAGTTGCTAGGTTTTTATGAAAAACCCTGTGCACTCTTAAGACCCGGTATTGAGGCCGAGAGTAAATGCACAGGTGTGGAGTCACACCACACCACACAACACAAGTCACAATGAAAGTGAGATTGTAAACATAACCGGAATCGAGACGAGGTCGGCCGGCGCGGGCGCACCGACGTCAACAGGTGATCCGCCTGGGAAACACACTCGATGATATTCGAACATGATATCGAAATTGCGAGCCGGTGGAATGTCGTGGGCACGTTCAGACGTGCAGTCGACTTTGCAAACAAAATGTAAATGATGATGTGCTGTGGAATGTACCGCGTGACTATCTGGAATCCGTTCTGTTTTTCAGAAAAATATCACATAACCTTTATAACAAATTTTGATACTCGCTCGAGCGAATGAATGAAACAGCTGATGTTTTTTCGCGATTTCAGCCTGGCTCTTGAAATAAAAGTTGTTTGTATTGATGAAGAAGAAAGGAGAAGAAAACCCATAGATCAAGATACGAATAAATATTATTTATTTTAAATACAATAGACCATTAACAAAAACTATTACACGGAACATTTATAGAGACGTAGATACATTGCTCGTAGCGATTTCCACCAACCAACCAAATGATCCAAAGAGACGTTGGTGGCTGATAAGTTGATGCTAAGTGGTTATGTATGAATTCTAATTAATAAAATTACATACATAGTTACATCCTTTTTATGCACTAACCCGTACTGAGGACAATTTTAAAAACGTATTTAGAGGCTAAAAATTCCACCCGCGACCTCTGGCTAACCGTGAGGTCGCGGTTTCAAGTCCCGGCCTGGGTGGAATTTTTAGCCTCTAAATACGTTTTTACCTACACTGTACATAGTTATTCTATTTTCGTCAATTTGTGCAATTTGTGCCAAGGAATAGTTAAAGAAACATTAATCGTAACAAGCGGAGGCGACAACTTAGTCTTAATCCTGACGGACGATTAATAGAGACAAACAAACATAATTATAGATGAAAAAAAACTAGATAAATCAAGCAGCTAGTTGGCCTAGCCAAACAAGATATGTCCTAAGAAATGTTCAGCATTCAAATAAGGCTGCTAAAGAATGTGATCGGAAGGTCAGAGACAATTACGTCATGCTCAGATTCAAGCCCCGGTCAGGGTCGTCGCGACACATCTCGCATTAGAACATTATTTGAACCACGTCAAATTAACTAGCCCTCGTCTTTGTACTTGGCCACTCCAGCACCTCGAACCCAACCCACAAGTACATCCAAAATTGTTCTGAAATGGTGCACTGGAACGAGAAAGAGAGGACGTCCCAAAATCAAGAAGGTATGCTCAGTCCAGCTGGAAGCGACCAGTATCAGGAGAAACATTAATGGCTTAAATTGAAGTTACAAAATCGGCCGCCATGAAAATCTGTTTTGCGTTCCCTTTGTCCCTGATGAGGATGACGATGAACTAATGATGATGAAATTTCCACTCTCATACGGCCTAAGCTAGATGACTAATTTAGCTGTCAATATGGTCAGCAATTGGTACCTCTGGTATGCAAACTTTGGTCGAGAATAGAGGTGAAACTATATAAGAATAATTAGATAAACAGGAGGAGTACAAACTGCTTTTCTGCAGAGATAAAGCTATATTACTGAGTAATGAGTCGATCTGAGGGTTTTAGTATTCAGTACTCAGTGTTTACCTATGAACAAATGCTAATATCAAGGCCTTAAAATCTCACTTCTAACAGCTAAATAAATCTATCTCATTCATGATAGAATCATAGAACTTGGGTACTAGATTAAACTGCTAAAATAAAGCTGGATTAAACTAGATTAAACTCATATCACTTGTGGTAAAAAGTTACGTATTTTGCACTCAACAGGCTGAATTACGGTGGAATTTTCGTGCAGTCACTAGTCAAATAATATATCCAAGTACTTTTTTTGCACTATTTTTTTTAAAACATCTGTACAAATTTCAAAATTGGAACACGATCTCAACACGGCAAAAGCAATACAATACAAACAGCCAGCGTTACACCACCGTTGCTTAACTACTTTTTCGCACGGTGCTGCAGTGCTGTCAGACCGCTTTAATTCAGCTTTTGGATACTCGTGATTACAGACTATTACACAGGTCGATCTTATAATCGCCAATAGTCATCATTATAATCAAGTCACTGTAATACTCGAAGCGGACGAGTTGAAAAACACTGGCAAGAATTCACGTTCTTGTTTTTTCTTAATTGATTTCCAGCCTTCATCTCATTTTTTTCAATATGTGACCAGTGTTTATTGAGGAAATTGACTTTATTACATCTGGATCGAATGAAGGATGGAAAGTGGTATGAATGTATGTTGATTGGTATAATTAATTACGCTAATATGCGGATTCTGTCGATTGCAGCGAATGTATGTTCCTACATTACTGTTTCTCGCTGTAAATACTAGGTAGGTGGGTAGGTACGTCATAGACCTACTTTAGCCAGTAGTCATGAAACTGTTAATTTTCTTCCTTGTCAAAGATGATCGGTCCTTACCTGAAACAATACAAGAAAAATATATTAATTAATGTTTCTAATTTTGAAAAGCTAAAACGAAAAATTATAATCTGGAACTATATCTACGAAGCATTTTGTTGCCACTGACCGTTACATTTTTATTCCTCGAGTAGATTTGTGTTAGTAAAGTAAAAATGGCACATCCACACGTCTTGCGAAGTGAAAATGGAAAGCCTTGGGTGCGGTTCATCATTTCGACCAATACCATTACATCACACATTCAACCTCACGTACTTGTTCTGGTCAACCCAGCCATGCGGCTTTTAGTATCAATCTACAGGTCACCAGGTGCTCCTTTGGCGGTTCGGTGTCCAATATCATACCCAACCCTAGTGGCTCTTATTATGCGGGCTATAAATGCGAAAATTGAGGACAGTATGAAATTAACAAGGTACGTTTTAGTGTTGCAAACTGTACCTACTGTCGTACTACCGTGTAAGCGACCGGCAACTCCGCTTTCTATTAATTTGACATCATCGGAAGAAGGCGTGGTCTGTACGATCATGCAAGTTGTTATGTCGACGACTGGTTCCTCAAATATTGTATATGAGGACGCAAGTTCCTTTGGCTGCGGGGGCAGGAAGCTTAAAGAAGAGTTGTCTACTAGTGATGACAGTGTAACTGGAAAATCTATTTACCTCTCGCTCACATAATAGAGACCACAGTATCGTGAGAGCAGGAGGGAAATTATTGCTCAGTTATTTTCTTTAACTTATTTTCTTTAATATTTTGTAGCCAAGACATCGTATTTGCTAACGACATCGATTACAGTGGTAAACAGCTAAGCGAGTTGCAACTAGCCCTTCGAGTCTGATCGTCAGCACGTGGAATTATTTTATCCCTCGAGCACTATTTGCTCTGTGGCCTTTCTCTACACCTCTTTCCTTCTATCGAGACTTGTCGTGTCATAGTGAATGGCCCAGCATTTTTCCTCTTCTTCATTCGATCTTTCCCAGCATAGAGCTTCCCTCCCTTATTCACTCTAAAACTGGCTCATTTGTCACTTTTTCTGATCAGCGTATTCTCTCCATTCTACTCTAGCAACACATTAAAGAGAAATTAAATGAAATGGAAAAACTTTATTGCCAGATATCGTGACGAAAGAAGGTAGATATCGTGACGTACTAGGCTGTCAAAGGACTGGCCTGTGACAGGAGAACGTGGAAGATGCTGCACCGACAAGAGTTCTTTTTCTGTATTAAGCATGCTTGTATTAATTAATTTACTTTTATGATCGTTGGCATCAATAAACGACTACCTAATCTAATCTAAAGTCTTAAAATAATAATTATGATCACTATTGTCAGACACTGCACTATTCTTTGCACTGTGCTAGTGAAAACATATGATTCATATGACATATTTTAATAATAATAATAACTTAAAAAGTAACCAGACAAGGACATCACAAACACGGAAAAACACCCGGACTGAGGCCATTTGTTTACATCATCATCAGCCATTTAACGCCCACTGCAGGGCATAGGCCCTCCTTCGTGGTTTTCATGACCATGAGCGGTTTTGCCATAATCGCCGTGCTTGGCAGGCGGGTTGGCGATCGCAGTATGCAGTTGGAATATCAGGAAGACGCTGCTGCCCGTCTCCTGGTAATTTATTTGCTTAGTCGCCTTTTACGACATCCACGGAAGGAAATGGAGTGACGCTTCTTAAACCGGCGCCACACAACTTTGTTTACATACAGATACTTTAATGTCTCACCTACAGTAAATAAAGATTTATTTATTTATTTGTACTAATCAAGTACGGCGGTGTCCATCGGGAGACCCATGACCTCTGTTTTGGTAGTCAAGCGTGTTAACCGCTAAACCAACCTCGTCAATTTAGTTTGGAAAATCCCCTGTTGTCCCACCTACAGTGGGATAGAACTGTATGGAGAGGGTCGGAGGTGTAAGAAATTATCAATTACTATGCACACCGCGTAATCTAGCGAAAGGTTTCTCAGATATAACACATGCAATTGATATTCTTCGCATAGTTCCCCAGAGTTTGAGTCATGGGTTGTCACTACTGGAAAGAAGGAACACAAATAAGGTTTTCTCATAGTAATGTTATAACAAATTATTAGCTACCACTATTTTTTTACTTAGTGTAAGTCCCACCGAAATATAAGTAGGTACGTAAAAAAACTTCTGGTCTCAAAAATATTATGATATTGAACAACTCTAGCAAGTTCCTTGTCTACAGGAGATTCACACACATATATCCATAAATGTATATTTTGATATACATATATGGATAAAAATTTAGAGAATTTATAATTTAGAGATCTTTACTTGACATTGGCAAGTTTTCATTATTTATTTATTTATTTATTCAGTACGGAGAATCATCAGCTTAAACTTATGTTATAGCAATGTAATTTAGGCCTACTTGCACCACTTTCCTGAATGCGAACAGACAAGCAGCATTTAACAAAAAATACTTCACACAGAAGTCGATTCAAATGGCGACCCGAGCGACACTCGAGAAGCGGCGCAAGTCGGCATTAATCTCTAAAAGCTAATAATAGAATCTCGCCAGTAGCAACACATTAAACAATACGTGTGGACACACACCAATTCACGCCGAGGTAAAGTAACCACAAAAAACTAAAATAAAAGGAGAAACAGAATAAAGAACAAGATTAAATTTCACTCGCAAAAAATGGCGAACTCATTAGTCGCCTTAAAGTCGGTATCTTCGTGTTGAACAAATCAAGTTCCTTATAAATCTATTCAAAAACTTGC
This sequence comes from Yponomeuta malinellus, assembly GCA_947308005.1. Classification (NCBI taxonomy): domain Eukaryota; kingdom Metazoa; phylum Arthropoda; class Insecta; order Lepidoptera; family Yponomeutidae; genus Yponomeuta; species Yponomeuta malinellus. The sequence goes on along the minus strand of OX371006.1, from coordinate 17,988,853 downwards.
CAAGTGGTACTTTGAAACTGTAAAAAAAACTTGTATTCAAGGTGTGGTAAGCTACGTCACTGGTATGGCTGAAAATTTCAAACTCGCAAACGTGGTCGGCCAAGGAGGAGATGGCGGGACATTTTGCTCGGGAGAGACGCCTTTGATGGGAGAAGTGGAGCACATGATGGGGGAGGCTTTTGATCAACAGCAGTGCACAAACTAAACTAAAATTCCGGCCAAGTGCGAGTCAGACTCACGCACCAAGGGTTCCGTATCATTATCTACACAACATTTGAATATTTCAAGCGTCTACCTGTTGCCGTTATTAATATCGAGCAAAAAACGGGAAAACAATCACGTTTGTTGTTACAGCGGCAACAGGAATACATAATCTGTGAAAATTTCACTATGACGGTTCGTGAGATACAGTTTGGTGACAGACGGACGGACGGATGGACGGCCAACGGAGTCTCGTAATGGGTCCCTTACCTTTTGGGTACGGAACCCTAAAAACGAGTGATCATACCCGGTCTGTTTTACAAGAAACTTAATTATATATTTAGCCTTTGTTTACAGCTTTAGTTTGACAAGTGCGTGGGAGCCCCCTTCACCAACCACCAGTTAACAATTTAGAGCAGTTTTAACTGGGTATAACTAAGCCATAAAATCGTTAATAGTTGACGAATAAAGTTCTGTACAGTCTTAGTCTGATTTCACGATCAGACCTGTTAAATATGTAACTCTGTGTAGGAGCATTGCGATTTATTTTTATATTTTTGTTGTTAAGTCTGTATTGTCACTGTGTAGGGACGACATTTCTCGTCTAATTTCTTTCTTTTCAAATATACCGCACGTATCTTTACACGCATTCGCTCTACTCAGTTGTACTAGGTACCAAATAAAATTAAATGTCGATCAAGACAGGGCCATGGGTTCCATTCGTACTTGGATTTGTGTAAATGGTCGGGAGGTTTTCCGTCCTTGTCTGGTTAGAGTAGCACAGTTTGGCACCAGGACAAGTTGTTTTGTATGGATGTTATATGTTTACTGTAAGTACAGTCGACACCTCATCAACCTTTACATAGGTACATGCACTTTGATCAGTTACGTTAAGGGCGACTTTCCAACGAAAATGTAAAGGTTAAACTGCTGTCGACTGTACTAATTGACACTCGTAAATTTACCAAAACCAAAATTTTGTGCCAAGCGAGACTAGCCTCATTAGACGTCAATACAATAATGTAATCCGCGATAAAAACTGAAATGAAGTCACCATCGATTGGACCACTTTCTACACGAGTCGATATATTCAACTCGGATTCGTAAGTCAATTGATTAGATAATGGAATCCGATAACATATTAGGTAATTTCGTAACGAGATACATCTCATATACATATTAAAAAGCCATCTTTTATAGAAATACTAGCTGACCTGGCAAACGTTGTGTTGCCATATTAATTAGCCCACGGGCTATTCTCAGACCTACCAAATATACATAAAAAAATTCATAAATTCGTTCGATAACATAATTATACACTGTGACACGAGATGTTTATATATTCGATTTTGCATGTTTTTATATTATGTTTAATAAGCAGCAGGCACTATAAAAAATAATTAATAGCGACCTACTATTTAAAGATAAATATTTGCATATTCACAATGAGGACTAGATATTAAGAAAAATATGTACTTAGACCGCTGCCGCTGGAAAGAGTTTCAATGATGGCAGCATTCCCTTCAGGACTTCATAATAATAATCCTATAAGTATGAGTATATTGTATGCATTGTTTATAGTATGTATTTTAGATATTTACATGTAGGTATTCTATGTTTATGTATTTGGTTCAAAACAAAATTACATAGTTATAACATGGTCTATATAATTTTTCCTAATAACTCTTTCCTGGCCCTACTCCTTCCACTATCCACATAATCCAAGGTTAGCAGGAAGGAAGATACTCATTAGTATTAAGTTTGTCAATGTTTATTGTGCAATAAATAATTTTGTATTCATTCATTCAATGGCCAGGCTGATGCGCAGGCCGCTAAAACTCGCTCATTAAGTGTGTTGTGCATTCCTGAAATACCTAAGCCTAACGACTTTGTGTCTTAGAATGTTTTTTTCTCAAATTGCACAAATTTAATAATTGTTTGTTTTACAGAATTTCATGAAATTTGCGCTCTCACAAAGAAGAGGTCTATTCTATTTAACACATATGATTTAAAGCCTTATTTAATAGGCAGTGCTGCTATTAAGCAAAACACGGCAAAAAAGTAAAAAAGATTTTCTTTTCTTGTAGAAAAAAAAATTGTAAATGCTAAACTCTAATTGACCTGTTTCGGGAATCGCGCATTAGAGGTAAGCCTGTAGTTACACTCCGGCATCGCTTACTAACTTAACTCGACGCCCACATCCACGAGCTTTTCTCACGCATGCTATGACAAATCGTATGCCAAGTAACACCAAACAGGCTGGAAGTCGGATGATTTGAATTCCGAACTGAATCGAGTTGATTGCTTACGAGGAAGCGGTTCGTGTATCCGCGAGAGATCGGGCGCTGCATAGCACCAATCTCACGGCTAGTTAGGTAATGAGCAAGTCGGTCCTGGGTGGAGGAAATATAATGTTGATTCTAGAAAATGGGTTTAGTGCAGAAGAACACATCGACTGCGTCGTTGGTACAAGCTTGATTTCCATGTTCCAATCACAGAACAAAAAAATTCCTATACTAGGTATGTAGGTTCCATTTTCGCTGGGTGGTCACCGTATTTTGATTTGTAGGTACTAACGGCCTCTAACAGAGTTTCGATGTTTGTAATGTCCTTGTCTGGTTACCATAACACAAGGCATCCTCTAGCTTGGGACTATGACATGATTTTGACGTGATTGTGTTGCAGCAATTTTGATTTTCTTGGGAAAAGCGTACCTCAAAAGGAAAGACGGAACCCTTATAGGATCACTTTTTTGGCCGTCCGTCCGTCCATCCATCTGCCTGTCAAGACCCTCTATCTCGGAAACGCGTTGAGATATCAAGTTGAGATTAAAACAATCAACTCAAATTTGTAGTCCCGTGGAGCAATGGAGAAAAATCAAACCTTTAAGTCAACGTAAAAAAAAAAGATACGGCCTTTTATGCCGCAAAATCACGTATATTTAGACACTTAAGGGAAAATTTGGCGAGAAATATTGTCTTACAGGTTAAGATCTGAAAACGATACATTTGCAGGTAAATCATTAAAAAAATATCTTTCAAGTTCGTGAAAAGCTCGGAAAAATCTGCGAGAGCCGATTCCTGAACTATTCATAATAATATGTAAGTTTGAAATAATTAAACTGTTTATGAAAACAAAAAAAAAAAATATGTAAGTACCTACCTACAAATTTGTAAGGAACCCTCGCTACGCGAGTCCGACTCGCACTTGGCCGGTTTTTTTTATTTTCACTTTGTGAAAAAAATCAACCCTTCAACACCAGTTATTGGTTATCCCAAGATTTGAAGAAAATAGGCTATGACAGACGGACAACCAGACCCATGAAAGATCCTGTAAGAGTTCAGTTTTGTCATCGCATATACGGAACCCTAAAAAACAGGCCTTCACTCAGAGAGAGAATGGGCTTAATCACCAATCTCAGGTTAATCGACCGTCATATTTTTTTATATTATACCCATCAAACATTCCGGGATTTCAAGAAACTGGTATATACACAGGCAGTATAGTTTTAACATTTTCGATGTGAGCTTAATTTACATATAAACGTTGAGCTTACCTATAAGTGGTGTACATACACGTAATTATATCTTTATATATAACACGATTCTACTATGTTCTGTATGTATGTATGTTGGTGTGACTTATTAAATAAAATAAAACAAAAAATAAAATCATCGACATAGGCACGCTTAATCGACACCCCATTTTTCCTCGCAATGTTTTCCGCCACCTTTCTAGTACTAAAATTAATTTGAAAGTTTAAAACACAATTTGACTGAATATTTGATTGCCTCCTTGATCTAGCGGTTAACACGCTCGTCTACCAAAAGAGAGAACTCCCACCAGAGAGGTTCCCATTGGGAGCCGCCGCACTTGGTTTATTGAAATCGCCTCAGTCTGGTTGTATCTATCTCCAAGTTTGTGATGTCCTTACCTGGTTACCATAGCACAGGATATCCTAGGTGAGGTTGTGTGGCAGTTATTATTATTATTAAGATCCCAGAAGATATAAAATATATGAATAAATTACATATTTTCAAAGCTAAACTTACCGAGTATTTAGTAGAAAAGTGCTTTTATACAATTTCAGAGTATTATAATGATAACATAAGTTAAGTAAATCAAATAGTATGAATAAGTAAGATGGATAATACATACATAGATGGATAAAGAACACTTTATAGCACAACAAGGTGAAAGAAAAGTAAAGGTCAAAAATTTTATTCACTATAAAAACAAAATGTTTACTTAATGAAGATATTATTATATAAGATAATATAAATAATAATATGAATGAATGTAAGTAAAAACCTATCACCACGGGTTATTGGAACAAAAACAATATAATGAATGTAAGTACCTAGGTAATTTAAATTATGGATGATAAAATTTAAATTATAGAAATATTGTATAATTATAGATATCTGTAAATAATTACTTTCATAAGTATTGGCATGATAATTAGACATAAATAATATAATGCCCTTACAGGGTGTCATGTTTGCATCAATATTTGGTTTTTTGTTGGAAGAGTTATTATTATTATTTATTTGGTTTTGTTCAGACCCTACCACATCCTCAAGGGAAGACCGCCATCGCCGTCAGCGCAGACCGGCGACCGGCGGCGGCGGTGCATCGAATGAAATCAATAATTTAATCGAATAACGGCAGGATGTCGAAATACTCGATGACTAAACACAATGCTTTGTTACGCTCTAGCATTCTAGCGATGGTGCTATGGTAGCGCGGTAGAACGCTTGCCTCATACAGGAGAGGCCGTGGGATCGTATCCCCCCAGCTTCCAATTGCTTCGTTTTCTAATTTAAGTACGTTTGTGAATTTGTAGTAGCAAAACCAGTGGTAGGGTTTTTATTCGTAGATCAAAATCACTCGCTAACGGTGAAGGAAAACATCGTGAAGAAATCTGAGTGCCTAAGGTTCACATACGTCAGCACTTGAAATTGCCAATCCACGGTAATGATGGCCTGTGCACTATAGTGAGTACATAGGCTGCATTATAACAAAGCAGACTCGCTGTCATACTATTTGGTCATACCATGGTACACAGAAGATTTATGTTCCTTACAGTCGCACCAGTGTGACATAGGAGAATTTTTTCCTCGCAGTCACACGAATGAAAAGAGAAAGAAAGAAAGAAGACATCAATTAAAATTACCACAGAAACACAGAATAATAAAAAATACACGAAAAAAAAAAAACAAAACAATCGTGAAGAGAGTGACACATAGAAAATCAAACGCAGCCGATATACAATAATGTATGGCATCCAGCCGCCTCCGAATCAAATGCTTCCGTGACAGCAAAAAAGGGGCCTCCACTCTCTACATTTTACATAAGAAGTGCAGTGCACTCATGTGCAGTCCACGTCACCAATCTTTTCATTTAACTGGGTTCGATTCCCATTGGGAGTATCGGCCATTTAATATAGATAGATGGATAGAGAACACTTTATTGCACAACCAGAAACCGGGGAAAAAAAGATCTACATAGAATATTATGAGATCTATATAGAACAGCCGACGGAAGACAATGGCGGGACGATCTCGACAAATTCTCAGAGGTTTGAAAAGGGACCTTTTGCAGGGAAAATGGGGTGATGGGACACCCATATATGTAGTGGAAGTGACGTAAAAAACAAGTATTGAACTGCTGATAATATTTTTTTATATTTCGAAAGTTGTTTATATTAACCACTCGTCTGCCGCGACACAGATCTGTGTCCAACTTAGTATGGGCCACCTATACGTTGCGTTCCGCGAGGGCAGTTCAGAGGTAATGAATCGAATAACCCCATTAAGTTTCACCGGACATTTTGAAATGCCCAGTAAATAGCGATAACAGTATCGAAGACCATGTCTGGACTGAACATAATCTGAAGAAGAAGAAGAAAGACATTTATACAGAAACAAAATAAGCAGATAAGTAACATAATATGCACAACACAAAGAAAACTAAATACATAACAGACAAAACAAATAAATAGGACAGGACCATAGATGTAGCCTGCGGTGTATCTAAGTTGCCACAAAAGGCAGCTGACTCAGCGTTGTGCTGAAGAAGTGATTCCTCAGCGCTGATTTTCAGTCAGTGTCTACGGTAACCCATAATCTAACCCATTCAGTTTATACACTATTCTACTCAAAGCTTGCGCCAATCACCGTGGTCGGTGACCGACACAATAGCTCGAAATATAGCACTAAATTGGGGTTATGGCCTGAATCTTGGTCAACACAGTGATTCTTGATAATTGGATTCATTTCCATTAATCTTATATAATACTTTCAAATTCGTAACTTACATTAAATAATACTTAGAGAAATGGTGGCAACTCCTAGGGACCTACACTAGATAGGCGAAGTAATTACGCAGTCGCTGTACAGCTTAAGAGATCATTATTGGGTTATTTTCCAGGTAGAGCCTGACCCTGAATCCCAATGCATGTATGCGGTAACCCAATGTCATGGTATGGGAACCGATAATCAGGATTAGGCAGGGCCCATACGTCTTCTCCGTATCTCGACCACTGGATCAATATATTTTTAGATAGAGTAAGCCTCTCCAGCACCTGTACAGTAGACAACATGTCTACCTTTATATTTTTGTTGCAGAGTCGTCCTTAACGTAACTAATTAGAGTGCACGTATGTAAAAGTTGATGTGCTGTCGACTGTCCCATCGTAACAGCTTAGTCGGCTTAATCCACAGGAAAACCAAAGTCAATTCGTCCAAAGCCGACTAATGCGCGGCCCACGGGTTTTCTCACGATATTTTTCTTCACAGTTACCCATTGACATTGCTATTAGAAATTAACAGGTATATTATATTCCGACTCGAACCCATAACCTCACAAATGTCACGCAACGCGCATATCCAGTGAGCCTCCGCTCCGAAAATAACTTCTTAAATCAAAACTGAAACTCGTCCGTAGGGCTTGCGAAAGCCGAAAGTTACGTCTCGTTGGCCGAAATTAGCGTAAGCCTACTAAAAGCGGAGAGCGAAAGAAAGACGCTAAGTTGATTGACACGAGAACGCAATCCAAAGTTGCGTCCTTGTTCACTACAGCGAGAGCACTAAAGCTGTGAAGGCCTCAAAAATTATATTAGTCAGTCAGCCTTCTCAGTTTGCTCATCATTATATTGGACAAGTGTAGATTAACGCCCTACTCTCGCCCTACTCTGACAAAAAATTTAAAGATTAATATTTCGGAAACGGAACCTTAACTCCAAAACCGATTTTTAATAGACCAATCCAACGTTACCCCACACTATGGTGCAGGCAAGAAAAAAAAATTGCATCACTAAAGAGAGGAAGCATATTTTTTTTTTTTTGTATATTTTATTGTACCGTTTTATTGGCGTAATAAATATGTATATCTATGCCAAATTTAAGTTTTCTAGTACTTATCGTCTGTGTGCTAAGCTGCAGACCGACAGACGGACGGACATGGGGAAACTATAAGGGTTCCTTAGTCAACAAGGAACCCTAAAAAACAAAAATAAACGCAGAAATTGAAAAATAAAAACATTTTTGAGATTAAAGTTTAAAAAAATTGTAGGGGCTGACATTTCACAGTAGTATTTGAAGATGAACTACTTTACAGTCAAAGCTATATTTGAATTTTTGGTAAAAACAGTTTTCTTAGGTCTGCAGCTATTGTGCTTCCCCTGTGCTACAAACTTTTTAAATAAGTAATCATTGTATTGTTTAGATCGAGAGCAAACGATTTGTCTTGACCTTTGAGGCTGTAACTTGTATTCAAATTCGTTTATAATCTGTTGAATTTATCATTTAGATGTTTCTTTGTGCTTTATTTAAGGTAAATATTTATTTAAACATACATATACTAAAAAAGTACTCAACACCGGCGCGGCAGCGTACATAAACGATAAATGAATGTTGCTGAAGCGAAAGAGGTCGCTATTATTTATTAGGTAAATAAAACTGTTTTTTATGTGAACATCACGATTCAATAAAAAAATATTGTATTCTATGTCATCATAGCCGAGCAGTATATTTTTATTTCAGATTTCAAAACTTTAGAATGAAATAAAAATAGATTTCAAAAGACACCATTGATAAGAACGTCGATTTTCCGGTCGAGTCGTTGGCCCCGTGCTGGGCGCATCGCACCGCTACGTTGATGCTTGATGCGCAACAAAACGACTTGCTTGATAAAAAGATTGTCTTTCTAAACGCTGGCATCGAAACACTTCAATTATTGCCTACTATACAAGTATGGAATTGGGTGAAGCTTGGATATTCCACGAACGAATACATCAGTCAACCTTTTTTTTTTCATTTAACCTATTTTGAGTCCCACTGCTAAGCTAAGGATATGTCCAGGGTCTTTGGACAGAGTTTAACTTCCCTAAACTCGTACTAGATCTTCCTGTCGGGACTACGTCAGACCACCCCTGCATATACTTGGTCGAGATCATCGAGATCGTAAGAAGGCAGTGACAATCGATTTAAAAATCTATTTCAAAAAATAGATATCGGAACGACCTATTCAGAACAAATGTAGAGGTCATAATCCTAAATATACTTAACACTAATGGAGCTCCTCAAAACCTCCTTAAAACACTCCTCAAATGCAGTTTGAAAAGCCTGTGGCAAAAGGAACGACTGCATTTAAAATAAAAAACATCGTGTTTTTTGTAAATAATACAAGTAGTAGAGTACGGTGGCTGGCAGCGGTCAAAAAAAATCTTAGTCAGGACTAGAGAGTCCTCTTCAAGTTCCATAACCTCTTTGATATTAAGACTTCCATAAAATAACACTACATAATTATTGAACCTAACGAACCAACTGAACATTTCGGTACCTATTAGAACCGAACGCACCGACAAAAATATGATAAAAACTGTATGGAATTTTAAAAAAAGCCACAAAAAAAGGTCGCAACTTTGCAAGACCCAATATAGAAACAACAAACAAAGACAACACATACAGTAGAACTCTACACAGTTCAGTAGAACTCTACGCAGTTCAGTTACAACAAGCAAGCCAATGGCGTTTTATTTCAATTACAGAAAGCCAAAAAAAATAGGAATTAAATGCAAAAATAAGCCAGAAGTGATTTGCTTGTACCAGCATAGTATTATTAGTAAGATATTGCCTTCTAATATAACTCTTGATACACAACAAAAGTAAGCCAAACTCATAAACAAAATCGCTCCATCCGTCTCTCACGCAACGCACTGCCCGTTCAGAATGTGTCGGTCCGTGGTCAGTTCCGCATTGCTACACTGTTTATTACAAAGGCAAAAACCCGACGGTTAAAAACTAAGGCCTTATTTATCAAACCTGTATAAACTATCGCATCCAATTTGTTCGGGGTCCAACTCTGAGGTAACGCCTTTCTCACAAAAAAGGGTCAATTAAATGCGTCAACGTGGTAAAAAATTGTCGCGGAACATACATACGAACTGAGAACCTGCCTTTGTTGAAGTCGGTTTAAAATACTTCGTATGTCAGGGATATCTTTGGTCCGGTTTTAGTCTTAACTTAATCGTGAATCACCTACCGTCACGCAGACCGCCGGAGGGGTAGGAAGACAGGCCTAGTGAATAAACGTCAAAGGTTGTGTTCTAAGAGAGCCTTCATAACGTTCGCACTCAAAAGGTTATCTGAAGCTCGTTTGCACTTTGAATCTGTTGCAAGATACAAGCACGTCAGAAACTGCACTTTGCTTGTATGCTATTCCATATTGCAAATAATCAAAAACATATATACTCTCTCCCTGAGAGAAGGCCTGTGCCCTACAGTGGGACGTATATAGGCTGCTTATCATGATATATCTCTATAACAAAGTAAAATGGATGAATGCGCAGAGTAGGTTAGTTACTAAAGCATCAGCACGTCTAATCAAAATGTCTTTACATCAAATTCATAAATTGCTGTAGTTTCGGCTACTTTTTATCATGTCCATCGCTAATACACCCCCTTTTTGGTCTAAGTTTGGTTGTTGACAAAAAAACAACTGAGAACCGTTATTAGTATGTTCAGTTTTTGCTAACGTAGGAGTTGCGGTCGTCAGTTGGTACTTAGGAAAAATAACACCTGAAGCCGACAACAGTTTGTCAATGTACGAGAAACCGGGGGTCAGAGCATCCATCCAAATAACCAAGTTTAATCGCTCTACCTACAAGAAACTGCAGAAAACCCGCCCTACCTAAAGTCGACAGATTGTGCTGGACTGTAGTTACTAATAATGAAATATGGAAACGAAGGATGTTTAATGCGTGTAATTTTGTAAGACAGCAAAAGCCAAAATCTTGTATGAACCAAATAAGTGCCGAAATGACTTAAAACATCATTTTTTAAGCTAATTTTAAGCAAGCTCACCTCACAGATAAACCTATAAAGGTTTGAGTGAGGGTCTACTGTTTTAAATATGTACTTTGTGAAATTTCTATAAATAACTATAAAAAAAGGTAACTCATTGACCAGGCAGTCAAAAGGTGTGTATGATATTGATAAATTAAGTACTCCATCAAAACTAAAATTTTTCACGTGTCTTTATAATGTATGGTGTGCAATAAAGAGTATTAATCTAATCTAAAAAACGGGCAAGTCCTCACTAACACAACTTGCTGCAGATACGAACGGTGCAGTCTGGCCCAAAACTTGGCCTGGAGCGCTTCAAATGCGTAGGTTAATAAGGTACGTTAATGAACCCTAGCGGCAAAGACAGTGACAAACTAAGCAACCAGAAGTTATAAAGAGGCTCCAGAACTTTGAAATATTTACTCGCCTACCGTCGCAAAATACCTTAACAAGTTTTGACTCCTAAGCAATTATAAAATGATCCAATCACAATTTTAATCAATGACGTCAATCTATTCTCCGACCACGAAACTGTCGCCTTACAACAAACCATGCCACCGTCGTCCGAGCGTAACCGTGATCGATTTGTTTTTGTACCCTCCTTAATGAAATCTAATAATTAATGAAAAGCTATCTTTCAACATTAGTCATGCCTTTGAGGCTGCGGTTGGCGTTTTTAGATTAATTTTCGTAAGCAAACATTACAACCTACCCGCCAGGCTCATCTTACACCATTTTAGGTTGAGGAGATTTCAACGATGAGTGAGTGTCCTCAACTTGATGAGCCTGATCTTGCTCTACGTTATAAGAAAGAAACAATAGTAAATTGATGTTCATTCTAGGCATATTTACAGTTTAAACAGCGCACGAAGGGTTCCGTACCATTATCTATACAACATTTGAATATTTCAAGCGTCTACCTGTTGCCGTTATTAATATCGAGCAATAACGGCAAAAAAATCACGTTTGTTGTATGGGAGCCCCCCTTAAATATCTATTTTATTCAGTTTTTAGTATTTGTTGTTATAGCAACAACAAAAATACATCATCTGTGAAAATATGAACTGTCTGACTATCACGGTTCATGAGAGACAGCCTGGTGACAGACGGATGGACGGACGGACAGCGGAGTCTTAGTAATAAGGTCCCTTACCATTTGGGTACGCAACCCTAAAAAGGTGAAAGAATTTCAAATTCACATGGATAGCTTCACATAAAACATTAATCAATGTTATTTTCGCCCAACCGACCAACCTTTTAAGATTCAGTTATGTACGTAATATTATCAAAGCTCTAAGGCGATTAATAGATTAATATATACAGGAACTAAATAAGCTTGAGCGCCTCCAAAATTTCTCCATCCGGTTCATTTGGCTTGCGAAAATATGACCATATCTCCGAATATCGAGTCAAACTCAAGTGGCTCCCTATCCGCCTCGGTAGGAATGCTCACAAGACATTCTTTCAATCCTCTATTCGGTGCTGTTCAATCCAGCCATACCTCTGTATCTCAAAAACCGCTGTGAATTTTTGAGTGATACGCACGGCCGGAATTTGCGATCCGCTCAGAATTGATTGCTGAAGACACCGAGTCATTCGACAAAGTTCTTCAGCAATTCCTTTACTATCCACAGCTGTCCGTCTATGGGACGATCTACCTTTGACCGTAAGATTTTCACCGTCCCTGTCAGTATTTAAGAGCAGAGTTTAAAAATATTACTTTGCCTTCGTTTAAGTTTGTTTTTTTTTTATTTGTTTTTTTCTGGTGTAATCTCTTCCTCGTAGTATGTAGGTATATTTTTCGTTCATCTCCTCCCTTCATGATATTTTTTATTTATGTATGTATATTCCATATTTATTTCTTATTTATGTACTGTTTATATATGTGCATTAAATAAATAAATATCTTGCTTAGTATTGTTTAGTTGCACGGACTACCCGTCATTTAGCTTCTCATTTTTTTCCGTCATGGTTGTCTGGAAGAAATTACTTTTAGTAATAAGGCCGCCAATTGTACTGTACTACATTACTCGTATTGTTAAATTCTCATATGTAATTCCTGGTGTACATACAATGAAGAATATTCTATCTATCTATATTGTTCAACATAAAACCTTCATACTAACCATCCTAACCAATTAACTGTAATATTTAACAACAAAACACATAGATAAACTTATAACATAATTTTGCATAAATTGCACCTTCCACGTATGCATCAATTTGTTATAGAACTCAAGCTACTTAGTATTTGTAAATAACGTTCACATCTCCATGAATGGTTGGTAATAACATATCCGGAAACAGTCTTGACCAATAAATAAACAAACTTAATTCGGACCAAAAAAATGACAATAATGATACCTGATATTCGAATTTTTTTGCCAATCATCTTAATTTGTCTTATTTTGAAGTCATTTTGTCAAAGGAATCTCTTGGTCTAACAAAAGTAAGTTCGTTATATTCAGTAAATGGTTGCAGAGGGTACAAAGGCGGAATAGGTTCGTAACGTACTTATTTGACACGAATTAAGCTGAACCGTCTTCGAAACAACCTACTAGGTCTTACCTTACCATATTTTAACCAGTTATAAATACCACAACTTTTCACATCCTGCTCAGAACATTCGAAGCTATTTCGCAAGTAGGTACGCACGTACGGGGACCAGTTCCACAAATGTCAAAGCATCACCAACAAATTACAACTCTACACTCATCCGCAACTTGTTACCTTTTGGTTGGAGAAATAAGAGCTGAAGTTGAGTAAAGTCCTCTCTTATTTGTTGCCAACTGTATAAGCGACGATCTTGTCTGACCTTGCCTTAGGCTTCGACACAAGGCTTTAATAAATTACGAGGATCACTTACCCATAGGGGTTAAAGCTTGTTTTGAGACCTCATTTTAAAGTCTGTTTAATTTAATACGTTTTGAAGGCCAGTATCAAATGTGTCGAAGTTGAAATTGGATTCTCATTATTCGAATATTTACCTATCAGTGGGAAATGCTGAGAAATTGGCAAAATGTACTTCAGTGACTCGAATATTTTTTTGTCTTATAAGTTTGTCAATTCTGTTTTTTCTCCTCAAATAAATATAATAAAATATTTGGTCAGTAAAAGTATTTATTACGATGCTCATACATAGTTAAGGGATTTATAAATTATACGCTGGGAATCAAGGATTGATTTCCTTAATAATTTTTATTAGCAATTGCTATTAGCAATAAGGCCGCCAATTGTATCTTTTCTTTTGTCATTGCTGTTTCTGTAACATTTTTCCGGTATACAATAAAGAATATTCTTATTCTTATTCTTATTCCGTATAAAACTTGTCCTTCTGTTGACTGTACGTTGGATTGATTTTGAATAAATTGCACACATTTTATTATTAAGTACCTTTCCACCAACCGATTCCTCAAATCTCTAAAGGTCCTTGAAGATTGGAACATTGAAAAGTGAACACTGAACAAGGTGTGTCCCGCTGTTGTCGTGCGAGCGAGCGGTATGCACGTTCGATTCCCGAGTGCAAATGTCAGGGGGGGGGGGGGGGGGCAAGCGCCACGACTCTGACATTTAGTTGTATGACACAGTGCATTATACACTCCTAACTATATTGCATGCTTTCTAAGTGGTGCACTAAGCTTAGTTATAACAAGCACAATACTTTGAAACGAATACCAACCAGGATAACCAAGAGGACGTTTTTAACCCATTTTCAAAGGTTTTGTCGTTTTCATCAATGTTTATTCGTAATATTGACTGCCTCGTTAGTGTAATGTTTAACGCTTCACTACTAAAACAGACCAAATTAAGTCAGTTCGGGTAGCAGTCTCAGCCCACATGTTTTTATGTCTCTGGCTGGTTACCAGAGACATACAAACATCTATTACTGGGTACTCTAATTTGAGATTAGTACAAGTGATCGTGTTTTGTGGAAGCATTCAATTTTAAAACTCAATTGTGGAAGTTGAGTTATTATTGGAGGACGGTAACTGAGTCGCGGTCATGAACCGGACGGCGGTCAGTGCGTAGACCGACAGCCCAATGGTCGGACGATGCATGAGAGCAAGTCGTCAAAGGGCCCATGGGTGCGAATGGCGAGAGACCGTGAAAGATGGCGTAATGCGGAAAAGGCCTATACACAGCCTTGGGCAGAGGTGGGCTGATGATGATGATGAGTTATTATTGACGGCGCTAGGAGCACGTGTGGACACTCTAGGAAGATGCCTACCTACAATGACGTTGTCCTAGTTATGAGGATATAGTTTGGTTAATATAAACGAGAAACTCCACTTCCTTCCGTGGATGTCGTAGAAGGCGACTAAGGAAATCAATTACCAGGAGACGGGCAGCAGCGTCTTCCTGAAATTCCAACCGCATACTGCGATCGCCAACCCGCCTACCAAGCGTGGCGATTATGGCAAAACTCCTCATGTTTATGAAAACCACGAAGGAGGCCTATGTCCTGTAGTGGGCGTCAAATGGCTGATGATGATATAAACGGGCATTCGACAAGAATCATAATTAGCAAGAGCAAGTGGTGTAAATCCAACTTTAGGTATACAAACAGATACTAAACGCATTATATCCGCGAAAGCGGCAGGTTCGTGAGGCGCGTTCCGATAACGCGACATCTCACTTTCCTCCGCAGTGTTGCCAACGTAGGTGATTTTTCGCCGAACTAATTGCAACACAAATGTAAATTTTAAAAAATACGATCACTGAAAAAGTAGTGTGAAAATTATCGAGAATAATTTTATTATGATGGCCACACCTTGCAGGGAATACCCCAAATTCGTCGTAGCTAACTGTAATGAGACGATTTATACAGCGTCCGGAGCACCGTTTACTTATTTTTTTTTTGCTTTCCCAGCACCTATACCTACTATTCTGACAGCTCAGTCGACCTATCCCACAGGAAAGGCAAGCTATTATTTAACCCAATTAAGGATCGCCGTGTGGCGCCGGATTAAGAATAGCGTCACTCCATTTCCTCCCGTGGATGTCGTAGAAGGCGACTAAGGAAATAAATTACCAGGAGACGGGCAGCAGCGTCTTCCTGACATTCCATCCGCATACTGCGATCGCCAACCCGCCTGCCAAGCGTGGCGATTATGGCAAAACCCCTCATGGTTATGAAAACCATGAGGGAGGCCTATGTCCTGCAGTGGGCGTCAAGGGGCTGATGATGAAGGATTTAATAGTGTAGTTAGTATTTACTTTGCTGTTAATAACCATTGTAATTTATCTGTATGATACCGATAGGTTGCTAAAAGAAATGTATTTTTTCATCCCCCCATCTCGGAAAGAGTATTTTTGCTCTTCGATATCTGAAAGAGTATTTTTGCTCTTCGATATCTGAGTGCAAAAGCCGTCTTTTTCCGCTAGAGGATAAAGTAAAATGAATTTAGAACATATCGTGTGCACTAAGTTTATAAATTTAAAATCTGTCATCTGTCATCAAAATTGAGCACGCGGTTAAAAAGCAACTTTGCACTCTTGTATAACAAATAACTATTGTCACCTTGTGGATGTTTTGTTATTGATGACAGCACATGATGCAGAATCTGTTTCATAAAATATAAATAAATTGTCAAAACTACTTTTTTTTTGCTATGGGCGTTTAGAGTTTAGGCTACTTAGCTGGACTACCTCAAGAAAAACGGGTACCTTAGGCTACTTAAGCTTTGAAAAATGGCAATATCAGGTCCTGGGTTGTTGGCAATACTCCTCCTTTCTCGGTGCACAAACATGGTGGATGTCGTTATTGTTCGACCAAACGGTTTCTCTCCTAAATTTTCGATGGACTACGCGTTCGGATTTGGTGATTCGATTTGAAAAGTTGTCCGCGCATCGCCGAATAGGTAAAAGCATCCTAAACAAAACAACTAAGCACATGTACCTATATCGCATGTTAAGGCATCAAGATTCCGTGTCTAGATCTTATTTTATAGCGTACCAACTGTACATATAGTTGTCCTATAACTGAACAGTCTGAAAGCATAGATACGTAGATATAGATGTATGAATATATAAATATTAAAGCGCCGAATCTAACAACCTGCTCCTGTAACTATGTTAACTATCTCTGTGGTCCAGTTTAGCAGACAAACAATTTATAGTGCCCGGCCTTTAGCCAAGGTGCAGCTTCTAAATCCAGATTAATCCAAACGATAGTCGTTTAGAATTGCAGGCTTTCCCACAGAACAGTACTGCATTCATCGGAGGCTGTATAGGAGGCTGTTCGCTAACAAGCTACATTGTTTCGATGTCGTTGTAATATAGGCTTCTATTGTCTCTGTGCTATGTGATTTCTGAAATGCAAGGCTTTATTCATAGCCTTCTCAGTCTCACTTGTTTAGGAGTGGATTAAACTAAAAAAAAAACTAGCCAAGTGCAAGATGAACTCACGTATTTAATGGAATAACGTAGATATAATACCAGGAATTTAGAAAAAATCTTCTGTTTCGGGTCCGAGGGGTTTCCATGATTCATGGTTAAGTTGTTTAAATCAGGATGAAACCTAGTTTAACATGCGAATAAAACCCTTTCGAGCAAATCTACAAGTAAGTGTATGCTATCCCGTATAACATTCATTTATGGATTTAAGATAGCCGTAGTTTATTATCTTGCTGTAGCTGTAAATAGAACCTCCTAAAAGAATTTTTTTCGGTTGGAATGGACAGGCAAAACTTTCTAAGGTCCTAAAAAACCTTTTGAACCCGGAATGACCATAACTCGCTTTCACCCCTCAAGCTCAAGGTAGGTTCTTAGAAAAGATAGCAATAACTTTCACCTTATATTTAACAAATAAGAATACATGTTCCACTCCGCCATCAGTGCAAAATGTTGTCCAATAAATCGACAACTTGTATGTTTTCGTACGCGTGGAATAATTTCCTACGAAATATTCACGAGGAATTCCCACACGAACACTTGCTCAGCCCGCTCGAGTGTATTATAATGTCATGGAAACCAAAGGTAGTTCTAACCACATACTGCATAAGTGCGATTATTGAATGAATAGGAATATCCGGCGGTAAGGTCCACTGTTGATGGCTACAAGTTTCAAGTGACAACAACTCGACTTTTCAACAAAAAACCGGCCAAGTGCGAGTCGGACTCGCACACGAAAGGTTCCGTACCATTATTTATAAAACATTTGAATATTTCAAGCGTCTGCCTATTGCCGTTATTAATATTAAGCAGAAAATGGCGAAAACAAAGTACGTTTGTTGTATGGGAGCCCCCATTAAATATTGATTTTATTCTATTTTTAGTACTTGTTCTTATAGCGGCAATAGAAATCCATCATCTGTGAAAATTTCAACAGTCTAACTATCATGATCCATAATATACAGCCTGGTGACAGACGGACGGACGGACGGTCCTTCCGACCCTTAGGGTACGGAACCCTAAAAAAGAAAATGTTGGTTGGCTATTCACGAACAAGTGCTTAGGATTCAGGAACTGAAACTCATTCTGGAAGTTATTTGAGATTAAAAATAAGTTTTGTACATTTTTAATGGACGCCAAGTCGAGAATTTAGGAAAATTGTGGGTGGATTTTCAAGAAGAATGTAAATATTGTTCCGCTGTCGACTGTACAATGGCCTCATTGCATTGTCGTTGTCAAAGATTGCCAAGAATACGATTTTGGTAATGATATCGGCAACAAATCATGGAGATAAGTATATAGGTAGAGTCACGGTATGCGTATACGCATAAAAAGAAGATATTTTATAGTGGTATATAGGCTTATTGTATTATAATAATATATTGTATTATCGGTATATGTAAGTCCATATTAATAATATGTAAGTTTATTTAATTACACCTTATAAATGTATGTTTTTAAATTTTTATCTTTCCTTTACCTCCTGCGGTTGACTGGTAGAAAATGCTTACTGCATTTAATCCACCGCATTGTACGATTTTTTTAAGTGCAATAAAAGTATAAATAAAAAAATAAATAAGAGTAACCGGTTTGCTCTTAAGGTGACTTTACTATACGCGCGCCAACACTTCCCAAATACAATATTCTTACGTGAAGTCGATAGCAAATCGTCATTATTGCTGCAAAATCACCCATAACATAAGCGAGGAAAGTTCACGGAAAGGTTGATATGCATGCAAAGGTCGATATGCGGTCGACTGTACCTACCTGCATGTAAAGACTTATTTCCGGTAAATTCCTAAAACATGAAATTTACGGCAAGAGCCACTTCCACACCTAACAGTTTCGTGAGGCAGCTCGCCCAATATAAGAAAGCAACGAGTCTTCATATGAGATAAAAGTAAAAGTGGTTTCCATTCTGCTGACCGTTTCCTTACACATTCATGTAAAGATAGCCGCTGTGGACACTGAATTGCATTTTGTAACCATTTCACTTACGTATGTGCTCTTCAGTAGTAGGTAAGTAAATGTTGAGAACGGCTGGAGGGCCTTCCTCGACTGCCTCGTTGGTCTTGACAGGCAAACAGGCCTATTTCATTTTATGGCTGGGGCTTAGCGACAGCAAAGAAATCTATCTACTGAGAAAATTACGTAATTAATAGTAACGAATCCACCTGATGCTCATATCGTAGATAATTTAGGCCTCTCTTTACAAGATACAAGCAGTAAATTTTACTGCAATCGCGATTTCGAGTAGTTAACTATTTTTTTGTATTTTGTGACCTACAAATGTAAGTTTTCTAGATTTCCGAATATAAAGCCTTTAATAATAATAGCTTCCGCTCAATACAATCAGTTACCCTGGTCCTGCTATGGTATCCATGCATGGGGTGTGAATTAGGAAGGTGATAGTTGATGTCCTATTTATAGGACGCCAGGGCTTAGGTGGCTAAATAGCTACAAATCTACCACTTAATTCAATTTGTTTTTCAATTCGTCATAGTCTAGAAACTGCGTGCGGTTAAGACCTAATTGACGTACTGTCAGCATACTCGTTATAAGCGACATTAAGACTTATGCTAACCTTTTTAGGAACTACAGTACTATGGCCAATATTGTTGGGCACAGTACAACTGGTACTTCTGGTGGTCTACCGCTTTGCTTCTATCGTTTTAAGGTACGTCTCACTAAGATGTTATTGTATATAATTTACACGTAATCCTGGGCCTGCGGTTTGACTTCGAAGCTAAACGTTCCATAAATGGATGTTATTTCGAGTTATTTGTTTAAGTATTATTGTTAGTGGGAAGTAGTGGCTGCGTTTAGTGGTTGAGGGAATGTATATTTATTTCAAAATATTTTTCTTATTCATATTGCATTTGCCAACTCCTAAACAGAGTTCATTGGTTAGATAAGATAAGGTAAGAATAAAATTTATTGTACACATCAGAAAACTAATGAATGTTGAGGAAGCGAAAGTGATATATCAGTCCCTGTCAGTACCTGGTGTCTGCCTACCCCTCTGGGATACAGGCGTGAGTTTATGTATGTATGTAAGTACATCAGAAAAAATTTACAGAGACAACATTTGCACAATTAGCGGCTTTATTGCTAGTAACAATTTCTTCCAAGCAAACGGCAACCGAAGGAGAAACAGAGCCGGTTAGTTAAGTGCTTTTATACCACATAGAGTAAACACATAGATCTAGCAAGGCAGATGTCATGGGTTCGAGCCCTGCAGTGGGCCGCCGCATTTGTATACAAATGGCCTCTTTGGGGATTTTTTCACGTTAGTGTTACAGTTGCCTGGTGACCAAGGCACAGGGTATTGCTATCGGGGGCTAGGAAAAGAGCCTGTGTTGGGTGGATGTTAGAAAAAAATTTGGATACAGTTTTGTGGATAGTAAATAACAGTTGTACAATTAACGGGTCTAATCACGATTATTTATTTATAAGGCCCGTTAAATACATCACTATACGTGAGCAACGCAATATGTGTCATTAAAAAATCATCACCATCATCATCATCAGCCCTTTGACGCCCACTGCAGGGTATAGGCCTTCTTCGTGGTTTTGATAACCATGAGGGGTTTTACCATAATCGCTTACCATAACGCTTGGCATTCGGTTCTAGTCCTGACCAGCTGTCTCCAGTCCGATTATTTTTACCGTCTTTTTCATCGTATCTGAATAGTTTCCAAAAAACACGATTAACCAAAAAAATATATACCGGGCAATGCTCGGTCATCCAGGTACATAGCTTAATTAGTAGCAATTAATTTATCTCCCTATCTATACTAGACAAATAGAGACGTCTGTTTGCAACGAAACCTGCGTATCGACCACTAATAGCAAAACAAACATTGCTGGCGAAATTATTCTATTATCAAACAATACCGTAACGCCATATTTGCATAAACAGCGACCCACATAACTCATGACTTTAAGCTATTGCGTCACGTGCGATGTCGGTTGTAGCATCGAGGTGAGAAAACACATTCAGCAGGTAATCTACCATTTTAGCTTAAATTTCACGACGCTTGAGATCAGCACAGTTTATCTTACGTCAGGATTACCGTATAATAGCACAAATAAAAGAAAAGTACCACGAGTTATCTTAGAAAATTTATCAATGCGTCGAATTCGCCATTAAAGCTTTTTTTTCTTTTCAAACTTTGAAACGATTTCGAAATTAATTCCAATGTACACACGTATACACCGAAACATTTTGGCTTACGATTTTAGACTCCTGAGAGTTAATTTCACACACGCCTTAATACCTTTCCTCATCATCATCATCATCATCATCAGCCATTGGACGCCCACTGCAGGACATAGGCCTCCTTTATGGTTTTCATAACCATGAGGGGTTTTGCCATAATCACCATGCTTGGCAGGCGGGTTGGCGATCGCAGTGTGCGGTTGGAATCTCAGGAAGACGCTGCTGTCCGTCTCCTGAATTGATTTCCTTAGTCGCCTTCTACGACCTTACCTCAAATGACACTCAAATAATATTGAAAATTAACAAAACGGTTGGCAGGTAGGTTAAAACTAAAACCTTGTTACTTTAAAGGTTATATAACCGAAGGATGCCAATGTCACCCTATTACTAAGACTACACTGTCTGTTTGTCCATCCGTTCAAGTACATAGTCAAGTATATACCCACCGCTAGCAAATGCTTCTCTCGCTTTCGATCTCTCTCTGTGCCCAGCCACCTCGCATCATTCAGTCGGCAATGGCAAGAAGTCGTGAAACAAGAAAAGTGGTATGAAGCAGAAACCCGGAGCCTTGGTGGGGGCGGAGCGGTAGAACACCGGCCTCACATTCGGGAGGTCGTCGGAATGTACCAATGACGTTAAGTTAATACATTTGTAAAGTTGTAGTAGCGATACCACTAGCTAACTGTGAAGGAAAATATCGTAAGGAACCTTAGTGTGTTAAGGAACCTTAGAGTGTCTGGGGTGTTCACGTACCTCAGCGCTTGATATTGACAATCCGCGGTGGGCACCCACGGCAAGTAAGCCCATACACTTTCTCTCTCTGAGAGAACTCCTTTGCCCTGCAGTGGGACGGATATAGGCTAAAAAAAATCGAAACCCTCAGCACGCGAGCCCGACTCGTACTTGGCCAGTTGTTTTGTTCTGTGTCAGTATCATCGACAATGGCACACTTGCCTACATCTCCTCTACCTGTAGCATCGCATGGTTAACGGGCGTAGCGACGCGTGCATTGCGCAACAGCAATGGCAATCGTGATCGTCGGCGTTATGGTGATTAATAAAGTCTCCTTCACGCCCGTTGTTCGTGTTAAAAGCTCGTCTCTGTAGATAAAAGATTTCGTTACTGTTCTAATTGTATGTTTAATGATTCGCTATTAAATTAACTACTGGAAGTTTTGTGTAGAGCAAAAGGTTCTTTGGTAATATTGTCGTGGTAACTTGGCAACGTCGGAAAATTGTAAAATGGAAAAGTAAACGAGTAAACATCCGTTAAATTCAGTTTTATTATTTGGCAAGTAGTGAATAACAGAATCTAGACTCCTTCCGGCAAAGTTCCTCCATACATGACTCCTTAAACGAGTGTGAGTTTTAGCCAACGATTTAGAATCCCATTCGTTAAGATTGGGATTTCCGATGTGTATGGTTTATTGACGTTTCCAAGAGATATCTAAATTCATCTTCAAAGGATATAAAACGTTTCTAAAGTAATGACTTCTGCAACAGTTCTCCATCAACATCTATAGAGCTTCCGCGTATGGATGATAACGCAGGGTATAGTTTAGATATCTAAACCAAAGCCTTCTATACACGCAACAATCTCTAATTAGCCTCTTAATTCAACAGAAGGCTAAAACCTTGAGGCCCCATCATGGGATACAATCTTAAGGCACTCTGGTACAATAAACAATGCCTTTGACTATTAAGAAAAACTTAACATTTGAATGTTTGTGCTTCAAAATTATAACTTTACGGTACGGTAGTTTTTGGAGAGGCCGTGGTTTAGGAAGGTTAGCTTTTAAAAGTCTTTCGGTATTCAATCTAGGAAAACCTTGCTGAGTATGATATTAAACTCTCTTTTTTTTTTAATTTAACAATACCGTTGCAATGTCGAAACAGGCACAACATTGCATACTTTCTTACTTACAGAATTCATTATAAAAAATACGATTCCAAAATAATACTCTTCAACTGCAGTTTAAGTTGGTCTTTCCCCGTGCGAAATGAGTCCTGTGTAGCGTACGACTATTTAAACTGTATTTGATACAGAATTCATTATAGAAAACACGATTCCAAAATAATACTCTTCAACTGCAGTTTAAGTTGGTCTTTCCCCGTGCGAAATGAGTCCTGTGTAGCGTACGACTATTTAAACTGTATTTGAAGAATAAATAACACCGTCAGTATTTAAAGAAATTAGCCTAACTGTCTACGTATTGATAAGATTACACCTTGCATTAGTAGGCATATTTATAAAAAGAAAACTAAAATTAAAGGAAATATTTATACTGCTGTGATGAAACCTTCTGCTGAAAAGGATGTTAAAGAACATCGTATTGGTAAACACGTGTGTTTGCGCTGCCTGCCATATTGGGCAATTCGGCGGCAGCCCGGGCGCTGCGTCTACGCAAGTTCCGTAAGGAAACACCTTAGAAAGCGCAAACGATCGTCGCGTAGGCAGGCAAACGGACTAAATAAAGAACTTCACTTAAAGCCGATCTTATTCAAAGCTAGCCAGCATGACAGCGAGCCAATCATTAGCGAGAACTTATGTCGAGCATAAAAACTAAGGAAATTATTTATCTAGGGCATTTGTTGCGACACGATAGGTATCGACTTCTTCAAGTTATAATTATAAGAAAGATTGAGGGAAGCAGGTGTGTTGGGAGAAGAAGGAAGTCGTGGCTCAGCAAAATCAGGGAATGGATGGATGTAGCCAATTGCTTGCTTGATCAGCGCTTGCTTTATCAAACAACAATTTCCAATACCAATCTAATCCGTCAAGCCGCATTTCTTCCTCTACTGGACCTCCTCCAAGGTAAGACAATATTTTCTGTCCCCACTTATGTTCATCCAGCCACCAACCGCGATCTGCTTCAGATCGTGGGTCCAGCGAGCTGGCAGACACACCACGCTGCGCCTCCGATCCGTGGTATTATCAGACCTTCAGAAAATGTCTGCTTTAACTAAACAGATTCACAGTGAAGGCTGGAACAGACTGAAAAAAAAAAATGGCCGTATGGAAAATATGGAAAACATGAGATCCGTAGACGAACGAAAGTCGTAGACATAGCCCAGTGGATTAGTAAGTTGAAGTGGCAGCAGGCGGGGCACATAGCACGCAGAACTGATGGCCGATGGGGCCGAAAAATTCTCGAATGGAGACCACATATCGGCAAGCGCAGCGTAGGACGACCAGCCACAAGATGGACAGATGACCTCATCCAAGTGGCACACGCTGGATGCAAGCCGCTTCCAACCGGTCTTTTTGGAAATCCATGGAGAGGCCTATGTCCAGCAGTGGACTTCTTGTGGCTAAATGATGATGATGATGATTGCTCAAGGAGGAGCAAATGCCTACTAGTTACTTTTTTACAGCAAAATAACGCAATGTAACACTATGTAATTTTTTTCTGTGACATCATGTTAGTACAGTCAACAGCGCCTCAACCTTAATACTGTTAAGTTAAATTCAACTCTATGCCTTTAATAAAAGGATAATACGAAAGCCAATATCAGTCATCAGCTGTAGACTCTATAATAAAACAATCCGGAAACTCTCGGTGACTTGCTTATTTATTGACGAAGGGTATAAGTGGGCGACCTTAAAAGCCGCGCCCTTATGACTGGTGTCAGTTTTTTCTCAACAGTATGTTTACCTGGTCTATTGTAAGGCTGCTGTTATTTTTGGCATGCTATCTTACATGATGTAAGCATTTTTTGCTGGAATTGTACAAAAATGTGTACTGTTGATAAATCTCATCTGAGACTTTGTTAAATAATATGGTTACGGGTATTTTAAATACTGTACTTAGATTTTGATAAAAAAAATTGTTTCCAAAATTCTTAACTTTTAGTATTAAAAAAAAATTGCAATCAAACCCAACCTATAATCAAACCCAACCCTACTGTACCCGGGCGTTTTTTTAATGCGCGGGGCTTCGCATTTTCCTGAACTCACTTATTTTGCTAAAAATATCTAGTGTTTTATTACTTAGTATTTTATTTTTCTTAATTTCGTTAACTACAGGGTGACTTTGAACTCGTTCACCATATTTTTGGCGACATTCTAAACCAAGGCTAAGCTTGTGTCGCACAGTGGGACGTTTATAGGCTACTTATGTATGTATTCTAAAACTAGGTATATGATAACAAAAATATGTTTAAACCTCCGTCATTTTTATATCTAGCAAAATCGATATTTATCATAATCATCAGCTCTTTGACGCCCACTGCAGGACATAAGCCTCCCTCATGGTTTTCATAACCATGACGGGTTTTGCCATATTCGCCACGCTTGGCAGGCGGGTTCGCGATAGCAGTATGCGGTTGGATTCTCAGGAAGACGCTGCTGCCCGTCTCCTCGTATTTGATTTCCTTAGTCGCCTTCTACGACATCCACAGGAGGACCAATTCCTCCTATTGGAAATGTGGCGCCGGATTAAGAATGACGCTATTCTTAATCCGGCGCCACATGGGGAGGATATTTATCAAAAGTTACTAATTATTTAAAGTTTTTTTTAAAAGCACACAGTATTGAACTCATCAACACAAACCAAATTAACATTGGAAAACATTGAGGAACTCCACTATCCACCGCCAAATTACTGTATTGTCATCTAAATTATTTACATACATTTTCAAAGTTTGAAATTGATACGTCAGCTTGAAGAAGGTTAGATAGAAGTTAGCTGATTAGGTTGTCAGTAATTATATACACACAACTGAAAGACAATTTTAATGCTTTGACATAGAATAGAATTCAGATTGGCAACAAAGATATTTCGCAGTAATATCAAGGGTCAATAAGTCAAAACCTATTAAGCCCGTGACTTAATCAAGAAACTTTTTATTAGTATCGAAAGTGTAATCACAGTGAAAGCTTATGACGATCTTATTAGTCGTTACATAAGAATCATAATCGGATAAACGATAAAAAGTCCAGTCATTGTACAAAGAGTGCGTCATACAAAAGACATCAACGCGCTAGAGCAAAGAAAGTTCGAGCAATAATTTGTATTTTTTTTCTCTTATTTACGAGCTGTCAGTCTGTCAAGATTTGATTATAAATACATTTTATTATTATAAAATGTAAGTTTCACTTTCTTATCAGTCATTGTTAGCAAAAACGGTTGCGTTGCATGAATGCAAAAAGAACTCCATTGAATTGAATTGTTCTACAAAAAAACACTACATTGACACATAATTTGCGATCTACAAAGACGCCTTCAAAGAACGAAGTGCAATGTAAGATAGTTAGTTACAAATTTCAGGCCAAAAATCAGCACAAAACTTTATATAATGTTCTCAAAAGCAGGTCTTCAAGCACATTAAGAACAAAAACTAGCTCAACAGCAATTCAAGACAACGTACAAGCAACGTAACGCTATATTTCATAACGAATTCCTGTGCTTGCGCCTCCAGTTTGCAATTATTTGCTGAGAAAAAATAATTCGTTCCATTATGCGATATTAGTATTTGCTTTGTATCTTGTACTTCGCTTGCTTTGTGTTGGTTATTCTTTCGGCGTATTATGAATTGGTGTTTGTTTCATTCAATAAGTACCTACTTAGTAATTAGGTGTCTCTACTTCAGTTGGCCTCGAATTTTACCAAAAAAAAAAAACGCGAATGTGCGAATCGGTTTCGCATACTCTGAAAAAACTAACTATTCTAAGAAAAGAAATTTTGGGGGGCTGAACCTCTCCAATCTGTAAATTTACCCTCTCTACCAGAAAGATAACATACGAGTAGATGTAAAGAGTATGTTAAGCGATTCTCCCACTGGCAACGCGTCCCGCCGTGGTGCGCGGAGCAGTGAATAACGCGTGCGGTGACGGAGGCGTGGATTCGCATTACCCAGCGGTTTGATCCGCTTCTCCGCGCGGAGTGGCGGTGTAAGACGGCCCCGCGGTAAATATTCACTTTGCAGCCGAACGTCGTGGAAAATAGTTAATACCGAACTTTTTCACAAGGCTACAGTTATTTTACCAACTTGGTTTTTTTATAGGTACTAGAATTAGGAGACTATTTACGCGCTATTTAGAACACGCGTGGTACTGCGGAGCCAGTGTGTTATACCCCGCGGCACGCCCCGCGTTTCCGCGTGGTTTGGCGAAATTCGCGCGCGAGACGCGCTACCGCGCGTTGACGCGTCGGCAGTGTGTTGTCCTAGGCGCGTTTTCTATACAAACTGAGATACTTGCATACAATTTAAAATTCCATGGCTCCGCGCTACACGATGAAGCGCGGTGCAGTGTGAAAATCGTTTAAATAGAAATAATGGTTACTAACATTATTATATTATAACGGATATTAAGTCACGCGAAGACATGATACTATGTGTAAATAAATTTATGTAAATTAATTATTTGTGGTAGATTTTGGCGTAAGCATTCATTAGATTCCGAAGTAAGTCTTCACTTACTTCAGTGAGAAAGAGGCCAAGCGCGAGTCCGTCTTATGTAAAACAGACAAAAGTAGAAGCGGATACTGGTGTGTAGACTCGCCAACTCAGACACGGTGTCCGTCTGTAATTGCGGTAATATTAGGTAGGTAGTCCATTAGAACGTATCTTCCTGCACTATTTGAGATCGGATGCAATTCAAGTTACAGCAGCTTGCGCCTTAAGAAAACCGAGCTGGTTTGTACAATTTATGTATCGAGCTAGGATTTTAAACTAATAAGGAACACATTTGCTGAGTCTGAACGATTGGTATGCGAGTATGGCCGCAGGCGTTAAGTTTGGCTGTGTTATCCATATCACACTTTTGATATTTATGTATGCTTTTTCGATGGTAGAGAAGATAGGTATTCTTTAGGTAGATTATCCGATGTTTTCTAAGATAGAGAATACTTTATTGCATAACCAGAAGAAAGCATTATAAATGATTATCACAGATTACAAATCAAAGAATTACAAAAAAACATAAATATAAAAAATACAGGTTATAAACAGGCTGTAAAGAGGCTCGAAATATCATTTCATGCCCGTTAGCTCAATTGGGAGAGCGCTGACACGGTTAGCCAGAGGTCGCGGGTTCAAGTCCCAGCATGGGTGGAATTTTTAGCCTGCAAATAGGTTTTTTAAAATTGTCCTCAGCACGGGTTAGTGCAATAAAAAGAATATAAGGTTATAAACCTACCAATCAATCTTTGTCTTTTTTGTTTTTGAGGCTTTGATTTGATTTGTTTTGTTAGGTAGTTGAATATGATAGAAAAAATATGTACTCACAAAATAGTAAAAAAATTTAAAGCGAGGAATCTTCCCCCACAAGTTAAAACAACCGAAGTAAGTGGATTGATAAGGGTAAGGGTTACCTCAATTATTAGCTACTCGTAGTACCATTGTTCGGTTGGTATGTACCTACCACGCATTACGAGAGCTATATAGGTACGCAGTTGCTAGTGAAGGCGGCATCAAGGACATACGGACAGTCGCTGGCACAGCGGTACTATCAACAATAAAAGTCAATAAGTCTTACTGTCGAATTATTAACGGTAAAAACAAAAGCTTGTATTGAGTGAAAACGATTAGCATAACCGTTGACCCTAAGAAGTAATTTACTTTCAGCGTCCTTGTAAAAAGAGCATGAAGAAGCTGTAGAAGCAAACCTACAGTATGGAGAGGCACTGAATTTGTAAACTCGACTTTTGTCAACTTCAGCGAATCTGTTGCTAAAATTTCGTTGGCTAGAAAGAGACCAAAAACTGTAAGCGTTAACAAAAACAGAGTCTACAAAAACCGAGTCTACGCCTGTCATCTTAGCCCAGGACTAGTTTGATTAGGTATTGGTTAGAATTTAGTTCGTTTTTGAAAGAGAGAACCTCCTCTATTTCAACATAGCTAAGATGCTGTCTGCTTAGTTGATTAAGATATCTTATTCATATAGCATTCTTATGATTTTAACATTTTATAAATTCAACAACTACTTTTTGAGTGTAGTATAATTTTTTACAGTTTTATTTATAAAAAACGACTACTTAATTTAATGGTATGTCCGTTTGACGTTAATTAAGCAAACATTTTGTTTCTATCTAATCTAATACATAAAAGTCTTTTGTTTGTTATCGAACTACTCCGAAGTGGCTTCACGGATTTTTATGATTTTTTTTGTGTATATTTGCTAGGTCTGAAAATAGGTCATAGACTAATTAACGTGGCAAAACGCCATTTGCCGGGTCAGTTAGTGATGAATAAAATATTTGAATTTATAAAAACACGATTCCTATAAAAACTCCTCTCAAATGCAGTTCATATAAGACAATTTAAACTGCATTTGAGGAGTATTTTAGAGAAATCATGTTTTATAACACTGCATGATTTTTTCAGTAGCATCTACTCTACTTTTAGAGCCGATTGTACGCTCTACAGGTTGAGAGGAATGTGTGAACGTTTCTCAGTTTAAGAACATTGTATTGAAAACAGGTGCACAATGGAATTGCTGTAACGAAACACTACTTACTTTGATACTGCTCGACGTTGGTGCTTTAATGGTCAAAGCTCATTATCTAAAGACGGTAAAATTGCTGAAGATAAAAGTTAATGTGTTTACCGAACTACAAGGCCCTATTCAGTACTCATACATACATACATAAACTCAGGCCTGTATCCCAGAGGGGTAGGCAGAGACCAGGGACTGCCACCCACCACGATACTGATCCCGATCGCTTTCGCTTAATCAATATCCATTAGTTGATACATGAACTCACATACATATTCCGGAGGGTTATGCAGAAACCAGGGTTTATCACTTGCTTCACTTTCCATCCATTTAGTATATTTTATTTAGTATATTTATTAATTATTATTGTTGTACATGGGTAAATAAATTCTTTATTTGTACTCGCACATTTAGGTGCATACAGAGATAGTATCAAAATGGTAAAGTAATAGCAAAATGAAGCATGTAATCAATATGAAGCAATAAGTAGTACTGTGTTGTATACTGCAGTCGACAGCACGTCAGACTCTTATGTGCGTGCACCCTACTCATTTTTGTTACGGGCGACTATCTCAAAAATACTATAAATGGTTGAAAAAATAGTAAAGGTTGACTCGATGTCGACCACGTGTGGATAGGACAGCCGAAGGCATAAACACAGCTGAGAAATTTTTGGATTAGGTGATTATAAATTAATGGAATGGAAATGAAAAATTAAAATGTATTTTATATAACACCTGCTCGTCAATGGCATATTACGTGTCATGCAAACTCAACTTAAAGCAAGTCATTTGTGTCCTATGGTCTAGCCGGGTCATTATAAATGTACTGAATTTCATAATCCCCTAGGGAATTATGACATTTGAATTTGGAATGCAATCAACATTGAATATACGAGCTCCTTGCAATCCATGACCAAACGTCAAAATTAGAATAATACTTAATACTTATAATACTTAGTTGTAGTACACAGTGACACAAATTAAAGTCGAACTTATGACCCCTAAACTAGGCATAAAAACCTGTATCTTAGGGACTATAGGTCCATCGGTTTATAATACGTAACAACTTATTTTGAAATATGTAACAGCGAGTGATATGCATTTCTTTTACTTAGTAAGAGGCATGATGTTTTGGCTTAATTGACATCGAAAACATTTAATAATTATTTACGATAAACTGTTATAGTAGTATTCAGCTATGTGATTGAAGTAGTTGTTCTGTATTTTTGTAATCTAAAGTTTGTAACCATTTCTCAATTTTAATTTTAACTTCCCGGCGACTTAGAGTATATATGGGTAAAATTTTGTTGATTCTGTTATACAAAATAGTACTTAGAGATGTAAACTGGCGTCTAGCAAAGGAAGTGCGACAACTTATGCTACTACAAACAGGAGTTCCAGGCCTTTTTAGCAAGGTTTTTGCATCGAGAGGCGTTAGGGAGTGTCTACGTAGCACTGCTCGTAGTATGTAGATTTGTCTCACCGTGAGTACACCCGATTCGGAGTAGAGACTGTCAGTTGGATAGTCGCGGCGCTTAAATTGCATGACTTTAAGTATAGCTCTTTGAGCTCTTTCAAGTTGCATAATGATGGTTTGACAGGCTCCACCCCAGACTGGAATACAGTAGTTTATAATAGATTCTGCCAGACTTCGGTAAACAAGGATAGAGGTTTCGCGATCGACAGAATGTCTTAGCTCCTTGAAGATGTATATCAACCGCCTGAGACGGCTCCACACAACCTCAATGTGGGCCCTCCAGGTCAGTCTCTCATCTATATAGACACCGAGATATTTAACTTTAGAGACCAGACTAATGGGAGGGCAGTCACATTTTTTTGAGTCAAGTGCACAAACATGTGCTTTTACTAAGCCGGTATTTAGCTTTAGGCTCCTGGTGTTTGGTAAGGCAAAACGAATGATACTCGTTTTATCAACGTTGAGGGTTAATAGATTAGAAGAGAGCCATTCCTTGATCACGCGTAGGCAAAATTCGGCGCTCCTTATCGCTTTATCCCAGGACTCATCGTAAATAAGCAGCGCCGTGTCATCCGCATACGCAAATATTTCGCAATTCGCGATACGGAGACGACACAGCTCGTCTAGGTAGACTGAAAAGAGCGTTGGGCCCAAGATACTGCCCTGCGGGACCCCAAAATCAATATCCGCCTGAGAACTAGTCAGTGCTTCTATCTTCACGCATTGGGTGCGGTCAGACAGATAGTCTCGGAAAATATCGAGAGCTTGACCACGAACCCCCATATTTTCCAGTTTTTGTGTAAGTATGGGGATAGAGACAGTGTCGAAGGCCTTTGACAAGTCAAGAAATATGCCGAAACATTTTAATTTCTTATCCATTTTGCTGCTCAATGTATTTGTAAAGGAAGTAACTGCATCCTCCGTTGATATTCCTGCCCTGAACCCAAATTGGTTATTAGACAAAAGGTGGTTTTTTGACAAAAAGGAAATAAGACAATTATTTAGGATACGTTCTAGAATTTTAGACAAGGAACTAAGGACAGAGATAGGCCTGTAGTTAGAGACACTGCCTCTATCCCCACTCTTATAGACAGGGGTAACAATGGCTTTTTTAAGCGCTTTCGGGAATACACCCGAACTGATAGCTAGATTGCAGATGTGTGTGATAGGGGGGGTTAACGAGCTGTAGGATAGTTTTAGCACATGTGCTGGGATATTATCCCACCCAGTGGCACAGTCGCTTCTTAATCCAGCCATCAGTTTTTCAACTTGAGACTCGTCCACGGGCAAGATAACCATTGAGTCACGAGAGCAGTTAGACTGACTACTCACTTTCGAAAGTAGACCTCCCTGGCACGGGGAAATACCTTGGGCCAATCTTCTCCCTACTCCGGCAAAAAAGTTATTTACTTCGTTCAGAGAGGCTTTTGTGTCATCAGTTTGTTTGAGTAGCTCTTTTGGAGACCGCGTTTGCGTAATTTTATTTGCCATGGATTTTATCACTTTCCAAGTAGCTTTAGGGTTGTTTTTGGCGTTCTGTAAGTTTGCTTTTTCATAAGCTCGCTTTAGCCTTTTTATTAGTCCATTGCAAAAGTTGCGGTATCTAGAGTAACTTAGCTTAAGAGTGGTATTGTCGGGAGACTTTTTGAGTTTCGCATGCATTTTGTCTCTATTAAGAATGCAGCGGAAGAGGCCAGGTGTCATCCACGGCTTTATAATTCTATCTTTTTTCGGTAGGTTAACTGTAGTAGAGTGTTTTGAAATAATGTTTTGTATTAAAGAGATGAAGGTTTCAGTGGCCGTGTTAGGATTATTTTCGTTCAAAACTGAGAGAAAGTTTGTAGAGTCAATTTCATTTTTAATTGCCTTATAATCTAGTCGAGACACCGTTTTTAAGACTTTCGCTTTAGTAACAGACGAATTGAGGCATAAAATTATCGGGAGATGATCCGTTATGTGTGATTCTAGGATTACTGTGCATGCAGGAACCGTTGTTTTAAGTAAGACATGATCTAGACAATTGTCTACTCTGGTTGGAGTTAAGTGAGCTGGCCAGAGACCCATAGTGGCAGTATTTATTAGATAATCATTCGAGTTCGCGTCGCTATTGTTAGGTTTTATGTCTACATTAATGTCTCCAATCACGACTATGTTTTTACAGAGTTTTAGCATGTTCATGAGATTATCTAGGCTATGATAGAAATTTTCTAAATTTTTGTACGATGGAGAACGATAGAGACCAACAATACTAGTATTTCCTATAGTTGTAACCAGACAGTTGGCGTCCATGAATTTGGGTTCAAATACTGCACAGGATATAGAATTTTCAATGTAGACTACGACTCCATCGTTTTGAATAAGGTTATTTTTAGTGGCATTTGATGTGTACCCAGGTAGAATGGGTATCTCCCCCAAGTTTTTGAGCCAGCATTCCGATAGAATTATAACGTCAAATCTAATTTTTGTGGTATGTAACATAAGGCAAAATTGATCAAAATTCTTGTTAATGCTCCTTATATTTATATGAACAATCTTTAGTTTGTTTTTCGGTTCGGAAATGAAACTCTTGCAGCTTTCGGGTTCGCATATTTGCGTAGCGAGATTATTCGTTAGGTCAAGTTCACCTACAATATCATTTAAATTATCCATTTTGAGTAATATTAGTATGTAATATAAGGCCGGATAGCTTCAAAGTAGGCAATTTGTTAACGCAGAGTTTTAGGTCACTCATTTTGAAATGGTTACTTACAGAATTCTTCTTTTTTTTAGATTGATTTTGGTAGTTGGCTGTTACACAGAAGTGTCTATTTAATATGATAGCAAATTCAACAATAGTACAAATAATTATATGATAAAGTGTCAGAGAAGTTAGGCATGCATATACATACAATTTACAGACAAAATCAATGACTACTGCTTTTTTACTAAAAAAGCTAAGCATTGGTCAGTCTTAATGTGAATCGGCTGTCCATCCGGTTTCGTACGCATCAGTATTCGGCCATTTGAGTGCCAGCAGGAATACCCGTAAGCTTTTGCGATCAGACGAGATTCAAATAGTAGTTTTTTTAGTGCCGGAGTGAGGTAATCGTCGGCGTAGATTGCCTTCTTGGCTCCTGGAAGCCCAATCGTGGTAGTGTTTAGTTTTTCATTTACTGGCTTGTCTTTATTGTATCGACGAACAGTCCCCAGGAATTCGTTCCTGGTAGAGACCGAAGAAAACTCAGCTACGATCGGTCTAACCGAACCCGGTTTTCCTGGCAAGCGGTAGATATCTCGAAGGTCAGAGGCTTGTATATTTAGGTCCATAGCTTTCCCGATATCCGAAACCACCGTCACGAGATCGTTCAGTTTTTCCTCCGCCTTTGTCGGAACATTACGGAGTTCTACCGTAGCTGAGCGAGTCAGAAAACGTATATCTTGTAGTTGTTTTTCTAAGTTACAGATTTTCCCCTCACTGTCTTGTTTCTCCTTCTCCATGACTGTGATTTTTTTCATTATTTCCTCGTAGCTTTTATTTATAAAATCCATTCCCCTCTCAATTTCACCGTTCGATTTTTGTATTTGTTCACATCGTTTTTTCAAATCCGATACGTCTTTTACGAGCGCGGACAGGGTGGCGTCTTGTTCAGTTTTCCAAGTAGTAAATCTCTGATCCTGCTCGCTTTTCCAAGTGGTGAGCATTCCCATAAGTTCGTTTTTGAAGTTCTCAAGACCGTTTGCCAATTGCGGGCTTCCTAAGGATACTGGAGACTCATTTACTCGCTGTCGTTTATTTCGCGTCGTTTTATTTTTATTTTATAATATAAACTTTTCATAGAGCCCTACACAAAGAAGAATTTATTCAAAATTAGAATGAAAACTTTTCATAGAGCCCTAAATCAAGGAGAATTCTTTTTAATTGTATTATGTTTTATTGCCTCGCAGTGTTTATATAAAGTAGAGTATGCATTTTGGGGATAAAGCAGTGTATTTGTCTCGGGCGTTTTTGAACCCCTCGGCCTCGGGTTTCTAGCTTCGCTCGTGAGTTAACCCTAGGATCCCTCGTCCTTGGGGTTCAAAATATCGCCCGAGACATAATACACTGCTTTATCCCCTTAATGCATAATCTACTATATTATCGGTCCAGGATTACAAAAACCATAAGTATAAACTATAATTTATTTAAGGGATTATAATATTGCTTGTATGGAGTTCAGTGATTAGTCGATACAACACGGTGTGTTAAGGCTAATGTCAATAATTATAATCAGAATAAGTAACATACATACTTCAAGTAAATTAAATTTATTTTATTTATGTCATTAAAATGGATAAAATTAAAATGTTAATAAATGTCAGTTCAAGTAATATTAATACAATTGTACTAGTTGGTAAATTGTATGGCATAGTATGGTACAGTTAAGTACATTTTAATTAAATAGGTTACAGACTTAATTTTGCGAAATATCGCTATGATATGCATGCAAAATTCATTACTTAGTTAGTAAATTACTATAGTATATTTCATTACAAGTGTGGAAAGGCTGTCATTGCAAAGAGTTCCGACAAATGTCTACCCGAGCCGAGGCGCAGCCGAAGGCGAGGGTTGACAGTCGGAACAAGTTGCAATGACGGTTCCGCACGTGTACTGAACGACTATTTTTAATACAGTTGCGAAAAAATGAAAAACTATTTGCTTTTTTCTCTTCTCTCCACGCAATAAATTCGTCGTATGTAGATATGTAGCGACTTTTTGACTTTTCCGGTAAAATGTTCTCCGAAGCATTTTGTGCAATTATACTGCGTTCCGGCGGTGTTAATTCAAAAAAACTAGGGTCGAAATTACTCATTTAGTGCAACAAACAACTAAACTCGCAAAGAAAATTTCTGAAAAAATGGCGCCAACCGTAGAATATAAGCAGAGTTTTTTTTTTCTTCACCCATTCTGGTAGGCAAAGGGAACTATGCCCATACAGCCGAGTCTTCAGTAGAAGTTTTTTATTGATATGAAATGAAAATGAAATTTAATGAGATGAATAAATGAAATGAAACCTAACCAAACTCATTCAATCAAATCATTAAATCTGATATTGAAACAAATTAGTAGCTTCTTTTTAGAAATATACGTATTTGCATGAATCATAAAAACTTCTATGATTTTTTTTTTTGTAAAAACTTCATGGTTGGTTTTTCTTTTTAATAGACATTATTTTGACAGTTGGGAAAGAGAACGCACGAGTTCGGGAAAGGTAAAAAAAAGCACGAGTATGTAATAGCCCACATCCCGAACGCTATACGTCCCTGCAATACGTCACTTTTTGAGCAACTGTATTAAAAAGTAACTTTTCCTGTTCCGGATAGTAATACTTCACGCCTACTTCAATGGAACTGTGACGAAACTATAACGGGTTAAACTATTTTTAACCGACCAGCGACTTGGGGGTTCTTAATTCGTTAAGTTACTCGTCCATTCGGGATCTTTATGTTTTATTTTTTATTTATGTTCCCCGATTATTCCAAGTAGCGTGGACCGATTTGGATTTTTTTTTTTTGATAGGATAGATTTCACCGGTGGTCCCATAATTACCAAGTCAGGATCTGATGATGGGATCCTGAAGAAATCGAGGGAACTCTTAAAATTTTAAAGGCAGACTTGAAGCGATTTGGATATTTTTATAGTGAATCGTGCATTTGCCTTCGTAAAACACAATTTGTAGTGATATTCACAATAAGTCGTGAAATAAATTTTGGTCGGTGCCCAAAACGTATATGCTGGTCTTGTAAATTGACACCGGCCCCAAAATATATTTTTACAAGACCTATATCGAATTTAAAGGTCATATCCGTTTAAATGAATTCTTTGTAGTTAGTGCTGTATTAGTGTTTTGAAGTCGGTTTTTATTTTTTATTGAAATTTTTTTATGTAACTTTTCTCCAATTTCAGAAAGAAAATGCATTAAAAGTTATGTAGTCCACAATAATAGAGCAAACGCGATGTTCGCACTCGGCCTAGAGATTAGAGAAATCTTCTCATCTCGAGAGAGAAAACAAACAAGATCTTGTCAATAATAGCCACGATGCTCATTCTAAATTAACCAGTTTATTACCTAATCGGATAAAATTAATATTCCGGAAGTTAGTTACCTCCAAATTGTCCCACTTTCGATACATCCTTCGAAAAAAATCATGCATTATCATGTTACGTATGAATCGTATGCTAATAGCGTAGGTAATGAATGTGCTTTGACAGCCGAAATGGTTAATGAATGGACGCAAAAGTTAGCAACTACGTCCTTAGGGAGCACTTAATAACTACAATTATGTGTTTTTTATGTGGCTTACCATGTTTATCGAAGTAGACTTTCGCCTTTCTGTACCACCCATTTTACTTAATGTTTAGAACATTTACCGCCGAAATAAAATTTTCAATCCAAGAAAAAGTTTTAAAAGTTCCTAACTTTTCTTCATAAATAAAAAACACGATTGTTTTTTGTTTCAATCACATTATTTCACAAAAATCACAACATCCATCGTTCACCAAAATACTTTTTTTCAGAAAAACACTGGAGACCGGTGCGCGCCGCTTTTCAAATTGGAAGAAAAAAAAATCAAATGCGTAAATTCAAACGTTTTGGCGGGAACGTCGAGCTGCGCTAGCTCCGCGCTACAGACTGCCAAGATGGCGGCGTTTTTTTGACGGTTCACACGAGTCAACGACTGAATTCACTTTCTACGACCTTACGTTGCATACGACGACTAGTTGTAATTAAGTGTAAAGCTTTTACGTAATCCGGCGATGGCGATGTAACCCGTGAATGGGTTTGTTTCCGATACCTATCTTTGGTGCTGCTTTGACGATCATGCACATCATAGGTGCCACACTATGTCGAGTAGAAATACATATATATAAAACTAGCGCTAAAAATGACCCCACATTCAATTGTGGGATGGCGGGCGGGGCTTGTCAATTGTGCTACCAATCGGAGCGAGTGCAGTATTACCCGGTAAAATATCTATGCATTTGGCCCATCAGCCCCTATATTACGCGCACCAAATCCTGAGCGATTCCAATCGCATAATAACTGTCAAATTAGCTGTGCAAATTAGTATGGAATTTGACAGTTAGACGACTGGAATCGCTCAGGATTGGGTGCGCATAATTAGGCCCCAGATCGCCATCTTGCAAGCTTCCTAGATATTTCGCCGGGTTATAAGTACATAGGTACATCATGAGGTCAATGGTTTGACGTTTTTGTATATAAAACTAATCATAAGTTACGCAGTCATTTACTACCGCCCAATCAACGTTCACCTCGTCCCGCATGACGCACAGAATGAACCAATCACAGAGTGATTTACTCTACAGCACATCTTGCACTAATCGACAGAATAGGGGCCGTTTTTGAGAGTAAATTTTGTAGGAAGAAATACTTCTAGGGTTTTTTTATTAGTGGATTACTTATGTACTCAGGTACATACCTACAGAATTTCCATCCCCGAATATGACAGGTGCAGATCGTCGCTATCACCACTTAATTGACTTTCAGTCAGTCGTGTACGCCCATTAAAAATAATCTTTGGTGATCATGGAAGTCGGCACTTACCTTGGACCTCGGCGAGGCTATGAGAAAAGACCATACCACATATCGGGCAAGTTATCATGGCAGTAATTATATTATTGGAGCATCAGCGTTGCCATAAATAGAAGGATGAGTGGGCCGTGCCCACACCCCAGAAGTACTATAGTACCTAGCCCAGGATGTTGGGTTAATCTATACATCGGTACATTAGGATTCGGTGTGAGGAATAGACCATCACTTTTAGCCTGTGGCTTCATCTGGAAAATACCCTAACACTCATTGGCGTATCAAATGAGTGTCAGAAAGGAAGTATAGTCAGTCCCACACAACATGGCTTTAATAGAGCATAAAATGCATATAGTCAGCTAAGCATAATCAGCTAACACATTGTGCAACAAAATCCCCATACTGACTATTAGACTTACTAGTTGGTCTAGCGGAAAACAGTGTTCGTGGGTTTGATTCTCGCTGGAAGCCGCCGTACTTGACCTATGCAAATGGTCTGGTTGTATATTAATGTTCGCGATGTCCTTGCCTGGGTACCATAGCGCAGGATATTCTAGTTTGGGATCAGGACAAGTGATTGTGTTTTATGGATTTCTTATTATATTAAAATAGTTACAAATTTATAAAAAAAACTTGTGCTATAGAAAAAAACTTTTACTTTTAAACTTTGAAGTAGTGACAACTAAAAAATCAATAAAGTTTCTGCCATATTCGCAAAAGACCGACCGCTGCAGCAGACACTAGTGTGACTACGGTTTATCTTATTCACACCAGTACATATAACCAACACAAACACGCCCTTGACCCAATTTGCGTCTTTGATTTGGGTTGATACTTCTCTTATTTCCCTTTCAATATTTATACTTTGAAGTTTGCCAACTATAACAATTATGAAAGTTGGTTTGATCTCAAGTAGTACTGAAGAAATGAAAAAAAATACACCGTATTCTAATCGTCTTTCGTTTGTGATCGTCAAGGGTGTCTGGGAACGGTAAAATTATAACAAAATTAACCATAGCCACACTAGTATGACTACGAATAAACAAAATTAACAATATTGCAGCAGTTGACGCGCGGCACCGCCATCAGGGCCGGCCACCGCGATCCAGTCCACCACGCCGCGCCGCAACCACCGCAACTGCTCGAGGACGCTGAGTAATCATGGGGTTCAGAAATAACGACCCTGTAAATTAAAACCAGAGGCTTATCTATGCTCACCAAATCCATGGAATTTATGTAAGCAAGCTTTCAAGATTTTAATGCGCGTGTCTTTACACTTTGTTGAATCGTGCGGTGCATTTGGTGGATCCTCAGTGCGCGAGGCCGACTCGTACTTGGCAAGTTTTATTTTATTTTATTTTAAGAATGCACTTTGTCCAACTGTCTCTGCTGTTAAAAGATTGTTAGGTAGTGTACAACAAACAAAGACTGTATCGGTTTTTATTTAATTTACTAACGCCCTTCCCAAAAGATAAAACTTAGTGTTTTCTGCACTTTTTGACATAGGTATTTTTGTATAAATCCTATATCGATTTTTTTCTCAAAAAGAACCTTATAAATTTTTTCAGTTTTCTTTTAGAAACTAATTTGATTAGGTTTCGACATGCAATGTATTCATAACATCAGGACAAATGATCCTGTTTCATATATCACAGATTCACAGCGAAATCTATTTTTTTTTGGTTGAAAAAAACTGGCCTAATGCGAGTCGGACTCGCGCACGAAGGGTTCCGTACCATTATCTATAAAACATTAGACACAAAGATCGTGAAAAAACCGCAAAAAATCACGTTTGTTGTGTGGGAGCCCCCCTTAAATATTTATTTTATTTTAATTTAATTATTTAATTTTTGAAGCGAATTTAGAACTAAATACTCTGTGAATATTTCAAGCGTCTACCTGTTGCCGTTTTTAATATCGAGCAAAATACAGCAAAAAAATTACGTCTCTTGTATGGCAGCCTCCCTTAGATATTTATTTTATTCTGTTTTTAGTATTTGTTGTTATAGCGGCAACAGAAATACATCATCAGTGAAAATTTTAACTGCCTAGCTATCACGGTTCATGAGGTACAGCCTGGTGACAGACAGACACACAGACAGACGGACAGTGAAGTCTTAGTAATAGGGTCCCGTTTGGCACCCTTCGGGTACGGAACCCTAACTAGAAAAACAGTGTTGCCATTCTCAAATAATACATCGCATATTATAGAGGATTACGTCGGAATCTTTTAATCTCATGTGGCAACATTACTTTTCAGTTGTCAAAATAACTAATGAGAAGTGGGTGGATATATCGAATTTATTAAAATATTATTGAAAAGAAACAAATTACACGCTTTTTTAACAACGCTACTGAAAGAACACAATTAAAATGAGTTGAATTATATACTTTCCAAACAAAAAGTCGAAGAAAAACCTTCAAAATGGCCAAGTAAGTTCGTATTTTGTGAATTTATAAATGGATTACTTTGTAGAAACCCTATCTACCGCCCTCCGATCCCTTTTGCGGTCAATTGCACACACATAGTTGCAACTATATAAAGGGAGTCCATATAGATTTTATTACAGTTTATCAAACACGTTTCATTGCTATGCTAGTATGTTGACGAAGGCTAGAAAATGGAGTAGGGGTTAGACTATCGGAAAGGTCTAGTAAGTGAGGAAGGTATGGGAGTACGAGGGCCGAGGGGAGGAGGTTGGGATGTCCCTCCTTAAGCCCCCCTCTCCAGGAAAGGTATAGTTTTTGAGCTATGATCACTTTTCACTTCTCACTTTTCTCTTACATGCTTACTGAATTACTCTTTGTAAATGGACTGAATTTACTTTGCAACAGCTCTGGCACTGTGGGAAGTACAGCCCCTTTGCCATTGCGTTACGAAGTGTAGGCACCCACTTTGTTGCATCGGGTGGGGGCTGCCCTCCCTCAGCGCCTCCAGCTTTTCCTAGGGAGGGTAACCATCACCACTGCAGGGAAATAGGGTGCTCCGAGTTTGTTTTCAAGCCATTTGAACCTATCAGCTACCGAATCATGAGTGCCCCAATCCTGTTTTTAAGCCATTTGAACCTATTGACCATTCGAAAGTATGCTGGAAGAAAAAGTTATCAATTTCACATTTAAAACTCACAAGTAAGAAACGATAGTGAGAAGAACGGTTTTTCGCAGAAGTAAATTTTGCGCAATAATTGCATTCTGTTTTTGCTTGCTCAAATTTATTCGTGCGTTTTTTTAATATGTCGCCATGCTTGTCGACAGGTTTTGACGTAAGACACTTTGTTTTTGCTCATATTTCGTAAGTTTTGTTTTAATCGTATAAAATTAATATCGCGGCGCCTGTACGAAATAAGATATATGGGTTCAATTTAACAGAAACTCACTATACTTATATCATAATTAAAGTCTACTAGACAGTCCCTATAGCCAACCTCTATAATTCGACACAGCATGGAACTTCGAAACAGCCTGATTGTTTTGTTAAATTTGCTATCATTTATCTATTGTTCCCTCTAACAGAATTGATGGAATGTTTACTGCCTTTTGTGCTCAACCTGTTTGTTATACTACTTGGTAATAATAACGGTGACTAGCATAGAATAAGTATAAATTGTAACCTATATGGGCATTGTCTGATTTTAAAATTGATTTTGAATAAATTGTTCTAATAGTAGCAGACAATTTGCAGAAACTGTAATCATCAATAATACAATAATCAAGAATACCTTACTTGTGTTGATGCTGTCATCCTCATTCTTTGTAAGCTTCCAAACACTTGTCCTGTAAATGAATTATGAAACAGCTGCCACCCAGTGGAAATCACCTAATGAGACCCAGCCGTCGATAGATGGCAGTCGTTAAGCCAAGTCAGAGGCCTTAGGGCGGCTTGACAACTTCTGACAGTAGACGAGCCACTAGTCTACAAGCCTCCACCAATCCGGACTTGGCCCCCGCGGTGGAGTATGGCCTATACCTTCCTCAGGGAAGAGACCCGTGCCCCTCGGTGGGGACATAATGGGTTGATGATGATGAGACCCAGCCATTCTCTAAAAGTAATTCATGTTTCAGGGAGATGATGATAGTGTTTGTCTATGACACACTAGCATGTCAGGCCGAGGAAGACGACCCAATTGATGCGGTGCTTTACTTCCATCCTGGCTGGGTGTCCGACACACAGCGCCATGCATTGGCTGGACAGGTATGACTGTCACATTAACTCTCACCCATATTTATAGTAACTAAATTGACTGTTCAAACAGTCTTAGTGACAACTGATTAAAAAAAGCTAAAACAATTTGATGTTCCTTAGTCAATTGATCTGATGTGTAGTCTAGACATACCCAGATTGCAGCAGTGTGCTAACTTCTGTAAAAGGTACCGCCAAGTGGGAAAATGTATTTATTATTAAGACGAAACTTAACGTAACAAGGTAATTATTAAAATACATTATGGAACGTTACAAGTTAAACTAGGTGTCCATTTCAAAATCTAGATCATTTTGGACAAAAAATGGCCAAAAAAACTCCAAACTTAGTCAAGTCCTTAATTTACAGAATTTATATAAATATCATTATATAAAGTGTGTCATTGGAATAACGCAAAACTTGTAACCCATAACTCAGACCACTAGCGATAAGAAAAGTTTAATATTCTCAATGCATTAAGTATTTATTGTTCATACAAAAATTTGACCCATTAAGATATCCAGGGTGACTCCATTGCTTATTGAAAGGTTTTACCTGACAACTAATGC
The DNA here is from genome assembly GCA_947308005.1 of Yponomeuta malinellus. Taxonomy (NCBI): domain Eukaryota; kingdom Metazoa; phylum Arthropoda; class Insecta; order Lepidoptera; family Yponomeutidae; genus Yponomeuta; species Yponomeuta malinellus. Next base: position 17,945,458 of record OX371006.1, on the reverse strand, counting down.
CTCTATTATCTGCCTAATTTGTGCCAACATACATAAGCAGCCTATATACGTCCCACTGTAGGGCACAGGCCTTCTCTCAGGCAGAGAGTATGGGCTTAATCACCACGCGTGCCCACCGCGGATTGGCGATTTCAAGCGCTGAGGAATAGCTCAGACATTCAGGTTTCCTCACGATGTTTTCTTTCACGGTTAGCGAGTAGTATTGCTACTATATCTTTACAAATGTACATAACTTAGAAAATAAAGTCATAGGTACATGCCCGCACTGGGGATCGAACCTGGTTCTCTCGCTTCCGAGTCAACCCACTAGATCACCGATCACCAGACCACCACTGCTAAATTTGTGCAAAAAAAATTTTTTTTCATTGGTGTCGCTAGTTAGCCCCTTACGCGTGTATCGCGGAAGGGTAGACAGAGACCAGGGTCTGCCACTTGCCACGATCCTGACAGATCTTTTTCGCTTCATCAGTCTTTGCGTGCACGCCGGTTTCGGGTATTTTTTATCTTGTTCTTTGCTTAATACATCCCCAATTTGATCGAAGTATGTCAGCCCTGGACGTCCCTTACCGGGCCGTTTCCACCCACATTCGCTCGATATATTTCTTTCGTCGATCTTTCTTCCTCCATCCACTCCATATGTCCAAAACGTAACATTCATTTCTCAATTATTATTCTAGTCACTAGATAATATTTTTTAATGATTTAAAAAAAATTGTATACTTTTGACAAATGTGGTGAAATGTAACGGCCTCTGCCTATTTCTCAGAACTATAATTCATCATCATCATCATTCAGCCACAGGAAGTCCACTGCTGAACATAGGCCTCCTCCATGGATTTCCAAAAAGACCGGTTGGAAGCGGCTTGCATCCAGCGTCTTCCTGCCACTTGGATGAGGTCATCTGTCCATCTTGTGGCTAGTCGTCCTACGCTATAATTATTTATGGATTACTATGACAATTTGATGTACATTGCAAAGTTGACTAACCCGTAGATAACAAGTAGTTGTAGTTTTATGAAACGGGGCCCCAAAAATAAAATCACGGGCATTTTAGACATACAAAGTACCCGAAACCAGCGTGCGTGCATGCAACGACTAATGAATGTTGAGGAAGCGAAAGCGATCTGTCAGGATCGTATCAAGTGGCAGTCCCTGGTCTCTGCCTACCCCTCTGGGATACAGGCGTGAAATATTTTGTATGTAAATAAAATACTTAAATGACCGTATTAAATTTATTAATTAATAAGTAAGAAGAACTCATTTGTCAATAGTCTAATCATTCTTTCACAATCATTAAAATTGATTCCAATGTTCGAGCGCGACTGAGTGCCAGGATATTAAGGCTATTAAGAGTTAGATTGTCTAGCTTGCTTTAATGAGATGAGTAATAGGTAAAGAGCTTTCGATTACTTGGAGGTTAATTACACCAATTAGCAAATGACAGACTTTGTTGTATTACTTTTACTTTAGTATCGATACAACTATAAATGAAAACTAGTGCGCGTAACAAGCTATTACTGAACCCAAACCTTAAAAGTCATGGAACGTTTTGCCACCAATCTAGATCTTTTTAAGATCGTCAAAAGCCCTCAAGGCTTCGTTGAGCCCCAATGGCTTTTTGATAAGCTCATGGCGGTGTCTCGTTTCTCTTTGTCTGAAGGAGAGCAGAAAAAGTTCAGATATTTTTGTCAGTGTTACTTGTTTAGTGTTGTTGAAAGGTGGAATAACGCGGCTCATACTGGCCAGATGTTTCGAGTTAAATATGCGGATTGGCTAAAATCTGCTATTAAATGGCCAGAGTTTATTCAAGTGAGGCTGCCTTCCACATCTAAATACAGTTACGAGGATCCTGAACCTGAAGCAGCAGTGGCAACATCCGTAAAAAGGTCAGTTAGTACCTTCTACGTGTCTAACAACAAGAAGATTTGTTTACGGAAACCGATCAATGTGCTTAGCAGACCTATTCAGAATATGAGGAAGGCAGACGAGCTTATAACTCATGATATGAGAAGAACTGAAGAGCTTATAACTCATGATATGAGAAGAACAGAAGAGCTTATAACTCATGATATGAGAATAACAGAAGAGCTTTTAACTCATGATATGAGAAAAACAGAACAGCTCATGAATGTTGATTTTAACAAACTTGTTTATGTTACTGCTGCAAAAGCCAAAGAGACTAAACAAAAAGATATAGCAGATATCGTCAATTATTTAATGAAACACCCGGAAGACGTAACACGAGTGAAAGAATATATTGAAAATAAATAAAATACTCAAAAAGTTGAAGATATTGGGATGGTGGATGGTTGAATTAAATGTATCACTACGAGGTAATGTCCGAAGGGGAAAGATCTGAAATATGCACAAGACGCACAATAGGAGTGTTTCTCATCAAAAGAAAAGGCAAAAATGACAGATCTATTACAGTAACTCTACAAGCACCTTCACCGTGAAACAATTTGGAATTTGTCGATAAGGATGACATAACCCTGCTCTCTCACTGGTAATATCCGTGCAAGAGACTGACAGAACGACATTACCAGAATATGTAAGCTATTCATAACTTTCATTTGTGTTTTTTGTGCCATTGAAAATAACGTGTGGTTATGAAACTATGTGGGGGAATCTTAAACCTTCATGTAAAATTCATAAGGCAAACTATATTTTGCGAGGTAATACAATCTAATGGAGCAAAAGGATTCAAAAGAAGTTGAAATTGCACCCTTCGAAGCAATGTTCTTGTGGAACAAAATTGTTCAAAGAAAGCAGTTAAAAATCTCAACTCGTCTAATGTAATCATGAAATGGTAAAACTCACCAGTTCGTCGTGACTAAGTGGTAGATCCTGGTATGTTATGTGTGTAGTTACACTGTGTATACAAATGTATAAGCGTTTCGTTAACTCTAAAGATTACGAAGTTTTCTATATTTTTCTTGTACTTTCCTTGTTTGACGTTTGAGTATTTTAAATGTAAAGATATCAATATAACTTTTAAGATTATTATTATTATTATTATTAATTATTTATTGCACAAAGACAGTGTACAAAAGGTGGACTTGCTAATGGCATTTTCTACCAGTCAAACTACAGGGGCTGAATGATGATGAACCTGCAGGAGGTACAGGAGAGGCAAAAATTTTATAACAAATGCTTATAGAATTTACGCTTTTAAAAGGTACGTTATTTTGTTAGTGTTTACGTCATAATGTTTCAATGCCATCCGTTCAGCCCATTTGTTAAATAAATAAACACTTTTGCGAAGTAATATTTATATTGTTTTTTATCTTTAGAATTTATAAGTGAATGCAACGAAAATTTAATACTGTACCTAAGATGGTTTTAGTATTATCAATAAAGAAAACATAGATTTAAACCATAATATTTTGTTTTTATTCACTCTACGGCGGCAAATCTGCTCGGCTCGGCAGATGTTGCGTATAATTAGTCCACAGCTCATCAACATTTTGTGTACCTACCAAACCCTTAAATAAAGATTTAAAAAAAACCTTTACATTTTAGTTGCAAAGTCTACCGTAAGTAGAGTGCATGGATCTAAAAGTCACAAACAAATACCCTCGTCAGCCTCTCACTAAAATACTATGTGGTCCCCATAGAAAAACTAATACTGGTGCTTACGCACCTATAAATAGAATGGGTCAAAGCTACAACGATATAATTTCTATAGATCCCAGCATATATATTTTTCTGACTCATTAAACATAATATGTGGTTGACCAAAAAGAGACCTGGAGGGATTGGAAACAGTTTTTTTTTTTATTTGAATTTTTTAATCTGTGGTATTTTAGCTTTGTTTTGATCTAAACAGAATATTTTTAGGTGCCGTAGTTTATTTTTTTATGATTTTTTTTGTGAGCCGAGCTTGATCGAAACCTGTTTACACGAAGCTTCAAACGCGATTTTCTCGAAATCAATTATTTTCGCTTGAGGTCAACCACTCACATATTCAAAGTTAATGTAAGAAAATTCAAGTAACTTTTAGTTGGTTTTCGTTTAAAAACTTAATTTTTGTTTTAAATTCTTTTTACTTAAGCTTCATTGTTTTTAATTTGTGTTTTTTAGTAAGCACTTACTCTTAATAGCTACTAGCATCGATCCATTTCCTCCCGTGGATGTCGTAGAAGGCGACTAAAGAAATACATTACCAGGAGACGGGCAGAAGCGTCTTCCTGAGATTCCAACCTTATACTGCAATCACCAACCCGCCTGCCAAGCATGGCGATTATGGCAAGACCCGTCATGGTTATGAAAACCATGAGGGAGGCCTGTGTCCTGCAGTGAACGTCAAGGGGCTGATGATGACTCTTAATAGTGTGCTGTAAAAGTCGAATGATGTATACATTCCTTTGGGTGCACAGCGGACTTGTTACGTAAAATTTTTAATTTGTACTTTATTTGTGTGGCCCTGCCTATGTATCTATTTATTTACAAATAAAAATAAAATGAACGTTGATGTAGGACGACCAGCCACAAAATGGACAGATGACCTCATCCAAGTGGCAGGAAGACGCTGGATGCAAGCCGCTTCCAACCGGTCTTTTTGGAAATCTATGGAGGAGGCCTATGTCCAGCAGTGGACTTCTTGTGGCTGAATGATGATGATAAAACGTTGATGTGTTGTCGACTGTACCGTGTGCGTTCTAGTCAGTAACTTATACCTTTTTTTAGCTTACATTTATTTTAGTACAAATGTAGTATTAGTAATTTATGTATGTAGTGCACTACAATGGTGAAAAACACATTTTCATCCTTGAATGGTATTAAAATAATAGGGGTTAAAGTATGAAATTGCCGTTTTATTACAATAGATTCTTTGAATTGACATAGAATCTTCATGGTTTGAGGTTTTCAAATGAAACTTTTTTCAAATGGTTTCTATGATGTTCTTTTTTTAAAAAATGTGAAACATTTGAATATCGACTTTCAATTGTTTTTGTTATTCAATTTAGACAAGAAAGATGGATACTGCGAAAATTCGAGTGATTTTTGAATACGAGTTCCGACGCGGAACTAACGCGGCAGAAACAGCCCGCAATATCAATGCTGCGTTTGGAGAGGGGTCTACTAATGAACGCACCGTGCGATTTTGGTTTAAACGCTTTCGTGATGGAAATTTCGACTTAAAGAACGAGCCACGAGGAAGACCGCCCACACAGGTGAATCATCATCATCATCAACCCATTATGTCCCCACCGAGGGGCACGGGTCTCTTCCCTGAGGAAGGTATAGGCCATACTTCACCACGGGGGCCAAGTCCGGATTAGTGAAGACTTGTAGACTAGTGGCTCGTCTACTGCCAGAAGTTGTCAAGCCGCCCTAAGGCCTCTGACTTGGCTTAACGACTACCATCTATCGACGGCAGCCGGCACCAACAGCTTAACGTGCCTTGCGAAGCACGGAACCGCTCGGAAAAATGCCACTAGCGTTAAGCATAGACCCATCCATGCACTGAACGCGCCCTGTGTTGCTTAACCTTCGTGATCGTTTAAGATCACTCAGGCAGCCGGGGCTACGAGCGACACAGGTGAATAACGATGAATTAAGAGAGATAGTGGAAGCCGACCCTAGTCAAACTACCCAGGAATTAGCGGCATGGTTTAACGTTACCTTACCCACAATATTGACTCACTTGCGTCAAATCAATAAAATAAAAAAATACGAAAAATGGGTGCCTCATAATCACTCGAATTTTCGCAGTATCCATCTTTCTTGTCTAAATTGAATAACAAAAACAATTGAAAGTCGATATTCAAATGTTTCACATTTTTAAAAAAAAGAACATCATAGAAACCATTTGAAAAAAGTTTTATTCGAAAACCTCAAACCATGAAGATTCTATGTCAATTCAAAGAACCTATTGCAATAAAACGGCAATTTCATACTTTAACCCCTAATACTTAAGCTGTAAAATGTTTCTCGAGTATTTCATTGTAACAATACAGTGTTATTTCTTAAGTGCCTGGATATTTGACTGCCTCGATGGTCTAGCGGTTAACACGCTTGAATACTGAACAGAGGTCGAGGCGGTCGTACTTGATTTGTGCAAATGGCCTCAGTCTGGCTGTAGTTCCATGTTTGTAATGTCCTTGCCTGGTTACCATATCACAGCGTATCCTAGTTTTGGCCCAGGACAAGTGAATGTGTTGTATGTCAGTTATGAGATAGTTATTATTCTTTCGAAAATAAAAAAATCCGAGGAAAAGCTTACAATACCAATGTCATAACTTATTTAATTCGCCATCAACATGTTTCAGAGAAAAGATTGTTTACAACAATGCCACTTATACAAGTCAATAACTGCCGATATACTGCTGCGCAGTTTGGCAAATCTGTCAACCTATTTGTTATTTTTTTTCTTTAATAAAATCTTTAAATACAATACAATAAAATAAAAATGGAAAATTAAAAACTTGGTTATTCTTTTCTGAACGACGGACTTTTAGATTTAAAAGATTATTTAAAAAAAATTGAGATTATCCTACTTAAACTAAATTAATATTTTAAGAATGATCTAATTTATTTGGTTTTGTGTGGGCCAAAATAGACCAAATTTGCTACAAAAAGAAACCTGCCCCACTGTTAAGTTACAGCATTAAGACTGCTGTTACGTCTAGAATGCTAGACAAATGTCATAATAAATGTCCGGAATTTCATTATCTAGTCTCAGACTACATTTATCTAAAGCATACTTTTTTATAATAATAAAATAATATGTTAAAATGTGTGAGCGAGACGGAACATCAGATGTAACAACAGTCTTAACTGTAAGTGTCTGTGGGTGGACCAGTTTCTGAATTGAGAAATTCACTAAGTAAATACTTAAGTAACGTTCTGTCACGCTCTTTTCTAAGAAATTCAAAGAGACAGCTGGCCCTGTGCAGGTTATTGGCGCAGCTCACTGCGTCAAGTCGCTGTTCTCGCAGCCCGTGGCGATCACTCTGCAGAGCGGCAAGTTCGTGATCAGGGAATACGGCAGATACATATTGGTAAGAGTCCTGTAACCACTTGCACCTAAGACCGTTTCCACATTATCCGATCCGATATCGGTGTCGGACGCCGATCCCATATTGGGGTAACTAAAATGTGTGAAATATAACATAAAATATACTCACTCCTGTATCCCAGAGGGGCAGGCATAGACCAGGGACTGCCACTTGCTGCGATCCTGACAGTGAAATATGTACCTGTCTTTCGTATTGTACGGCCCGGTATCAGATATCGGAGCCGATATATTTCATACATTTTACTTACCCCGATATCGGATAGGATAATGTGGAAACGCTCTTGTCTATGACTAGATTGCACCTGTTCATAAATAGTTCGTTTCATTTCAAAGCACATAATATTGTGCCGTCGATACACATACAAATATTTGACAGACTTTAAAGAAGAGAATTCTCAGTTCGTCCATAAATTTGTTTTTTTTATATGTTTGTTCAGCGGTGGCAAGATTTGGCCATAGACAATGAGTAAGGGAAGTCTAAAGCCAGTCTTTGTCTAGCAGTGGGACACAATCATGGCTACAGAAAAAAAAACAAATAAAATTACCAGGTTGTCTGATTTCATTGATCATTATATTATTAGAAAGGTGTTATCTCTATTAAACTATCATCATGTCTGCCCGCGTACCAAGTGTGGCGATTATGGCAAACCCCCTCATGGTTATGAAAACCACGAGGATACTTATATACAAAGAAAAAAAATTATGTCATGTGCTCTGTGTACAATAATAGTACATTGTTCACCGAGAGGAGAAAGTGACCGATTACCGTCGAGGGTGTCGTTTGAAGCCCGAGCCGTAGGCGAGGGCTTTAAAACACCCGAGGGAATCGCAGTTTCTCTCGAGTGATACATAGTGCTTTATACTACACCTGCTAAAAAATCTTCATCATCACTATCACTGCTTATCATTTTGATAGTTTTATTTTACTTTCTACGAAAACTGAATCCTCAAACAACACACGAATTGGAAATGGCGCCAATGGCGTCTGCAATTTTCACATGTTCTTTTTTCAAATTGTTTATCCTGCCGCCGCAGGGTCGCACTGCCAGCCCGACACCATCCAACACACAGCTAGTGGCCAGTGTCATTTTGCGAACTTGGAGATAAAATCTCACTGTAAAAACTTTTTGGCTTTTGATATTTAGGTTACCAGCGCATAGTCTTACCCAAAATTAAAAAAGAAAAACCACGTAAGAAATGGATTTTCAAACACTTTTCTCTCCCGCTCAGATGCGTTTTCTCCCCGCATATTTGTTCGATATGCAATGACGTACTTTCTACCGTAAATTTGATAAAGTATCAAGGTACTTTCCAAGCAGGTGTAGTATAAAGAATATTCTTATCTTATCTAATCTTAACTTCTAGTCATATGGTAACCTAGTGTCACGTTTCCGAGATATTTGGGGGTAAAGATCGTCATATGAGAACAATGACAATTATTAAGAATGCAGTAATACGCAGAATAGTCCAGTTGATTCAAGTAATTTATTAGACGGCAGCGCAACCTAGTACTTGCCACAAAAAAAAACACTGCCTAGGCCTACTAAATCACATCACATCGCAATGAACGTTATTTTGTCAAAGTACCTAGCTAATTCGAACCGCAATAGTTTGCTTATTTTCCATCCCGTCGCCGCCGCGGCCGTTTTAGAACTAAAAGAATGTGAAGTAGGAAGTTATTTGTTGAAAATATTTGATGGTGTTAGGTACCAAGATAATATTTGGAACTAAAAATCGCTGATACGTATAAACATGAGAACAAATTAAACTAACCTAAAAGAGTTTGGAAGGCAGAGATAAAATCATTGGCTACAACCTGCAACTGTGTTGTGTTGTGGGAATGCGAACACTTGGATGCTGTGCCCCTGTCATGTGCATTATTTGGTGTATGGCTTGGGCCCGGCACCAAGATACTCCTATCCAACTTCCCGCTGCCTTTTTGGATAAGATCTTCTTCTTATCCAAAAAGGCAGCGGGAGAAGAAGAAGAAAAAACATTTATTATAAAAACAGTGCACACGCCACAATAACAAAACAAAAAACAACCCAGAAAATATTTCAACAGAAAAGTTATAAAAAAGAAAGGAAAACGAAAGGTCACAACGTTTCACTGCTGCTATAAATGGCAACTGACTCGGCACACAGACTGAGGGTCAAGCCTTTAGCGCTGATTTTCAGTCAGTGCCAGGAGTTACCCCGCGAGCGTCACATACCGCGGTGTGGTACAACCGTGAGCAATACTATATATAGTAGAATACTATGTACCTAATACAGAATAAAAATTATATAAAAAAGGATACGTATATTATGTATACAGTATGAAACATATACTTAAATTGTTTTTATTTAGTCACTGAATAAACTATTTAACATAATTAGGCTTGACGAAGATGGTGACGATTAATTATTATCTACATTATTATTTATACATTATAAACGGATAACAATTGAGTGTTAAGCGATTTGATTTCCTTATTATTGACCACTAATTACCTAATCTTAAGACATCTATTTTGTTTATTGTGATCGAATTGGCAAACAGCCAGACAGGCCGATGACCAGATTGACCAGCATGATGATATACTTGATATTGTTATATATCACTATATAATGAGACGCCTCATAATGTGTGTTTTTATCAATAATAATAAACGATTGTTATTTCGTATCCTAACATGATTTGTTATATTTTGAACTTGATAATGAATGGAAGATAAGCTAACCACCATAGTTCGAGTATTTTTTAGTTTTTACTTACCTACCTACGAGTACCTACTTTAACAAAGTAGCGATTAAATTGTTATAAATGTTCTGTAGTTTCATTGCGGTGTTGGGATTTAGTTGGCAAATAATTAATTAAAGTGTTTTTTTTTCGCTTTTAACAGCTGTCAATTGACCAAAGTGCATACAAAAAAACCACTGAAAGCCGTTAACAGTAGATTAACAGCTTGTTAGTGTACTAGAAACCGGGGGTTAGTCTTAATGAAACTGTGTCCAGCCGTTTGAAGATAAACAGCACGTATCTAGTTCATAGTAATTTTTACGTATATCTAGTGACAAAAAAAAACGCGTATTCATGGAACTCGTTTCAAGACAACTTCGATTCAAAAGGTTTATCTTTAGCGTTTCATAAAGAAGTGTTAATAAACAAGTGTTTTGTACTTAGTTCATCAACAATGACTGCATTTGTTCTCATGTTTATACGTATCAGCGATTTTTAGTTCCAAATATTATCTTGGTACCTAACACCATCAAACATCTTCAACAAAATAACTTCCTACTTCACATTCTCTTACGGCTGCGGCGGCGACGGGATGGAAAACAAGCAAACTACCTTTGACAAACTAACATTGCGATGTGACGTGATTCAGTAGGCAGTGTTTTTTTGTGGTAGGTAGGTACTAGGTTGTGCTGCCGTCTAATAAATAGTTAAATCAACCTGGAGACTATTATTTGAATGCAATGACATGCGTATACACACGTAATTACTGCATTTTAATGATTGTCATTGAAACGTGACACTTTAGGTTATCATATGCCTGAAGTTTTTTGTTTGTATAAGTGTCCTCTATCGATATTTACCACTTTCAACGTGCGTGGAAACTTCAAAATGGCGGCGGTTGGATATGCCACAGAGGTCCAATCTCCGGTCTTATAATGGTTTTATTGAGGTTGCCACTCCAGGACTCATGTGCTTTGTTTGTGTTTGATGATGTTTGTGCTTTGGCACCCGCTTAGTTGGATTTACATAATACATAGAGTAATAATAGTAAGATATGGCGGATATGATCCAAAGTAGGTATTCATACATAGCTTCGATCCCCAGCTGTGTTTTGCTTCGATAAATTTGGAACCCAACCGAAACTGTACAAACCTGCCCGCTTACACCCAGTAAAAAGTTCCGATTGGCCAACGAAGCCGCCATCTTGTCCGAACCGCCTCCTGATTGGCTGGCCGTCCCCGCAGGCGATCGGCAGCGACCGCAACATCCCCGACTGGGTGCTCCGCAGCCGCGCGGCGTTGCTAGCCGGCATGATGCGGGTGTACCACGGCGACCTCACGGCCGTAGCGTCGCAGCTTGGGGGGCGGCGGCTAGCCGACAAACTCTATCACATGCTGGAGACATACCTGCCCATGCTGCAGTACGGGACGCACATATTCCAGCGCGTGCCCATGCTCACGCTGCCTAAGGTACGACGAGAGGTGTTTTGTTAGTCTTTTGAAGCGAAATAGGTGTTTTGGGGTAGGGGAATGTGGCAAGCCTTGGTCGCTATACTCTCAGGGATGCAGGTGAAAGTGTTTTGTGAACGTAAAAATAATCATTAATGTAATTAATTTTTTTTTTTTATTTTATTTCAAGAGCTTCATACTACTTACAGTAATGTCATGGTAAATATACTTTTTAAAACCGAGATTTTAAATGGAACTTCTACACTCATTTTCTACTGTGATGTATTCAAATCTTTAAATTTAGGTTAATTAGGGCAAGTGCTGTAGGAAATAAATTTTAATGAATTTTCATGTGAGTCAACTAGCGTGTTACAGCAGTAATATATTATTACGGTAGGTAATGAGTGATATCCAGTTAAAGTATCCTATTAGTGACGATTTATCTAATCATAATGGCATATTTGCTGAACCCTTGACTGATAAAAGTCTATTGACTGTCAGCAACATCATTCGCCGACCTTTGAAGGAGAAGTGGATCTTAATTCTATGTTGATTCATTCTATTTTTGTTTGCACTTTCAGAGTGCCACATCCGTGTACATGGAGGCGATGCAAATACTGGAGCATTGCCGTAAGCTCAAAGGAGTCTTGGGTGGAGTCATACTCTACAATAACAAGTAAGTGCGGTATAGTTTTTGATTATCTACGAGTATACAACATTAGACAAAGATCGAATTTGAGAACAGCGCCATCTATAGAAACCAATAAGTAGCGTTTAAGGTGGGACGATTCCCGTACAAATGATTATTTCCAAAGGAAAAAGATCAAGTGATTAAGACACTTAGAATCGCTAGCAACAAAGTTATGCTACAATGAAATAATACCTTAATTTGTAGTACTGGCTTAAAATTTTAAAATATTATTGTTAGCATTAAAGTAATTCTCCGGACGAGGATGTAATAGTATTGCATGGAGACTTACCAAAAAACAAGAAGTCTCTAGCTTAACTCATTTACAGGCATTTATTTTACTGAGACTCTGTCTCACAGAAATACTAAAATTCATGCGAAATAGTTAATAAAGAAATATACATTCTGACTTCATGCGAAATAGTTAATAAAGAAATATACATTCTGATCATGAAGAAAACCATCGCAAAACCGTTGAAAACGTAGTGATTATATCACAGAACACATATGATTATATTCTCTGTGGTTATAATGATAGGTGACAGGACGTAGCACAGATTAGGAACGATGACATTCAGTGCTGCAAAATGTAATTTATATCGATCATCAATTCGATTCTATCAGTCACCATTTCATAAAATATAACTGAAATGTAATATAATTGATTTACGTGATGCGAGTAGAAAGCCCGGTGATTACCTATGCCTTATATCACCTTTACATAATAACATATAATATGCAGTCTTTGTAGATAAACCATAACATTTTAGTTGCAAAGTCATCCATAACATAATCAGTCAGGCATGTAAATCTTTACATGCGTAGGTACTGATTACGTTATGTTCCCACTTTAGGGCACGAATCGTCTCGCACGCAAGCTCGATGACTTTCAGCCCCCCGAACAAGCCGGTTTCCGATAAGGCTTTACATACGTTGGACCACACACATACGCTGCGGCAGAATGTACAAAAGACCGAGGAGTGTAATCTGCCACTATGCTTAGCTTTTTTGGAGTGAGGTGAGGTATGGGGGCATGGGGTGTACCTCATACACATGTTTCCTCTCGATGTTTTCCGTAAACGTTAGACAGTCGTAATGCTATAAAAAATCACATACAATGTCCGATTCGAACCCAACACCTTGGAATGTGATGCAAGCGTTCTGTTAATACATAACCTCCGCTTTCCTAGTTAATTTAAAGGTTTATTTAAAGATCAGCATCCGAGCGATTCGGTCAAATTAAGGTCCACAAGATCCACAGATCCGTGTGGCACTGGATTAAGAATAGCGTCACTCCATTTCCTTCCGTGGATGTCGTAGAAGGCGACTAAGGAAATAAATTACCAGGAGACGGGCAGCAGCGTTTTCTTGAGATTTCAACCGCATACTGCGATCGCCAACCCGCCTGCCAAGCGTGGCGATTATGGCAACCATACATACATAACCTCCGCTTTCCTAGTTAATTTAAAGGTTTATTTAAAGATCAGCATCCGAGCGATTCGGTCAAATTAAGGTCCACAAGATCCACAGATCCGTGTGGCACTGGATTAAGAATAGCGTCACTCCATTTCCTTCCGTGGATGTCGTAGAAGGCGACTAAGGAAATAAATTACCAGGAGACGGGCAGCAGCGTTTTCTTGAGATTTCAACCGCATTCTGCGATCGCCAACCCGCCTGCCAAGCGTGGCGATTATGGCAAAACCCCTCATGGTTATGAAAACCACGAAGGAGGCCTTTGTCCTGCAGTGGGCGTTAAATGGCTGATGATGATGATGATGAAGGTCCACACTGTTGAATCTGTTATCTAGTGTTAGTACCTAATATATAAAGTAAACCGCAAATAATCTAAATGAACAGGTGGATAAAGAAATATGCAAATGAAGTAGGTATTATCAAACGAAATAACAAAAGTTATGTTATTCTATTTTTTTTCAGCTATACCTATATATACCTATTTTTTCCCTGTATCGATTCATTCAATTTGAAAAGTAGCGGTCGGTTGGATGGCAACACTACATTATTGAATGCACAGATTGAGATTTGAAGAGGTCTGAATGGATCAATAGATTTGTATCAAGGTGACAGCGGTCGTTAAACCGGAAGCATTAATTATTGTATGACTTTATTAATTTAGAATTACGGAGAAGTCATGGTTTTATAAGAAAACCCCTATTTTTTATAATTGAAAACATGAATTATGGACACTGAAAACTAGTGACACTATTTAGATTTTAGCGATACTGCCAATGGTCAAAATCCTTTGTTAAAAAAATTACATAATTATGCACTGGAATTATGTCTGTCTGCATTAATTAAGATTTTTATTTGCGCCAATACATATTTCCTTGAATAAAACTGTAGTTTAATAGGTTAAATAAGATCGATTATGTAAACCAGCGTTTTTTTTTAAGAAACTGTATATTGGCGCAAATAAAAATCTTAATTAATGCAGGCAGACATAATTCCCGTGTATCATAATTATGTATTTTTTTAACATATTTGGAAATAATCATTTGTATGGGAATCGTCCCACCTTAACATTGACATTTAACGACATGACATCGGCGCTGTGAAGGTTACATAGATGGCTGCTAGATGGCGAGCGCTGTATGTAGACAACGTTTGTTGTATGGGACCCTCCTTAAATATTTATTTTATTCTCTTTTTAGTATTTGTTTTTATAGCAGCAACAGAAATATACATCATCTATGAAAATTTCAACTGTAGCTATCACGGTTTATGAGATACAGCCTGGTGACAGAATGACAGACAGATAGACAGACGGACAGTGGAGTCTTAGTAATAGGGTCCCGTTTGGCACCCTTCGGGTGCGGAACCCTAAAAGCTGTGTAACGACAGACAGATGTGAAATCTTTTTTGTACAAGATTAGATTAGAACTTGATTCTTTTCAAATAAATTAACTTTTCAACTGAAGTCAGTATAACACTGTTATTTATAGGAATGGACTGGACAACTGTTTGCCTCCCGCTCATACAATATTGCCGTCTATATTGTGTGAGCGAGAGGCAAATAATGACTCAGTCCTTTTCTTAAATTAATCGTGCTAGGCCCTTTTTTTCACTTCCGCTCCAGAATAATCTGGAAGCTTTCGCCTCAGTCTGGGTGTACTTTCATGTTTGTAACGTCCTTGCCTGGATAACCATAGCACAGGGTAACCTAGTTTTGGACCAGGTCGAGTGGTTGTATTGTGTGGAAGTTATTGTTATTATTATCAAGCCTGTCCAACCCTAATTACTCAGTCCAATCTTATTGTGCTCGTCACGCTAAGAATGATTAGACATAGACTTTAGTTCCACCTCCGTTCCAGAATAATCGCCACGCAGCTGCCGTCCAGCCTGACTTCCTACCTAACCGTAGTGGATCCCTACCGCATCAAGTCTCCGGCGGAGGCTCTACCCACGGCCTGGCCGCTCCCACTGGGGGCTCAACTACTGGCCGTGTACGTGGGGGCGAAGGCCTACCGGGCCTTAAAGCGGCAGGCGGATGTCCTGCAACAGTTTAGTGAGAACGGGGATGAACTTATTGCCGGGTTCAAAAAGGTATGTCAAAAGTTCATGTTTTAATATGATAGAAGCTTCACTAGTCCACTGCCACTGTTGTCAATGTAGATCGATAGATACTCTTAAATACAGAACACTTTTTAGGGTTCCGTAGTCCGACAAGGAACCCTTATAGTTTCGCCATGTCCGTCTGTCTATCTGTCTGTCTGTCTGCCTGCCTGCCTGTCTGCCTGCCTGTCCGCGGCCTAGCGCGAAGACCGGTGGCACTAGAAAGCTGTAATTTGGTGTGTGTATACATATTTATCACGCCGACAAAGTTCAACAATAAAATGTTGGAAATTATTTTTTACTATACCTCCCCTGACATGAAAAGTGGGGATGATTTTTTTTTCTCGTCTACCCTATCATGTGGGATCCTATCGTTGGATTCGTCGTTGAAAAATGTTGTGGGTGTAGGAAGATCATTTTTCGATTTAGGGTTCCGTTTGCAAAATATTAAGCTTTAACAAAAAAGTAAAATATCACGGCTAAGTAGGCTTTACTAGTTAACGAGTAATAGGCAACCAACTTATAATTAAAGTAAAATTTCGTACGAAATCCATTGAAAATTACTTCGATGAAGTTGTTAGTTCTGCAATGCAGAAAAAAAACCCTCTTTCTACGGAACCCTACATTGCGCGTGGCCCGGCACGAACTTGGTCGGTTTTATAAATTGCTTGATTAATACGCTAGTTACATAAAAGCAAGAAATATCAACCCCTAATAACAATTTCTTTCTTTCGACTTTGATAGAATTTCAGATTTTTTTTTTTTCGTTTATATCCGAATCAAAGCTGTATGAAGCAAAATTTTGATTTAAATATCAAATGAAACGTCATCGGCACTTTTAGGATTACCGAACAGTATAAGTTTATCTTCCACGACAGCGACAGTTTACTTAGCGAATAGATGCAGACGAGTTATATTGAAACCGTCTTATTTGAACTGCTCTCCGATCGGCTCTCCGCTACCTACAAAAGAGGCCTTGTTTGTAAACCCTATTAAATTACAACCAGCTTTTTCCGCCCCCAGAGCCAAGAAGCCGAGCGAGAAAAGCGCGAGTTCCCGACCGGAATGAAAAGAGACAAATCGCTACTATTCACTGCTGTGCCAGAAGAGGACCACAGCCTGATCTCGCCTCCTATCCACGCCGAGGACCCGAACACATCCGACGGCCAGCGGAAACACCCGAACATCCCCGACGTCGTGCCTTTCACCAACCGACCGCGACAGAGACCGACGAAACTGGCCCTCAGCTTCAAAACCCAACAGTCCGTCGACGAAGACCCGAAGGAAAACGAAAAGATCTTCACCGGACAGACGAGCGTGTGCTCCACACCCATGGTGGAATTCAAACGCCTCCATGAAAACGTCCTCTCCATATGCCAAAACCCCGAAGTGCTGAAAAGTGAACCGGAACCCGATGTGCTCAAAAACATCGAAAACAGTGCCAAAATAGAAACAGTGGAACGAGAGAAGCGAGATCACAAAAACGTCATGGAATTCAACTGCATAGGCGAACATTACATCAACAAACCGGCGCCGATAAGAAAGCCGGCCAGCGTGACTGACATCCACGAGACTATAAAAAGGCTGTCATATAGAGCCACAGCGAACTTCAAGTTAAAACGGTCGCGGATCCAAGAAGCTGAGACCCCGTCTCCCGAGAGACTACAGAAGTCTATTGGCACTATGACCATAAACGATCCTTCGTTCCCCGTGTTCAGGAACGACGGAAAGGAAATATCGGAATCGCTCTTCAATCAGTACTTAGAACAACACTACGCCAGTATGAAGCAAGATTTATCCAAAGAAGACAACCTATTCACGTTAAACATGAAACAGACCGAGCTACAAGAACCATTCGAAGGCTTCGACTCGGAACTGGCCAAATCACCTCAGCGCACACCGAAAAAAATTCTTAAAGAATCTACCAAAACGTTGTCCATCGATCAGTCCAGGCGAAAATCTCTCTCGTTGCCTCTCAAATCGCTGTCGGAGAGTGCGGATTCGCAGATCGGGTCCGACTCCGAGGCCGCTAGTTTCAAGAAGAAGCTAAGCGGTGTACAGTTGACCCCGTTGATGGAGAAACTGAGTCACCTGGCGTTCTCGGACAAGTCGAGTGGGTACAGCAGCCGAGTCATGACGCCGCTGGAGCTGAGAGAGTTTCCGACACCGGCTGCTGAGCGGCAGGTCTCGTTTTCCGACCGGTAAGTTATTGGAAATAATCATGGATCCTTGGAGGTTGGCTGTCAGCTCTTTACAGCGCTTTCTGTTCAGTGCAACTCGTCCCTTCCGTTCATCGTCCAACTGCAGACAAAATCCTTTTGCTGATTATAACACCTGTTTATCGGAAATTGCTGTAGGTTTTATAAAGTTACGCCGCGTCCAGAACTCGTTAGGTACCTATTACGGTTCAAGATAAAAAGCCCTTTGTAGTCAGAACCTACAAAGGGATTTTTGTCTTTTTTACAGACATATGTTGTAGGCTTATTAATAGGGTCCCCTTTGCAACTTTTGGTTAAGGTCGTTATCCCGGATGAGCGATTATATGAAAAGGACGTGATGAACGCCGCGTAGCATGGATCTTCGCCCGTTTGCGGTGGAGAAACGCTGGCGGTATGTCGCTATGAATGTTGAAATTAAATAGCAATATACACCTTACATTGTGGGTGGTTTGAGAGCCAAAGCAAAATGAACGTGGCTTAACAATAGCTGTCGAATTCGCTAGTTTTTTGTACGAAAGGCGCTTATTTGCATTTTTCAAAAATATCTCAACACACACTCGAATCTGTGAGAACCATTAGTAACCAGTCATTGTTCTGACAGGCGGAGAGTTAATTGTTCACGAATTTTTCGAAACAAGATTTCTCAACTCTATTACTTTTGTATCTGTGTAATTTCCATTTTTATGTACAATAAAGTGTTCTCTATTTATCTACTTTTATTAGATTGCATTTTGTAATTACTTATTACATAACCGCGGCTCTCAAAACACCCAGATTTTAGAGTATAGATAG
This sequence comes from Yponomeuta malinellus, assembly GCA_947308005.1. Lineage (NCBI taxonomy): Eukaryota > Metazoa > Arthropoda > Insecta > Lepidoptera > Yponomeutidae > Yponomeuta > Yponomeuta malinellus. The sequence continues at coordinate 17,926,996 of OX371006.1, read as the reverse complement.
GTGCTTGAGAAGTAGAACACCCTACACGTCTATTCGATTTTCAAGCTTTCTGTTTACTTTGTTTCTGTGACATATCTTGTTGGTATAATAATAGTCTTTTTTCTTCTTCTTCTTCAATTCCAGGCCAAAACCTCAGCGCCAGGAGTCCGAAGAGTCCGAAGAGTCGGACGACGATCTCGAGTGCTCGCAGTACAGCGAGCGCGCCGTTCGCAGCGCACTCTTCGTGAGCGGACTGCAGAACATGGCGCTTCTGGCGTTACTTAACCTGTCGCACGCCGATGACGCTCAACTCATCAATAGTTTGGTAAGGAAGGTTCTACTTGTATCTCTTGAATATTGAATTCTTAACATAACATCACTAGGGATAATTGTTTTATATTATGGTAACACCGTTTTTTGATTTGTCATAGACGAGAATATTTCTCGTTCACTTCCGCTGTATTTCTTCCATCAAAACCTTATTTTCATGTCACGCTGTGTTGTGTTAAATCTTATGTTTTCTTATAAATCTGACACAGTATTTATTGTACCAGTGATTTCTGAGGAATTATAAGGCATCTATTGGATAAAGCCACTCTTTTATATTTCTGCTCGCTGGTCAATTTCCTGCAAGATTGCTGCTCCTTTCCACATCTCTGCCTCGACGCTTAACAGTATCCTTGTATCATAGCCCAGATAAAAACAAAATACCTAAAAAAAACTGTCGGTGCTAAAAATTGTAATCGATTCACATCACTAGTTCGGTGATTCATTACAACCAGACTACTGAGCATTAAAGTTCGGTACTTTCAGTTGTTTAGTCCAGCGACCGAACCAGCGGGCTCGGTAGTCCAGTTGTGTAGTATCAACAAAATGCAGCGTCGGAAAAGCCTCACCTGCGAGGTCGGTACCTAGTCTGGTCAGACTTTTCCATCCCAGTAGTTTGGCGATGCAATGTAACCGGGCTACTGTGCCTGAAAGTTCGGTACTTTCGGTGGTTTAGTCCAGTAACTGAATTAGCGGGCTACTGAGCCCGGTCTTAGCTCAGACTTAGTAGGTACAGTCAACAACACTGAGACTATATAAACTTTTATGCCACAATTGATCACATTTTTTCGACCCTAAAGTATCTATTAGCATTTTATTAGACAAATTGTATTAGGTTATGTTTTAGTGGAATTTCGGGACTTTTAATGTCCTAATTTATTAGATGACATTCAGTCGCTCTGCCAAATTCCTTTCCACGGAATTAGCAGTGTTTTGATAAACTCGAAGAGATCACACTTAGCAAGTTTTCCCTATAGACTATCCTTTTTAGGTTTCCGTATAAGAAGGGTGCCAAACGGGACCCTATTACGAAGACTTCACTGCCCGTCTGTCTGTATCTCATGAACCGTGATAGCTAGGCAGTTGAAATTTTCACAGATGATGTATTTCTGTTGCGGCTATGACAACTAAAAACAGAATAAAATAAATATTTAAGGGGGGATCCCATACAACAAACGATATTAATCGATATTAATAGCGGCCACAGGTAGACGCTTGAAATATTCACAGAATATTTATTTCTATGTTTAGCTTCAAAAATAAATAATTAAATTAAAATAAAATAAATATTTAAGGGGGACTCCCATACAAAAACGTGATTATTTGCGGTTTTTTCTTTTGTATAGATAATGGTACGGAAACCTTCGTGCGCGAGTCCGACTCGCACTTGGCCGGTTTTTTTTTAATATGTTGATGACTGATACACTGCGATTAACAGCCAGTCTTCCTCTTTCCCCGATTTGAACTCACGCACCACTCACCGACTTCCTTCCCGCTGTCCTCCAGTGGGACACCTCACTGAACGCGCTCGGCCCCATCGAGCAGAAATGCATGGAACCACTGCAAGCCGGGCACGAGGCGACGGACTACAGCTATCTCACTCTGGACCCCGACTGGGGCACGGTGCGGAAGGGAGGCCCGTGGCCCTCGCTGGACATCGCCACTATGGGGCTCATACACAGCGAGTTCGCCGCGGACTCGCAGCTTTCAGAGCTTACACTGAGGTGAGGATATATTTGTATTTCATTTCGGAGCACCACTTTTGGTTTGGGACTGTGAGGTCGATATGAATGCTTAGGTGGCTCCATGTGCTACACGAATTTGATGTTAAGAGCGTTTGTGCCCTCTGAAGTTCCATCGGGTGGGATGGAACAGACAGATTCTTCCTTCCTACTTACAAGCATAAAAAGCACATCAAATGCAAGAATTTTGCATGGGCCTTCCCAATTACGTAAGTAATTTGATGTCATTCTGAAGGCACACTGAATATCCTTAAGTTTGATGTGCTTTTTATGGTCCCATGGTCATAACTCTGGGCGCTCTACTACATGGTGACTTTGAATTCAGTTGACAAACTTTAAGGGGACATTCTAACCATGATTTAGAAACATATCGCGATAATTTTGAAACAAAATGGGGCGTGGATTTTTTTTATTTACCCAAAATTATTTCACTTAAGCATAGACAAACAATATCAGGACGAAATGTTATAAAAATCGAAAAAACAAACAATGGGTCGAGCGTCTTATGGTCGGCGCCGGCCAACTCAATTGTTCTTTTAATTGTTTACGCATATCGGAGTACAGACTCTTATAAATTTAACATTTTTCAACGTCATGGTACTTCCAACCACTTTGAATTTGGATTTACAGTTTCGAGCAAAAAGTCGGAAATAACGAATATTTACAAATATGTTATACCATTACCGATAAATCATTAATAACACTATTTTTCAGAATGAAAAGAACTTTCTTTCAGAATATATCTAACAATTTCAAAATCACCCTGTAGGTAGATACAGATATTATAAGCAATTAAAATCACCACCTTTAGGCTGCTGTTACGCTGGCAAGCTGTCTCGCTCGCACAATGTAACAAAAAGTTTGTATACTTTTGATAAATGTGATCTGAGTGTTTGATAATAATAAAATTACGGACGTTCAAGACATATTTTTCTCACCTGTACCTAGTTTCGTGATGGAACATTTTCTTTATTAAACAGGAAAGCAAAAATATTTATTACCATTACAAAATTTTTTAGAACAATGTAACATTTTTAGTGAGCGAGATAGCATGAGAGACGTAAGCCTAGCCTTCACAGGTAGATTAACAAATCGTTAGTGTAAGAGAAACCGGTAGTCAGCCGGCAATAAACGAACGGAGTCGCTTATATACGCGTCAATTACCGCAGGCACCGACTAAAAACCAGCGCTGGGAGCTCACACCCTCAGCACAATGCTGAGTTAGATGCCCTTTGTGGCAACTTTGACACACCACAGGATGCACTCTGACGCTCTGACTTTGTCTTGTATTATGTTGTATTTATGTGACTTGTTTATCCTTTGTACTTGTACTTATGTTACTTGTTGTGTGGCGCCGAATTAAGAATAGCGTTACTCCATTCCCTTCCGTGTATGTCGTAGAAGGCGACTAAGGAAATACATTACCAGGAGACGGGCGAGATTCCAACCGCATACTGCGATCGGCAACCCTCCTGCCCAGCCTGGCGATTATGGCAAAACCCCTCATGGTTCTGAAAATCATGAGGGAGGCCTATGTCCTGCAGTGGGCGGCAAATGGCTGATGATGTTACATATGCCTTTTTTTCTTGTGATGTGTTAATTTGTCCCAATAAATGTCTTTCTTTCTTTCTAGGAGCGACGAGAGCGTCGTCCTCGGCACGTCATGCGGCGGCAGCGAGGTGTACTACGCGGAGGCGGCGCCGCGGCAGGCCGGCCCGCCCGCGCCCTCCGACCCGCTCGCGTCCGCCGCGCTGCGAGCCAAGCGGCGGCTGCACGCCGACCACGCGCTCGTCATACTCTAGACCGGTACATGGACGGAGCAGAGCGTTGTAGACCTCACCGACTAAAGCCCCCGTCACACACAGCGACTAGTCGCTGCGAGTGCACTCGCTTCGACAATTCGCTGCCTGCCTGTCGCACCCAACGAGTGCTACGCGAGAATTTCGACTGCAAGTGCGCATTCGCAGCAAGTAAAATTGAACATGCTCAATTCTAGTCGCGGCGAGTAGGCACTCGCAGCGATTAGTCGCTGTGTGACCGAAGCATTACAGTCGATAAAACTGGCCCTTCAGAGCTCGAAGAGTTCAACCAGTGCTTCTTGGGGTTTCGTAAAGCTCGGTTATACTCTAGAGTGGTACATGGACGGAGTAGAGCGTTGTAGACCTTACTAACAGTCAATATAACTAGCAATTCCAACCTCAAAGCAGCTATTTCTCAGCTTAATGACGAATCTTTAACCTGTGCTTCATGGGCCGTTTCACAAAGCTCGGTTATACTCTAGAGCGGTATATGAACGAAGTAAAGCGTTGAGCGTTGTAGACCTCACTGACGGTCATTAAAACCAGGGCGCATTCATATGGACGTATTCAGCTATTCCTCAGCCTAATTACAAGTATTCAACCAGTGCGCCATGGGCCGCGTTTCATAACCTTACAATGCATATTTTATGACCATTTCAATTACATTGCGTAGCCGATTAGCACGATTTTATAAGTCTTCCTACTTATCTGTGCGTTAATGGGCTATGCAATCAAGAAATCAGAAATCAATAATTTATTTCAACGTAAAGAATTTACATTCTGTTTGCTGAATGTCAATGTACTGTGTTAGCCGCTGCCTTCGGGCCGTATTTGTAGTAGAGAAAAAGCAGCGGAAAAAAAACTCCACTCTGACCATCTTTTCTCAATCATCCCAATCTTAATACATCAGATATGATATGATTCCGTGATGTACAATGTACATAGAATGTCAAGTAAACCATATATTTTTAAGAAATGGGGCCCTGTCAGTTCTTACGGTCACTAAAACTGCATGGGTGTAGCATTTGGAGCTCAGAGCGGCCATTCCTCACAACCTAATGATGTCTTCAACCAGTTCGGTCTGCCAGTTATGCCTTACGTTGCCTTTACGTAGAAACCGACAGTAGCACCAGTTCACCTATACAAAGTAGCTCAGTGTGCTATTGAGAGTCTCTTTGATGGATCACATCCCAGTGACCTAGAAGTACTAAAATAAAAGAAAAATGACAAGAGATCTGAGTTAAAGACGGCTCCAGATAGTATTGTCGTAGGCTGGCCAACACTTTTTAGCGAGAAAATAATATTTTATAATAATTGTTTTTGATATTAGAAAACTAAAGGCTACCACTATCCCCAAGATAGTGTTGTAATTTTATTCGGTCCCTTCCAAGACCGTGAAGTTTCACATTAGGTGGTTGGAATTAAATCAGCGCAGTAGGCGAAGTTTTAGTATAAATATCACAGCTTGCCATAAAGAGCAACGGCTCTCTAAATTCTTATCAGTTAAATTTTAAATTAAATGTTATATTTACCAGTGCAATAGTGTAGACGTTGGCAGGTTTAAGCATAGGGTTAAAAAAAAACAGATAGCCTGTGTATGGGTTGATGTGTCGATGTGTATAATAGAATAGAAGTGTCACGTGTACTGTTAAAGTGCGTATATGAGGAATCCTTAGCGAAGGATAGTTCTGTGCCCGAGGGGATGGCCCAGATGAATCTAGCTACACGACACAAGCACCGCGATTTGTATGAGAATACAGCGCGCCGAGTTTTTACAACCTGCTATGACGGAAAGTGGGAAATTTCACGTTTTCTTTGGATGTGAAGTCCCCTTGTTGTATTTTGACAGTTTATGTCTATGCAATGAGGCCTTGTCAATTTCTGAGCACTTGTGAAGTAGGTGAACTTGCGTGGTCTATCTAGATTCGTGTCTGTGGGATGACCCGAAATTCTAAATAGATACGTACGTAGGAAGCGCCAATAATTAGATACCAATGATTTAGATCTGGGAGGTAGACGTAAAAAATCCTTCAGCTATGGGATACGTGTTAAAAAGTCCAATAATCGAAGTTGACAGGTGATCAACTTTTTTTAGTTTCTCCTAACGCAACTTGCACCCACCCGACCGGGAGATGAGTCTACTGTCCCTATACCTAGCGATTGACCATGTCCTATAGGATAACAGAGGTTCTGGAGGCTTTAGAGCTGTATTTGTTCTACCAAAGTGTACGCAGTTTGAAATTTTGTTCAGTCCTCTGTTCCAGAAGAATGATCGGGTTTCAAACAGAACCTTCAGCCAGCGACGCCCTTTTTAATTACAGTTTAGATACAAAACTGGCATGTTAGGTTTTAGATCTATGCGAGTCCTACACAATTCATGATGAATTGTGATAAGTTGTGTGTATGAATTGTGAAGAGGACTGAACAAATTTCAATTGGTAGAACAAATACAGCTCTAAAGCCTCCATAAGCTGGTTATCCTACAGGTTCAATTCAATTGCTAGGTATGGGGACATCATGGCAATGACTGATGACAATGACGAATGAATCGTATTCCAACCCTCGCCTCCTCAATATAACCTTCTGCGCGATGTATTTAGTTAGCACGTTGAATGACATTGCATTGCAAAAAATAGTGAAAAAAGACTAAGTTTGGAGTTTTTTTGTCCATTTTTTCTCCAAATTGATCTAGATTTTGAAATGGACACCTAGTTTAACTTGTAACGTTCATTAAGTCGCAGTTTCTGTGCTACTTTGAATAAAAAAATTTGATTTTGATTTTGATTTTAGTGTCAAATAGCAGCCATTGCCATAATATTATTATTTTATTGAACTACGCGTTTATTACTCAAGAACTTGCAAATGCAGGAAATATGCTTCGCGATTTGAAAATTAGGTATTACTTAACCCATATTCCATGAAGAAGGTATTCTTACGCCTATCTCTTGGATTCGTAAGCATTTTGTATTTATAGAAATGGTAGTAACCGTAGAATCAGTTTAGTCAACACAATCACACATCCAATTGCCGCTGATTTAGCGTTGATAATATTTTAGCAGTAATTTCTTCGGGAAAGCTAAATCTGTAAAATTTTCAAAATAATTTCTTACATATTTGGCGATTTTTTGTGGTGATACAAAAAAGGGCCGCGTTACAGTCGCAGCATATAATCCGTAACATGACGTAATCACGGTTCGTAAATCTGAATACAGCCTCGATACAGTGCATCATCGATACAATCGCCGAGCAGTTCTAAGTAGTACAGACATGGCCATCTCTTACCTCGATTTCGCCCGAAACAGTCGCGACGTGACCTTGGATCGGAGTAGCACTAATAGTCGCGGGTTTGTATCGATGTTGAATCGATTTAAGGTCCATATTACACTTACATGGTTCCAGAAATTCACGCTTGTTCATTACTGGTTTATACTTCCGCCAGTAACACGCTTATGTTGTGCTAATAATTTAAAAACAAAAAAAAATTATTTGCCATGCCAGCAACGGATAGTATTGTTTTTTATACCCCGTATATTTTTCTCTTCTGTGGGCACGTGGCGGCAAGTTCGGGACCTTTATTCGTGTAAAAATCGGGCAATTTGGCGTGATGACTCGTTATCGACATATCCGGATATGCATTAGGATAAAGTTCGTCCTAGAACTGGCCACACGTGTTCCGATTCGTATGAATGTTTCCGCTTTATTTGCGTGTGAGAAACTCTTAACAGCCAAAAAATATACCCATTATTTAGTGGGTGTAAACAGGCTTATTCAAAGTATAGTGTAATATGGGCGTAAGCAAACTTCTGTCGCGCGTTGCAAATGCAACAGAAGCGATGCAGTGTTAACGAAACGCGCCTCTGTATCGCCACAAAGATTCGCCGCGGGCGATGACGTAGATGCATAGCAAAAATTATTTGCAGGCTCACTACATTCTTGCCATTAGCTTGTAAGTTCAATCTTGCCAATTCGTAAACGTAGCTCATTTATTACGTCTTATTTACTAAAATAGAGGGTAATTTTCTTGTCAGCAAGCCCTTCTTTCTGTCCGTCAATTGTGATTTCCTGATTTTATTCTTATTATGTAGATTAATTAATAGTCTTATTGGACTACTAGAACAGCACCATAGTATTTTATTTAGATCAGAATAAATATCAGCTTGTCCTCGGTACAAGGATAAAGTTAATATACCAGATTTTTGTTTGTTTTATTTTATTGATAATTTGAGAAATGTTATGCTACTTATATTTGAGTTACTGTACTGTTAACTATACTGACTAATGATATATTGTAATACATAATATTGATAAATTATGTTCCCAGAGGTATTTGTTAACACATTCCATTGTTATTTTACTATTAAGTTATATGAGCGATAGATATATTACATTCCAAAGAAAATGTACAAAATCTGTCAATCATTCAAATCACGTCCAAGATGCTAATGTTTATCGATATTTTGCTGATAGATCTAATTTCCATACATGTAATTTATTATTTTTATATCAATGGAATCCAAAATTACTGTGTGCCAATATTGACACAATAATGTGGTATCTACTTTAAGTATCTATTATATAAATTATACTTATACATATTACCTAAGTTGTTAATTTAATAAAAACCCATGATAGCAAATTCACACATTTCATTTCAAATGAAAATATTAACCCGGTAATACATAACATAGTTCTAAATATATTTACGAACTGTCTACAATTCCAAACTACGATAGATAAAGATAGGATGAGATGAATATAAGAGAAGTTGGGATAAGTGAATAAATAGAAAACAATGGCATTACAAAACTATTGTTTATTATTAACAAGTCCCTCGCAACACAACTCTACACTAAGAATGAATATTATAGAAAACCGAAGATACATACAAATAATATGACTGTACTGTAGTGTAATTGCAAAATGCAAGTCAGTTCACGGTGAAGCCATGTCACGTATTGAATACTGCAGTTTCAAAGGTGTCTGTTCACGGAAAGTGTAAGCGAGGCTACGGTCAGAAGATAGAAAGAATATGATCGGCTTGGCTTCGCTCTTGGTGCGGGGCTTGCGTCACTTGCGTGCGGGATCATATTCTTTTCGCTTCGACATTCGGAAAGTCCGCTCCGGTCCCGAGTTTTTCTTTTACGCCGGTGCCACGGCGAAATTTCGGCCTTTTCGAAATTCGGACTTTTCAAGTAAACATTTTCAAAACTTCAACACAGTTAGTTTCAAGGAACTTCATCCTCTACTTCTTGTTTCAATACCTTTTCAAACAAACAAAATCATCATTAGACTTATTGTAATCTTTATTCACTAGTTTTACAATCTAGAGGCATAGCAGGACGACTTAGACCTATCTTAGAACTAGACCCTTTTGGTGTCGCGTCTGATCGAGAGCATACGAGACGAGCTGCGGTCAGGCTGCGCGCGCGGCGCACGCCCCTCCGGCGCTAATATTTACAATAGCAACATTAACAATAGTTCCGACATCGGCCCGACAACGACAAACAGGTACAACTTTAAATGCACATTGTGGTCGGTAGAACGTCATAGGGTAAGGAGCTACTGTTGACGGCACAGCATCGACTTACTAATAACGACCTGCAAAGTCAAACATTGGTGTAACCACGGCGTCCGCCAAGAAATTACTACACTATGAGGCTGTTTGGGACCAGAAAGGCTCCTGGATAATTTGAGAGGGAAGTACATTGACGTACAAACTAGGGACATTAGATATAGATAGATAGAGAACACTTTATAGATATAATCATGATGATGATGTGTTTTCAACCTACTATGGCTGAAATAAACTCATTGACAAGGCAATATAACAGTGCAATGTCTCTTTGGTAAAAGTATTTGCTAGCAAATTCAAATCAAGCTTAGGATAGCGCAAACGCAGTTGGAGGCTTTCGTCTGCATGAATGCGTGCATCTCCAAAAGCTTGACTAGCAAACTGTTTTTAGTTTCTTCTGCCATTGTTACAATGCCTTGCCAGTTAACAGTAAGTTTACTTACACGTGCGTAACAGAAATTCATACATACTTCGCTTTTATAGATTGGCTTCTTGGCCAAAACAAAATTTCGTGACAATAAATCTGTTGAATCTACCTTATAGTTAATATTACAACCCCTTGAAGGACATGTTACCTTTCTTTAGGGGTAAACAAGTTCTGCTAAATTTTAAGTAAAACAAAATCAAATTAATTAAGAACTAAATAATTAGCTGATGCTAAAACTTAGCGGTCAAAGGAACGAAATGTCTACTAAAATACCCTCGACGGTGTCCAAAATGCCCACAAGGCAATGAAAAGCAACATTTTCTGGCAGCAGAGGCTTTAAGATTGCTTGGATAATTTTATCAACTGAATTAACACACCCTTCAAATTTAATATGCCAGCTGAGGCCCTAACTCAATTTCTGATCTCAATAGTTCTTGCTCATTGACTAGGTAAGTACATTCTGCCCGAAAAGCCCAGGAGACCAAGAGATTGTGAACCAGACCTCAACGGACAAGTAGAGAGGAGCACTCAGAACCGGCGAGGGGTCAGACTAGCGTGTTACGCTCGCGTAGAGCCAGTGTCGTAGTAGGACTTACGCGGCGAGTACGAGCGTTCGCGCTCGTAGCGGCGCGAGCGCCGGTAGTGCGGCGACGGGCTGCGGTGGCGGTAGCCGCGGTTGTAGTAGTCGCGCTCGCGGTCCCTGTAGCCGCCGCCGCCGCCGCCGCCGCCGCCGCCCCCGCGGTAGTAGTAGTCGCTGGGGGGATATCTGATGATGTAGACGGGCGTGCCGGGTCAATATACAACTCACGCACAGTACAAGTGCCATACAAAACAAGAATAGAGAGATTGTAAATTGACCCGCTAAGGCGGGGGGGTTGGGAGCCGGCGATTTCCGTGGCAAATTAAGTTGACGGGTTTGCCGCACATTTCACTGCCCTCTCGGGAAAGTAACATCCAGAGATAAGATACAAGTAACTGCATAGAAACAAATGACCCACATGACATACTCGTTGGTTAGTCAGATGAAGGTTATAATTTTTTATGGACCCTTTTCGCACTTGTTATTCAATACTGAATTAGCGCAATGACATTTAAATAGTTTAAAACACCATTATTTATGTAGTTTATAGTTTGCGGTACTGATTGAACAAACTGCCGCGTGGGATAGCAGCTAAGTGTAAAGCTGGCTATAGCATTTTGTTGATGATTTATAATACCAAATAAATTTCTCACAGACAGTAGATGATTAGATCAGATTAGATTGATACTCTTTATTGCACAACATACATTATAGAGATACATAAAAATCGTAAAAAAATCTTAGATGAATTAAAAATGTCTGAAACACAGTAGTGTGGAGTATGCTTGCCCAGTATTCACTCTACTCTAACTTAGTGTTTTTCAACTTTTTTCATGAACAAGGGGGTCGCGACCCATAGGTTGAAAAACACTGCTCTAGTTGATGTAATTCTCAAGGTAAGTAAATAACGTATCAAATAATAGGTGTCAGAATTTTGGTAATAAATAATAAGATAGTAAAATCAACACTCACTCTCGATCTCCTCTACGCCTATCGTAGCCATTGTCACCTCGGACTCTGTAAAGAAAACAACACTAATCAGAAAAGAATAATTCATTTTCGTCTATAGCCTTCTATGGAACTACGCAATCTAGTCTGTAAGGTAAAGGATGTACAAGCAGGCCTTTAGTAAACCTACTTAGCTCATAATAAATTCACTCTAAATCTGCTCTGGTAATGCTCTACCAACATCTAGGGACACAACTAATAATGGTATTAGATGGTATTTCTATGTTGGTTGGAACCCCGAAATTAAATGGACTAAATGGTCTGCATCAGTTTACAAAGAGAAAAAGCCAGGTGGGATTGCATAAGCAGCCTATATGCGTCCCACTGCAGGACACAGGCCTTCTCTCAAGGAGAGAGTATGGGCTTAATCACCACGCGTGCCCACCGCGGATTGGCGATTTCAAGCGCTGAGGTATGTGAATAGCTCAGACACTCAGGTTTCCTCACGATGTTTTTCTTCACAGTTAGCGTGTGGTATTGCTACTATAATTTCACAAGGTGGGATTCGCAGTTAATATTCCTCTTGGTGATTCTATGTCGTTCGTTTTCTTGAAGATCTCCAACAGAAATTATTTTATTGCTGATCTAAAGCTTATTTTTGCCGATTGCTTAGGTTACTCACGTGGGTTTCCCCATATAAATGCCGGGCGTGGGCGTGTGGGCGCGCTGCGTGATGGAAAAGTCGACGCGGATTCGCCGACCGTCGATCTCCATGCCGCTGCATTCGTTTTTGGCGACCTTAGCATCTTCCTGAGACTCGTAGTACACGAAGCAGAAGCCGCGCGAGCGCCCAGTCTGTCGGGGGTTCAGAGTAAGTCAACACATGTTACACCTCGATGAAATTAAGTAACTTCAAAATTATTTTTTATTTACATCTATTTTTTATATAATACGGTATTTGGCACGATCAACAATAAATTATTTCATATGCTCGATTAAAACAAAAATTACAAAATATCTCGGAAAATGTATCTCTTTTAGTCAATTACTAGTTATTACAATTTTTAAATAGATTAAACATAAAAAGAGTGCTCTGAAATGTGACGTCATAAGCCAGTATTTTCATACAAAATTCCGTTTTAAAAGTAACTCATTTGATATTTTGTCAAATACGCAATTGTTTATTGTATTGCAGAAGTAACAATTACTTACAGTGCAAATTTGTGTTAGACCCATTATTTTGCTCTTAGAGAGAGTACGGGCTGTGGTACGGGCTTAATCACCGCGCGTGCCCGCCGCGGACCGGCAGTTTCAAGCACTGAGGTATGTAACACCTCAGCCTTTGGTTACAGTTAGCGAGTGGTATTGCTTATCTCAGAAAACAAAGTTATTGTTACATCATGGAGTTCGAACTCACGACCTCTTGAATGTGAGGCAAGCCTTCTAGAGACCGCGCTACCACCGCTATTATATATTACTATGACATGGTTGATTACCACGTCATTACATAGAATTGGTATTGAATAAAAAAAAAACGTATTCACATCTTTTGTTTATGCTAGTGATAGCCTTCGTGGCAACAAATTACTACAAATCTACGATACTGTCTCCCACATAAGGTGGAGGAATTCGCATATTCATGTATCATCACGAAAACTACGAATTAGTGTATGGTTACCGTACTGACCGAAGTAGTTTATTGCTCACGTTTACAATAATGCATACAAAGCAATAGCTTCTTATAAATTTTACGCGCCGGTACCACCGTAGTAGCTGATAAGAGGCAATGTAAAGGGAATGTTCTTTTATCGCTACCAATGAGTTAGTACTGCATGTGTTATTTTCTAAGCTATGAATAATGTTGCACGTATACAAAGGCATTGTTACAAGAAGTTTTTATCAACAAGCCTTGTTTTATTCGTTCAAATATAGTGAGATAGGCGATGACAAAGACCATTACCAACCAACAACTGCTGAGCGTGTCAGTAGTTTGGTTGTTTAGTCGGTTGTGACTGGACTAGACTGGCTTTTCCGTTGAAGTAGTTCAGTGATGCTACACAACCAGACTTTTAAAGCTAATAATTCGGTCACCAGACTAAACAACCGAAAGTACCGAACTTTCAGGCCCAATAGTTTGGTGGTATTGTATCAGCGAACTACTGATTCTGAAGGTTCAGTTACTGGACTAAAAAACTGAACTACAGACAAAGGGAGAGTGTCTAACATATTATGTTGCACAAATTATTCTATCTGCAAACAATTCTCTTTTTTACTTTTTCTCCTTTATCTTGTCTGTTACATGGAAATCCAGTGAGCCTCTCATATGCTGCTGTCGAATCTAATCTTCAGGTTGGGTAGGCTATGCCTCCTCAATCGCGTGAATTGTACACTTTCCGTGCCTTCGAGATCGGCCGCCAGTTCGTTGACGTGTTTCGAGAGCCTCGTTTGGTATTTTGCTAACTCTTGTCTGACTGTGTCGATTTTTAGGTCGATATGGGTGTATTTGTTACTTATGAAGTATGGAATGTTGAACATTGTCCTGATTGTTTTTTTTAGGAATCTCTCCAAGATTTAGAAATTGCTATTGCTGGCGGTACCCCAGAGCTGGAACCCATAGGTCCAAATAGGCTTCAGTGTGGTTTTATAGATTGCGATTTTAGATTTTGGTCCTGTCAGCCAGTACATGCTTCATAGTTTATGGTCCAGTTGCTTGCGTTTAGTCCAAATGTGTGTTCGCCAGGTAAGCCTGTGGTCTAAGTGCACTCCCAGGTATTTGCCATTGTCGGCTTGGGGTATTTACTTGTTGTAGAGCTTGACTGGTGGGCAGGTTAGCCTTCTTAGGGTGAATGTCACGTGAACCGATTTACTTTGGTGTGTTTTAATGCACCATAAGTCCAGCCATTTCTCGATCTGGGATTTTGCAGCTTTGCAGATGCAACATGTGGCTTCTCATGGACAGAGAGGATCGCTGTGTCGTCTGCGTATGCCACCGTTGTGGTTTCTGCATGTGTTGGAAGGTCCGCAGTGTATAATAGATAGAGCACTGGCCCTAAGATACCTGCCTTTTGCGAGACTCACAGAGACTTTCAGTCTGTTATATTGCAGCTGCCTATGATTATTTATTGTGAAGCACGTAGATAAGTTGCGCAAACTCGCTTTATTGACGAGTATCGAGCTCGATAACATGTGTCATGTCAATTTTGCTGAGAAGTGTGGTACTTATTAAAAGTATGAAAGTTGCAATACCACTCTCTTGTTTACTGAAACATTGTGAGGAAACCTAAGTTTCAATACCTGAGGTGAGCATGCACAATGATTAAGCCCTAAGGCCTTAAGGCCCTGTAATGCTTTGCGTCTTTTAATTATTTCCCAAGCCTGCGGGAAGGCTTGGGTGCTGTAATACAACAACAAAGGCTTTGTTTCAAAGCTAATTGTAACGTACCTTTGCATCAATGACGACTTGTACTTTGTCGACGGGTCCATATTTTGAGAAAATATGGGTGATCTGTTGCTCAGAAGTGTACAGACTCAGCCCAAAGATGCCGAGGCAGCGTGAAGGAGTTGGGTTTTCCTGTTGACAATTTCGCTTGTATTAAATTCATTTTCAGCTTCAACTAATCTGTTCCCGTAAATGCCACTTAGAAATTTGGAATATTCAACAAGTTTTTACATGGTCTTGCAAGCTTGATTCACTCATGTGGTGGAGATAGCACATCCCCGAACGGGCAGTTTCTTGTCAGTATGTCGTAAAATATAATTTTAGGAAAATCGTTTTGCAAATGTCTGGGGTACCTTGGAGCCTGATATCTGTGAAAATAGATTTGGTGCATTATACATACAGTATGGTATAAAATACACTACAATGAGACATTACAATGAAGTGTCATTAAACTAATTGATAGTTTACTTAGGACACTAATTAAACCAACTTATTACAAGTACATTGCAACTAATGATCAGCATATTCAGTCAGGACAATAAAAAGCCTGTCCTAAATTAAGCTGGGCTTACTAACTAAATAAATCTAAGTAGGAATGACTCATACACTTGTGGAAATTCAAATAACTATCAACAATATCAACATGTAAGCACCAATATTGTCTACAAACAAGAACTTGCTGTGTCAAATAATCAGAACTTTATATCCAAAAGAGAGTTTTTGCACTGTTTACTGCAAGAAAAATCATATCCAATTCTCAAATTACTATCTGTTGTCAGTTGCTTTTTGTATGAATTTTGGCCACCTGACAGCTGTTAAGGCTGCTTTTACATCTGGCATCTGTTTTACTCACACATTGTAACATTTTTATGTTTGTAAAATACGGGCACACTTTTGACAAATTAATGTGGTCCGAGCCATTATAACAATCTCAGATATATTAGGGGTTAAAGTATGAAATTGCCGTTTTATTGCAATAGGTTCTTTGAATTGACATAGAATCTTCATGGTTTGAGGTTTTCGAATGAAACTTTTTTCGAATGAAACTTTTTTCAAATGGTTTCTATGATGTTCTTTTTTTAAAAAATGTGAAACATTTGAATATCGACTTTCAATTGTTTTTGTTATTCAATTCAGACAAGAAAGATGGATACTGCGAAAATTCGAGTGAATTTGAATACGAGTTCCGACGCGGAACTAACGCGGCAGAAACAGCCCGCAATATCAATGCTGCGTTTGGAGAGGGGTCTACTAATGAACGCACCGTGCGATTTTGGTTTAAACGCTTTCGTGATGGAAATTTCGACTTAAAGAACGAGCCACGAGGAAGACCGCCCACACAGGTTAATAACGATGAATTAAGAGAGATAGTGGAAGCCGACCCTAGTCAAACTACCCAGGAATTAGCGTGGTTTAACGTTACCTTTGTTAGAATGCAACAATGTAAAACATTATTTCAATGTTGGTATCATCTTTTAATTTGTTAAGTTGTTGCTCTGTGGTGATTCCTTTGCTCTCTACTCGGTGTTCTGTGTTCGCTGTTAAAAGGTCAATATACATCTTCCATTTTCGGTAAATTCATCTTTTATTATAATCCAAATTACAACAGGTTATGGGCCCAGGGCGCTCGCCTGTTTGTGCAAATAAATAAAAGTAAAACTATTAAGCTAAATTGAAGCGCTTGAATATCGGCGGAAACAAAAAGTGAAAAGTAAGGTTAGTTTTAACCTCGCTGCCGGCGTGCTGTTTTCGTCGAGAAGGAAAATACTTGTCCTAGAGGTGGAACAAGGCAGGAAGGGAAGATGGAAGGAAGTAACAGCAATGTGATAAAGCTGGAAGGTGCGAAAAACTGGAACATATGGAAGTTTCAGACTACGGTACTTCTGAGAGGTCATGGCTGGCTGGACATAGTTGAAGGGCGGACTGTAAAACCTGAAGACGCCGCTGCACGAAGCACCTGGGAGTCTAAAGATGCTAAGGCTCAGACATTACTAGTAACAAGAATGTCAGAAGAAGTCATGCTTCACATAATTACATGTACAACTTCTGCGGAGATGTGGAGAAAACTTCTAAGTGTGTATGAGCAAAAATCCGAAACCAGTATTCATATTGTACAGCAGAGATTTTTCCAGTATAAGTATGACAAAGGAGTTGAAATGTCGGCGTTCTTATCTAAAGTCCAGGAAATGCAAAATCAGCTGAAGCAAATGGGTGAAGAAATTTCTGATAAGCTTATAATAACTAAAGTGCTGATGTCTTTGCCTGATGAGTATAAACACTTCGTGTCAGCGTGGGAGTCTGCACCTGACGATAAGCAAACGTTTAATAACCTGGTGGCTAGACTATTGATCGAAGAAGAGAGGGTGAAAGAAAAGAGCGGAGGGTGTCCGGAGACCTCATCTTCATCTGCTTTCATCGCTAAAAGGAACATCAAGTGTTTCACTTGTGGCAAAATTGGACATTATCAAACAGACTGCCGTAACAATAAAAGTTATGAAGAAAAAGCAAACAGCAATAAGTGCTTTTACTGTGGCAAGTTTGGACATTATAAGGCACAGTGTCGGTTCAAGAAACACAACGACAGTAAGAAGACAAGTAGTAATGCGTTTGTAGTGTCAGACTCAGTCTATGAACAATCAAAGTGGCTAGTTGACTCTGGAGCAAGTGAACATATGTGCTGCGATCGCGCGCTGCTAAAATCATTTTCTAGTGTGTCTCAGAAATCCGTGATTGTCGGTAATGGCGCGGCAATAAATGTCGTAGGTTGCGGACAGATGGCAGTACAAGTCTATAACGGGAGTGCATGGATTAACACAACCATAGACAACGTTTTGTTCGTTCCCGATCTGAAAACGAACTTGTTTTCTGTGAACCGCGCTGCTGACAAGGGATACGTCATGATGACAAATGACAGCTCGTGCAAATTTTATAGAAACGGCGTAGTTTGTGCTATTGCAAATCGAGTTGGAAGCTCTTATTACATGGATTTTCGCATTAAATGCGAGGTTGCGAGTGTGGCAAAAGCAGTAAAGAACGATCTGAATGAATGGCACGAAAAACTAGCCCACCAGAACTTTGATTACGTGTGGACAGTATTGAAGAAAAACAACATCGACGTAAAACAAACCTCTGTACCCGAGTGTGTAAGTTGTTTGGAAGGAAAGATACAACGACTGCCGTTTAAGAAAAGTGAAACCGAAAGCACTGAGACGTGTGAGATAATTCATGCGGATACATGCGGCCCCATGGAAGTAGAATCGGTCGGCGGGTCGAAATATTTTGTCGTCTTCAAGGATGACTATTCAAACTTTAGGTGTGTCTACTTTGTCAAAGCCAAAAGTGAAATAAAGTCTTGCTTGGAGGACTTCATAAATAAAGCGGAAAATGTCACTGGAAACAAAGTAAAGATATTTAGAAGCGACAACGGTCTTGAATTTGTAAACAAAGAAGCAAAGGAGATGTTTTCAAAGCGAGGTATTACGCATCAAACCACTGTACCCTACACACCAGAACAAAACGGGAAAGCCGAAAGAGAGAATAGGACTCTGGTCGAAGCGGCAAGGACCATGCTTCACGCTAAGAACTTACCCAAGAAACTGTGGGCTGAAGCTGTAAATACTGCTGCGTTTGTACTCAACAGAACGGGAAAGAGCAAAGAAGGAAAATCCCCATATGAAGTCTGGACTAAGAAAAGCTTTGATATTCACCAGCTGAAAGCCTTTGGTTCACCAGTCTATGTACACATTCCAAAAGAAAAGAGAAGGAAATGGGACAAGAAAGGTGAAAAAGGTTTGATGGTTGGATATGGTGACAACGTAAAAGGTTACAGAATATACTTTATAGAGAAGAAATGCGTAGATACAAAAAGGGATGTTGTGTTCTTAAACCAAGAAGGAAATGAAGAGAAAGAACCGACAGTCACATTGAACCTGAGTGAACGACTTACCCAAGAAATTGTGCCAGAAACAGTGTCAGAAGAAGAAGTAACTGTACAAAAAGAATCTCCCCATTTACCTATCTCAAATGATGCTCAAACAAGCTTTGCAGAAGACACTCTTGTATGTGAAAGTGAGTCGGAAAGTGAATACGAACCTTGCGGTGATGACTCGTCAGAGCCGGAGGAAACAGCGACAACCCGAAGTGAGAGGAGCAGACGGGTGAGAAAACAAACCTCATTTTATAAGTGCAATAACGTCACAAGTGACGAGAGCGAGCCGGTCACATATAAAGAGGCTATGAAGCGGAGAGATGCGAGTAAGTGGAGTGATGCTATAAAGAAAGAGTTGCAGAACTTAAAAGACAATAATACTTGGGATGTGTGTGATGTACCAGTGACTGGGAATGTAGTAAGTAGTAAGTGGGTTTTTAAATTAAAAGGGAATGATAATTTTAAACAATATAAAGCTAGACTAGTTGCTAGGGGGTTTGAGCAAGATAACTTCCTTGATTTGAGTGAAATTTACGCTCCAGTAGCTAAATTATCAACCTTTAGAGTTTTTGTAGCAATAGCAACTAAACTAAATTTGCCTATTTATCAGATGGATGTAACAGGGGCATTTTTGTATGGAGAAATAACTGAAAATGTTTATATTAAATTGCCAGAAGGGGCTTACTCTGGGGAAAATAATATTGTAAAACTAAATAAGGCTTTATATGGTCTAAAAAATTCACCAAAGTGTTGGAACACTAAATTTAATTCCGTAATAACTAGAGAAGGTTTTGTGAGATCCGACTGTGACTCATGTCTATATAAAAAGTACTATGGCAAAGATAAAATGTTTGTCTTACTGTATGTTGATGATGTATTAATTTTTGGAACAAATGAGAAAGATATCTCACAGCTTAAGGTTGTATTAAATAACAATTTCAAAATGAAAGACTTGGGACTGATCTCAAATTTCTTAGGTATAAATGTAACTCAAAATTTGGAATCGGGTGCTACTGAATTAGACCAAAGAAATTATTTGGAAAATATCCTAAAAAGGTTTAATATGGAAAATTCTAAGGTTATGTCAACCCCTATGGACCCTAATTTGAATACAAAGATTTTTGTATGCGACAATACCACGAATGTTGATAAAAATATTGAGAAGTTGTGTAGGCAAATTATAGGATGCCTGATGTATGCGGCAACGGGCACTAGACCTGATTTATGTTTTGCTGTATCAATGTTAAGCAGATACCAAAAATGTGCAAATAATGAGTTGCTTAGTGCGTTGAAGAGGGTTCTGCGATATGTTAAGTATAGCTTAGATTATAAGTTGATTTACAAGTGTAATGATTCAGTTAAATTAGAAGGCTTTTGTGATGCTGACTGGGGTGGTGACCTCAAAAGCAGAAAGTCTACCTCGGGCTATATGTTCATGCTTTCAAATTGTCTGGTTTTGTGGTGCTCTAAGAAACAAGCTTCTGTTAGCTTATCGTCTACAGAATCAGAATACGTATCAATAAGTATGGCTGCTAGCGAGGCATGCTGGCTTGTAAATTTGTTAAGTGATTTTGACTATACAGACGTATGCCCGGTGCATATTTTCTGTGACAATCAATCAGCTATATTAAATACAAATACAGAGGCTATTAAAAGATTAAAACATGTAGACATTCGCTACCATTTTGTGAAAAATTTAGTTAAAAGTGAAAAAGTTTGTATTAAGTATATTAACACTAGTGAGCAGCCTGCAGATATCTTCACAAAGGCCTTAAGCCGAGAGTTGATTGTAAGACACCTGAAAACATGCTGCGTTGGAAACTTAATCACTAAGAGGCCTTGAATTATTATTGTTTGAGATGTCTTTACATTGAGAGGGGGTGTTAGAATGCAACAATGTAAAACATATTATTTCAATGTTGGTATCATCTTTTAATTTGTTAAGTTGTTGCTCTGTGGTGATTCCTTTGCTCTCTACTCGGTGTTCTGTGTTCGCTGTTAAAAGGTCAATATACATCTTCCATTTTCGGTAAATTCATCTTTTATTATAATCCAAATTACAACAACCTTACCCACAATATTGACTCACTTGCGTCAAATCAATAAAATAAAAAAAAATAAAAAATGGGTGCTTCATAATCACTCGAATTTTCGCAGTATCCATCTTTCTTGTCTAAATTGAATAACAAAAACAATTGAAAGTCGATATTCAAATGTTTCACATTTTTTAAAAAAAGAACATAGAAACCATTTGAAAAAAGTTTCATTCGAAAACCTCAAACCATGAAGATTCTATGTCAATTCAAAGAACCTATTGCAATAAAACGGCAATTTCATACTTTAACCCCTATTATTTTGTTGTCCTATACTTAGTTTTTCATAAAGAAAATTGGCATGTGATTTAAAAAATTAAAATGTGTCTATAATGTCAAAGGTATACTCATTATTCTATCGTTCAATATGTTAGAATGTGCCAAGCGAGAGGGACGCCACAAGTAACAGCAACCTCTCTGTGCAAGAAACTGTGAGTCAAAGTGCCGCACGAAAATCATTGATGAATCATTTGACAGTTCCGCAAGTGTGCGAGTAAGTATCAAAGCGTTTTTGTACCAAAAGTCTCACCCGATCACCCTGGTGGCGCCGCCGCGAACTCATGGGACTGTGCGAGTGCGAGCGGCGGTAAGAGCCCCCACGGCCGGAGTACGAGCGGGAGCGGCTGCGCGAGTAGCGCGCGGAGGAGCGGTAGCCGCGGCGAGGGGTGCCGGACCGTGAACGGGTCCTGGGGGGTGACCTGACGGCAACAGTGGTTAGTACTATCACTATTTATTTATTTACGAATACATGGAAAACCAACAGCTTTAAACTTTCTTAGTAACTTCTAAGTAATAACTGTAAGCTAATTACAGGTTTTCACTTATATACCACTCATTAATACCAGTTTTGAAAAATCTTACGTTACCCACCACCGAAAATTTAACAGGTTTAACTAAATAACATTTCAATTCTTATACTATGGATCTGAATATAAACATGTGTCCTCTGCAAACTGAGACGTGAGAAGTGCTTTGATAGAAGATACACTAGAGTGAAAAATGTCAATGCGGTCATCACGGCATATTTGATTGAATAGATTGGGAGCTCTAACTAAGTAAGAGTTTTTTCTATAGTAAGAGTTAGTTCCACTGCTAGGCACAAATAGCGGAATATTGTGCCTAGAATTAAAAGATTTGGTTCTTAGTCCAAGGCTACTTAGGAGCTGGGGGCAATCAATTTTACCTTGTAATATTTTTACCAAATAAGATACATCTGCTATGTCTCTGCGTAGTTTTAGAGGTAGGAGGTGCAACTTGACACACATTTTATTGTAGGAAAGATCAGGGAGTCGAAATTTGTATTGTATATGACGGAAAAATCTCTTTTGGATACGTTCGATCATTTATTACTTCTTTATTGCACCAGAGTATACAAATATACCGCTGGCTTTTTTTAAATAGATTAGCTGGCTGGAGTGATCTCAAAGCCCTGCTACATACAATGGCCCAAATATGAGGCTAAGTGCAGAAAACACATGACAAACTAAACTAAGAGTTCACAAAAGGTGGACTTAATGCTAATGATATTTTCTACCCATCATCCGTAGCAAACTTCTATCTAAATGTGTTATAACGAGGGAACATGATACAATAGTGGTGTTTTAATATCAGGCATTATTTTAACGATGTTATAGGGAATAAGGAAGAGGAAATACAACCATTAATTAACTCCTGAACTGCCCTCGCGGAACGCAACATATAGGTGGCCCATACTAAGTTGGACACAGATCTGTGTCGCGGCAGACGAGTGGTTAACTAACACAAACTAAAAAGTAGTTTTTCTCCCAATAGTGAATATATCGGATAATGAGTTCTTGCAATAAGCCGACGATATGTCCCACTGTAGGCCTTCTCTCAGTGAGAGAGAAAATTTGCACAAAGCTGTTTATAAACTATACTTAGGCTCATGATGCAAACCTGTAAGGCATTATGTAAGCAGTTGTCAGTATGATGGTAAAAAAAGCACACTAATTCAATCTCAATTCCTCTGTGTTATGGTCTGTGGTGGTTACATGTGTCTAGCTGCCTATTAGTTCAATCGATAATATTAGTTCAAGAGACAAATAAAAAAGACAGATGTCATAGGCATATCATACCATTTGGCACCTTTCGGGTACACAACCTAAAAACCGTGCTAAAAACAATATAATGACCATAAACAATTGTGTAATTCATGCAAACAAACTGGTTATTGATAAAACTACTGATTAGACAGTTGCCACGCAAAGTTTGTTCAATAGATTCAACATAAAACCATAAATTTGAATATTTCCTCAAGCGTAACAAACAAAATTACCATTTCGAAATCACACGGAAAATTGCAAGCTCTGACCTTGGATCCGAGGTTATAGCCTCTACTTTGAGAAGGCATCTGTCCGGCTATGGCCTTCACTGACATGCTCACTCGTAAACGCTGGAAGGCCACCTTTGGTTAATAAAGCGCGTAGGTACTCACGGAGTTCTATACCTCCTACTAGCTTTCGGCGGGGGCGGCGTCCGCGACCGGCTGCGGGTCTGCCCGCGGGACATTACCGGCGGCTTCGGAGCCACCTCCCTGGACCCGTTGCGGGTCCTCGAACGGCTTCTCTGAAACCACCAGCCAAATACAGTTGCAATCACCACGCGACTAGCAAGAGCTGCAAGAAATACAACACGAGGGCCGGCGATGGCTAGAAAGGACAAAAATTAATACGCACCTCTCGATCAGACATGATTCGATGCCAAGCAAACACCAAAAACGAATACGAATGGATAAACACAAATTCTCTCTAATAATTAACGTAACACCAAATAAATCTCCACCCGAGAAGACCACACTGCAACGCTTCCGAAAATTGAAAAACAAAATGGCGATTCATTGAGATTGGAAGCGAGTGGGGAGCGGGAGCGGGTTCCATGTTATTCCGTTATTCAACAAAACGAGCGTGAAAGTGTCAATGATGGCTGAATATTGTTTGACAACAGGACAATTTATTGCCAATTCTAGGAGTGCGAAAGAGAAAACCTAAGAGTGTTTTTAGTTGGCAGTTCTTTGTTGGCAGTTTACTTCAAAATTATTAACAAAAACAGATGATAACCTGAATTAAAAATAAAACTGTCATTTTCGTTCATACTGTGATGGTGTGGTGAAGGTGTTCTGTATATTTTTCGTGGTTGCAAATTCGAAAAACTACCTCAGCGACGTTTTATAAAATTCACAATGACAGACACTGACACGGCCAATGGTCCTGAGGGGGGCCAGCCTCAAGAGAAGACAGCAAAGCAGCTGGAGAAGGAAGCCAAAAAGGCTGCCAAGTTGGAAAAGTTACAAGCTAAGTTAGACAAGAAAAATACCGTGCCCGCTGCCGAAAAGAAAGATAAGCCCGAGGTAGTTATACATTTTATCATCACAACTGTAATAAAATCAGTTACAACGGCTACTTTATTCAGAATTTTGACCAAAATAGTGCAGTGAAAGGTGAGGTTATAACTTGAGCTAACATATTGCTTACGGAGCCTACGCGTCTGTAAACGTGTCTACGCGTTTGTAAACGTGTCTACATTGTAATAGATGCAACAGATGTGACTAGGGAGCATTTCTATTTGTTATGATTTTTTTTAACACATGACTAATGCATTTCTGATGCAATAAAACAGTTGGTGGGTACCGTTGTTCACACTTTATGTATGTTTTTGCTGTTTTAACTTTTTTTGTATTTCATACAACTTGTTAACTGCTTATCTGACACTTTAGTTAAACATGTTATTAGAATGAGAGGGGCCTGTCTTCATAAATGTTTATGAATGTTTAGTGACCAGAAACTCATGACCCTCAACTGGTGTAATAAAATTCAGTGCACTTCTATAGCATCAAAATAGCTGAAATTAATGAAAATTTTCTTTTTTCACAGAAAAAGGCTAAGGACACAAAAGAGACTGCCGTGTACACTGGCAACACTGCTCTGGGTGACAAGAAGGATATCTCAGGTTCTATGCCTGATGCCTATAGCCCCAAATATGTGGAGGCTGCCTGGTATGCTTGGTGGGAGAAGCAGGGCTTCTTTAAACCTGAGTATGGGGTAAGTTCATCAATGGCCTTAACATCTTTTGCAGATGATTTATGCAGCGTTTTTTGAGCATTTGTGCTTGTGAAAAAGTTCGATTCGCGAGAGGACTCCCGTCCGCATACTGAGTATGTGTAGGTGGCAGGCCTCTCCTCAGGTGGAGTTAGAGACCTGTGCATGCCTCTTCGTGCATTATATTAGTGAGTAATATACATAACATAACCAGCCTATGTGCCCCAAAGCATAGGCCTTCTCACAGAGAGAGTATGGGCTTAACATGTGCATTTGGCATGTGATTAGGTACCTACTTCAGACACTCACGTTTCCTCAGTAAATAAGTTGATAAATGCAAAAAGATAGTTGGAACACAATAATGACTACGTAAATAAAATGTGTGCTAATGCAAAGAGGGAAGTTTCATCTTTGCTTCTTGAGGTAGCACATAATAAATTTCAATTATAATATGAATTCTCTTGTCTCTTAATATTGTGTTGTATGCGTCTGCCTAGATTTCCTGCATCCTGATGCTGATGTCCTGCATAATTTCTATTTAAAAAAATCATGAGGCCTAAAAAGTCAAAAAAAAAATTATTCAAAGTAACACAGACACTGTGACTTATTAAACGTTACAAGAAAAACTAGGTGCCTTGTTTCCTTCATCTCATTCTCTCTGTGTTTGTCCGATGTTAGAGGTAGGTATATCATCTCAGACAAACAAATTAATTTCTCTGACACTAAAGTATATGATACTTTTGTGCAAAAGTTTTTGAATAAACTGTTATAATAATTTATCGTTGGAATAAAATTCGAAGTTATTATTGTAAAGTACTCTGGTGGAGGCATGCCTCAGACAGAGACAACTGGAATGGTCTGATGAAGGCCTATACATTTTCACACAAGAAAGAATTAATCAAGAAGACATACAAAGATAAGAAGAAAATTTATCCAGAACAAAAACAAATAATAACTGCTTGAAAGGAAACTTATTAAATCACCCAGTGAAGTCTGGTCAGCCAGGGTAAATAAGACCATACCCCACAAACCACATGGCTTGTGGGAGGCTAAACATTTCCTGCGGAGGAAAAAACAGCAAAGAAATGTTTATAATTTACATACATAAACTCCCGCCTGTATCACAGAGGCGTAGGCAAAGACCAGGGACTGCCACTTGCCACAATCCTGACAGATCAGTTTCGCTTCCTCAACATCCATTAGTCGTTGCATGCAGGCACGCCGGTTTCCGGTCGTTTTTATCTTGCCCTTTGCTAATACATTCCCCATTTGGTTACATAAATTTACTCATTATAATTAATCAAATTTTCGATTATATTCATATTTTTTTATGCATGTAATTAATTAGTAATTATAAGATTCTAATAAAGTCTTATATTATTATTATATGGTCCACTGACGGCAAAGAAGAAATGGCCAACATCAAATAAAAATCTAAGGACATAAAATGTTGTAGGACAACACACTGAATCTTTTTGCATCGCGTATTAGACGCGTTATAAGCACATCAACTTCGCATATAAAATATATCTCATATCAATTATGCATAGGCTCTAAATTTCTTTAATCCACAAAGTTCTAACTGTCAATTTCTGTTTCAGAGAAAATCAGTCCTGGATCCCAACCCCAAAGGGAAGTTTGTGATGGTGATACCACCACCCAATGTCACTGGCACTCTTCATCTCGGACACGCCTTGACTAATGCTGTTGAAGATGCCATCACCAGGTGGCACAGGTATGGGTCACAAATTTGTTTTATTTATTACAAAATACGTCCCCCTAAAGCCAAATCGAGGATACTCATGCAGCGCACCGTTGATGAGCAAATTGCCATTTTCATTGGCCTTCTCACTGATCTCTACGACAAACACGCACCGGTTAGAGCAGTTAAGGTCCGTTACCTGCCTGCACCATGGCTTACAGACTTCGTTAGGACTGCTATGCATCAAAAAGCAGCGGCCAAGTATAAATACAAGATCAGGCCAACAGACTAAAATAAGGAGCGTTTTTTAAGTTTGCGAAATTACTGCAATAAGATGTGTAGGGATGCACAACGACGCCATATCCATGAATCTGTAGAAAACGGTGATCCAGCCAAAGTCTGGAATTTTGTCAAATCTTTAGGAGTTGGAAAACCACGTCAGGACTCAATATCTAAGGACCTCAATGTCAATGCTCTCAATAATCACTTCACTTCTGTTCCCAGCTTCGATGGAACTATTAAAACTAACACTTTGAGTATTCTTTCTTCACTTCCAATTGTACTGCATTTTTGTGTTTTTCCTGATACAATAAAGAATATTCATATCTTATATTATCTTATGTAGAATTTTCACTTTTACACTGTTTAGTGAACTAAAAAAAGGAACATACGCGTCGAATTGAGAACCTACTCATTTTTTGAAGTTAGTCGTTTAAAAATTAGGTTCGATTAGTTTACAAACTAAAGCCTGTCAGTCTTCACCAAACTATCTGAGCATAAAATGTACTTACCTAGTACAATCTGAGCATGTGGAAGGTGAACTTAATTGAGAATCACCCTAATTAGATATTTATAATTTTATCGAAGTATGTTTCGGATTATACCAGAATGAACGGGCGCACCACGCTGTGGAACCCGGGCTGCGACCACGCCGGCATCGCCACGCAAGTGGTGGTGGAGAAGAAGCTGTGGCGCGATGAGCGGCGCACCCGACACGACCTGGGTCGCGAGGAGTTCATCAAGCGCGTCTGGGAGTGGAAGAACGAGTAAGTAAAGCTACTAGACAGTCTGCAGACTCCTGCTTAACTGAACAGTTGAGCTATAGTAAATGGGCGGTGCGCGCGGCGCCATAGGCTAGCCGTTCACCCCAATACTCGGGCTTCCAACTTACTGGACCCAACCGGTTATACAAGAAGACTCAAAGGGCCTCAAGTGCTTGAATCATGAGGGAGTCGCAGGCAGTGGTCTGACATCTTTGAACAAATCTGTTTAAAGTCTGGAGATGAAGGCAGATGCAATTGAAAAAAAAAACTGTGTTTTTCTTTGCCATAGAACAATTTCCGAATTTCCGTGATTGGTAACAGTGGAACGGGCCATTTAGACGTTTGTGAGCCGCTCACTCACTCAGCCGAGTGAATCGCTTCTTTACGCCGTTATAATATGATTACTTCCTAGCGATACTAAAAACTTTTATTTACTTTATACCTACATACTAATAATAGTACCTGCCCTGGCGAGCTTCGTACCGCCACAGAATCCGTTTATGCGATCTATTTTTAAAACACAACGTTCGCTCGCACAACGCCATCTATTTTAAACTTAAAATAAATATTATCCCACGAGAGCGCATTACCGGGATATCAAGTAAGCTTTGTCTCAATTCAGGTCTTTGTCCATCTGTTCGCCAAGTTTCATGTAAATCCGTTCAGCCGTTATTGCGTGATCGAGTAACAAACATCCAACCGTCTTCACAAACTTTCACATTTATAGTATTAGTAGGATAACACCTTATACCAAATGTATACGATGTTTTGCAAACAAATAAATCTGATCTTTAACCTGGCCCACGCAGAAAAGGCGACCGCATCTACGAGCAGCTCCGCTCGCTCGGCTCCTCGTTCGACTGGTCGCGCGCGCGTTTCACAATGGACCCGTCCATGTGCCGCGCGGTCACCGAGGCGTTCGTGCGGCTGCACGACAGCGGCGACGTCTACCGCGCGAGCCGGCTCGTCAACTGGTCGTGCTCGCTCAAGAGCGCCATCTCCGACATCGAGGTCGACAAGGTCGACGTCAGCGGCCGGACGCTCTTCAGCATACCGGGCTACGAGAATAAGGTGAGGCTTGGGTCTGGCAGGGATAAGTGTCTAGCTGCAATCTCTCTTCCACTACGAGAGAAGAATTTAGCCACGTAGCGTAGGTACTGCCAACTACCTCTCTGGGAGAAGTGTCTAGCCGCGTAGCGTGCTAAAATCTCTCTTTCTGATGTGATACCGATTATACAATTATACGCAGGTGGAATTCGGCATCCTGGCCCACTTCGCGTACAAGGCCGTGGACACCGCCGACGAGATCGTAGTAGCTACGACGCGTCTTGAGACCATGCTAGGGGATACCGCGGTGGCTGTGCATCCCAACGACACCCGCTACAGACATCTGGTTGGGAGGATGCTCCAGCATCCGTTCTGCGCGCGGCAAATACCCGTTATAGCTGACACCTACGTTGATATGGCATTTGGAACTGGTGAGTGATAGCTACTGCATGTTTTTTTTTATGATCTAATTATGACACCGTGGCGGCTTTGTATCCCAGCTATACCCAGTACATGCTTCTGGTGGGGATACACCCGGTGAGGAAATATGGAATTTAAAACTGGTGAGCGGTAGCTATTGATTTTTGTCACTTTACAACATACATACAAACATACATACATACATACATACAAACATACATACATACATACATACATACATACGTACATACATACAAACATACGTACGTACATACATATCTCAGAGGGGTAGGCAGAGACCAGGGACTGAGATTTGACACGATCCTCTCACTTTCACTTTACAACTCGATCTAATTATGACACCGCGGTCCCTCTGCATCCTATCGATGCACGATACAGACACCTTGTGGGAAGGATGCTTTACTACCCGCTCTATGCACGCCAGACACCGGTCATAGCTGACACCTACGTCGATATGGCATTGGGAACTGGTGAGCGATAGCTATTGATTTTTTTTCACTTACAACTCGATCTACTTATGACACCGCGGTGGCTGTGTATCCTAACTATACCCACCCTACAGGCTTCGTTCTGCACGTGGCAAATACTCGTTATAGCTGACAACTACATCAATATGGCCTTTAGGACTGGTGAGGGACAGCCTCATCATCATCATTCAGCCAGAAGAAGTCCACCGCTGAACATAGGCCTCCTCCATGGATTTCCAAAAAGACCGGTTGGATGCAGCTTGCATCCAGCGTCTTCCTGCCACTTGGATTGTACACTAACAATGTTCTTAATCTTCTGTTGTTGACATCTGTTAGTTGTATTTTTATGCTCTTTGGCCAAGTATGCACTGTTTATAAACTGTCGATATCAGCTATTCCTAAAGTGGGGCTCCGTGGAAAAGTCACTGAGGTTCTGACAATGAAATTCTTTACGATTCGTCGTTGGATTCATTTGACTGTTAAATAATTCCGCAGCTACAGTTATTATTTTGACAGTGGCGGTACCTTCAGACCCTGAAAAGAGGTTTGTTAGTGTTCCATAGCCTTAAAAGTTTCGAAACCGGCGGTTTATTTCACCAGGTGCTGTGAAGATCACGCCGGCTCACGACCCCAATGACTACGAGCTGGGCAAGCGGCACAAGTTGCCCTTCCTTACCATCTTCGACGACGAGGGGAAGATCATCGGCGACTGCGCTCAGTTTGTGGTGAGCGGTTTAATTATTTTTATATATTTATATGTCGGTATTATAAATATATTACCCTTTCCCCCCCCCCCCCCCCATTAACTTGTTTGCTCTGTGTTTCTGTAACAATTTGAATAAATGTCTTCTTTCTTAATCTGTTATATCACTAATTGTCCAAAACTTTCTGTTACAACTCGACTACAACCAAACCGAAAACTTATTTAAAATTGTCAAATAGCAGAACACATAATTTTTTATTTTTTGTTTTTTGGTATATGGTTGTTGCCGACTCTCTCACTGCATAGGTCTATGGTAATCTTTCTTCTTTCACTGGTTACCAATTTACTAAGATCTCTCATAGCACTTTTATACCATGCAATCGAGTCTCACGCTACTCTGGCTACGAGTTTGCCTACTCGTTGGTTACTAAACCCACACTTTTAGCAACATACCCTACATCGTGAATAAATTACCAAAGTTGGAATTGGAAAAGATGTTTGGTTTACTTATTACGATGCATCTATCACAGTATATTTATGTAGTTTTATATATGTCATATTAATTCCAGCAGGCTTATACTTATGTTTATGTAATAGTCTATTTTATTTTATTATATTAAACTCGTACAAACTATCGTATCAATATAATATCTATAATAATATTGTATGTAGATTTATGTTATTATTTGAAATAAAAGACTTGAGTCATATTATAGTTTGCTGTATGCATGTTTAAAATTTATTTTATTACTGTACAAACACTATGTTGTGATCTTCTTTTTGTGTTCTGAGGTTGTGATATATTTAAGTTCACCCTGAATGGACCACTGTGCCCCAAGATACAATTTAATTTAGTTTGGGGCTCAGAGTTACCTACTTTATGTTGTTACTTTTTGTTCAGCTCATTAAACATTTGTTTCATTTTGTTTCATTGTCCACTAATTAGACTGGAAATTAGACTGGGTATCATTTGAAAACAAACCTACAAATAAAGGTCTTATTTCAGAAAGAAATAGCCTTGTCCAAATCACCGCACTGGGCAGGTGGCTTAGCATTCGCACGGCTAGACTGTTTATATCAACAACGCTTACATATTTAAACACATACATATTTAAATAAATACATACATCAGCGGTGGTAGCCTAGTGGGTAGAACATCGGACTCGGAAGCGAGAGACCCAGGTTCGATCCCCAGTGCGGGCATGTACCTATGACTTGGTTTTCTAAGTTATGTACA
The DNA here is from genome assembly GCA_947308005.1 of Yponomeuta malinellus. Taxonomy (NCBI): domain Eukaryota; kingdom Metazoa; phylum Arthropoda; class Insecta; order Lepidoptera; family Yponomeutidae; genus Yponomeuta; species Yponomeuta malinellus. Next base: position 17,895,467 of record OX371006.1, on the reverse strand, counting down.
TTTGTGAAGTTATAGTAGCAATACCACACGCTAACGGTGAAGGAAAACATTGTGAGGAAACCTGAGTGTCTGAGCTATTCACATACCTCAGCGCTTGAAATCGCCAACTCGCGGTGGGCACGCGGGGTGATTAAGCCCATACTCTCTCCCTGAGAGAAGGCCTGTGCCTACAGTGGGACGTATATGGGCTGCTTATGTATACATCGGTCAAGCTTGTTTGAAGAAATCAGAAATCAATAATTTATTTCAACGTAAAGAATTTACATTCTGTTTGCTGAATGTCAATGTACTATGTTACTATGAAGCATTGCCGAGTTCACGTAATAAAGATGTTTTAGTAATAAAGTGCGAGTCGGACTCGCGCACAGATGGCACGTTCCGTACCATTATCTATACAACATTAGACAAAGCGCCATCTATAGAAACCAACAAGAAGCGTTTAACATTGACATTTAACGACATGACATCGGTGCTGTGAAAGTTACATAGATGGCCGCTAGATGGCGAGCGCTGTCTCTACACGATGTTTGTTGTATGGGAGCCCCCCTTAAATATTTGTTTTATTCTGTTTTTAGTATTTGTTGTTATAGAGGCAACAGAAATACATCGTCTGTAAAAATTGCAACTGCCTAGCTATCACGGTTCGTGAGATACAGCCTGGTGACAGACAAAGAGACAGATGGACAGTGAAGTCTTAGTAATACCGGTCCCGTTTGGCACCCTACCGCACCCTAAAAAACGCAATAAAAGTTCCGCATTTAAATAAAATATTTTTTTCTTGTAACAGGGTCTGAAACGCTTCGACGCGCGCCGTCTTATCACCAAGGCGCTAGAGGAGAAGGGGCTATACCGGGAGACGAAGGAGCATATCATGTCCATACCGTTCTGCAGCCGGTCTAAAGACGTTGTCGAGCCGATGCTGAAGCCACAGTGGTGAGTGAATTCAAGAGTAACGTGGCGTTAAACAGGCGCTTAATTTATGGAGATATGGTTAGATGTGAAACTGAGATCGCCACACCAAGCAAGCCTGTGTCGCGCGGACTGGATAAAGTTGTGGAAAAGAATTTGTATTACTTACAATCTCAATCTAACATTCAACAACAATTTTAAAATGAGCGATTAGATGTTCTGTGTGGCACCGGATTAAGAATAGCGTCACTCCATTTCCTTCCGTGGATGTCGTAGAAGGTGACTAAGGAAATACATTAACAGGAGACGGGCAGCAGCGTCTTCCTGAGACTCCAACCGCATACTGCGGTAGCCAACTCGCCTGCCAAGCGTGGCGATTATGGCAAAACCCCTCATGGTTATGAAAACCACGAAGGAGGCCTATGTCCTGCAGTGGTCGTCAAATGGCTGACGATGATTAATTGTGAAATTGAGATCTCCGCACCAGGCAAGCCTGTATAGAGCGGACTGGATAAAGTTGCAAACGTCTATCACCGCAGGTACATAAAATGCGACAAGATGGCCGAGTCCGCCATCGAGGCGGTCCGCAGCGGCGAGCTGAAGATCATCCCCGACGTCCACGTGAAGATCTGGAACCACTGGATGGAGGGCATCCGGGACTGGTGCATCTCGCGCCAGCTGTGGTGGGGGCACCGCATACCGGCGTACAGGATCACCCTGCCTAATGTCACGGTGAGATGATAATAATAATAACTTCAATCAAAACCTTGGTCTAAAACCTTCCAATCGAGCCCGACACCCAATTGAATGCGTGCAACAACACTTAAATGGAATTGGTCAGCCATAAAACCATGACTAACCATGATGGGTCACCCTGCCTGATGTCACGGTGAGATGATGATAATAACAATAACTTTCACACAACACTTCAAATCAAAACCATGGTCTCTGCATACCCCTTCAGGATACAGGCGTGCGTTTATGTGTGTATGTGCCAATATTATCGACACATTATGAAGCTTCACCCACCGAGGGTTTCCGTACAAATTTGTAGGTACTTTTACATATAAATAGTTCAGGAATCGAACGGACTTTTCCCGAACTTCAAGGACAATTTTTTTATGATTTAATTACAAAGTATAGTTTTCACATTTTTCCCTGTACTTGTAGTATAAGACGATATTACTTGCCAAATTTCAGAGGTCTACGTCAACGGAAAGTACTCTTTAAATATTGATTCCCTTGAGTGTCGAAGTATATCTTTGTTTGATTTTTTCACACAATGTGGTTTTCACAACTTTCAGGGACTGTAGACCTGAGTATATACTTTTAATGTCAACTCGATACCTCCACGCGTTCCCGAGATAGAGGTTCACGACAGAAAGACGGACGGACGGACGGACAACAAAGTAATCCTATAAGGGTTCCGTTTTTCCCTTTTGGGGTACGGAACCCCAAAAACAGCCGACGGCGACGCGTTCCACACCTTCGGCGTTTTCTGCGGAACTCTAAACAGCGTACCCCGTTTCTTGCACGCCGGGCAGGCGGCGCAGCCGGCGCGGCGCAAGTTCAGCCGTTCGGGCCGCAGGAAGCGCCCGCGCCGCCGCCCGCGCGCCGCCGCCGCCGCCGCCGCCGCCGCCGGCTCGAGCGGACCGCCCGCGCCCGTACGTCCGACGTAGCGCTTTGCTCTTGCACTGGCACGCTTCGAACAACTACGCTAGGGGTCAAGGCTGCTGTTACGTGGAGCCTGCTGTCTCGCTTGCACAAATTGTAGTTTTTTTTTTTATATTTCAATAATATAAGTAAACTATTGATAAATATGGTCTGAGGATTTGATGGATAGTTAATTACGGATATTCAAGGCATATTCTTCTTATCCTGTACTATGTTTTACATTGAGGAAATTTGATTCCAACATTTATAATTTTGGAAACAACTTTTCTTTATTAAAAACTACGTATAGGAAAACAAAAATATGTTAGAACTAACAACTTCATCAAAGTAATTTTCAATGGATTTTGCCCGACGTTTTCCTTTTAGTAGGCGAACATGTTCGCCTACTACTCGTTGACTTGCAAAGCCTACTTAGCCGTAATAGGTCTCCTTTTAAGTTCATTATATGTGCTGCTGCCCTGATTTTTTTTTTCACATTTCTACAATCAACCGTTTTGCCGGGGGAGGGGACGCCCTACTCGGACAAAACTTTTCGCTTTCAAGCTTAATATTTCGCAAACAGAACCCTAAATCGAAAATGGTCTCCCTACAAATGGTATAGGCGCGAAAAAAAATTGCTTCCCATATTTTGGTATAGGGAAGTACCCTAAAAAATTATTTTTTGCGATATTACTTTTACCGTTTTGTCGGCGTGAGCAATATGTCTATGCCAAATTTCAGCTTTCTGATAGACGGACGGATGTATGATAAATGTGGTCTAAGGGTTTGATAGATAACAAAATTAAGGACATTTTAAATACATTTTGGCAACATTTATCAAAAGTATACAAATATTTTGCAATTATTAAAAATATGTGCGAGCGAGGCGGAGCGCCAGACTTAAACGGAACGTCTTAAGCAGCAGACTTCCGTGTCGTTAGGCTGCTCGGAAAAATGACGATTTCTGATGAAAAATTACGATAATGATGACGATGAATTAAATTATTACGATGATTATGATAATTGGCTTTTAGAAATAAATTTTTAAAGATCCGTCAAAGGATCAGTGTAGTTAATCGAGCGTTTTGTTGCTTGGATCTATCTCGTTCCAGTATCGTGTGTCTTATTTGGTTTTTCAGTTAATCGCATCAGTTTTAATTTCATTGGTCTTGTTAATTTTCAGCCAATGGTTACTTTTGACATCGCAATGTAATATTTAAATATTTGTTTTTTTTTTCAGCTCTAAAGGACAGCACAAACCAAAGCGGTGGCGGTGGCGGTCCATACATACCTCATTTGCGGCAGTAGTATTTTGTATGGACCGCCAACATCACCGCCACCGCGTTGGTGTGTTTTATCCTTTAATAGTTTATTCTTTGTAACTATATTCTTTGCATACATATTCATATCTGTTAACTCTTGTTACAATCCATTGTTATATTGCATAGAGGGCACTTTATTGCACACAAAAGATAATGGAATACATATTACGAAAGTCTCTATTGTAATCCTATCATAAATGTATGCCACCACTGTACCGACGTCTAATTTATTAACCGACTTCAAAAAAGACTCACTTTAATAGAATAGAATATTTGTTTTGGTTTTTCATTGGGACAGATAAACACTTGACCTCATTCACGCCTGCCTGATGGTAAACGAAGACGGGGTGTACGTGTTTACCTGTTGAATTCCGGTTAACTCTAGTTTTAAAGACACCTAGATTATAATGTCTCTGGAAAATAAGACAACGGCAACGCGCTCCACGCCTCTGCCGTTCTTATTATAAAATAATCCGGGAATCGGTCGGATCGAATTTCATTTTATCTCTTATACTAAAAATATTCCTACCTTATATTTTGTGTTTAAGCTTAATTTGGCTTGGTAGAGTACTAGATGGTAGTAACTTGCATGACTTGTGAGTGGCTTACATAAGCAGCCTATGTACGTCCCACTGTAGGGCACAGGCCTTCTCTCAGGGAGAGAGTATGGGCTTAATCACCACGCGTGCCCACCGCGGATTGGCGATTTCAAGCGCTGAGGTATGGGAATAGCTCAGACACTCAGGTTTCCTCACGATGTTTTCCTTCACGGTTAGCGAGTGGTATTGCTACTATAACTTCACAAATGTGCATGACTTAGAAAACCAAGTCATAGGTACATGCCCGCACTGGGGATCGAACCTGGGTCTCTCGCTTCCGGGCCCGATGTTCTTAATGACTGGCAAATCAAGGAAAACTTTTTAGTAAAAAAATACCGACTTCAAGAAAAATACACACTAAAAAAAAGAGTTCGATGATTTTCTCGTAAAAAATAGAAATAGATCTTGACAAATTTTATATTGGACCATCTCTGAGTGCACCTTAGAGGTGGTCCAATATAAATTGTAACAAAAAAAAAATCGGGCAGTGTGGTGCCTACACAAGAACCACCCGTTTTTTAAAGTCGGTCAAAATATGATTTAATGAAACCGAACCCCCGTCACACCAAATTTCAGATACTTTAGTACTATACACAATTTTAGTTTCGTGCGAAGTGCGCGGCTTCGTGTGGATTGAATTGAATTGAACAAGTCTAAAACGTGCAGATTTCACAATGTACTAATCATTCCTGTACTTTGTAGGTAATAACTACTAATAATCTAATATATAAAAATCTCGTGTCACAGTGTTTGTTATCGAACTCTTCCGAAACGGCTTCACCGATTTTTATGATATTTTTTTTTGTGTATATTTTGTAGGTCGGAGAATAGGTGTAGGCTATGTGGCAATACAACGTATGCCGGTTCAGCTAGTATAACATAATAAGGTGATGTATTTACTGCCTTATGTTTTTGAACATTAAAAAAATCTCATTAAAGATATTTGTAATTTGTTGTTGTTTGGCGTTATTAATTACCCCACGACCTGTTCTCAGACCTACCAAATATACACAAAAAAAATCATAAAAATCGGTGAAGCCGTTTCGGAGGAGTTCGATAACAAACACTGTGACACGAGATCTTTATATAATTAGATTATGTTCGTTATTACCTATAAAGTACAGGAATGCATTATTACATTGAGAAATCTGCACGTTTTAGACTTGCTCAATTCAATTCAATTCAATCCACACGAACCCGCGCACTTCGCACGAAACTAAAGTTGTAGAATTAAACTTGGGTGTAGGGCCGAAACGGCTTAGGTGAGGCCGTTGCGGAGGAGTTCAATAACAAACACTGTGACGCGAGATTTTTATATATTAGAAGTTTAACTCGGACCTTCCCTCAGGACTCGGCGGACGGCACGTGGGTGGCGGCCCACAGCGAGGCGGAGGCCCGCGCCAAGGCGGCGGCGCAGCACGGGGTGGACCCCTCCAGCATACAGCTGCAGCAGGATCCCGACGTGCTGGACACCTGGTTCTCCTCGGGACTCTTCCCCTTCTCCATATTCGGCTGGCCCGACAACACTGAGGATCTGCAGGTGAATGTAACACCAGCTAGTTAAGACCCATGAGCGTAGTAGGTATAGATTTCACAGAGAGGACTAAAAATTAAAAATGTATAAAGATGTTACAGGGCGAATTTGACATTTTTTACCATCCACTCGTATAAGAGGGAAGTGGTGGTAGCGGAGCGGTAGAACGCCGGCTTCTCATTCGGGAGGTAGTGGGTACAAACCCCAGCATGTACCAATGACTGTTTTCTATGTTAAGTACATTTGAATCGTGTGATTTTAAAACGACACATGTCCTTTCATTACATTTTTGCAGGAAATAGAAAAAACTGTTTTATTCAAATACTAATATCTACAACAGCAATATTTAGCATATTATATTGATTTCTGTAACAATAAACTACAATTTTTTTTCTAATGTAAATCAATAGGTAGGTGTAAATAATTTAATAAAAAAAAAATGGGCAAGTGTTATTTTAAAAACACGTGTGACTTGTGTTGTTTTAAAATCACACGATTCATTTGTGAAGTTATAGTAGCAATACCACTCGCTAGTGGTGAAGGAAAACATCGTAAGGAACCGTTTCATGTAACACTAAGGTTAGTGTGTGAGGTATTTACATACCTTAGCGTAGCGCTTGCCTCGTACAAGGGGCCAACTATGAGGCTAAGTTTCTGTGTCTATTTCTCGGCAAATTCTCCGATATGAGGTTGCCTGGCAGAAATTGCTATTAGCAATCAGGCCGCCAATTGTATCTTTTCTTTTGTTATTGCTGTTTCTGTAAAAAAAAATCCGGTGTACAATAAAGAATATTCTTATCTTATCTTATCTAAGTGTGGAAATCTCAGGTCTAAAAAAAGTATTTCTTATTACTACCGCCAATCTAGGTATTTGTAGGTTTTGTGATATCCGCCAACTTGTTGGCCATTGAGCAAATCGACACACCGAGGTCACCGAACGCCGTAGTTTTCGTGTGCCTCCTATGTCTTTTTTTTGGAACTTCTGTCATCATCATCATCATCAGCCATTTGACGCCCACTGCAGGACATAGGCCTCCGTCATGGTCTTCCAAGCTTCCGGGAACTAGTGTAAAACAACAAACAAATCAAGAAACTAATACTGAGGCTTAATTTCACCAAACAACTCTGTCTACTTAGGCGTTCTACCCGGGCACGCTGCTGGAAACGGGACACGATATCCTGTTCTTCTGGGTGGCGAGGATGGTGTTCTTCGGCCAGCGACTACTGGGGAAATTGCCCTTCAAGTAAGACTGCACACACGTATCCAAACTTTACAGAGCATTAACTACGAATCGCTCGTAGCCCCGGCTGCCTGAGTGATCTTAAACGATCACGAAGGTTAAGCAACACAGGGCGCGTTCAGTGCATGGATGGGTCGCCGTCTATGCCTAACGCCAGTGGCATTTTTCCGAGCGGTTCCGTGCTTCGCAAGGCACGTTAAGCCGTTGGTGCCGGCTGCCGTCGATAGATGGCAGTCGTTAAGCCAAGTCAGAGGCCTTAGGGCGGCTTGACAACTTCTGACAGTAGACGAGCCACTAGTCTACAAGCCTCCACCAATCCGGACTTGGCCCCCGTGGTGGAGTATGGCCTATACCTTCCTCAGGGAAGAGACCCGTGCCCCTCGGTGGGGACATAATGGGTTGATGATGAACTACTAAGCAGATGGGACCAACCTAGATACCTCGCAAGGAGTTGCATTGTTGAATTCGTGTCCCGCCCGCTTAGGAGTCAATGCTCAGCGGTCGGGTTGTTAGTTTTTTTTTTATCTACTTAGTGATTTTAAAATTTTCGTTTGGATTTAATGCTGATTTCATATAGCGCATACACGACGAATCTATTGTGATCTTATTTGTCAAAATCTGACCATTGGTTAAGGTGTTATAAGGGAACATAGAATCGGACATACTCACATACATATATACATACGAGCCCAACACATTGCCCTCCTTTTGGGCTCTGCTGCACTAGGGTAAAAATCCCCATATACATCCAAAGATAGGTGCTTGTACTCGTCAGTATGAACAACTTACGGGGAAAACTTCGAAATCGCGAATGAAATAGCAACTGTTCCGTACTAAAGTTACCTCCTGCGGCGTTAAGGTGTATGGAACAGCTGATATTCCTTCCCTGGTACATCGTAAGTAGAAGCGACTAAAGGAAATTCAGGGGCCGGTTTCATAAAACTACAATTCATCATTTACTATGATAATTCTATTAGCCGAGTCTTCCTACTTGTTAATCTGTGGGTTGATGGACTTTGCAATGTACGTCGAATTGTCATAGTAAACCATGAATTTTAGTTCTACGAAACGGGCCGCTGGGCCCTATTTCTCGAAACTATTAGTTTACTAGTAAATTAATTATTAGTAAAAAAATTACGAGTTCTAATATTTTCTGTTTCTCAAAAATAATGATTAGACGGGTAGCTAATACTGGTACGCTAATAAAAAATATTAGTCTGGCTTGGCTGAATACACCTAATACCCATGCCTTCTTACCTATTAAAAAAGAGGGAAAAGTTCCCGCCACTTTTGTATTCGGTTTCTTTTGACGTTTGCACATTGGCGGTAACACGGATTATTGCTTTAATTTAGATATTACAATTATAGAATGGATTTCACATCCACATCTTTCCACAATTGTTTAATAGTCAGATAAAACTTAACTGTGGAATAAAACCGATGTTGTCACTGCCTTGTCGTATGATTTAAATAGCGATAGCATGCAATTTATTCTCCAGTTAAGTTTTATCTGACTATTGAAAAATCCTTAATCTTTAATTAAACCGGAACGCGAATTCAAATAATTCGTACGTATTTCTGTTCAAAAAGACTACGACGGCGAATTATTATTAAACCTTCTTCACCGTCAGAAGCGTCCGAATCGTTCCACATTTTATAAATTTGTTTGCTAAAATACACTAATAGTTTCGACTAATATTATTTACAAACCATCCAAGGCTAAAAGCTTTATTAGTGTATTTTACTAGTGTAATTATTTAAATTTTTATACATAAAACCAAAATCCAATTGACTCCAATAATATTAGCTAATATTTATTAGTTGGTAACTTATAACTAATATTTTATTACAGTAGCTTGGAGAAACGCACACTAGTAAACTTGTCAAAAATATTCGTTCATGGACTAATATTATTAGTCTAATAAGTTTCGAGAATTAGATCCCTGGACGTGGGCAGTATCACCTCTCGTGTACTACAGCGAACCTCTACTGCGATCACCAACCTACTTGCCTAACGTGGCCTTAACGGGCAAACCCGACCCTCCTTTTTTTGATGATGAACTTCAATATGATGTAGGGAATTTGGTCGCTTAGCAAACAACACCGCTCAAGTCAAAATTTGATGGTTTTAACATTTGAATGCCTCCGGGTGCAGGTTTTAATCGCGAGTTGATCAACCTATAACATTCAAGCATTAAAAATAATCAGCGATCGTTATTAAAAAAATAACACCGCCTAAATATTTTTTCTATGTAACACCACAGAAACTGTTAAAAAGTTGTTTTGTCTCCTGTAAAGCAGGGAAAAATTACTTGTGCGACGTAGTTTGCTAAGCGACAATATGTGGGTAACGTCACCAAATTAATACCCGTCCGGGGTATTAATACCTGACCGAAATATTTAGATAGATAGATTGAGAAAACTTTATTGTACATAAAAATGGAAATTACACAGATACTTCTTAACCTTATTTAAAAAGTTTCATACCAACCCCGGCTCGTATTTTCGAAACCGAAACGAAACCACGTCCGTATGGAATTCGGACGCCGCAGCGCGCTCTCCACTTTCCCCCCAGAGAGGTGTACCTCCACCCGATGGTGCGGGACGCGCACGGCCGCAAGATGTCCAAGTCCCTCGGCAACGTGGTGGATCCGCTGGACGTCATCCGCGGCGTGACGCTGGCGCAGCTGCACGCGCAGCTGCAGGACTCGAACCTGGACCCGCGGGAGCTGGAGCGCGCGCGCCGCGCCCAACAGGAGGACTTCCCCGCCGGGATACCCGAGTGCGGGACCGACGCGCTCAGGTGAGATCTCGGCTTTAAGGTTGCGTAGGCAACAAGGAACTCTTGAAATTTCGCCACGTCTGTCTGTCCGTCGGTCCGTCGGTCCTCCTGTCTGTCCGCGAGATAGTGATAAGTACTAGAGAGCTGAAATTTGGCATAGATATACATATTTATTAAGATACCTCGCCTACACCTAAATTAGGGGTGCAATTTTTTTTTCGCGCCTCCACAATAGTGTGGGGTATCGTTGTACTGGTCGTTTAAAAATATTGTGGGTGTAGGAAGATCATTTTTAGGGTTCCGTACCTCAAAAGGAAAAAACGGAACCCTTATAGGATCACTTTGTTGTCCGTCTGTCCGTCCGTCCGTCTGTCAAGACCCTTTTTCTCAGGAACGCGTGGAGGTATGAAGCTGAAATTTATATCAATTACTCAGGTCTACTGTCCCTTGAAGCTGTGAAAAAATCAAACTTCTAAGCCAACGCAATCAAAAGATACAGCCGTTTATGCCGCAAATTTTCGACACTTGCAAGGGAATCAAAACCTACAGGGTGCTTCCCGTGAACTCAGAATCTTGAAATTTGGTACGAAGCAACGTCTTATAGCATAGATAAAGGAAAAATTACGAAAACCATAAATTTTTAGTTACATCACATAATATATTTTTTTTTTAATAATTTTAAACTTACTACCCATTTCCTCATAAACGCGTAGAGGTATTAAATTGAAATTCATACCAAATACTCAGGTCTATAATACCTTTAAGCTGTAACAAAATCTAACTTCTATGTCAACGCAATCAAAAGAAACAGCAATTTAAGCTGCATATTTTGAAACTCGCAAGTACTCGCAAGGGAATCAAAACCTAAAGGGTACTTCCAGTCGACCTAGAATCTTGAAATTTGGCATGAAGCAACGTTTTATAGCACACATAAAGGAAAAATTCCGAAAACCTTAAATTTTTAGTTACATTACAAAATATATATTTTTTAATAAATATAAACTTATTACTTTTTTCCTCATGAACGCGTAGAGCTATCAAGTTGAAATTCATATCAAATACTTAGATCTAATTGCCTTTAACCCGTGAAAAAATGTTGTTGACATTGCAGGTTTGTACGGAACCCTCGGTGCGCGAGTCCGACTCGCACTTGGCCGGTTTTTTTATTTAGGGTTCCTTTTACGAAATATTAAGCTTTAAAGCGCAAATTTTCGTCAGAGTAGGGCGTCTCCCCCACCGTCCCCCCCACTCCCGGTATATCCTGACATATGCACACTACATACAAATGAGAGCTAAACTAGTCGACGCTTCACGATTGTAACTGCACTAGACGCTGTATTAGTCATCTACAATGGACATGGTCCTAAATGAAAGATGCGAGAACTGGAGCACAGCAGGGGCTTCCCCAGCGGGATACCCGAGTTTGCTTTGCGTTTTTGCTTACATTAGACGCGCTTTACTGCGAGAAAGCGCGCTTTTTTTAGCTAGATATGTTTAAATTAGACGCTCTTTCCGGCGGGATATCACGCTTAATTAAGCCTCATATAAGCACACTACACAAACAGATGAGAGCAAATTTAGCGGACGCTTCACATTTGTAATGGCACCAGACGCTGTATGAGTCGTCTACAATACACAGTCTAAGTGAAAGTCCTGGAAAAGAACCTGGACCCGCGGAGCTGGAGCGCGCCGTTTCCAGTAGGACGACTGCCCCAGCGCGATACCGGAGCGCGGGACCGACGTGCTCAGGTGATAACTCGTTTTGGTTGCTTCATTCACTAAAGACGTGCTTTACTGCGAGCAAGTGCGTTTAATTGGCTAGATATGTTTATACATTAAACGCTCTTCGACGGGGAAGTACACTTAGACCTTACGTGGCATACTACACGCAGAGGAGAGCTACGTAATTTTCTTGCTAGCTTTGTTTACAGTAGGCGAAATTTTTCACACGAAAGCGTGTCTAGTCAATTCAATCGTTTGTATATAGAGCCGCTTTCCTCCGAGAAAGTAGTTCAATCTTTTATTTGCTGTGGAAGGACTTTTAATCCCTAGGGTTTTTTCCTAGTTGCGGGGTCAGAATTTCGACCTTAAAGGGCTCCATCCCGAAAAATCATATCATTTTCTACAGATCGAATTTGCAAAAAGTGTCACTAAAATCTTTCAAACATATTAATAGTTAATAGGACCCATGGCCCTGAACCTAAGGCAAAAACCTGCGACTAGATAGCAGTAACGCCAGAGACGGCCGTTTTTGGCATAAATGCTATCTAGTCCCAGGTTCGTGGTCTTACTCTCTTCGTCGTGAGATGATTGAGAGATTGTACAGACACTTTTTGCGAATTTGATCTGTAAAAAGAGATATGATTTTTTTTCCTCAGTGGCGCCAGTGTTACTCCCTGGACCCCCTTAATGGTGTCACTGTGTACTTCAACTTTAAGTGTAATGTTTAAGACAGCATAATGAGTGGGAGACCTAAAGGAAAAGTCCGGAGTCGGGTCGGTACGGATTTGGTGCCTCCTCGCCTTTTTGTCCGCTAGTGCCGAGCACCATTAAATACTTCGTCGCATATCTCGCAGCCCTTCCGAATTTCTTTCCTGACGTCTCTGTCCACAGCAGGCTATCCCAACTCCTTTATGTGTCCTAAATGCAGTAGGGTCTGTCGCTCCTGAGTGCGACTTTTTAAGTCATTCGAAAAAGTGTAACTCTTAAATTGTCCGTAACGGACGCAAAGGCTTATAATGCTAACTATATACGTCTCACTGGTAGAGCACAGGCCTTCTCGCAGAGAGAGAGTATGGTCATAATCACCACGCGTGCCCACCGCGGATTGGCAATTTCAAGCGCTGAGGTATGTGAACACCTCAGACACTCGGGTTTTCTTACGATTTCTTTCACAGTTAGCGAATGGTATTACTACTACAACTTCACGAATGTACATAACTTAGAAAACAAAGTCCTTTTGAATTAAAAGGCGTGTCGCAAAGGCGTATGATGGTGTAAAAATTATCTCATGTCAGGTTCGCGCTGTGCGCCATGACGCAAGGGCGCGACCTGAACCTGGACGTGCAGCGCGTGCAGGGCTACCGATTCTTCTGCAACAAGCTGTGGAACGCCGCCAAGTTCGCCATGCTCTACTTCCCGCCAGACACCACTTACGAAGTAAGCGACAGTGATAATACCACACACACACACACACACACACACACACACACACATACTATTTCTCTCGCTCTCTCTCACTCACTCACTCTCTTGCTCTCTCACTCACTCACTCTCGGTCTCTCACTCACTCACTCACTCACTCACCACACACACACACACACACACACACACACAAACACACACAGACACAACACTTTTTTAATGATGTTTCATGAGTATTGCCTGAGGATAAAACTACCCTACGTCCTTCCCCAGCATGCAATTCTATCTCTATACAAAATTCATTGTTGGACATTTGCAAGGTGTTTTGAAACTAGGACAGGTTATCACTTGACTCCAGTTTCACCTAATGGTAAGACCTATTAGGTGAAACAATGTTCACAATGTATCCCTTCCCCAAGGCGTGGAGACCAGCCCTGCCGGCGTCCCTGTCTCCCGTGGACAGGTGGATGTTGTCCCGAGTGGCGCACGCCACGGCGGCCGTCAACGCGGCCTTCCGCCAGTACGACTTCCCCGGCGCCACCACGCAGTGCTATAACCTGTGGCTCTATGAGCTCTGCGATGTCTACCTGGTGAGTTCAGGCTGTTAGTCGTGAGATTTTCGAACTAAGAGGCAAGGAACACTGACCCTTGAAATGTACATAGCATCAGTGGCGAAGCTGCCAAGAAGCTAGGCGGTACCGTGCCCCGAGGCCCCCAAATTTAGGACGCCCCTTACCACGGGCATAATATGTATTTCTTAATTTCACTGTTTAGCTTGGGCCCCTTCTTGGCGCCAGGGCCTATGTTCACCAAACTTCGCCACTAAATTTACTTCCGTCTCCACATCGTAATACAGATATTTCTATCAAGATAATAAAAGACGCGCGCATTCGTTCCAATACGGAACTCAAGCGCATCTTCTACGCGAATCTCAATCAGGTCCTGACATGAGTCGAATAAGACACGAAAGAATCTGTCGCACATCCTAGAGAGTTTGATTCTTTACTTCGACTTGACTCTGTGTCAGTGTGTCTCATAGTTGGACCATTGTACAATGGAGAACTTGCACTAAAGAATGTTTTAATAGAATAGGAGAGGACTAAAAGATAAATAAACTTGGTAATAAGAACGTTTAGATATTAGATGATAGGTATTAGTAACTATTGTAAAACACGTATTATTTTGTATTTTGGAGGAAGCCTGGCTACCCATAGCACAGGGAATCCTAGTTTAGGAGCCAGTAACCACTCTTTTATTAACCCTTTTCTAAAAAAAGTTTTTTTTTTTTTCATTTTTTCATTATCATTTTTTTTCTCAGCGCCTAATTCTTTTTATAATGTAACCAGTCGAAAAGTCAATATAGTCACGTGGTACTAAAACGCGCCAGACAAATCGACCTTAGACTATGACGTCACTCCCTAACGTAACGCTTATAATGTATGAAGCGTTTATCAATATTTGAGTTATAATGTTAATGTCTTTATGCAAAATTTATGTAATTTATATATTTTTATCATTTATATATTAGTTAAGTCCAGTTTCTTATTTCAATTAGTTTTCATTTTGTTGTGTTATGAATAAAGTTAAAAAGGATAAAAAAAAAATCTCACATGTACATAACCTAAAAATGTGTTATTACAGATTTGGCACAGGTAGAGGTGCATGTTGGGATTCGAACCCACGCCGCCTTAGAATTTACGGTAATTTGTTGTTTCCGTCTAGAAATGAATGAATGAATAATTTATTGCCACAAACATGCTATAGGACTTCTATTAAGAACATTTTCTACTTTGAACTTGGCCTTTTTGATCTGTATGTTAGTGAAGTTCTACAAGTCAGCTTGCGGCATTTTTTTTGGTCAAACAACGCCTGGTGGCTATCTAGACACTTCCTATCGTCTTTTTCCCCCTCCAGGAATACCTAAAGCCGGTGTTCGCCAGCGGCTCGCCAGCCGAGAAAGAGTCCGCCCGGCGCACGCTGTACACGGTTCTGCAGTTCGGGCTGACTCTGCTGAGCCCGTTCATGCCCTTCGTAACTGAGGAGCTCTACCAGCGGCTGCCGGCCCGCGAGCGCGCCGTCTCCGTCTGCGTGGCTAGCTACCCCACCGTGAGTGATAGAGATGAATAGTTGTTTGTTTTGCGCACGGTACATACATAAGCAGCCTATATACGTCCCACTGTAGGGCACAGGCCTTCTCTCAGGGAGAGTAAGGCTTAATCACTACGCGTGCCCACCGATTGGCGATTTCAAGCGCTATGTATGTGAATAGCTCAGACAGTCAGGTTTCGTCACGATTTTTTCCTTCACAGTTAGCGAGTGGTATTGCTACTATAACTTCACAAATTTATATAACATAGAACACAAATTCATAGGTACATGCCCGCACTTGGACTCAAACCTGGGTCGCTCGCCTCCGAGTCCAATTTTCTACCCCTAAGTGGTACCGCTCTCACAGCTGGTTAAAATACAAAAGGGAGGTCTTTCTAAGTATTTTCTTCAAGAAATTTTACGTTCCGTTGTCCGTCTGTCACCAGGCTGTATTTCATGAACCGTGATAGTTAGACAGTTGATATTTTTACAGACGATGTATTTCTGTTGCCGCTATAACAAAAAATACTAAAAACAGGGTAAAATAAATATTTAAGGGGTGCTCCCATAAAACAAACGTGATTTTTTTTGTCGTTTTTTGCTCGATATTATTAACGGTGACACGTAGACGCTTGAAATATTAAAATGTTGTATAGATAATGGTACGGAACCCTTCGTGCGCGAGTCCTACTCGCACTTGGATGGTTTTTTGTGCATTTGCTGTTTCTATATTATTGTGTATGTCTTTGTAGCATTAAATAATTGTTTTTTCTCCCTTTCCTTCTAAATAAAATTCCACCTTACAGGAGGCCGACGCGCCGTGGAAAGACGAGGCTCTCGAGGCCGACGTGGCGACCGTCCTCAAGATGGTCCACCTCATCCGATCCACCCGATCCGAGTACAACATCACCAACAAGCAGAAGACCACCGCACACCTGCTGATAGCTAAGGGCCTGGATGAGGCTAGGCTGAGGGGACTGTTCAGCAGTCTGCAGACGCTAGCCAATAGTGAGCTCGCGAGCGACGCGCCATCAGCCGGCTGCTCTATACTGACTGTGTCTGATAAGATCGAGATTCATTTGGTACTCAAGGTAGGATATTTGTTCTTTTCTGCCCTTTATTTGGTGACCGCTGATAGCCAAGGGCCTGGATGAGGCCAGTCTGAGGGGACTGTTCAGCAGTCTGCAGTCGCTAGCCAATAGTGAGTTCGCGAGCGACGCGCCATCAGCCGGCTGTTCAATACTGACTGTGTCTGATAAGATTGAGATACATTTGGTACTTAAGGTAGGATATTTATTCCTTTCTGGCCTTTTTTGGCTAACCGCTGATAGCCAACGGCCTGGATGAGGGGAGGCTGAGGGGACTGATCAGCAGTCTGCAGTCGCTAGCGAGACGCGCCATCGTCCGGCTGTTCAATACTGACCGTGTCCGACAAGATTGAAATTCACTTGGTGCTCAAGGTACCTGTGTTTTCCCTTTTGCATTTCTGTTTACTAACCTGTTTGATAGTCAAGTGCCTGAACGAGGGGAGCAGAGGAGATTAATCGGCAGTCTGCAGTCGCTAGTGCTTGAGAATTACATATGAAACTCAATTTCGACTTTTTTTTTCTTGTCCTCATCCAGACCTTGACAAATATAGATGCTAACCGCCAAGAGCCTGGATGACGAATGGCTCAAGGGACTGTTCAGCAGTCTGCAATCGCTACCCAATGGTGAGCTAACGAGCGTCGTGTGCCCATATTGACTGTGTCTGTCAAGTTTTGGGTGCTCAAGCTAGATTGTTTTCTTTCTGGTCTGGGCCCTGTTTCATAAAGCTACAATTAGTAAAAAAATTTACAATTTGTAATAATTGACAGTCATTATTGTTCATTATTTTTCAGTTCGGCGAAAATAACAGACAAATTAAATTGTGTTTATTATGTAAAACAGGGCCCTGATCTTAAGAATCTTGAATTGATCTTACCCCCGGTCCGTCATACGATCTCTTAGTTTCTCTTACGTCCCCAGGGCCTGATCGACCCACAGAAGGAGATCGTGAAGCTCGAGAAGAAGAAGGAATCGCTGTCTCAGACCATAAACAAGATAAACCAAGCAATGGCGGCTGAAGACTACGCGATCAAAGTGCCGACGGACGTCCAGACCACCAACTCCGAGAAACTAACGCAGTCTCAGGGTGAAATACAGAAAATTGAAGCCGCTATAGAGCGATTGAAGCTCATGTAATAAAATAATAAGGATAATGACACATTCTACATAGGTATTCTACATAGGTATCTATGTAGGTATTTATTTATTGCTTTGTTTTTTCATTAAACTTTATTGTAATAAAAAGGTTTTTTATTGATCACCTAATAACAGATCGTAAGCTGTGTTAGGAAAAATGAATCTGAGACAGATCGATCGACCCCACAGATCGACCCTTTGGGGAATGTAGCAAAGCAATGCCGTAAAGCAGTAAATGTAGCAAAAGCCATTTTACGAATTTTACAGAAAAGCAAAAACAAAAAAACTGTTTTTTTTAATGCCGTGTTAATGCAATGATTATTGATGAGTTTTATAAATACTCAACTTCGAACAACTAAACATTTAATATTATTGGTAGTTTATAACTTGTAGCATGGCTTATACTACGAAAAAAACTGCATTGAATGGCTTTTACAGCAAAAAATATACTAAAAGAATTGCAGTATCAGCTTTAAGTATATTAAAAATAGGCAATGTTACGACAAAAATTAAGTAGCATCAGTGTCTTTTACAGCATTTTTTTATGTAAAATCTGTGAAGCTTGTTAAAAATCCAAGGTAGTAAAAACACCCTTGAGTAAAAGCCATTTTCGAATTTGGGGAAACGAAATATAGGTACCTTACTACTATGTATTATAAGTTTCCTTTGTAAATATAAATTTACTTATTATTGAGTCGTCGAAAGTGATCTGTCAGGATCGTGGCAAGTGGCATTCCCTGGTCTCTACCTACCCCTCCAGGACACAGGCGTGAGTTTATGTATGTATGTATTATTGAGTATTTAACAGCTTATCTAATTTTAGTTGAAATAAATCGTCTTATCCGTCTATTTCGTATACCTACAAGTTAATTTCTTGCACCACCTGTGGTTGACTGCTAGAAAATGCTTACAGCAAGTAAGTTTAAGTCCGCAAAATTACCTTTGTATTTTTACTTTAAACGTATTAATAATAAGAAATACAGGTAAAAGGAGCTCTAAAAACTGATTAAGACTGCATTTTAAAGTCCATTTTCACCAAAATGGCTTTTAGGGCTCAAAGGGTCGATATGTCAACATCATTCGACGCAAAAAGAAAATACGTCTTTCCATTTGCAGATCATAGTGTAGAAGTAGGCTTAAGGTGTTATTTATAAAAACACGATTTCACTAAAACACTCCTAAAATGTAATTTTTTACTTACATAGGTACATAATATGTATTCAGCTACTTGGCGCAAGCGGCCCTCTCCGGGCGAAAAAACCTTCCAATGGTGTAATGATACTACGGCTTGGTCGACGCGCAAGCTTTTGTTTCTGTAGGTAACTATTGAAAGATTTTTTTTGTAAACCGTGTCGTCTGTGGCTAAAATTAAAAAGTAAAGTGTCATAACAAACAGTTGAAAATCATCGAGCCGCTGAAATCTCCAGGATTATCTTTTCTTTTGTAACATAAAGTCTTTGTTAGCGGTCAAAGCCAAAGTAACACGTTAAATAATTATAACGCCTTTTAATCACAAGTTTTCCGAGATAACCTCAAAAACTTCTATCGACAATCATGGAGCTTCCCAATCTCGGAGAACATTGCCAACTTGAGGGCTGCAAGCAAATCGACTTCCTGCCACTCCAGTGCAAATGTGGGAAGGTCTTCTGCCGCCAACATTTCAACGATCATTGCCACTCTGGGGCTTGCGAGTTGGCGCCAAAACCGAAGGACGTAAACTTTTATAATGAGGACACAATTTACAACTGCAACGAAAAGGGATGTAGGAAGGGCACCCTGCATGAGATGCTATGCCTTAAGTGTGCTAAGCACTTCTGTATCGAGCATAGATTTCACCCGTGAGTAAAACTTGAATTAGGTACTGATTTGTACAGTTGACAGCACCTTTATATGTGCGTGCACTCAATTTGCAATTTTTTTCTTTTATTATTTTTCTTTTTGCTATCAGTTTAACAATACAAATAACCCGCCCCCAACTTTACCCACCAACCAAGTGTCTCTAAGTGTAATCTTGGGGGGTGTTTTTTTTTCCTTTCTTTTTGGAATGATTCAGAGAGATCGTAGCGAGCAAAAAAGATCCCATAACTTGGTACTGTAAAATGCACAGTTTTCGAGTTATGAATACAAAACTAAAAACTACAACTCCTTTTCTAAGTGTCTGGAAGCCAGTTCCTGTATAAAACAATCCATAGGTTGTTAGTAAAATTGCATCAAAATTTCTGAAATTAAAATTTAGGTACTTAAGATTAAGTTTCATAAATATAGGCACGAGCTAGAGGGATGGTGCAGTTATAACCTCCCAGTGTCTATTTTTTTGTGTTCTGAGGTCCATCCTGAGTCGTGGTTTTTCGTTTTTTATTCATAAATTGAAAACAGAGCGTTTTACTGTACCAAGTTACGGGACCTTTTTTGCTCTAAGATCGCCCCTACACAATGCAAGAACAAAAAAAAGTGTTTTTTGCAAAAATGTACTAAAAATATACTATATTGGGTTATCCATTTTCACATTTCCGAAGTGCACAAATATGTATGTATTTGACAATTCAGAGTAGATGATTCCATACATTGGAGAAGTTATGTAGTAACACCCAGACTGAGGCTGTTTGTACAAATCAAGTATGGCAGCCGTAGCACAGGGTATCCTAGTTTAGGACCAGTATAAGTGGTTGTTGTGTGGAACAAAGTTATTAATTCTAGGGTCAGCGGACTAAAGCACACCCGAAGTAAAGCAAGTCCAAAACACACATTTTTGACAAAGTAAAAAAAAAAAACTTTTATTAAATTCTTCTATAACATTTTTATCATCTTTGTTACATTAACGGAGAGCTGTCATGAAACAATGAATAGGGAAGTTAGATTGGAGTGAAATATAAATATACAAAAATAAGTTAGGTACCTATATAAGGAAAAATGAAAAAATAAGACCGAATAAATTTTTTTCATGGTTTTTCGTGATCTCATAAAATGCGAAAAATAAAATTACTATAAGAATTAAAAAATATTAGATTTTTTCATTAAATTCTAAACATTTCTTATATGGGTGTAGATGCATAAAAACATTATTTTACGAGATAACTCAAATATTGATAAACCCTTCATACATTATAAGGCTTCCATGCAAATTGTGACTTCATAGTTTGTGCCCAATTTGTATGGCACGTTTTGGTACCACCTGACTATATTGTCTTTTCGACAGGTTATAATATGAAAAGTATTGTTTCTGGAGAAACAAATTACACCATTTTTATTTACCTTTTAACATGGTCTCTCCGATTATTTAAAAAGATTTAGTGCAAGTTCTCCATTGAACACAAATGTTTTTTTAGGGTTCCGTACCCAAAGGGTAAGGGACCCTATTACTAAGACTCCACTGTCTGTCTGTCACCAGGCTGTAACCGTGACAGTATTAACCGTGATAGCTAGACAGTTGAAATTTTCACTGATGATGTATTTCTGTTGCTGCTATAACAACAAATACTAAAAACAGAATAAAATAAATATTTAAGTGGGCTCCCATACAACAAATGTGATTTTTTGTCGTTTTTTGCTCGATATTAATAACGGCAACAGGTAGACCCTCGAAATATTCAAATGTGTGATATAGGTACGGAACCCTTCGTGCGCGAGTCCGATTCGCACTTGGCCGGTTTTTTTTTTATAAAAATTAACCAAACTGCTATTTTATTTGCATAGAACAATAATTTAATGACAATTTAACTTATGTGCTTTATAGTCCACAGTCATGCCGGTGTTGGGTTCTTTTTCAGCTATTTAGTCAACTAATTGTTTAACTAACCACTATTGTTAGTTATTGGGCCCTGATTTTGTGTAGAAAGTTGTTCATATAAGATTATTATTTGCAGTTCATGTCCTGAGATCGATGATGAAACTATGGCAGCCAAGATAGAACAGTTTGAGGCACCAAGAAGACAGTTCCAAGAAGCCAACGAGAATTTGCAGGCAAAGGTAACATTTTTGATGAGCTGTCTTTCTTTCTAGTGCTGAGCTCCGCGAGAAAGACGTTGTTCTCGCTTTTTTCTCCTCCTCAAAATTTGACTGAAGTGACATACGAAGAACATAGAAGGCACTTGTCAAAATAAAATCCTAAAAATATTTTTTCGGCGTCTTAGGTGGGGGGTTGCACACAGATGGGACGGTGGGCATCGACACGAACTCTATACAACGCATCGCGTCTTTTCCACGCCTTCGTCCCACGGCCTTCCTAGTTTCCCCCGCCTTATACGATTTTCAAATTGGTCGAAATGAAGTGCTTCGGGCATGACTCGAATTGTTCTCAGGATGTCCTATCCCATCGCATCCCTCCCATCGCGACGGGACGATGACGCGGCGTCCTTTCAATTTACTTTACATTTCAAACTTAAAGGACACCCCACGCAGATAAGATGGAGCGACACTGTACAAACGTGTGGCGTCGTCTGCGCCCCACGTCCCACGTCCCATCATTGTGCCTCGCACCTTACAGGTCTTGAAAAATGCGAAAAAGCAAGTTACTTTAAGAACAAAAACTTATTACATTTAGTTTTTCCTTTGTATTCTAAACGTATTCTAAGCGCCACGTGCATCAGTTCTTTTGTTAGTTGATTTGTATCATCACGTGACTAGAATTCCTTTTCGACGGGTTATATTTTGAAAATTTTTAGTGTAGAGAAAAACCGGCCAAGTGTGAGTCGGACTCGCGCATGAAGGGTTCCGTACTTCACAACATTAGACAAGGATCGAATTTGAGAACAGTGCTATCTATAGAAACCAACAAGAAGCGTTTAACATTGGCATTTAACGACATGACATCGGCGCTGTGAAGGTTACATAGATGGCCGCTAGATGGCGAGCGCTGTCTTTAGACAACGTTTGTTGTATGGGAGCCCCCCTTAAATATTTACTTTATTCTGTTTTTAGTATTTGTTGTTATAGCGGCGATAAAAATACATCATCTGTGAAAATTTCAACTGCCTACCTATCACGGTTCATGAGATACAGCCCGGTGACAGGCAGACAGACAGACGGAAAGACAGACAGACAAACGGACAGTGAAGTCTTAGTAATAGGGTCTCGATTGGCACCCTTTGGGTACGGAACCCTAAAAATCATTATCAAGATTATTAATCTTAAATTAATATAATCGTCAGACGAGCAGTAGACGAGCCCCTAGTCTACAAGCCTCCACCAATCCGGACTTGGCCCCCGTGGTGGAGTATGGCCTATACCTTCCTCAGGGAAGAGACCCGTGCCCCTCGGTGGGGACATAATGGGTTGATGATGATGATGAATATAATCGTCATTACGTTTTTTCACGTTCTTCATTGCTGCACCTCTTTGTTTGAATATCTGTAGAGCTGTCCTTTTCATGCTGATTTCGCCACCGCCGCCTCTGACAGATGATTTACGGCGGTGGCGGATTTCCGTCATCTGGAAAGATTAGCTTGAAATTTGACAATAAAGAGCTTATTGCCAAATTTCAAGCTAATCTTTTCATTCAATTTTTATAAATAATTGTACTGGTCCATCCGCTGCAGGCACATTTCACAGTGATACATGAAATCACAAATATAATATTTACGTACTGTTTGCTTAAGTCTATATCTTCTTTTTGTGTTCTGAGGTCTATATACATACAATGTATTGTAAGCTGTCTGACTTACTTTTCGCCTTATGTTTAGCCCTAAATGACAGGTGTTTGGAAGGGTTATACACTGACTCTGCCTTCTTCCTTTTCAGATAACAGAAAACATTAGAAAAGCTCTCCAGTCTTCGGCCAAGGTAAAGACAGCATCCAAAATACACCTAATGAGAATAAAACAAAAGGCGGTTGGGCCTAAGACTCTGCCTGTAAGCGATAGGGTATATTTTTCAATAATCAAACCCAAAAACATGAATGCCAAACCAGTAGATATTATTGAGGATGTTGAGAAGATCAGGCCGATTGGTGCTGTAGTTCTAGAACCTGATTTAAAAGACACTAGTGCAGTGTTCGTATCCTCCAAATGGAGTCTTGGACGGGCTACAGATAGCATCTGTGAATCCTGTAATATAACAAATGATAACAACAAGATGGATGGTCCAAAACTTAGGCTCTTTCGTCAGTTGGACAAATACTGCATAAGTCCAGTAAGAATGGACATAGAAATTGGAGAACTAATAAAGTTAGACGTTTTAGTTGAAGGTGATAAGTTGATGATAGAATATATTGAAAATACTGTTTTCAGTAAATTGAGTGAAACATCGCATGTTTTCTTGAGTCCTCAAAGTCCTCTTGAATTGTAGTTGTCATTCGAGAGACTGAATCCTTTTCGCAGTGTATACCTACTCAGTACAGCCAACTCTCGTTATGCCTGTGATATCGCGAGTTGGGCATATCGAAAGTTAGGTTAGGTTAGGTTAGGTATAAGGAGTCTTAGGCATAACGAGAGTGTGACATACCCCGACATAGTTCTGAAGCAAGGAAGACATAAAGCTAGACCGACTGTAACTTCTGATACGGAGGGAAGAAAAGTAATAATAATAATACTTTATTCATTTATTTGCTTCTTACCTAGTATAGTATAGGTATATAAAAGTAATAATATAAAAGTGTGTAAAAAAACCTTACAAAACTTTTAATAAAGAGAATGTCATTTTCTTATAAAACAGTTTTGACTAGTATGTACTAGGAGAACATGACTAAGGTTTTTTTTTTTTTTTTTTTTTTTTTATTTGGTCTTTGCCCCGTGCTTTAGGGTGCACAGGGATTTTGCCAGTGTCACGTTGTGAAAGGTACACGCTACTTTATATATACAAGAAACCAATGTAGAAGGAAAGAGATATTATAATTTGATGAGGAGTTAAAGTCGAATGTTGAAATAATTAACCAGTCTTTAATAATGTTTGGTTTGGCCAGAGCTAGTAGATCGTGGGCAAAGTTATTATTATGATCCAAGCAACCGCTATCAACAGCTAACTTAGCTAGAGAATCAGCCGATTCATTTCCTTGAATCCCACTATGACCCGGGATCCAGGCAAGGACTACTGTGATATCACGTAAATGACATCGTAACAGGAGGTCCCTAATTTAAATGTTTAGTTCAAGTACTTAACATGAAACTGTTGACAATGTCATTTTGAAGTATTATTACCCATGGATGTAATATCCATGTTATTACCATTGGAAGTAAACCACTCGAATAAAGTGGCCAGATAGTACGAATGAGTTTGTTTACCTACCCATAGACAAGGTAACCTACCTAAACATATTTTAGGTATAACGCGATTTGGGCTATGTAAGATCTACGGGGTTTTGTTAAATAATAAAAAACTTGCTATCCAAAACTCGACATTGGCAGAATCCTTAGGGTAGCCATAATTAAGAATTGAATTGAATTGAAGATCTAGGCTTATAGCAAAGTTGTTCTTAAACTAATCAGTCCTATAGAAACTCAGGCAAACCGATAATAAGGCCGAAAGATAGCTAAAAATTACGTTTAGGCATAACGAGAGTTGGCTGTACTGAGTAATAGGTAGGTATACACCGCGAAAAGGTATTGAATGCACTGTTTTTATTGAATAGAATGAGACATCGCATGTTTTCTTAAATGTTTAATGAATAATTGTAAATGTTATTTTAAAGCTTTACATTGAAATCAAATATTTTCTAAATTAAATACCTTTACAATTTGCAAAACATTCCTGAACTTTTTCTTAACTTCTTCCAAATTAATTCAAAAGAAGTTTTCACAAATAAATTACCTCAATCTTACTGAACTTCCTTTAGAAAGGGTATACAAAACAACCTTAATAAATAACATTTAATGCTATACCTACATCATTACGTACATTACAACTTAGCTTAAATTAAAGTCGAACTACCGTCGTCCGTTGTTGTTTCTTTCGTGTTTTGCGATTGGTTTTTTAAATAATTCCCGTCGACCAGCGGAACCATGGTTCCAGGAGTCGATAGGTGAGTGTTGGCGGTCGGTGGGGGATTCGTAGCTAGCTTGTATTTCTCAATCAGCCAGTTGCATTTACCGCTTCTTGCTATCATCGTGAGCAAATCCCTGCGGTACTGCTTCGTCAAGATCGCGTAGAGGAAAGGATTAGCGCACGCGTTCAGAGGGTAGAAAAACACTAGCAAAACCTTTCCGTGACTTACGTCAACTAATGGGACCCCTGCTAAGGCTGTCACGCCGAAAAATGCAACAGGAGCCCAACAAAGCAAGTCCGTTCCGATGAGCAAAGCCATTTTGTTGGCAATCTTCCGTTCGGCGGCTGCAGCGGCTCCGCTTCCGCCATAACTCTCTCCACTACCGCCCAACGATCGGTATATTTGAACGTAGCATACGACGATGGTAACCCACGCCACAGCGTTGGTCATGAAGAGAGACCCTTGGTATATCGCGTCTCCTACAACGTCGCTTTCGACTGGTAGACAGATAGACGTCGAAGAGTAATCGGAAACTCCAACCAATGGCAACCCTGCCATTAACAGCGAGAACACCCACCCACCAATCATGATCTTGGCCGCGGATGCCAGAGAGATCCGTCTTTCCAAATATATCGCGTAGGTAATCGCAAACCATCTTTCCAACGTCACAATTGTCAGGGTGAAAACTGATAGCTGTCCAGAGAAAACCGATAGGAACCCAGCGATCTTACAGCCAACGCCGTACTGCCAATCGTAGGCGTAATTGAAGAACTCCCCATAGGACCTCAAGTCTACAACTGCCAGCATAAAAAGATACAGTCCCGTGCAAAGGTCAGCTAACGCCAGATGGCACATGAGGAACCTCGGGACGGTTAGTTCGGAGTGGTTGGCCAGGAGGACCAGTAAAACGGCCAGGTTTCCGATGACAGCTGCAAGGATGACAAACCAAACGCTGGCTCGCAGCCAGGGCCAGCCCATCACGTCTTCGCAGGGGTTCAAAGCGTTAGGCAGCGGTGTGCATTCCACTTGACGGCGACTGAAACGAAACAGAAAATTGATTAAATATTGAGCAATTTGCCTTCTTTAGTAGAAATCCTGTTAATGACCTACTGTTTGGTCTGCTCTCCTTCTACCAAACGTTAAACAAACATTCTTTTGTAGGGACAATAAATCAATATGAAAGCTCTGCATCTGCTTTCATCTCGACTATCACTGTCCTTCCACCTCAAAAATTGCGCTCGCAAACTAACCTGAAGGAGAAGTTGCCGCACTCAGCGAAGTACGCTTGCCCTCTCGCTAAGGTATTGTTGATTGGCTCGTGGAAGTCCTGTTCATCGTCCTCAAAGCTCCCGAAGTCAGCGGCGTAGTCGTCGAAGGAGTTAGGGTCTTTGTACTCATCGCTGTTTGAGTCCAGGGACTCGTTGCTTTCGAGGGAACTGGGAAACGAAGAAGAGCTTAGAAAACTGCGTAAAAATTATAATTATAATCCCTACTGACATAGATAACACATTCATTCATTCGTTCGTTCATTCATTCTCGCTGGGTCAGTAATCCAGGATGGTTATAGGCCTCCGGACCAAAAGACGCCATCTTTTCCATCCAGTGCCGCGTTTCATAAGAGCACAATTCATATTATTAGCTACCTACTTGTTTAACTGTGGGTTAATCGGATATGCAATGTAGATTTAATTGTCATGATAAACCGCGAATTGTATTTTTATGAAACGCGGCCCTGGTGTTTCGCATTAATTCTATAATAATGGAGACCATGGATGGCATAAATAATTTCCAGCTTACAGCAGTGCGCTACGCTTTCTTATGACTTTATGATAGGCATAAACTTTTCTTTCAAGTTTTCTCCCGCTAGTCTAGCGGCGCTAGATTTATTTTGTTGAGTAAATGTATAATTAATCTTACCCCCAACCCCCTTGGCTTCCGTTTCCGTCGTCTTTCCCGGTTACGATGAAACTGTTGCTCGCGTCAGCAGATCTGCGCTTTCGCGGCGTCGAGGACTTCTGCCTCCCGTTTTGGCCGCATTTCTGTAAGCCAAATGAAGCTGTAATTTACTTACTTTTTACTTTGATTTAAAGTCGAATTATAGCCAGTTTGGAAGGCAAAATACATGGATAAAGAAGTTGGTTGTGTTTCAAGAGCCGGTAGCGAGCGTCAATAGTCGATAAACGACGTCGCCAACACTGGTGAGAACGAAATACCCGTTTCCTATTTCGCTTAGCAGACTCAAAGAACACTTTCTTTGAGTCCGCTAAGCGAATTAGTGGCTAATCTCTTCTAGGAGACAGCACACGAAGAAGAAAAACAAGTGACGAGTCTTGCAATTAACAACTCATGCGGTTGACGATTAGCAAAGTGCTTGTGGATTTATTTCCCAAAAACTCGTTCTATGTGATTTCTATCTGTTATTGTATGTTATTCGGTACTGTTAAGTTAAACGTAAAAAAAGAAAATAAGAAAACGGAGGAACATGTAATCAGTCCCCGTCAAACAGTTATTCGAGTCAGGCCCTTTTGCTCAATATACTCAGTCGATTAACAGTGACAATTACAGCATCTTAAACTTTAGTTAAGTCTCCGCCTCTGGCAACATGGTTATTGTGATGCAGTTCAGAGTACCTTAATGCAAGCTGCATTTTCACTTCCAGTGCTCTGGGATACCCAAAAAAGGCTATAGTAAGCTTGGGGATCGAAAGTCCATATGGAGATGAGTTAGCTCATCAGGATTCTCGATCCTCAGGCACCAGGCGTCGCCGATAGTAGCGAGGGCAGCACGTCGCCATCTGCAGCAATCGGCTCTCCTGGTACAGCTCCGTTACTGACGTTAGCTAATGTCATGCAAGATTTCAACAATTTGAAGCTGACGCCTCTGCTTAGTCGACAGGAACTTCCCTGAGGAACAAATCAACTACATATCTCGAATTCCGATACATGGATCTTGGGAAAAAACAATACTAGTGAGCTTCATAAATAGAACGTAAAGGAGGAATTTGTAGCGAGCGCTAGAGCGAAGAACACCACTACAGCAGCTGACCTGGGCTTTGGCGATGCCTCCAACCGCATCTATGTTAACGACCATCTCTCACCGGATGCTAAGAAACTATTTACTAAGACAAAAGCAATCGCTAAGGAGGGGGCATATCAGTATTGCTTTGTCAAATACTCAAAAATTCACCTCAAAAAATTATCTCCACGCCTTTATCTCCCCCATTCATAAGGAAGGAGCTAAAACTAAAATCTATAGACCGATTTCCAAACTCTGTATCATTGCTAGTATTGGAAAAAATTGTTTATGACCAAGTTCATGCTTTCAGCTCAACTCAGCCCGGATTTCTTAAAGGTCGTTCTAAGGTATCAAATTCAGTGCTGCTAAGTGAATTTCTCATAGATAGTGTGGAGCAGGGTTATCAGACTGACTGACGTCGTATACACAGACTACAGTAAGGCCTTCGATAGAGTCGACCGACTCGTTTGTTAACATTCAATCCAACTTTTCATTTACCGGGGTCCATGATGGAATAACTGCGGTAAGATGTCTCCTATCTAATTTATTTTTCAATCCTGAAAATTAATTGGTTATAAAATAATCGATTTGGTGGGGGAGAGGGGTACGGCCCGAATGGTCGGTGCCACTCTAGGTTATTGGGATTCGCTGTAGCAGGCTATCAATTTACAGGGCAGAGTGTATTTTCTTCGTCTTTCTAAATAAAAGGTTGGTAGTTCCCACGTCAATAAGTCACGAAGGTGGCAACTCACTTGGGTCATGATGTTGACTTGCGTCTCATACAAGGCATGGCGCACTGGGTTGTGGCGCTCGGGGAACGCAAACGCACAGCAGTGGAAGTGATGCGTCAAGTAGGCTTTCTCCAGTTTCTGAAATTATCGCGGAGAACATGGTGTATGTAGCGCAGAAGTTGAGAACATGTTCCGGGAGAGAAGTGTCTGAAGATGTGCTGAACGTGACTGCTAGTCCTCACTTTCTGTCGCTCTCTCTCTTAAGCCTTTCTACAGATATATCTGCTTCATTCAGTAATGGCATTCGGTAAGTTTGTAGATACGTAAAGACCTGAAATAAACCCGAAAACAGATCACGACATTATGTGATAATAACCCTAATTTTTGACATTCTTTGCAATTATTATTATATTTTAATTTGACGTGTAACTTATAAATGTTTATGATCTCAACAAGGTTGATAAAATAACTCTTTAAAATAACTTACTTGAAACTCGTAAATGGACGGGATGTATTTTAGCGATGGCGTCTTCTCTATTCGGAGTATCTCCAACTTTTCGAGCCCCTTAGTCGGTAGAGATGTGATGGCTGTGTTGCTAAGATCCCTGTGGGAATAACAAAAAATGAGCATGTATAAAAAGCAGAACCTCTGATCGTGTTTTATTTCTTTTCATTTTATTTATTTCTATTTTGGCAACAGACAATCACAGTTGAATATACTTGCAGTCCAGAGAGTAACACTAGAGCGCCACTGAGGAAAAAAATCATCTATTTTTCAGATCAAATTTGCGAAACGTGTTACAAAAAAAAAACACTGACAGCTGTTAACACTGGATTAACAGCTTGTTAGTGTACGAGAAACCGGGGGTTAGTCTTTTCATTAAGGGGGTCCAGGGAGTAACACTAGCGCCGTCGAGGAAACAGATATATCGGTAGAAAGGCTTAAGAGAGAGAGCGAGAGAAATTGAGGACTAGCAGTCACGTTCAACACATCTTCAGACACTTCTCTCCCGGAACACTCAACTTCTATGCTAGTGTTACGCCCTGGACCCCCTTAATGAAAAGACTGAGTGTCAAGATTAACATTTAAGGCTTAGCCGTTAATGGCAAGTAGTACACAATTCAACTCATGTTTATGATTAATAAATTAAGTAACATTTTTAAAGAATACATTTTTAAGAAACTATAACAAAAACATGTTTGAGTGTTTCATCCAGATAGCAAAAAGAAAAGAAAATAATAATAATAAATAAAGAGAACGCCGGTAAAGTAAAGTACTCCACTGCAACCCTAGTGGGTTACAATTTGGTTGCAGTGGAGCACCTCACAACATTCTCTTTGTGTTTATTATTTCATAGTAGTTTTTTTGTGTCACGTGTGACACAAATTATTACTGCAACATTCACTCAAGATGAGGTTCAGTGTTCGAAGAGTGAGTCTGCCCCTGTAATATGCGCACAGATTTCTGACGTTCGCTGTCTCAGTTATAAAGAGTAATTAGCACTGTATAATCAGGCGAAGATCAACTTAACGCTTCAGATACCGCATTAAAAAAATCCACAAACAAGAAAATTAAATCGCTGAGAGTGGCGTACCTACCTACAATAAATTCTCGGGACAAATAGTCTGGGACGCTTGACTACAAAACGCGATTTGCCACAGTGTGCCATCACTAGCGGAAATGGAAAACAAGAAGTGAAGGTTTTGTATTTTTAGGGGTCTGTCAAAAAATATTCTGTATTAGCGCAATCAATCGTAGTCTTCTTTATGTCCTGAACATCTTTACTAATGATCGAACATTGAGTTACTTACAGTTGCCTGAGCAGTAGGTTTCCGGAGAAGGCTTCTTCGTCGAGGCGTTTCAACTTCGTGTTGCCTTTGAAACTCCTGGAAGTGAAGTCGGTAGTTGAGCAAGGATTAAGGCTTTCGAACACTTCTAGCTGGTCAAGTCAAGATACTGAGTGAAACTGCTCCCAAAGTAGGTTACTTACAATTTCGAAATCTGGGCATTCTTGAAAGCGTTCGCTGGAACTTCTTCTAAGAGATTATAGTTCAGTGTCCTGAAAAAATAAGCGGGTAAGCATTTACTACACGTCTAGAGGATCGTTTATTAATCACGTGAGGCTAGAAAGGGGCCAACCACATCCGTCAACCGTTGGACATAGGCCTCCCAAAGACACGCCACTTATTCCCGGGGGCGGGTTTTTGAAATACATTGTTGTTCAATATTAAATAATAGTTGTTCAAATTGGCAAGGGGTTCAGAAAAAACACGGAATATCACAAGCGCATATATCACGATATCACGTAGTATATTATTTTTTACGTTGAACGCGCGATATCCAGCTGGTCTAAAGCCTCACGAAGGGGTTAACAAATGTTGTTATTTTCGAGCTTAGGGCTCGTCCATTAATCTTCCAACTAGTCTTCACCAAAGATTCCTTATTCCTGTTTCGTCAAGCCCAATGGTATATCTTCGTCTCTATTCTCGAATATTTACGCGAGCGAAAACTAAAAGTGACTTCAAAGAGTTCCTTAGCATAACACATTAAGAGACGAGCCATAAAAAGGTATTAAAAGATTATGCGATTCGTTTACAGTTAGCTTGAAGATAGGTAGTCGCATTTAGCGAAACGAGAACAAAGTAGTGAGGTACCTAGTGAAATAAGCCCATAATCCTAACCAATAACTTGTGGTAACAACGGATGTATAAGACTTTTAATGCTCAAGGTAGAGGTAACCTACTTAGTATGTTTTATTCTATAGTATGCATTATACACGGTTATTTCCAAAATTCACATTCCGAGTTTGCAATTGTTGGATTCAATTTTATAAAATTTTCCGTTTTTTCGAAAAAGAAAATGGGACTGCGGACTGGATGACGCAGCGTGGGCAGGCCCCACATCATATGTTCTGACGACCTGGTTACGGTGGCGGGGAGTCGCAGGATGCGGGCGGGAAGCTTGGAAAACCATGAGGGAGGCCTATGTCCTGCAGTGGGCGTCAAATGGCTGATGATGATGAAAAAGAAAAATATGAATTTTTCCTACATTGTAGTGGCCCTGTTTGATAGATACTTAAAACCATATATTTTATATCTATGTAGGACATCTACAGAAGGCTCCAACGGTGCGGATGAGATGCCCTACTCGGACAAAAATTTGAGCTTTAAAGCTTAACCGCAAAAGGAACTCTAAATATAAAAATGATCTTTCTACACCCACAATATTTTTAAACGACAGACAGACGGTCGGACATGGCGAAACCATAAGGGTTCCTTGTCGACTACGGAACCCTAAAAAGAGAAAAAAGTCACAGAACAGAATTTGTTGTAAAACGCGATCTCCAATGGGAGTGTTTCAGGAATGAGCATTGTCCTAAATATATTGACACTAATAGTTACAAATGATAAGTACATCATTTTAAAGGCATAAGGTCAGTAAACATAATGCTACAATTATACATTAATATAATAATCACTGATTTCTTGTATTTTTGTGAATAAGTGTGTGGTGTGACTAATTTGACCTTCTAACGTTCGTTTCACACGTGAATTAAAGTATTTCTAATAATTTTGAATAAAAAAATGCCAAGTTTTTGACGTGTTGGTATTTTGTAAATAAACAAATGTAATGCCCTATAAATATTTTACATTTGTACAGAATAGGAGTCTTTTTTAGTTTTTTTTAATTTAAAGATTTCTTGTATCGAGACACGGTACGGTATCGCTAGAAACTGACAGCTCGTGGGGTCTCATGCAGTTGATAACGTTCTTCCGGGCATAACATACTAACGGTTTCGTAGACTCTGCTTCTTTTTTTCGCTTTAAAAATTAATTAAATCAGCCCAAATCTAAATTGTACAAACTGAACTTAATGTTTTTGTTATTGCGCATGTTAGAAATAACCGTGTCTAAAGGAAATAATAAAACTCAATTCATTTAGCAGGTAAAGTAATGGTATACACTTATTTATTGACTTACACATGATCAGCTCTGATTCGTAAGGCGTGCGGTGGGATCCGCTTTATGTGGTTGCCTTCCAGGTCGCTGAAACATTGAGCTAAATTATTTCTGTGAAGATAATTATTAGCACGCTGATTCAAGTTATGAGATGAATTTGGGTCGGAGGAAGCTTCAAATTAGCTTTCGTGGCTAAGGCGTCATACTTTATTTTTGGGGCCGTGCATTAGTGTTTTTATTTATTATTTATTTATTTTACATTTGGAGATCTTACAGATCTTATCTGACTTTAAAAAAGGAGGAGGTTGCTAGTTCTACTATGTACCTAGTTATATTAACCTATTTGAATCAGGCAACAAGGCCCGTACAATAAATAACCTTCGCCTAATTATATATACAGGTTAAAAATATAACACATCTTAGCCTAGTCTTGGTCCAGGGAGTTCAGCGACGAAACACAGTCTCCTCTGGCCAGAGGCCCGGAGTCAGAAAGACCACAACATCTGAAGCTACTACGAAGTCTGTACGATTTAAAATATTTAGATCGTTCAGTCTCCAAGCGATCAATACCTAACATTGGGCAGACTGTCTCTCGGCAGTCTATATGTTTTTTTAAAGTATGTACAGCGATAATTCCTTACATCGATGTCCGATTTCACTGATTTTTATTTTGTTAGAAAGTAGTTACCTCAGGAGTAGTCCCACATATACCTATTTGGTCAAGGTCTGTTGACGGGATTCACGAGAAAATCATCGATCTCTTCAATTCGCAAATGCAACTTTACGGCATTATGGACAGAACCACGCCGCAATAAAGAATACAGTCAGCGCCACCTAGTGCAAAAATTAGCGAATTTCTGTGAAAGTTTCTGTGTCGTGCGTACTTTGAAGACGGTTTTTTTGTTGTATGCTGGACCTTTGATCGTTTCTTTATCGATTTGTTGTATGCTAGATCCTGTGATCCACACGGATCCATAAGACATGCCCTTAGATTTTTAGCGGTTGCAAACGGGTTGCAAAGCGGTCTATGTAACTGCAATTGGTTTCTACGTTATGCTAATTGGGGATGAACGCCAGCTATAAGTACATAATATTATACTTACACGACTTGCAGATACGGTAGCGTCAGATTAGCTTGGTTGTGGTCATGTACGTGGATCAAAGTAGGCACCTCGAGCAGACCCGATGTTGTTATCATGCTAGGGATGTTTACGAGACGCGTTAGCGATTGACATGCATAGTAGATACCTATTATCAGAAATGTTCGAGAATGTTTTGTTGAAAGATTATTCTAATGCTGGCGCTTCACTTGACTATTCTTATGCGCTTATTTGCCGACGATCGGTTGCAGGATTAAGTTCATTGCTAAAGATTCATCAGAAAAACCAGCAATGGATGGTTAATACTT
Source organism: Yponomeuta malinellus (assembly GCA_947308005.1). Classification (NCBI taxonomy): domain Eukaryota; kingdom Metazoa; phylum Arthropoda; class Insecta; order Lepidoptera; family Yponomeutidae; genus Yponomeuta; species Yponomeuta malinellus. The sequence continues at coordinate 17,860,943 of OX371006.1, read as the reverse complement.
GCCAAACTCATTTTGGCACTTGTATTTGAGTAGGTACTCAAGTACAAGTAGATATCGGTATCTCGAACATGTAACAAAAATCGTGGTGGAAATCTTTCACGTCTATGTACCTACGTAAAACCGCGAAAGTTTTAAAAGTTGAGTACCACAGTTGAAAATCTTGCATCGTCTTAAAATTCCGGCTATGTGCGAGTCGGACTCGAACACGGAGGGTTCCGTGGGCAGGGCAGGCCCCCGCCATGATCTGACGACCTGGTTAAGGTAGCGGGGAGTCGCTGGATGCGGGCGGCACTACACAGGGAAGCTTAGAAAACCATGAGGGAGGCCTGTCTTGCATTGGGCGTCAAGTGGCTGATGATGATGAAAAAGAAAAATATGATCTTTTCCTGCATTGTAGTGGCCCCGTTTGAAAGGTTTTCCTTTACGTTAAAATGAAACCGTCTTTTTTCATAAAAACTTATATTGAAGTTATTACCTATACCTACCCCATTGTCAATATTGTCAAATATAGAAACCTTGTCAAGCACATCTCAACCATGGAAAAACACCCAGACTAAGGCTAGGAAATTGATATAAGCAAAAATTACCTAAGGCTGCCAATTGCACCTCTTCGTTTGTAACTAAGTAGTTACCTATGTAATTATTTTCTGATGTGTACCTACAATGAACAATATTCTTATCTTATGTTATCTCTATTTGTATTTATTAAACCAAAATACAGCCGCCTCCAGCGAGAAGTCAACATACGACCTCTGTCAAACCTGTGTATTAACCATCAAGCTGGTTACCCTGGCATCCTGCACGCTGCATAAAGATAAATTAAAAAGAACATAAAAAACATACATACGTACAATGTGCGCAGTTCAGGCAGAGGCGGTAGCGGGGCCAGTTTGTGTAGCATTGGCGCCTGCGTTATTACACTGGGAAGAAAAAGAGAATAATATACCTTATAGCTCCGTATATAGGCTGGTTTTGGCAAACCAAACAAAATCTAAAATAATGTCCCAGGCACTGCACCGTCCGAGTGGTCCCTTCACCCATCTAGTGTGAGTGATGGTGCCACTGGAATAAATCATCTCATTACTAAGATGCAGTTTTTTTTTCAGCCACTACAACAGCTTAGAACTTGAGCAAGTGATTGTGAAACACACAAGTTACATTTAAACAAACGTTTATTTTCGTTTACATTTCACGAATCTCACTGGATGTCATCTGCAAACCAATTACCTACTTATAAATGTTGTATAACACTTACCGTCGCCCACGACACAGGCCTAGCCCAGATGGAGGACAAAGGAAAAACTGTAAACCACTTATAATAAGCTGAAATCTATCTTTATTACATTGTACAACTAACAGTGTCTACCTCATACCAATGCCTCCTCTTATGAACAGTGTAAAAACGTTAATCTCTAATCTGTATGTAATAACTCTTTTAATCATCATCGGCATCATTCAGCCACAAGAAGTCCACTGCTGGACATAGACCTCCTCCATGGATTTCCAAAAAGACCGGTTGGAAGCGGCTTTGCATCCAGCGTCTTCCTGCCACTTGTATGAGGCAATGAGGTCATCTGTCCATCTAGTGGCTGGTCGTTCTACGCTGCGCTTGCCGATATGTGGTCTCCATATTAATTAATAAAGATTGTTGCTTTCACAACGCCAAATATTATGTACTATACCTACAAATATACCTAACGAAATATATAAACGAAAATAAACGAAAATATATAAGACAATTTATGAAATTGAATGTTGAGGAAGCGAAAGAGATCTGTCAGGATCGTCCCTTTTCTCTGTTTACCCCTCTGGGATACAGGCGTGAGTTTATGTATGTATGTAATTTATGAAATTTAGAAAATACAACATAATATTATCAATAAGCTACGTATTTATCGGGAATTTATGTTAATCATTTGGACAATTTGAAGTCAAAAAGAGAAAAAAATACCGGCCAAGGGCGAGTCGGTCTCGCGCACGAAGGGTTCCGTACATTATCTATAACAACGTCTTGTTAACATTGACATTTAACGACATGACATCGGCGCTGTGATGGTTACATAGATGGCCGCCAGATGGCGAACGTTGTCTTTAGGCAGCGTTGGTTGTATGGGAGCCCCCTTAAATATTAATTTTATTCTGTTTTAGTATTTGTTTTTATAGCAGCAACAGAAATACATCTGTGAAAATATTAACTGCCTAGCTATCACGGTTCATGAGATACAGCCTGGTGACAGACAGACTTACAGTGAAGTCTTAGTAATATGGTCCCGTTTGGCACCCTTCGGGTACGGAACCCTAAAAACTTCCACAATAAGGATGGCCGTGGACAAAAAAGTGTGATGTGTCTAGGGGTGCTGTGTATACTAGTCCCTTATCCTTGTATGTCCAGCAGTGGGTCATGCATGAGGCTGATGACTGCTACAATTAAGAAACCATCGTTCCAATGCAAGGTTTATCAAAATGGGGTACGCGAACCCCTAGGGGTTCGCCAATCGACAGTAGGGGGTTCGCGATAAGAATTACATATTTTAATGTACGCATTTTCATTCGGACTTTTCTAAAAAATCTTTTCAAGTACCTATATTGAAACAATATGTAGATTTACCAATATCCCTTTTTCAAAAATCTTCAATTTGTGCCAATTTTTATAGTTCATGTACTAAGTACTATTCCTAAACTAGAGTTGGCAACACCGGTTTTGCTCAGTGTTTGTTTGTTTTACTGATTTATTGTGACTTGCGCTTGTGGGGGGTTAGGGGTTCGCTGTCATCTAGAAACTTGAACAGGGTAATGTGGAGCCATCAGTTTGAGAAACCTAGGTAGTTCTAATGGAATAAAGTCCTAAAAATATAAAAGCAATACATAGTCATACCATTAGTTTGAAAGTTACACGCATCACGTATCCTCAAGGAAAGTTGGCAAGGTTAACATGTAAAGTCACTTTGGGAAGTGGGTGCGTATCGTTACTAAGCTACTTCAAATACCTATATCAATGTTAGAGACCATTTGCATTGTTTCTCTATCCATCTAACACTTAGACCCGCTAAACTTACTTAAAACCATCTGATACTACTACTTCTGTTACAGATTTCCCCTCCGACAAAAAAAAGATTAGGTTAGGTTATCACTTATATATCATTTAAGAGCTTTACGAATTTGGCATTTGGCGTCGAATTACTACTTAGTACTTACAAAGACTTGAGATTAGGCATCTTGGTCAGATCCTCAACGGCCACGTGCACCAACTTGGGCGCACCTATTACAGTTCTGAAACAAGCGACAAACATAACATAGGTACATAAGCAGCCTATATACGTCCCATTGTAGGGCACAGGCCTTCTCTGAGGGAGAGAGTACCGCGGATTGGCGATTCCAGGCGTTGTAACTTGTATGTGAATAGCTCAGACACTCAGGTTTCGTCACGATGTTTTCCTTCATAGTTAGCGAGTGGTATTGCTACTATAACTTCACAAATGTACATATAACCATTGAATTGTCTACTTAAAATTCAATGATATAACTTAGAAAACAAGTCAAAGGTACATGCCCGCACTGGGAATCGAACCTGGGTCTGTCGCTTCCGAGTCCGATTTTCTACCCACTAGGCTACCAACAAGCGACAAACACCTTCTTAATTTTGTAGTACCTACCACTGTCATAATTTCTTTTCATCCTTTAATCAGGCACAGGACTCTCAGTAACTTCGCCATCGTAGCACCGCCATCGAATCTTTCTTTAGCACTGATTTTGTAAAACCTGCAATGTATTATTTAATTCATTGCAGGTTTTACGCCAATGCGAATAGCCGAGTGAAGCGCCAGCACTAGAAATAAAGCGTTGATGTTGGATTCTTAGTTGGATTAGGTTGGATTCTTACCATTTAAAAATAAAATAAAAAATCATCATTTCGTAGCATAGATAGCATTAGCATAAACTCGACGAAAAAGCAAAAAAAAATCACCATTTACGGCCATAATTTATAAAAACCCGATTCCTCTAAAGCACTCCTAAGAGTCAGTTTATTTAATCTGTAGTTAAGACTTTCCCTTGTAAAATCCCCACCATAGAGTATTTTAACCGGCGTTTTAAGGAATCGTGTTTTTTTTTTATAAGTAAGACCGTTGCCTACATCTATTTTGGAAGAAGGTTGTACATGGTCACAAGAAGACGCTATTTTTAATATTGCTACAGTTTAATCTTGCTACTCGTCGCTAGATGGCAATGATATTGCTAAAATAAAAAAAGCTAAGGCGGCCGGTGGTAGGTTCATGTTTGAAGTATGAATTTACTGAGTTCGGAATCCCGAATCAAAATTCCGAAACGGATTTCCGATTGTATCATCATCAGCCACTTGACGCCCACTGCAGGACATAGGCCTCCCTCATGGTTTTCATAACCATGAGAATTCATGAGATGAGTGGTTTTGCCATAATCGCCACGCTAGACAGGGGCGGGTTGGCGATCGCAGTATGCGCTTAGAATCTCAGGAAGACGCTGCTGCCCGTCTCCTGGTACCTAATTGATTTCCTTAGTCGCCTTCTATGACATCCACGGAAGGAAATGGAGTGACAGGTTAACACCCAATGGGTATAAGCTGTGGTATAAGATAGAGAAACTTAATAGCTTTAGCACCTACACGAATGTCACCGTCACATAAAATAAATTATTGATTGATTGATTTTTAGAGAGATTACGAGATTACTGTGTGCTTGCTTATAGCCCCTTACAGCTGCTATACCTGTTAGAATATTTGATATTCCGCTGACATACGGATCAGCAGCCGTTATGGCTTGCCTGACTTTATCGATAGTAAACAAAAGGCGGCAAAGTTAAAAAGAATCTAGGCTTTACTGCTAAACGATAATGGAGATTATCGATAATCAAATTTGTTTAACATTGCCAGGTGATATTGAAATATTTCAACGAGTTTATCGATAAAGCTCTTTGTTTGGTAAAAGGCCCTTGGCCATTCAAATTACGTCAACTAATAATTATAATTTTCATACGACACGATCACCTGTCCTTCCCAAACTAGGATGCCCTGGGCTTTGATAACAGGTCAAGGAAATCCATCACAAAAATGGAAATACGGCCAGACCGCCAGACTAAGGCCATTTCCACAAATCGAGTGTGGAGGCTTCCAGTGAGAATCGAGCCCATGACCTTTGTATTAGTTGTCCAGCGCTGCTGAATAAAGCTATTATTGAGATTTCTGGGTGACACTCTCTTACAAAGAAGGATTATAAAAGAAATGTTTTTTTTTCACTGGTTGCGCTTATTTGTCCCTGTACCATTTTATAGATTTCGGATTTCGTGATTTCCTGGCTTCGCAGGTGTATCATGTACACAAGAAGTTTGCGGAACACTGCTTTAGACTTTAGTCTGGACCATGGCTTACTCACAGATGCTGCACATGGTGCAGGTGGTATCCCGCGGAGTGGACCACGTGGGCTGTCAGGCGAGTCATGTTGCTGTGGAGGAGGACCACGGAGGCCCCCTCCACGGCCTCGACCACTCTTCGTCGGGCTGAAAGGAGAGAAAGGGTTGAGTTAATTTTGGGGTCGGTGACCAAAATTTCCCATTAAAATGTTACGGCTAATATAGTACCTAAGTAGTTGGTTCTGGTGCCCAGTATGAGAAGCATTTGGATTAGTTTTTAGTCATAGTTTTTCAGCACCTTGTACTCTTCTTCTTCTTCTTGGCAAGTGGATCAAGGCAATAATGGAGTGGCGGCTGAGAACCGGGCGGCGGTCACTGGGTAGACCAAAGCCCGATGGTCGGACGGTGTGGTCAGGTCGGCCCGGGGATGCGAATGGCGAGAGACCGCGAAAGATGGCGTGATAGGGTAAAGGCCTATACCCAGCAGTGGGCACTTAATTGACTACGGCAGTTTCATGTATGTTTTAATTTGATTAAAATGATTAATTTCACGCTGTTCCTTTCTTTTAAAATACTATGTTACTTAAGAAGACTTATATTAGTTTTTGGCCATTCTTTCGATTGGCATAATAAAACTAGGGGTGTTTTTTTTTTCATTTAAGTCGCTTCGATTGCCAGACGAAGCAAGTAATTTTTTGAAAATCTTTGAATGCAGAATTACTAACTTTTAAAAATAACATAGTCTTCTTTCAGCAAAATACCCTATACTTATTAAATACTTTTCCTTCATGTCCCATAACTTTGGGACGCCCTGTATACGTCCCACTGTAGGGCCTTCTCTCAGACAGAGAGAGTATGGGCTTAATCACCACGCGTGCCCTTCGCGGATTGGCGATTTGAAGCGCTGAGGTATGTGAATAGCTCAGACTCTCAGGTTTCCTAACGATGTTTTCCTTCACCGTTAGTCAGTGGTATTGCTACTATAAATTCACAAATGTGCATAACTTAGAAAACAAAGTCGTAGGTACATGCCGGCACTGGGTATCGAGCCTGGATCTCGCTTCCGATTCCAACGTTCTACCCACTGGCTTCATCATCAACCCATTATGTCCCCACCGAGGGGCACGGGTCTCTTCCCTGAGGAAGGTATAGGCCATACTCCACCACGGGGGCCAAGTCCGGATTGGTGGAGGCTTGTAGACTAGTGGCTCGTCTACAGTCAGAAGTTGTCAAGCCGCCCTAAGGCCTCTGACTTGGCTTAACGACTGCCATCTATCGACGGCAGCCGGCACCAACAGCTTAACGTGCTTTGCGAAGCACGGAACCGCTCGGAAAAATGCCACTAGCGTTAGGCATAGACGGCGACCCATCCATGCGCTGAACGCGCCCTGTGTTGCTTAACCTTCGTGATCGTTTAAGATCACTCAGGCAGCCGGGGCTACGAGCGATTCACTGGCTACCACCGCTTAAAACTGCTTTGCTATTAGTAGGACCTTCGTCCATTTAGATTTCGAAATCTGCCGTTGAGTTTGACAGTTAAGAATAATATTTACCTTCATTGAACGGCGTAAATTGCTAAGATATCGTGGGCTCTACAAAATCCACGAACTCCTTAATAAATATTTATTAATAAACTGCCGTTTTCGTATGCGGGGTGCTGCCGCGAGATATCTGTGCAAACATTGCTTTAGATATTGGAGAGTTGCCAACATTATTAAGTAGGTATTACAGTACAGTCAGTGCCTTGTTTCTTTAACAGACTTACTCGTAGGTAAGCACTTAAGCACCGGATCCTGCCCTGCGTTCACCTCCGGGATACCAGCGTACCTAAGTTTATGTACTACATATAATGTGTACGCGTGTGTGTGTGTGTGTGTTTGTGTGTGTGTGTGTGTGTGTGTGTGTGCGCGCGTGTGTGTTTGTGTGATTGTGTGTGTGTGTGTGTGTGTGTGTGTATGTGTGTGTGTGTGTGTGTGTGTGTTTGCGTGCTTGCGTGCGTGCGTGTGTGTGTGTGTGTGTGTGTAAGAATTTTAGCCCTTGAAATTGCCAATCCGTGGTGGGCACTTCTGGTAATTGAACTAAGACAAGGAATAGAACCACAGACCTATATCTGTGGGTTGAATCGATATTCTATCTCTCTCCCTCCGTGGTTTCTGTCTCTCGCTCTGAAATAACTATCTAACCTGCCGTGGAACGCATGCTGCTTATTGCCTATCGTGCTAAAATGATAATGGTTGGAAACTCTTATCGTATGAGCGTCAATACTCAGTCTATCTCTTACTTCAAAGAGACTCTAACTAGTTACGAAGCTATCAAGCCTCAAATGGCTCACCGCTCTCACCAGTTCTAGTCAGTAATTGAGATAAGAATCAGCTGACTGCCTAAGCCCCTGGCCATAGAAGTGGTTAATATAAGCCCCTGACCCTTAGTATACTGTCCGACAGAAGGGCTAATAATTATAAACTTACAATAAACAGCGGTGGTAGCCTAGTGGGTAGAACATCGGACTGAAGCGAGAGACCCAGGCTCAATTCCCAGTGCGGGCATGTACCTATGTCTTTGTTTTCTCAGTTAATTTACATTTGAAGTTATACCACAAGCAATACCACTCGCTAACGGTGAAGGAAAAGATCGTGAGGAGATCTAAGTGTCTGAGCTGTTCACATACCTCAGCGCTCGAAATCGCCAATCCGTGGTGGGCACGCGTGGTGATTAAGCCCATACTCTCTCCATGAGAGAAGGCCTGTGCCCTTCAGCCCTATGAATAAATAATTGTCATTCATTAACGAGTTAGTGTAATGTTGCCGTTATTGATATCGAGCAAAAACGGCAAGAAATTACGTTTGATGTATGAGAGCCTCCCCTGAATAATTTATTTCATTCTGTAGTATTTGTTGTTATAGCGCAACAGAAGAACATCATTTTAATTGCCTAGCTATCACGGTGACAGACAGACGGACAGTGAAGTCTTAGTAATAGGATCCCATTTGGCACCCTTCGGGTACGGAACCCTAAAAAAACATTTATTTGACGCCACGCCTACATAATTGTAGCAACTGATTAGAAACAAACAAAACAATTTACAAGAAAAATAATATCAAAACAATGGACCCAGGGTATGTCTATGCGGTATACGCTGCGGGCTATACTTTATTGCACAAAAATATGCATTTTAATTGCATATTTTTATAGATGTTTCGTGATAATTCTTTACCATGTTGTCTGATTTCATTAATTTTTTTTTTGTTAGTTAATCAAAGTTCAAGAATACAAATTTAGTTATTTACAAAAACACGATTCCTCTAAAACACATTAAATAGTTTGTGATAAAGGCTTTTTCTTTGCTATAGATTATTTAAACTGCAATTGAGGTGCGCTTGTATCCCAGAGGGGTAGGCAGACACTAGGGACTGCCATTTGCCACGATCCTGACAGAACACTTTCGTTTCCTCAACATTCATTAGTCGTTGCATGCACGCACCCCGGTTTCGTGTACTTTTTATCTTGCCATTTGCTAATACATCCCCAATGTGGTTTTCTGGTGTGTACAATAAAGTGTTCTAATCTAATCTAATCTAATCTATGGGACTATCTGGGAAGTCTGCCCTCTCAGAGAAAAAAAGACTTCCAAAACACTTCCTCAACAACTCTGGGACACAAGCGTGTTTTTTTTCTGTCAAGCGTGAGTTTATGTGTGTGTATGTATGTAAGTACCAGAAAACAAAATACATTAAAAGGCTTACATGTCTAAGTTTAGTCATAGTCATCAAGGATGGGATCCTGGAGAAGTCGAGGGAACCGTTCTAATTTTAATGGCACACTTGAAGCCATTTGGGTGTTTCCTGAAGTGACTCGTGCAATTTGCTTTCGGGAAACACAATTTGGCGGAGTCGTAGTAGGGTTGCCAACCCTACTATATTAGGGGTTCAAATAGGTACTATAGCTACGATATTTTGCATAAAGCGGAACCCAAGCTTAATCTTTTTCTAAAGCTCGCGCTTCAAGTCTAAGACCGTGAATCGCGCGGCACGACTGCCGCTATTTTTTACCATTTTTTTTACCATTATTTTGCCATTTACTATATTTTTAGAGGTAATAGCTTCGAAAATACTATATTTGTTAGAAAAAAGTTGGCAACCCTAAGTCGTAGTGACATTCACAAAACATCGTGGAATACATTTTTTTTAAATAAACAAATACCAACTTCACTTCGAAAGCACGACGGAACTAAAAACACAGAAATTATTTTAACGAATGACCTTTAAATCCGATTAAATTATTTCTGTGTTTTTAGTGCTAAGCTAACCTCTAGGCAAGGCCTGTCTCGTTAGGTAAGGCCAAGAACGTTTTTTGGCTAAGGCTTGTCCTTCGAATATTCGCCTGTTTTACTGTATGAGTTTTTGGGTCTTTAGATTCGAATTTTCCAAATATTGAATAAATATGCGTTTTCGAACCATTTTCAACGCTACCGCCAGCAGTATGGACGTAATTAAAGAGTACTGCCAACATACTAGCCCATTACTTTTTTCTGATCCTTTTTCATCAAATTTAAGTCAAATATTTAATAGGGCATATCGCAAAAACTTCAGAACAGCCTAGGTTTCATCGGTATGCAAGGGTTTTTTTAAGTCCGCAAGTACCTACTGCTAGCCATGACGGTGTTATTAGGAAATTGAAAAGTTCTGTAACATTTGATTTTGTTTTTATTTTTATTTTAACGAAGTAAAAGTCTACTGTTTTTAGTGAGGCCCTCCGTAACACAAAAAGTACAAAAATATCATCTTAGGAGGAAATAAAGATTTTTCTTCATAATATAGAAGATATTTAAAAAAACCAATTTATTCGAATATTCAAATAATTGGGCTGTTCGTAGGGTTCCGTCGTAAGAGGGGGTTTTATCTGCTTTACAGAACTAACAACTTCATCAAAGTAATTTTCAATGTATTTTTAACGAAGCTTTTCTTCTATTTAAGTTGGTGGCCTATTACACTTTAACGCGTAAAGCCTAATTAGCCGTGATAGTTTTCCTGTTAAGTTCATTATAGTATATGCAACTGCCCTAATGTTCTTACTTCAATCTTATTACCTTCAATCAACCGTTCAGCCAGGAGGGCGGTATTTATCAATATTTTTATCCTAAAAATATTTTTTTTTCGAGATTTTATTTTACTGTTTTGTCGGCATAGTAAATATGTATATCTATGATATCATTACAATACGAAGGTAAATTTCGTCAACATCTACAAGGTGGTAATAGTACAGGTGAAAAATCGAGCGGTCGAGCCTGTCTTCAGTTCAATTTTTTTTTTCCTTTTTTTCATTGTATCTAAATATAATTTTAAAAACCTAGTTCGAGGTTTTTTAAAATTGTCCTTAGTACGGATTAGTGCAACAAGAATATAATCTAAATCATCATCATCATCATTCAACCACAAGGAGTCCACTGCTGGACATAGGCCTCCTCCGATTTCCAAAAAGACCGGTTGAAAGCGGCTTGCATCCAGCGTCTCCCTGCAACTTGGATGAGGTCATCTGTCCATCTTGTGGCTGGTCGTCATATAATCTAAATATGATTAAAAAAAAACACGATTAATAAAAAAAAACAAATGACAATCACAAACTACAATTAACAACAGTTTTAAAAAGAGAACTGAGATCCCCACAATAGGTAAGCCTGAATCGCGGGGACCGGATAAAGTGCGGCCACGAACAGAGCGATTTGATATTAATGTTTGTGTTGTGATGTAATATAGATGTACATTGCAAAGTCGATTAACCCACAGATTAACAAGTCGACTCTGCTACGCAATGTACCTCGAATTGTCACAATAAACTACAACTTGTAAATTTATTCAACTCGGCCCAGCCCTACACGTGGGGATGACAAAACATGATTCCACCTTGTTTCCACCGCCTTGCTCAGCGCTTGAAATCGCCAATCCGCGATGGGCACGCGTGGTGATTAAGCCCATACTCTCTCCCTGAGAGAAGGCCTGTGCCCTACAGTGGGACGTATATAGGCTGCTTATGCACCTTGTTTCCGAATACATCTAAAGGCGCATTAATGTTTTCGTTTATCTTTAAGTGGGTTGATAACGGATTATATTTTTAGCTTGTCGGTCAGACCGAGTTGATTGTTAGCGAGAAAATCGTGGTAAGATGAACGGTTTGTTTGTTTAGGTACCTACTTTTTCCTCCAGCGTACGTGGAAAATGCATAGAAATATAGTCCGCGCAGATCTTCTTGGCGGTAACGTGAACATAGCCACAGATCGTTTGCACCCTCACCCTAATAATAATTATGCATTAAGCAGGGTACGGTTTCGCGCCCTTACGGTACCTACGGGACCCTAAAAACTTAAGTTATCTATTTTGATACCTGGATAAGGAGATGATTCTTATTATATTTATTCAAGAGGAAACTCAAGCTGTCGTCGACTGTAGGTATCGTACAGTTTAGCGATGGAATCTTTTATGTTGAAAGATATATGCGATAATGTTCTGACAAAACGTTGCATAAAATCATAGAATTTATGGATTTCAATAGGTGTATGTACATTTTGCCACATAAATATATCATGTTGTATTTTAAGAAAATGTTACCTATACTTGCAAAATGTTACCTATACAGGGTGTAATAAAATCCCCATATATATCTACATCCGCAAAATGGGCTTACAGAGATAAGCTCGCCTTTGTACATGTTATTTCTTATGTAAAGTCTTGATATATGTCTTATCTGCAATAAGGTATAGTAATAATAATGGGCGGTTCTACAATAGGAACCACTTTTACAATGGACACAACTACGAAATCGAAAAAATACAGTTAAAGTCGTTCGTATTGACTAGTGGAATCCCCCATTTCCGGATTATTTCTGAATATTTTACACCCCAAACCAGTTGTTTTTAAAAAGTATACTCGACTTCTTTCGCGTGGGATTATGATTTTATTTGTCTGTTAGTGAACTTTGTGTCAATTTCTTGTTTGTGTCCCATGTTTGATCCAAATATGTAGACATATTTTTTCAAAAAACCGCACATATGAGAATGGGAGCCGCGCACCGAGGGTTCCGTACAAATTTACAGGTAGGTACTTACATATTATAAACAGTTCAGGAATCGAGTCTCGCAGTTTTTCCCGAGCTTTTCCCGAACTTAGACAATTTTTCCCTGTACGTGTAGTATAAGACGATATTACTTGCCAAATTTTATAATTCTAGGTCAACGGAAAGTAACCTGTATAATTCCCTTGAGTGGCATAAACGGCCGTATCTTTTAAAAGTTTGATTTTTTCACAGCTTAAAGGGACTGTAGACCTGAGTATACGGTTTCAACTCAATACCTCTACGCGTTCCCGAAATAAAGGGCCTTGCTTGACAGACAGACGGACGGACGGACGGACAACAAAGTGATCCTATAAGGGTTCCGTTTTTTCTTTTGAGGTACGGAACCCTAAAATTTGAAAATAAATAAAAATATTTTCAAAAGTGATAGATAGATAGAACATAAGTTGTGTGTAAATGACAAACTCTTAGCGATATTTTTCAAGATTAGGAATTAAAAAAAAAACCTGTGTGACGAGAAGCTTTGTTTTATTTATTAGTAGATTTTCTTCAAGTACCTGCTAATATTATAATGAGGCAGTTAGTAAATTTAGATGTAAGAGGTACATAATCTCTGCAACTCATCCGAATAAAAAAAAAATATTTCGAATTGACCTACAGCGTGGATTGCGCCATCTTTCTTTACGTAGTGAAATAAAGCGAGATGACGCTTAGTCGAAACGATTATCGCGGTAACGTGCAGCGGTGGCAACGTTACGTAGAATGCTTGAGATAACCATTCACGATGAACGACAACTGTAATGATTATGATGATGATGTCCTGCTCATTGGGATCCGACGACCACGACGATCTCGTTAGTTGCAATTGTGCAGCGGCGACAGGCGACACCCAGGGCCCCGTTTCATAAAACTACAATTCGATGTACATTGCGCAGCCGAGTCTTCCTACTTGTTAATCTGTGGTTATTGACTTTACAATGTACTTTACATCGAATTGTCACAATAAACTACGAATGGCAGTTTTATGAAACTCGGCCCATAACGACACGAGATCTAGTTTCATAAATTTAAAATTATTGTCTATTATTAAATTGTTTATTTGCATCATTACTACGATCGTTGCCGGCCGTTGACAAAAATGCCTTCCATTTTGACTCTGTCGTCCAGTGTGAACCGCCCTACCTATCCCAAAATCAATGCAACGACAAGAGAGACAATCACAATAAGTCACTCAACTCACACTATCTTACTCTATGAGTGGGTTAACTAGCCGAGCAGCGCCACCAGTGAAAAAAAAACCGGCCAAGTGAAAGTCCGACTCGCGCACGAAGGGTTCCGTACCATTATCTATACAACATGTGAATATTTCAAGCGTCTACCTGTCACCGTTATTAATATCGAGCAAAAAACGGCAAAAAATTATGTTTGTTGTATGTTCTGTTTATAGCAGGTATTTGTTGTTATAGCGGCAACAGAAATACATCATCTGTGAAAATTTCAACTGCCTAGCTATCACGGTTCATGAGATACAGCTTGGTGACAAACAGACAGACAGACAGATAGACGGACAGACAGGCAGACAGACAGACAGTGAAGTCGGTACGGAACCCTAAAAATCATATCTTCTTTTACAGATCGTATTTGCAAAAAGTGTCTGTAACTCTCTCTAGCGTGTCAACAGTACCTACTCAACAGTGAGTTTTAGAACCTACGACAAAGAACCTAGGATCACGAACCGGGGACATGAATTTCATGATTTTTAGACCCCCACCCCCTCCTTGTCACAGGTGGTCACATTTGTGAGACCCCCCCCCTCCCTAGTGTGACGTCACAAATTTGCAATTCTACATCTAAAAGCTAAAGATTCAAGGTTTCTTATCGTCGCAGTAATGTAGCGCAGAATCGCGTTTGCATAGTTTGACAGGAACAGTTACAACGTGTCTTTTTCCTTCCTCTGTATTGACTCGTCTGGGCAGAAGTCTGATCGACTGATATTATATCCTTGTTTACAAAGTTCGGCTTGTAAGTCGTCCAATGTTTTGCAGCACCTTATAATTTCAGTGCGACGTCGATCATCAGCTGCGCCACCAAAAATTGCAAGGTCTTTTATGACTTCAAGTACCTAAACCGGATTGGTTTTCTTCTACTCTAGGCCGACCAAGAGCATCTCGAAGTTTTAGAGCTGCGGCTAAACCGGTATTTTTTTCGCAAAGTTCTATAATTTTTTGTTTTTTAGAATTACGACTTTTTTTCTGTCTTTTCGCTGCGCTAATCTTTCGTTTCAATATATTTCTTTCCTGCTGAATATCTTTTTTCAAAGTTGCTATTCTTTTTATTGCTTCATTTGAAGCTATACCAGCATCGCGTGCTAACAACAAGCTATTGAGCTCAGATTCTAGAACTACAATTTTATTCTTAGAAGCACTCTGACTAAGCGCTGGTTTAGGTATTGTTTGAAGCTGACTTTTACTTGACTGTATAAAAACCAAATCTTTAGTGTCTTCTGATAGTGGTTTCTCGACTTCTTTAGTATTTCTCTGCAATAATTGAATTAAAAATACAAGTTTTGAATATGGACATTTCACACAATGCGGTTCATGAAAAAACACTGATACTATGGTCCGCTTGATAGGTAAACTAAGCGGCCCACACGATAGAAGAAGAAGACTATGGTAACTTTTACTTTCGCTTTTATTATATATTTTTTTAAATAAATTATATAAAAAATAAATAAAAAATCGCTCGTAGCCCCGGCTGCCGAATCATTCGTAGCCCCGGCTGCCTGAGTGATCTTAAACGATCACGAAGGTTAAGCAACACAGGGCGCATTCAGTGCATGGATGGGTCGCCGTCTATGCCTAACGCTAGTGGCATTTTTCCGAGCGGTTCCGTGCTTCGCAAGGCACGTTAAGCTGTTGGCGCCGGCTGCCGTCGATAGATGGCAGTCGTTAAGCCAAGTCAGAGGCCTTAGGGCGGCTTGACAACTTCTGACAGTAGACCAGCCACAAGCCTCCACCAATCCGGACTTGGCCCCCGTGGTGGAGTATGGCCTATACCTTCCTCAGGGAAGAGACCCGTGCCACTCGGTGGGGACATAATGGGTTGATGATGATAAATAAATTAAAAAATAATTATAATATAATGCAATTTCAATTAATATCATGATTAAAACGTGTCGTTTTGAGGTGAAAATTCGAACTTACTTTTCTCTCCTCCTCCGGCTCTAGTTGTATTCGTGATGTTGACGACGAAGGAATTTTCGAAAACAAATTCAATAATGTCGCTTTTTTTTTCGTCATTTGTATCTGCAGCTCTTTGATTTTAGATTCCACTTCACCTTCAATGTTTTCACTACTTTTAAAAAGTACGGCGTGTCACTAGAGCGGGTATGAAGTCGTCAACAACAAACAAAACATTTCAAACCGTATGTTCATATAGATAGAGTAGAAATTATTTTTAAGTTTTAATTAATATTTCAATTATTAAATTTGAAATGTGATGTCACAAAACTTAGGACCCCGCCCACCCCTTGTCACACCATGTCACACTTCGTCGACCCCCTCCCCCCCCCCCCCTTTACGTGTGACGTACTTTATGGATGACCCCCTAGACACTGTGACATGAACGGGCTAGTGGGAAACAATCACGAAATTAGTGTGTCGTATTTTATGGAAGACCCCTTAGCACAGTATTTTGAGGAGGGCTTCAGTATTTGCGTATGAAAGGGCTTGTACCCATTTTCTTACTATGACTCTCTCTTCCCGTGTGGAGCAGTCTCTAATTTCACAGGTCCTAACACGGTTGTACAGGATATCATGCATAATATAACGGGGCAAATGTTGGCAAAGATTTTTCTCATTGGTACCATTGACACTCTGAACACAAGTCTGCTACGAAGAGTAATCTTTAAAGATCTAAGAGATCCTTGTTGACAAAGAAACTCTAAAAACCGCCTAATGAGTAGACTCGTGGCGGGCGTCGCGGCGCAATTCAATTTCCTAAATTGCTTGTCTCCCGCGGGCTTCGCGGCTGAGCGTGTGAAGCTTTATTATCACACGGTCTACAGTAGAAATGACCTTCACTGCATACACAACACATTACACGAGGTTACAGGGTTATTTCTCAAATGCGCAATTCCTGAGACAGGAGCCGTTCAAGAATTAAGTAAGCAGATTTATTACAATTATTTACCAATTACATCCAAGTGAAATTAAAAAAATAATGTGACGATCCGTTCACTGCAGTAACTTACCAAGTTCAGCGCCATCTATGCAACCACTAAGGAATAATAAAAAAAGAAAATCCCTCATTAACTTCACATGCTTAGCAAATAAATATTCTTATTGTTAGAGTTTGTTTTTGGCAACAACTTTTCTTCTACTTAGGAATTTTTGCTAAGATTTTTATTGTTCGAAATATCGGGGCCTACAATCTTTTATATTTAATCGTTCCGTGTGGCGCCGGATTAAGAATAGCGGCAGTCCATTTCCTTCCGTGGATGTGGTAGAAGGCGACTAAGGAAATCAATTATACAGGTGAAGGGCAGCAGCGTCTTCCTGAGATTCCCAGTATTCCCACCGCATAATGTGATCGATTATGGCAAAACCCCTCATGTTTATGAAAACCACGAAAGAGGCCTATGTCCTGCAGTGGAAGTCAAATGGCTGATGATGATAATCTTTTATTATTAAATTCTCGCTTTACGCGTCGTGCCAATGTCGCACGCAATGTCGTTCAGTAAATCGTACTAGTGCATAGAGAAATGCCCGTTCTGTAATATAAGATCTACGATTTTCAGCATTATCTCTCAAACAGCGCCACCATAAAGCAGAAAAACTGCAAAAATACATAAATATTTGAAAGAAATGGAAAATTTACTAAAAAAACAAAAGTCGTAGAACAAAAGTATATAATATATTCAAAGGTGGTTTAAATGACAAACTCTAACTGACACGTTTCAGGAATTGGGCATTTTCAAATAACCCAGTATTTAAATATACCTACTTTTCTTACTATAACTTATGATTTTAAAAACCTATTTAGAGGCTAAAAATTCCACCCATGCCGGGATTTGAACCCGCGACCTCTCGCTAACCGTGCCAGCGTTCTCCTAACTGAGCTAATGGGTAAGCGCAGGCACCGGCGAAATTTCGAGCCTCTTTACAAACTTTCTCTGTATTACCTACAGGCAGCATATTTTAGCCTCTAAATAGGTTTTTAAAATTGTCCTCAGCACGGGTTAGTGCAACAAAAAGAATATAATTATAACTTATGATGTTTTACATAAATTGTTTTCTTCATAACATTCTTCTTATGGTACCTCTCCGACTAGCGAAAGGTTAGCAGTCAGCTCCGCATATTTCTCTGTCACTCGCAAAGCGGAAGACTCCACTATAACTGTAACTTTACGTAACTATAAACAAGTCATCGTTCTAGTTACTTATGACTAAAAGAAAAGTCACTAACTTTAAAATTAATGGTTGTCTGTTCTGTGGTTGGGTTGGGACCCTCCATATTAGGATCGTGATAGATACAATATCAGTGAGCTATGAAGACATGAGACTTGTGGCCAGTTTCTCTTCTCAAACTTTACAAAGCGCGATTAGATATTGAAGTTTCATGTTAAAAACAACTGTTTCCACCAGGAAACGAAAGAATTTTATTATCTATCAAACCCTCAAGCCACATTTATCAAACAAATATACTAATTTTATTAGTCACTAAAAATGTGAGACTGTGCGAGCAAGGCAGCATGCAAGATGTGACAGTGCCCTTAATTATGTATGAGCCATTATTTTTTAATGAAGTGCCTTTGAATAGCCAATAAAAGGTCCCCCCTTAGCTACTCCAGCGCAATTCCACTATTGTAGACTCGTCTTGTGCTGACTGGCTAAGAGCGGTAGAACGATAAAAAATAACCCTATTTACGCTAATGCCATGTATATGGTATACACTGCTTGCTAGCAAATATTATGTAAATACCTTCGATCAACAAAGGTAAATACCAATTATGTGGTAATGACAAATCGTGACTGTAACCACTGCTCTGTTTATTTTATTTCTTAGCGAGCACACTCTACATTACAAGCAAGCAGGATCTAAGGATGAGCATCACGAATTTAGTCCTCATACAGGGTGTTAATTTACAGCCGGACTATGACATGCACTATGTGTGTTGGATGGAATTAATCTTAGAGCCTATTAATCTTGCTTCGACACTAAGCAAACGTATTTCCTAAAATCAAACATTGTACCTATAAATTGAAAGAGCAAAGTGCTGATGAGTCTCTATGATTAAATCCCTCTTAAGAGTGTTTTAGTGAAATTGACTTTTTATAAATAAGACTGTTTCTATTTATCTATTTGTACCATTGAAGCCTACCCATTCCGTAGTTGTACCTTGAATACAAAAAGTTTGCGGAAAACTGGATTGCATGCGTGTGCAGTAACCTGCACTCACAGAACAGGCAATCTGCATTTAAATGTAGGTACTTACTTCAATCAACACTGTATAGTTACATCGTAGGCGTTGGAGCAGTCTGAAATTACATGCGATAAGCCGTATAGAGACCAATCCAGTCATTACATCGAAAAAAAACCGGGCTAGAAATGCATGTGAACTGAGAAGGCTAAATTTTTGTTATTACGTGGGAGGGGGGCTAGAAAAGCTTCACTTCAAATTGCTGACCAAGATTTCCTATGTTAATTTTCATTGCAGTTCAATACCTAACTGCAGTAAAAATTTACATAGGAAATCTTGGTCGACAATTTAAAGTTAAGCTTTTCTAAACCCTCCCCCCCACGTAATCTTCAAAATGAAGCTTTCTCAGTTCACATGCATTTCCTAATGTATATAATGACTCGACTAGACCGCCTACTACAGTGTTATCGTGTGTCTGGCTGGACCACTTTATTTCTCTACCAATCCACTGAGGACTCAGCTACTAAGAATTTTTTGATAAACTAATTACCCATGAGTATGTGAGGTTCTCGAGTGGAGACCACGATCTGGTAAACGCAGCGTAACACGCCCACGAGCTCGGTGGACCGACGATCTGAGGCAGATTGCTGGCAGTGGTTGGATGAGATTGGCCGATGACAGAAGAAAGTGGCGTGCCTTGTGGGAGACCTATGTCCAGCAGTGGACGAGTACGGGCTGATTGATTGATTGATATGTGATGCTACTTTGAATGACAGGATACGCAAAAGTATGATTAGAGAACGTTGTGGACTGAAAAAGGTTTTAGTGGCTAGAATTTCGAAAGGAATATTTCAGTAACGCAATGTTAATTTTCGGTGAACGTTCTGAAATACGGCTGTGATCTTAAACAAGGTTCAGATTTAGATTAATAGAACATTAAATTCAGTGCAAACCGAAAAACAGTGAGGTCGGTACACAGATACGTAATGTAAACTTTGATACCACCGTAATAACACCGCATTAACATTGCTTTGAAGTTCATAGCTTTTACTGTCTATTGGTTGAGCATTTTCTCCTCTATCCATTGTACATGGTTATCGGCCTGAAGGATAAAATGTGAAGATAGATTTTAGGAATTGCGCATTTCAGAGGTAACACGTCACGTTAAATTTGTTTCGTTATTACAACATGAAATGTAAATACACTTAAGGCCGATTAAGAGTGGAATTCTTGTTATAAGTGCTTTTGTGGAATCAATCGCCTTTTTATTAATAAGAGATATTTTCGATTATTTTTGTATTTTACGTTTTTTTATTTGCATTCTAGAGGCACATTCTGATTACTTATAACCAATGTGCTCAACTGAATGGACTGAAAAGCGCGAACATACCTAATAATTTGATAGAGTTGTATCATCATTAGCATCAGCCAGTTGACGCCCAAACATAGGCCTCCTTCGTGGTTTTCATAACCATGAGGGGTTTTGCCATAATGGCCACGCTTGGCAGGCGGGTTGGCAATCGCAGTATGTGGTTGGAATCTCAGGAAGACGCTGCTGCCCGTCTCCTGGTAATTTATTTCCTTAGTCTACGATATCCACGGAAGGAAATGGAGTGACGCTATTCTTAAACCGGTGCCACACGGAATAAAGTTGTATAAACCCCGATATTTCGAAAAATATCAATCTCAGAAAAACTAATAGAACCAAAGTCTATTGTAAAACATAAACTCTAATTGATTTAGTTCAGGGTTAACCGTGTATAATAATTACGTATAATACGCGCCCGATTAAAATGGGATGGAAGTTCATCGAAACTTGTCAAAGTGAATTTGATATTCGGGCAATAATGTAAAATCAGATAATTCGGAGCCGAGTACAACACATACAATGACATTCGGCCAATATCCGTATGTAGGACACGAATTCATTATTGCCTGCAGAGGCAACGTATTCTCTATATCATTAATAATTAAGAACATTTTTCTAAAGGAACTATTGCCTGGGAAATCAACTGATTAGGAAATAATAAAGTTTAAATAGTAGACATGAAACAGCTTCTGGAGTTGATTTCATAATCCCACCAAAACATAAAGTGTACAAAAACTGGCCAACTTCTCTTAGCAGTGTTATAAAAAAAAAGAAAAATTGTGATACTTTAAAATTTACTAAATCTCTGTAGTAGGGAGCGGTGGTAGCCTAGTGGGTAGAACATTGGACTGGGAAGCGGGAGACCCTGGTTCGATTCCCAGTGCGGGCATGTACCTATGACTTTTCTTTCTAACTTATGTACATTTGTGAAGTTATAGTAGCAATACCACTCGCTAACTGTAAAGGAAAACATTGTGAGGAAACCTGAGTGTCTGAGCTATTCACATACCTCAGCGCTTGAAATCGCGAATCCGCGGTGGGCACGTGTGGTGATTAAGCCCATACTCTCTCCCTGAAAGAAGGCCTGTGCCCTACAGTGGGACGTATATAGGCTGCTTACGATGAAATTTCTAGTTCAATTAGACCTAGTCAGTGAGTACCGAAAATTGCAGTTTTTTGACCCCCAGATCGTCTAAGCAACAGTACAGCTACATGAAATGCATTAAGCATGAAATTTAGAACAATTTTTCAATTTGGTAACCTTAACCACTCCCCAAGAGGAGGGGGGGGGGGGTGAAAAGTGCTCGAATGGCTTCGAGTAAATATATGCACAGTGCGGGCCGGCCGAGAACTTGGCCTACCGCACTATGTGCGCCTTAATAAATGTTGTTTGTATTGATGAGTAGAATAACCCCCTTAAGGGGCTCCATAAAGTAACACTAGCGCTACAAATGGAAAAAAAAAACATATCTTTTTTTACAGATAGCTTTTGCAAAAAGTGTCAGACCATTTCTCAATCACGTTAATGGTGATTTTTGGGACCCATGGCAAGTTTAATGGTAATTATACATAAATTTGACAACATAATTATTGTAACGTAATTTTGCATACTGAATGCGCATGTTCTAGTGTTATGGTTTGATTTAAGCGTTTTTATGTGATTTACCTAATCACACACATAAACTCACGCCTGTATACCGGGGGGGTAGGCAGAGACCCGACATTATACCGAAGACATCCCGGACATCAGCCTGTACGAGATTAGGATGGCCCTGAAACAGCTCAAGAAACAAGGCACCAGGAGAGGACGGAATCACATCAGAGCTCCTGAAAGCGGGTGGAACACTAGTACTTAAAGTCCTTCAGAAGCTCTTCAATTCCGTCGTGCTCGAAGGAAAAACGCCAGAAGCATGGAACAGAAGCGTGGTGACGCTGTTCTTCAAGAAAGAGGATAACTCTCTATTGAAGAGCTACCGACCCATCTCGCTTCTGAGCCATGTTTATAAGCTGTTTTCGAGGGTCCTCACGAATCGTCTCGAACGCAGGTTTGATGACTTCCAGCCTCCCGAACAAGCCGGTTTCCGAAAGGGCTTTAGTACCATAGACCACATCCACACGCTGCGGCAAATTATACAGAAGACTGAGGAGTATAATTTACCATTCTGCTTAGCGTTTGTGGACTATGAGAAAGCCTTCGATTCGATCTAGACATGGGCAGTGCTCGAGTCTCTCCAGCGTTGCCGTATTGACTATCGGTATATCGAGGTGCTGAAGTGCTTGTACAACAGCGCCACCATGTCGGTCCGAGTACAGGAGCAGAATTCGGAGGCAATTCCATTGAGAAGAGGCGTGAGACAGGGAGACGTTATCTCTCCGAAACTGTTCACGAACGCAATGGAAGATGCCTTCAAGCTTCTGGAATGGCAGGGACGCGGCATCAATATCAATGGCGAGTACATCACGCACCTTCGATTTGCCGACGATATAGTAGTCATGGCAGAAACGATGGAAGACCTCGGCATAATGCTCGAAGACCTCAGTCGAGTTTCCCAACGTGTGGGCCTTAAAATGAACATGGACAAAACGAAGGTCATGTCGAACGCCCGTGTTGTGCCCACCCCAATAACATTGGGGAACACGACTCTCGAAGTTGTAGACGAATACGTCTACTTAGGACAAACAGTCCAACTAGGCCGGTCCAACTTCGTGAAAGAGGTCAATCGTCGAATCCAACTCGGCTGGGCAGCATTCGGGAAACTTAGAAAAGTCTTTTCGTCTAATATGCCTCAATCGCTCAAGACAAAATTATACAACCAGTGTGTGTTACCAGTGATGACTTATGGCACTGAAACGTGGTCTCTCACTATGAGCCTCATAAGAAGGCTCAAGGTCACGCAACGAGCTATGGAAAGGGCTATGCTTGGAATTTCTCTACGAGATCGAATCAGAAATGATGAGATCCGTAGACGAACGAAAGTCGTCGACATAGCCCAGCGGATTAGTAAGTTGAAGTGGCAGTGGGCGGGGCACATAGCACGCAGAACTGATGGCCGATGGGGCCGAAAAGTTCTCGAATGGAGACCACATATCGGCAAGCGCAGCGTAGGAAGACCAGCCACAAGATGGACAGATGACCTCATCCAAGTGGCAGGAAGGCGCTGGATGCATGCCGCTTCCAACCGGTCTTTGGAAATCCATGGAGGAGGCCTATGTCCAGCAGTGGACCTCTTGTGGCTGAATGATGAGGCAGAGACCAGGGTTTGCCACCTGCCACGATCCTGACAGACCTCTTTCGTTTCATTACCATTCATTAGTCTTTACAGCTGCATAGTTCTTGTACAACCACTAAAGCCCTAAGCAGCTTACGTGACCTTGGGCAGAAGGTCGAGCAGCTATATCATCTATACTATAGCACCCAGGTGCGGACTCTCCTTAAGGCCAACTAGGCCCAGGGCCGGCCGGTCAGATATTAGGTGCGGGCAATCGCAGAAAACACACTAAATCGCGAACGATGATTCAAATTATATAAGAACGAATAATTATAAAAATCATTCATAGAATATACTATGAATTTTCTGTTTGTTATCCTGTTATCCGGATATTACTTTTCGTTCTTACATAATTTGAATCATCCCTAGCGAGTAACTGGCCGCCCTAGGCCCTAATTTCTAAAGCTCAGTAAATAAAGGTCGGGGGCAGCTAGTACTACGTAGTCTAGGGGGCGGGCGGTCAGTGCTTCTGGTCTACCTCTGATTACACCTACGGCTTTATGGCACAGCTGTTTAGCTTTAGATCTGGGTGTGGTAGGTGACAGGGCTTGTCAGTCGTTTCCTGTCAACTGCAACGCGCTGGGAGGGAGACGTAAGCTTCTCAGATATCCATCCATTACGGTTGACACGTATGCTGAAAATGTCAGCACTTTTTCTGAAAACGCTGTAACTGTGTGACTTTTCGTCGTCGATGGCGTTTGTAAAGCACTAGATGAGAATTTGTTCTTATTCAGCGTCGTAGGCTAGTCGACCTAATTTAAAAAATATACTTCATATAATTAGTTTTAAGGGTTCCGTAGTCAATAAGGAACCCTTAAGTTGTAGAAAGCTGAAATTTGGCATAATACAGCATGATTAAATTAGAAATGAATATACCTAATCACGCCGACAAAACGGAAAAATAATATCATGACAGTCTACACATTACATTCTTGATGGCTAGAAAAACCTTAATTATTCAGTGAGGTGGAATATTTCCAGCGGCAAATGAGTATGACTATAGACCGATATGGTTTTAATTTTGCTATCGTGCATAAAATTTAGCTCTAATAGAGCGACAACTAATTTAAAAGAAACTAATACACGTCTAATATAACATTGCCACACATAAAATGTTGAAATAGTGCTCGTAATATGTTTATCCTCGCGTTACGTAATTATTTAGCGCTTCTGTCCAGTATTTGGCGTTTCGCTAACGTTAAAGTTAGGGATGTAAATACAATAAAATCAACACAGCATAATCACTTTTCGAACCGAAACTAGAACTTAGAATACTTATGTAGGTACTACGTGGAGTCTATCTCAATAGCTGGATTTTTGAGGAACCGCCGAAATACTTTCGACTCTAACAGTCTTATTTATAAAACCGGCCAAGTCCGTGTCGGGCCACGCACAATGTAGGGTTCCGTAGAAAGATGGGGTTTTTATCTGCTTTACAGAACTAACAACTTCATCAACGTAATTTTCAATAGGTTTTGTACGAAGTATTCTTTTTGTAAGTTGGTCGCCTATTACTCGATATTTTGTAAAGCCTATTAGCCGTGATGGTTTTCCTTTTAAGTTCATTATAGCACATACTATATCGAATTTTTAACATTTCTACAATCAACCGTTTAGCCAGGAGAGGGGGCGATGTCCTCCTCGGACATAATATGCGTTTTAAATCTTAATATTTCCCGGACGGGCGCGAACGGGCGAACAATTGCCCTTTAAATCTTAATATTAAACGGACCCTAAATAAAAAATGTATCTTCCTACACCCACAATATTTTTAAACGACCAATCTAACGATACCCCACAGTATGGTGTAGGCGAAAAAAAGCGTTCCCTAATTTAGGTGTAGGGGGCACAGTAAAAAAATTTTTAAGATTTTATTCTATTGGTTTGTTGGCGAACTTAATATGTGTGTCTATGCCAAATTTCAGCTTTCTCGCACTAATAGTATCTGAGCTAGGCCGCAGACAGACAGACGGACGGACATGGTGAAACTATATGTCCTTATCGACTGCGAATCCCTAAGAAAGGATTCCACAAAAATAGTCCTCAGTTAGACTTACGGCGGCCTTAAAACAGGTCTTAACTAAATTTTCATTTATAAAGTAAAATCTCCATTTTAATTCCGCTATGAACTCTCCACTACTTAAAGTCGCGTATGTCTGATAAGTTTATATTAGTTGAACAAAATGAAACAAAAACCTTATTGTGATGTCAGAGAAAATTTTAATCCGTGTGGCGAAAGTTCCTCCAATTCTTCCTGCAGTCGAGAATATTCGTAAATCAACATTCATTTGATAAAAAACGAGCTACATCTCAAGAAATCATTTATTAACAAAAGAAAATATCGGACACTGGACACAAGTGATTATTGACATATCCACAGGTAATTAATAAATCTGTGAATGCATTTTTCCGCGTTTTAGCGAGAACTTTTTCTTATACATAAAGTGATAGGTACCTTAATTACTCAAAGAGTCCCTGAGAAAGGCATTACTTGTTTTTATAAATTAGTCCGTTCCCAACTGAATCATTTAAGGAAGTCCGACTTACTCGTGGCTTAGAGGAAAAGAAAACACATTTTTGCTAAATATGTGGTGGTACAGTCGCAAACACATGAGACTTTACATTCTTACGTGAGTCGATTTTCCCTTGACTTACAGTGCACGTAAGTCAAGGGAAAATTTGGAACAAAAATGTTTCGGTCAAGGATGTTAACGTTCTTGGTTCCGAACAATGGTGCGTGAGTTCGACCCACACTTGGCAGTTTTTTATGATGAACCGTGATAGCTAGGCAGTTGAAATTTTCACAGATGATGTATTTCTGTTGCCGCTATAACAGCAAATACTAAAAACATAATAAAATAAATATTTAAGGGGGGCTCTCATACAACAAACATATTTTTTTGCCGTTTTTTGCTCGATATTAGTAACTGCAAGAAGTAGATGCTTAAAATATTCACAGAATATTTAGTTCTATATTCGCTTCAAAAATAAATAATTAAATGAAAATTAAATAAATATTTAAGGGGGGCTCCCTCATTTTTGCGTCTAATGTTGTATAGATAACGGTACGGAACCTTTCGTGCGCGAGTCCGACTCGCACTTGGCCGGTTTTTTTTTCTTTTTATACCAGCCGCAACGAGAAAATAAAAAACACATAAAATGCAAGTTGGATGCCACTGAAAACATAGACAATATTTATAGCCCGGCGGCGATTGAGATCCACATTTTACGAGGCAGGCGGGGTTGCAGCTATACAGGGTTATTTTTAAAATCCACAATTCCTGAATCATGTCAAATCAACTTTGTGTTACATATAATTCTTAGAATTTTTTATACAGATTGATTTTTTCAACATATTTTATGAAATTCTCGTCTATAGTAGGCTATAGTACATTTTCATTCATAAGCAGCCTATATAATATACGCCCCACTGTAGGGCACAGGCCTTCTCTCAGAGAGAGAGAGAGAGAGAATGAGCTTAATCACCACGTTGTCATGAATGTGTTGAACACTAGTCACAATCGTCCTGTAATTAATATTAATTTACTGTTTAATGTGTTTGGACATCTTTGTCTTCTAAATAATCCTTGACGTTATAGTAAGCTTTTACGCACAGAGTGTGCTTAACACATTTTTTAAACCGCCTTGGAGGTAACTCTAATATATCTTGAGGAATCTTGTTGTAGAACCTTATTAAATACAGTGCCCTATAAAGGATTTAATGTTTATTTCTAGTTTTAGAGGGCCTGTACCCAGCATTGGGCAGAGGTGGGCCCAAGATGATCATGGTCAATACGCATATTCAAATAATTTCAACTGTCTACCTATAGCGGTTCAAGAGAAAACCTATATAAATAAATAAATAAAAAGAACTTTATTCAAAAGTAACAAATTTGCTTATGTTAAGAATAATATAATTTAGTACACACGTTCGTGAAACACACAGACGTAACATAGTAATATGGTCCCGTTGCCACCAGCCGGTACGGAAATCTAAAAATCACCTTCAATTATTTACTTGAGTCATCCCGAAATGTAATTTCCTTTTTGTTCTATATCTGTCTATCATCGGAAGTTTTGTGATAACAATGAAATTATTTTCGGCCGTTCCTTGTTCAGGGCGTGCTCGAGCTTTATGTGTATTAATTTATGGGCAGACGATTGAAAAGAAAGAAATCTAATGGATGCAGCGGTTCTCCATCCTACAAACATGGAACGCGCGTGGTAAGGTAATGCCTACTTTTTCCGCCTTGAGAATGACCTGGAAATTTATTACCTATTATTATTATTAATTCGCTGTACAAAATCAACCGACCAAAAATTATTTACTGTTAATTTCTCGGTTTGCGTAAACTGTATTTGGATAGACGACCATTTAGAATATGAAGTGTTTGTGAAATTACATTATATTAGACTACGAACATATTTATTTATTAACGTTACTGCTATAACGTGTTATTGAATAACGCAAAACATGTACCTAAACTGTTTTTCAGTATCAGTAATTAAATGCCTACCAATAAAGTTTGAAACACTCAATTTCATTCTTATTTCACATAAAATCACGACGCAGTCAATTTGTAAAATATATAAAATTAGTTTAAGTAGTTTATTATCGACGGAAAAACAGTTTTCAGATTTTGCGGGCCATTGAGCCCGTTGTATAAGTACACTCGACAGTACATAAACCTTTACAGGCATGCTCAGTTACGTTATGGGCGACGTTGCAACAAAAATGCAAAGATTGACCTGCCTACGACTGTAATTTAGGCACTTATTCTTTTTTGTTGTAAATGTACAACCACTAGAGTGTATACTTTTTGGTGAAGACCCAAGCAAAACGTTCTTATCTGGCTCTTACGCAAGTTCCCGACTTCCTACAAGATAAAGGTTGAGAAGCACAGTCTTACTGAAGTAGCTCACTAGTGCAGGCGGATCGGTGATGAATTTATTCATAAAACAATCTACCGCCTGCTGACTGATTGAACTGTACTAAGCATAGATAAAACGGTAGGTCGAGCGTGGATGAGACTGTAAGCTATTGGATTATCGTCTGGGTGCGGGACTGTGCCTATAAAACGGCCGTAAATTGTCGTTTTTATGCGGAAATTTCTATACAGGGTGTATAAAAATTCCCATAGTATACAGGTTTATATCTTGTTACCTCTTTTTCGTGGCACTGTGAACCCAAGCCTTAAGCGTAGGGCGAGCTAGAGGGTAGCATGTAGGGAGTTTGGAATGCCTTCCAGAACAGCTATTTTAAAGTAGCATGAGCATAGCATAAGCAGCCTAATGCGTCCCACTGTAGGGCACAGGCCTTCTCTCAAGGAGAGAGTATGGGCTTAATTACCACGCGTGCCCACCGCGGATTGGCGATTTCAAGCGCTGAGGTACCTATGTGAATAGCTCAGACACTCAGGTGTCAGACACACACGATGTTTTCCTTCACCGTTTGCGTGTGGTATTGCTACTATAACTTCATAATGTACGTAACTTAGAAAACCAAGTCTTAAGTACATGCCCGCACTTGGGATCGAACCTGGGTCTCTCGCTTCCGAGTCCGATGTTCTACCCACTAGGCTACAACTTTTAAAGTATTCTTACCTAATGTAAATAGAGCAATGTACATTGTAAAACCAAGAGCATCCGCCAATAAACTGTTATGCAGTTTGGCAGATATACAACTCATGTATTTTTCTGCATTAATCTGAATAAGAATCTTCAATCAATTTCTAAAATTCCTTAAATAGGCGTTTTTACGTTGAAATGTGTTGTACACAGGGTGTATCTAACTTCTCATTATACACAGGGTTGTTTCTATAATGCCTAAAACATGTCGATTGATTATGTCATTTACACCAACTTTTGTTTTACCACTTTTGAATTTTCTTCGTTGAACATAAAATTAACTAAAAAAACGCGGTTTTTCTGCTTTGTAGTGGCATTGTTTGATCGATGATGCTTAAGTCCATGATGGAGTACACATTTCTGTGTGGGAAAATTATTTACTGAAGGCTGCGATATTGGTAGAACTCGTATCTAATACTGTAAGTTTAGCTTAAGCGCGAATTTAATAAAATTATATAGAATTTTGATTTCGAAAAATAAAAATTTGAGAAGAAACTCATAGCAAACGCGTATTGAAATAACCGTGTATACCTCGGAATACAGTATACATGTATACTGTAACGTTGTCTGGAAGAGATCACTTTTAGTGTCTGTACTCTTAGGTTAAGAAATATCTGTGTAATTTCTGTTTTTATGTACAAAAAACACAGTACAGTACAGTACATGTATCTAGTATACCTGTATAACCCTGTATAGCGTTTGAAATATCCAATCCGCGTTGGGCACAGGTAATAGTTGAGCCCATACTCTCATATTTTATTTTTTTAACTTTTCCTATGCGTCCGTGACAATAATCTTTTGTCTGACTACGATTGCCCGAAGATAAGAACCTTTTGTAGCACCTTGACAATGATCTGGCATTAGTATAATGCCAGACAAATAACTTGAACAAACGACTTTGACTTCGCACGGACGTATTGCGTATTGTAGGGCACGTGTGATGGATGTGACATGATGTGAATTCTTCGGACTATTAGACCAAATTAAAAGTACCTAATAAAAAATGGCTTTACCGTCACAAACTCATCCCAACTGCACGGATCTTTGTTCAAGTTATCTGTCGGGCATGTGTCTTTTATCAAGTTGCCGAGTCGTGATAAGGTGGGCGTGGCTTCGTTGTTATCATGTTTAATTTATAGAGAGGTGTGCTAAGTGATCTGTCGTCAAATCACTCGCGCACGATCGCGTTAAAAATACACGCTACGCAAAACATTTCAATTGACACGTTTCGAGGCAGGTTTTCTTCTTGTAACTAGACGAAAAAGAATAAACTTTACTTGAAAGCATTACAAAATAAAATGAATAAACCACAGAACACAAAGCAAATAACTATATCTGAACTTTAGAAATACAAAGTTGACGAAACCGACCAAGTGCGTGTCGGGCCACGCGCAATGTAGGGTTCCGTAGAAAGAGTGTTTTTTATCTGCTTTACAAATAATAATTCTTTCCACTTCATCGAAGTCATTTGCAATGGATTTTGTACGAAATTTTACTTTAGAGCAGAAAATAATAATTTCCAATTTTTTATTGTTTAACTTTGTCGGCGTGATAAATATGTATACACACACCAAATTACAGCTTTCTAATACCGGTCTTTGCGCTAGGCCGCGGACGGACAGACAGACTGACAGACGGACATGGCGAAAATATAAGAGTTCCTTGTCGGACTATGGAACCCTAAAAATGGGTCAGTCTCAGAATGATGCCTAGGGCTTTGGCGCTGGTTTTCAGACCGAACCATGAAAGAACAATATGACTTTGGTTGTAACTATAGCTTCACACCTTTATTCCTGATGGGGGACTTTGTGCTACCAAGATGAACTCTGAAGAATGGTTAACACTGGATGACTAAGGTAAAGGGCGGATGGGTTGGCGTCGAAGAAAAGAGTTTTTACATGGAAGGAAATTTAGGAAGGAAATATATTTATACATATAGTTCCTTCTCCAATATGAGCCAGTCCATCCATATGTTATCTGGAAGAGATCACTTTTAGTGGTAAAGCCGGCAGTCTGCACTTTTAGAAATTATATCAGTTTAATTTCCTTTTTGTGTACAATCAAGTGTTCTCTATTTATCTATCCAGAAGACGAAGTAGTGAAGGTACTACGCAGACACAGCGGACCAATAATACTGCTAGTCGTACTTCTAGCTACAACGTCCCACAACAACTTACCTAATAAGAATAAGCATACAGCGTAAATGTGAATGCGAAGTTTGTACGAAAACATCTCGGCTCTCGTAAACAGTCCATACACTTAGAAAACAAAATGTCGTTAGTTACACTCGAACTTCACTTACGTCGTTAACAATTCATTGTTCTATCAGATTTTGTTCTAAATCATTAAAATAACTCCATCATTGTGGTTTTAAAACAAAACAAAACGAGCGATTCCTTTCAAGAGATCATTATTCAAGTGTTTTAATTAGAAAATCTACAGTATAAATTAAACCTGTTTGCAACTAATGCGTACACTTATAAATAATAATCAGTGAATTATGTTTAAGCCACTAATATAAAACGACTAATTTACAAAATCGCGATAAGTTAGCGTGATACGTCGCGATCGCGTGTGCGGGCGGCGTTCGACCATCGCGTGTCGCGGGCATTCATCGACTGAATGAAGGAAGTGTACTCTACTGAGAGGAGAATCGGCGGGAAATGTGGCCGAATATTCAGGGCGGGCAGGAATTTTCACGTGGAGCGGTTGAGGGCGGGCGAGTCTAACGAAAGAGCCTCCTTCGTATTTTGTTAGGTTAACATTATGGAATATATAAATTGATAGATAGATGGAGAACATTTTATTGTACAACCAGGTAAAAGATATTACTACATAGTTTAGTTTGATTAATAGTTTCTTATATCTAAGTATCTTATATATATTTTATAAGACGAAGATGTCTGGTATTAAACAGAATATTGTTAACCGGTTTTTTGAGGATGATTGTGTCTAAGTGTTTAACACATTCATGAGTAATAATAATGAGTAATAAACTGTTAAGTTGAAAACTCTGTAAATTAAAGTAATATTTTTTTTAAAGAATCAATGTGAAGTTTCTTTATTGGCGTCTTCTCCGCATTATCTATTAATTCTATAACTAACAACTTTGACGTTCATTCAGTAATTAAGTAACATTGTCAGCCTTATATAAAAAAATACACAATTCCTATTAAACAGTCGTCAGAGGCAATTTAAATAATCTGTGGCTACGTCTTTCCCTTTTCCATCTTTGTCACACCATAATCATATATAAATAAAATTCAGTCACCAAAAGATTCGCGCCGGTCGCAACACTAAAAGAACTTTCCTTTGTTTTGATTTTTGTCCTAAATAAAATAAATAGGTAAACTGTATTCAGCTAGCGTAAATCAATAGAATAGAACCTGTAGGCGATATAAAAATTATGCACAAATTAGAAAATGTTCTCGCACTGTATTTAAGACACGGTTCAAAAAACTGCTATATTGACAAATGGTACCTACGACAATCTTAATGAATTTCTAAATGACATACATAAGCAGCCTATATACGTCCCACTGTAGGGCATAGGCCTTCTCTCACTTCTTCTTCTTCTTCGTATGGCTTAATCACCACGCGTGCCCACCGCGGATTGGCGATTTCAAGCGCTGAGGTATTTGAATAGCTCATACACCCAGGTTTCCTCACGATGTTTTCTTTCACAGTTAGCGAGTGGTATTGCTACTATAACTTCACAAATGTACATAACTTGGAAAGAAAAGTCATAGGTATACCCTATCCGTTCTTACTTGGCACAAGTAGTAAACAAACATGGCGGACCAACAAAATGTCACATTACATAGGGTTGGGTATTACTTGAATGAACTGCTACAGTTTCATAGATTTAATTGTTAAATGAATGAAATTAAGTTTATTGGAATATAAAATATTTTAAGTTAAGTATAACATCGTCGCAATCTATCTGCGACATAAAAAGACTAGCATAAAGATGGGTACTACTAAAATTTTTGACTCAATTTAATTTCACTGGCTCTCTGACAATTGATAGAATCAAACTTACTATAGCAGAAAAAGCCCACATGATCCCCTTAATAAGATAAAGTCACTTATAAGACAAAGTCATAGGTACATGCCCGCACTGGGAATCGAACCTGGTTCTCTCGCTTCCGAGTCCAATGTTCTACCCACTAGGCTATCACCGCTTTCCACTCTATACTAATAATATTATAAAGAGGAAAATGTAGGGGGTAGGTAATCTCCGAAAGTAGGTACTTATTTAATTTATTTTTTTCACTTGTATTCAGAATGTACCTGCAGGGTGGACGTAGTTATAGGCTTATCCGTTAACCACGTGAATGTAGTCGCGGGCAAAGGTAGTTATAAGTAAGACCGTTCGATTATGCAGTTTTCTATGGCTGAAGCTGCTGAACTTAGTTATTTTAGCTCAAGAATGGCCAGATATAATTCTGTAGGAATATAATGTTGAGACCATTTTGGACATCGACCAAGAATCCAATTGACTGGAAGCTGATTTAATAACTTCTGGTTTTCAATCGTCCGTTTGGATGACTGCAACATAATATTTTATCGACATTAATCTACAGCAGGGCAAGATAAAAGTACCTGAAACCGGCGTAGGTACGTGCATGCGTCGACTAATGAGCGTTGAGGAAGCAAAGGTGATCTGTCACGATCGAGGCAAGTGGCAGTCCCTGGTCTCTGCCTATCCCTCTGGGACACGTAATCTATAGTTGATAATTTGAAGACTAGGTACCTAATTCTTTAGAACTGTCACTCAAAAAAACAATTGTCGAAATCGGGTAAGATTTGACGGTGTTACGCGAAAACATAGCCAAAAAAAACGCGTCGAATTGATAACCTCCACCACAAAAATAAAATAATAGGGTCCATTATGATCCATGTTATCTGTTATTTAATATCCTTCCAAACTTATGGCTCCAATAAGATAAGGGCAAGGGGCCCTATTACTAAGACTCCGCTGTCCGTCCGTCTGTCCGTCTGTCAACATGCTGTATCTCATGAACCGTGATAGACAGTTGAAATTTTCAGAAATGATGTATTTCTGTTGGCGCTATAACATAAAAAAACTGAAAACAGAACAAAATAAATATTTAAGGGGGGGGGGGGGGGTGCTCCCATACAACAAACGTGATTTTTTTGCCGTTTTTTGCTCGATATTAATAACGGCAACATGTAGACGCTTGAAATATTCAAATATTATATAGAATAATCCGGCATTGTATAGAATGCCTAGGCATTGTATACATTGCCTAAAACGTGTTCAGGCAATGTGTATAATACGATTAATTTCATACATTGCCTAGGTATTGTATAAAATGCCCGAAGCGCATCAGGCAATGTGTATAATGAACGACCACGGGAAGGAGCCGAGTGCGCGGCGTGCGGGACTACCCCGTAAACAAGTTGCAACTCGTTCGTTGACTTCGTTGTGTTAGTTAGTACGCAGCACTCCTTTGTTTTATGCAGACGTATTTTAGTTTATGCATTGGTTCGTTGGGAGTGTGATCATTCATTGTTTGTGTGATTATTGAATGGAAAATGGCTACTGATCAGCGGTATACTTACTAATGAAAGAAAGGTTTTACTAAGAATTGCGTACTAACAGAGAATCGGCTTCTACAAAGAATCGAGTGTTTATTGATGAATTTGAATTTTTTGTATCATGATCAAATTTCCATAATCAAGTGGTAAGAAATGAACAGGACGACTTTCTGCATTCATTTTTTGGTACGGTCAAGTGCACTTAGACCTTTACACTTGCCATTCCATTTTGTCCTAATATCGCAGAAGATAAGAGAGGTGGAAATGTCAAAATGTAAAGCTCTACGTGCACTTGACTGTACGTTGTAAATGTTTATCCGAAGGGAACTGATATGTGAGAAACGCTGTCTACGCAAAAAAACTCGTTACATACATTACCTATGCGTCAACCGGCATTCTATACTATGCCTAGGTATTCCATACATTTCCTAGGTAAAGTGTAAAATAGTTTGAACATTCAATATCATTTCACACATTGCCTGGACGACCCCGGCATTCTATACAATACCTAGGAAATGTATAGAATGCCTGCATTATACACATTGCCTATAACATAGATAATACATAGATAGATAGAATCGCACTTGGCCGGTTTTTTATGTTGCTTATACACGTCCTACTGCAGGCCACAGGCCTTCTCTCAGAGAGAGCGGATTGGCAATTTCAAGCGCTCAGTATGTGAACAATTCAGACACTCAGGTTTAGTCACGATTTTTCCCTTTACCCTTGGCGAGTGGTATTATTGCTACAACAACTTCACAAATGTACGTAACTTAGAAAACAAAGTCGTCCGGGATTCGAACCCACGGCCTCCCGAATGTAAGGTGTTCGACCGCGGCGCTATCACCGCTCGCATGCTCGTTTCTTGTTTGTAGATTACTTTAAAGTGCATTCCACGAGGAGGCATATAAAGTACGCACACACAGGAAAGATAAGATAATACATATTCAAAACGACGGATTAGACTCATAACCGAAAATAATTTTAATCCAGTTATTTTTATTGCAGCCACATTTATACGTTTATTGTTTTTGTTATAAGCCTATAAGTAGCAATAGAATTGTATTGTATACTTAACGATATATCTGTACAAAGATAAGCTTTGCATTTTATACGTAACTGGACTATTATAGGTGTAGACTTTTGAACTAAAAGATTTTCTTTTTCCTCAACTTACGACCTTCCATGGTGTAGGTACCTACCATGGAGGTCAGTGCACCAATCCAACTGACGATGACGTCAATTTTTGACACGAATGCGCAAGTAAAGGAGGATTATGTTTTTCGTGATTATGTAATATAATATTATGTAAGTATGTGTTTTTTATGACCACACACAGGCCATGATATGTAGCTGTGACGTCATCGGCAGCAGAAAGAAAACAACGGCAGCCTCAGACAGAAGCTACCCGCATCCTCGTTTACGTTTTCGTTTCTAGGTCAGCAATCCCAAGAAACTACCCACAAATCTAACACTGATATTGAAGAAGCCATGTTTCCCGTATAGGTAGGTAAATGAACTGACCTTCTGCGTATCGCAGTCAAGTAATCATTGAATCGTAATCGCAATCCACGATGACTCGGAAGAACTGGACGAAGATGACAATCTATTTGTGTTTCCCGGTGTTTCCGACATCCCAGCTGTTTCAGCATTTGGCGCAGTGGCGTAGCATAGGTCACTAGTACCCGGTGCGGATTCCAAATTTGCCGCCCTCTTATTTTTGTAATCCATGTACCGTTTAAAAAAATTTTTTTAAATCTTTTTACTCGCTAACTTTGTGAATATATCCAATGAAACGGTCATCGGTAATCGTTGAATCGTTATTTTCGGTAACCAAAAAATGCTGTCGATTGCCTCCAAGGTGTAATTCGTGTTGCAACAATGTACGCGTAACGCGTATCTTCGCTGTTTTTTTACCAGTAGTTTTTAGCTCAAAAGGCCGTTTACCAACTATTATATTAATATATACTGCCTAAGTATTCATCAAAGGATTTATACTGCAAACTAGATACGCAGAATATCAATATGTACGTAGTTTCATACGAGAAGCCGCGAAATCGACAAATTGGGGCAACAATCCGCAAGCTTGTTTTTATATATCTTGCTTTTTACTCAAAGTCATCAATGCCTTGTGAAACGACGGTCTGTCATTACCGTATTACGGTGAAGTACAAAGAATGCGTAAGGAGACATATTTAAAATAACATTGAAACGAAATAAGTTTCGTAAATAATAGTTATTGAGAAACCTTGCGCTTGCATCACCCATGCATAGAACCTGCATAGGTACCTGGGTATTTGGTAACATAAAAAAAGACGAAAAAAACACTGAAAGAATTTTTTTTTTTAATTTTAATTTTTTTTTCTAACTGCCACCTCCGCAGCGCCGCCCCCGGCAAAGTGCCGCCCGGTGCGGACCGCACCCTCCGCCCCCCCCATGCTACGCCACTGATTTGGCATGTGTGCTTTGTTGGGTAGGTTTATTTTGGGTAACCATAAGGGTAATTTTAATCCAAGAACTTTTAACATTCATTAAAAAATTATGAATTCGCCTTGATACTTCATGCAAAGGAATCATTATTTGTTACAGTTCTACAAGAATATAGAATTCATCGACCGAATAGTTTTAGCACCTATTGCTAGAAGAGCAAGATTTTTAGCTTAGTATTAGGGAGATTTTCATTTAAGATGATGTTATAACGAAAAACGAGATCATAAATCCATCAATCTATGACGGTATAGCAATGTTGGCGCGTGTTGTGGATGGCCATTGGTCACGAAAAACAAAGTTAATCTACCGGCAAACCTGCCATTGATGCAAGGCTGGACGCGACGACTAATTCGAGGAGTTTTTGTGACGAAACTTGTTTGCAGGTTCCATGTTCCTCTGAGTCTTCAAGGCCTGCGGCTGGGAGTATGATATCTCTGTGACTGCTTATACCTATTTTGTAAGGACTGATGTGGTGGCCAGTTTGTTAAAGAGGTAGATTTCGCTGTTCATTGTGTCAACCATGACCTCGACACGAAGCTGGTAATTTTCTGTGAATTGCAGTTGATTCTAACGCGCGTAGCATAATTCGTTTGTTGACTATCACACAAAATTTCATTGGCATACATTACAAATCTGTCAAGAACTGTATGTCAAGAACGGGCTCGGTGGTGACGCAGCGCAGCGCTATGGAAGTGGCGCAGCCCACGGAGTCCAAACAAACTTAAAAGTCTGCCCGCACTTCTATGTAGGTTGGCTAAGTGACAATCTCCGAGACACGTATGACTCGGTGACGTCCGTCCCTGGCAGTAGAAAGAAAACTACCGGTGAAGTGGCAGCCTCAAAAGCTGCCCCTCTGGGATACAGGCGTGAGTTTATGTATGTATGTATAGATGCTATCATGTAGTGTTATCCTTTGAACTATTTTTTTAATAAAAAAATTTAAGTTATATTTAGTGCAAGATTTTTATTTGAATCCTTTGTAGATGCGCTGTCGCTTAAATGAGTTGAATGAAATGGACATTCTTCTGTGTAGGACGATGAGTTAACGGAAATTAATAAATAAGAATTGTACTATTTCTAATTTAAGTTAATTTCGATATATTATATATAATAGAAATATTTTCAAAAACATCAATCTGAGAAAAATCTCATAAAACAAAAGTTTTAGTGTAAACACAAACTCTTATTGACGTGTTTTAGGAATGACAAATAAAATAAATGTGCCAAGAATTATCAAATACATAAACGCTGGTATGTTTGAGTCGGTTCCCATTAATTTCTTTTTTAGCAGCCGGGATTTGGTTTTATTACAAAGGTTTTTGGGCTCAAAAACAAACGAACGAGCGAGGGTAGATTAAAACTATTTTCTAAGAAGCTCCTTTGCCAGACGTCACTCAGACACAACATTTTGTCACCTTCTCTTCAGTGTACCCGCAACCATGGTGCAGATTACTTCCCCCAGACGGCAGATACAAGGTAAATATCTTTTATTTGATTTTGTTTAATGTGTGATTTAACCGTTTTTGTGTGTGAACATATTTGCGGAAACTGTTGGTGAAACATTGGTACCTACTTAATCGTCAGATTTGTGAACTAGAAGGTGTACGTATTTGTAGGTGCAGTGTAGGTGTAATTAGTTCGCCTTGTATACAGCTTATAAACTTATAAAAAAATAGTACAGATTTCAATCATGCCCGGCAGATAACTTGAACAAAAATCCATACAGTCGGAACAAAGTTGCCGTGGCCACATAAGAGCATTTTTTTTAATTGCTAATTTTGCTAAAGCCTGAAGAATTTTAATACTCTCGATTCTCACACCCCGCGCCCCCCCAATCCATCCATCAAATCATTACATCCCATGCGAACTCAAAGTTATTTGCTCAACTTATTTGCCGGGCATTACCTCTAGACTGATTTCAGTTTCCAAATGTTTTTTTTTGTACATTGCACATGTCAATGTCATACGTAGCTTTCTCTTGAAAAACTTATGGTAGGTCTTAAGCTCATACAGTCTTATTTACAAAACCGTATTCCTCAAAACACTGCTAAAATGCGGCTTACCTACCTAAATAGGTTTCCCCTTTCCCTTTAAACAAGACTATTTTAACTAGGTACATTATTATTTCTTTGCAATATTAAACATTATCTTAGAATATTTACAAAACCAAAAATAAGTAAAGTAATCTAGATCCAAAGATCTAAAACCCTCTACATTCCAAACTACATTTGAGGAGGGTTTTAGAGGAATCGTGTTTTTGTACATATCTTATTATTCATATTATTTAATGCCGTTACGTTGTATATCTTACATTAGATGGTATACCTATTAATTACATTATTTGCATGATCATGTACGGCCAATGTAAGGCGCTGATAAGAATAAGTGCTAATAAATAAATTACCAGGAGACGGGCAGCAGCGTCTTCCTGAGATTCCAACCGCATACTGCGATCGCCAACCCGCCTGCCAAGCGTGGCAATTACGGCAAAACCCCTCATGGTTATGAAAACTATGAGGGAGGCCTGTGTCCTGCAGTGGACGTCAAGGGGCAGATGATGAAGATGATGAAGAAAAAAATTTATGGCTTACTATTATGACTTAACCTTCTGATCCGCCGAGTTTAATCATGGTGAGTAGAAAAAGAGCGGAGACGGAGGCTAAGACTTTGTTTGATTGCCAAGAACCCCAATTGGCTGGTCGAGGTCCATTACCAGATTTACCAGGGCGTCTCGTGACGCGTGTCGCTCGTTAACAGATTGTGTGTCGTGTTAAGTGTTGACACACGCAGACTGACACCCGGTGATTAATGAGCACGCGTCATTACCACAACATACTATTGTTATCGTCGCGATAATGGCTGTGGTTGGACTGTGCGGGACTCGATGAAACAGTCCTTTTGCTGCATAGCAGCTTCAATTTGTTGGGACCACAGTTGGGCTCGGCCCTTTATTGTGAGACCGAATCATGATGGCTTCTTGACGTTTGCTATTTCAATTATCGCCGAAACCCTTTAGGATTGCTTGTCTCAAGACAGAGAGAGCGAGTACGGGTTTAACAAATTTTTGAAATCAAGCGATTCGAAGGGCTCTCATGGTTTCGACAAGTACCTACTGCGGACAAGTTAGAACCTCCCTTTTTAGGATATAGGATTTTGTTGCATTCTGTATATATATAGGTATGCATGTTCTTATACCTACATGGACACGTACCACTGCAAGGCACAGAAGTCTAATTATACGCACCAAATCCAGTTGGAATCCTGACGTTTGCGATAGCAATTAGTAGAGAATTTGACAGTTAGACGATTAGAATCTTTCAGGATTTGGAGCGCGTAATAGAGCTGGCATTCTGCGAGAGAGAGTTACTTGCATGCTTAATGTTAATTTACTGCGGTGGTAGCCCAGTGGGTAGAACAATGGGCTCGGAAGCGAAACACCAGGTTCGATTCATAGTGCGATCATGTACCTATGTATGACTTTGTTTTCAAAGTTACGTAAGTACATCTGTGAAAGTGTAGTAGCAATACCACACGCTAACGTGAAGGAATACATCGTGAGGAAACCCGCGGCTTGGTTGGCTCCGCACGTATTGACTTGTCATTCCTGTGGGCTAGGCCGACTAAGCTGTCAGGATGGTGTAGGTGCTGGGCAAGCCTACTCCATCTAAAAGACAATGTCCCTGGCACTGCAGCGTCCGAGTGGTCCCTTCACCCATCTAGTGTAAGTGAAGGTGCCGCTGGATGCTGTATAAATCATCTCATTCATCATCATTATTATCATTCAGCCACAAGAAGTCCACTGCTGGACATAGGCCTCCTCCATTGAGTTCCAAAAAGACCGGTTGGAAGCGGCTTGCATCCAGCGTCGTCCTGCCACTTGGATGAGGTCATCTATCCATCTTGTGGCTGGTCGTCTTACGCTGCGCTTGCCGATATGTGGTCTCCATTCGAGAGCTTTTCGGCCCCATCGGCCATCAGTTCTGCGTGCTATGTGCCCCGACCACTGCCACTTCAACTTACTAATCCGCTGGGCTATGTCGATACTATCGATTGTCCTATCGCTCGTGTAGAGATTTTAGCAAAAATATCGATTTTGCGGCAACACCAGTACTTAGGAGTAAAAATTGTGATATTGAGATAGGACCCGTATGTCAATGGAAAGTCTTGTTGCCTAACATTCCTCGTATAATCACGGTGAGCATCTATTTCGTAATCGACTTTCTACTGGTCGTATCTGTTCGACGTCATTATAGGTGCTTCATTAGAATACTTCCGAAAAAATCTCATTGTTGAGGTCATGTTATGAGATAAATGATCGTGCTTATTTTTTTTCTCTACGACTATACCATTTTCAGTGGAAAAGTAATTTATTCACGTGGCACAAAAACTCTCATACAAATCGGGCTCAAACTATGATGTCCCGAGAGATGACCCTTTAATTCAAGACATACTCCTCATATATCCTCATGACCTCTCCACTTTGACATTTTAATTTATTATCGCATGGAATGGTTTGTTTTTATTTTGTATTTTCTGACATTTTTTAATTGTCTATGCTTATATACTGTTATATTATGCTATTATTATCGATAATCATCAAAATTTGTACGCCTATTATGGCAGGACATGCTTAAATAAACTTATTTTAATTCCACCTTTCTGTACACATGTTTGACAAATAAATCTCCTTATCTTTATCATAATAAAAAAACTAATATTTTTATTTTCATTTTAATTAAGTACTATACTACCGATAAGACAGAAGCAAGAGGCGTGCCTTGGGGAAGCCCTATGCCCGACGAGTACGGGCAATCAGATGATGATTGATGTGTGTGATGACTAATACCACTTACATAATTTTATTTAATATATTTATACAAAGGGCGGAACTTTATGTAGTACATACATAACTCAAGCCTATTTATAAATAAATTTGACCGATAGGATAGAAAACACTTTATTGCACAACCAGGTGAAAGATATTACAATTAGTTTCTGGCGACCGCGGACCGGACGACGCAGCGTGGGCACTGGGCAGGCCCCCCACCAGATGGTCTGACGACCTGGTTACGGTGGCGGGGAGTCGCTGGATGCGGGCGGCACAACACCGGGAAGCTTGGAAAACCACGAGGGAGGCCTATGTCCTGCAGTGGGCGTCAAATGGCTGATGATGGTGATGATGATAATTTAATAATTCAAATTCAATTTGTGTAAATCAAAATAGGTGTATTCGCGTGCACCGTAATTTGATTCTGTAATGGTAATATTCTAGGATGGTTGCTGGTGTGCCATTTCAAATAAATAAAATACTTAAATAAAAATCAAAGTCCTTACCAAGCATGTGCGTGGAACAGTGTTGCGATCCAAGCCTCGTGCGAGGGTAGGTAACGAAGTTGTCACGACACAGTTCCACAATGTGATAATAAGTTTTTTAACAAAGCTGCTGAATCTTCGCATTAAGATCTATCAACATTACTACGAGCTGGTTGGTCGCTCCGATTGGTAACACAATTGACAAGCCCCGTTCGCGTTCTCA
Source organism: Yponomeuta malinellus (assembly GCA_947308005.1). Lineage (NCBI taxonomy): Eukaryota > Metazoa > Arthropoda > Insecta > Lepidoptera > Yponomeutidae > Yponomeuta > Yponomeuta malinellus. The sequence goes on along the minus strand of OX371006.1, from coordinate 17,818,218 downwards.
CAATTGAACTGAACGTGGAGTCGTTTCTTAGCGCTATTTAGACATCTATGTTCTTAAATAGCTATCACTGGTTGTGTGGAAGTTATTATTATGATGTCTGAAACTTGACGCATTTTCCGTGTTGGTCTCACAAGTTTTTCCTATTGAACTAAGCCAGTGGCCACACAGAAGGGACGTGGGGCGAGGGCGCGGAAAAGACGTGTCGTTAATCCAATTCGCTTTCATACAAATGTACTGAAGTGAACGAGACGAGCTCGCAATAGAAGAGAGACGGCGCGAGGGCGCGATTTCTATGCAACGCGTCACGTCTTTTCCGCGCCCTCCGCCCCACGTCGCTGGTTCACATGTAAGTGGCTGGCTTATTATGTAATATAATTGTAAATAAACGCCTCCACCTCACAAGTTTGCACTACACTTGTGACGTGGAGGCGTTTATCTACAATTACATATTTTTGCGACATTTAAATCATGTCACGTCTCAGACGGGTGGCTACCTACTGACTGGGGGGGTAGCTATGTTATCATAAGCAGCCTATATACGTCCGACTGTAGGGCACAGGGTGGCACAGACAGGCCTTCTCTCAGAGAGAGAGGCTTTATCACCACGCGTGCCCACCGCGGATTGGCGATTGGCGATGTATGTGAATAGCTCAGACACTCAGGTTTCCTCACGATGTTTTCCTTCACAGTTAGCGAGTGGTATAGCTACCATAACTTCACAAATGTACATAAATGTACAACTTAGAAAGTCATAGGTACATGCCCGCACTAGGAATCAAACCTGAGTCTCTCGCTTCCGAGTCCAATGTTCTGCCCTAGGCTACCACAGCTATGTTATGTTATTAGCTAAAGTCAACATTAGTCGTAAATCGCAATCATAGGTAATTAGATACTTATTTTGATTATTTTCATGTGAATAATCCAAGGGTAAATATTGCTTATATTTTACAGAAACGATGGCAACGTACACTCACGTGGCCATAATTAAATGACGTCACACGTTAAGGGGAGATAGGGGTCCACTACTGTGACATTGTCATATAAGGAGTCATAAGCTTCGTGATATCATTATTAAAACTTCGAGTCTCACGAAAAACTTAAAATACCTAATAATTACAAACATTTTCTTTGTATGATTTAAATTGTTCTTATCAGTTTGTAATTTTCTGTGATGATGTTGTTGTTTTTTAATTAGGAAATACGAAAATAACTTTAGGAGAACTTTAGGTTTAAATATAATAATTTCTAAAAAATGCAAAATTTGTGGCGTCATCGTCATACGTAAGCACTCTTGGACAAGGAAGGTTTCGTTACTAAAATCAAGAAATTCGTGCAGCGTAATTAATGGATGGCCCCTCGTGAACTTGAGAGATGGAAATGAAAATTAATTAAGAGATAGAATTTAATGGATTTTCGCGCAATTCATTTTTAAGGATTAGTCTTGTTCCAAAACGATCAAACGACGTCGTTGCTTTACGACGAAGTAGTTACTGAATTTACGACATTTTCAAATCTTTAGCCTGGTACATAAACTTTATTTCTTCCTCTTTGCCCCATCGCATTTTTTATTTTTTCTGAAGGCTTTCCTTGAATACGGAAAAATCGTAGCAGAACTTTTTTATCGTGATAATTGATGGACTTTTGTAAAAAAATGTTCTTAGGCAATAAGAGTGCCATCTAGCGTCAAATAGAAAAACTAAATTGAGTTGTCAAACTTGTCAAGTAGCACCTAGTGGTGGGTAGCAAAACTACGACTTCCGGTTTCAGTGTTGCCATTAAAAAAAGCCATAGACGACACAACTTTTTTTATCTGATGGCAGAGTTTCCCGATGATTACATATGAAATAATAAAAATAGCAGTAATGATAACAAAATAATTGCAGAATATTAATTTACTTGGAAAATAATTAAAATATGAGTATTATGCTATTTGTGGTCATACCATTCTTTTTGTCTCTGGTATACTCTATTTTTTTGCGCCTGCGCACTTGATTTGATGGTCTACGCGACGTACCCTAATCATTTTTATGGAAAATTTGAAGTTTGTTGTTATATTAGTGACAACTAATTTATATTATTTATGAAAGCTTCGTGCTAATTACCATTCCAGGCACAAGGCTGGATTACCGTGGTGTTAAAAGCTGTATGCGTTCAGTCACTATTGTGCAGTTCGAGCGGTGTACGGTAGCCATCTTGGAATCGAACAAAGCTTCAGAAGTGTAGTTTGTCTGTTTATCAATATTTTTTGTGCATTTTACTGTAAATAGTTTGTATGTTTAGGATATGTACGAAACGTTCGTCCACATGTGTAAATAGCTATGGCTGCGACAAGGAAATTACAAGGTAATTTACAATGTTATCAGGTTAGAGTTTCGACCCAAACCGATACGTGTTCTAGAGCATTATTGTCAATTTGACCAGTTCTATGACATGTTAGGGATGCTAAATCGTAGCAGATGGTCAGGAACACCATGGTAGGGCTCACTTTTTTCAGGATAACCTGTACGCTAGCGGGGCCTAACGGCTTAACGTTTGTCCATACATTCGCGGTCGAGTCAGAATCTATTGTATTTTCATGACCTAACTAAGTATTCTCGCAATAGCATTTCGAAACGTACCAGTGTTCAGATGACATTAGTTCCACTGCGTAATGTGTGATAGTATTCGGCGTGCGAGCTACATGTAATAAAGTAAGAATAAAAACTGGTTTGACCTCACAAAGTTGTAATGAATTGGATAAAATTGCAGGTGAAATAGACAGGTGCTTAAAAAAAGTGACGGAGGGGGTGGAGACTTTTGAGGACATCTGGCAGAAAGTACACAATGCGACGAACAGTAATCAGAAAGAGAAGTATGAGGCGGACCTCAAGAAAGAGATCAAGAAACTCCAGAGGCTACGAGATCAAATTAAGTCATGGATCGCCTCCGGGGAGATTAAGGATAAGAGTACACTTTTAGAATATAGGAAACTAATAGAAACAGTGAGTAGCCCACATTCTTTTCAGTAACTGTTGGTAGTTTATTACCTTAGGTCTATTCCAACTGAAGAAATTCCCACAAAACATTGACTAAAAGAATTAAAAAAATAGTACGTTTTCATTGAAGAAAATGAGGGTATTCCCAAAAAAATTTCTCAATCCAATATAGACCAGCTCAATTATTATGAATGGAAATTACTTTTAAAATTAGCTTTCTAGTTCGAAAACTAATTTATAAAAATTTATCTAGTTTCATACAAGAATCCTGCTTTCTTGTATTTTTCATGATGCTTCTACTTGACACAAAAACAATACTGAAAATGTAGGTATTTACTGTATCAATTTAGTTCACCTATAGGTGATGGGATAAAAACAATACTTGTTTACAACTAAGTGTAGATTATCTTTCTCTTTTATGCATAGGTAGTAAAGAGTGAGGACTTCTTTTTTTTTTAACAAATTAGTCAAACAGAGTTGTTTGCCTCCGTGACAACTGAGTTTATTATTAATATTAATCTGCTTATGATCATGTCCAATTGGTCACTAGATATCACTCTGATCTCCAGAATCCGGGTTAACATTCACAATGTGCACTGCTTATGAAAACTTTTCAAGAACCTAGTCTGTTTTTTAATTTGATGCAAAAAAAAAATTTATTTTGTCGTTACTCTGTAGATTTTTGTGTTACTGTAAAAAAGTACACTCGTGTCATCAAAAACTGTATTGCATCAAAGATTAATATTTAGTTACTCATAAAAGAACAGTACTTAAAAAAAAACTAACAACTCACACAATTTTTATTTGGAAGTAAAATGGGATTATTAGTTTTTTACATATTGTCAACCCTTGGATGTTGATAACCTTGGGTTTGAGGTTTGACAAATTTTATTTTCAAACATTCCATTTTATTCTTGGTTCCGCGAATGTTCTTTCCTGTGTTCCCTTGTGATTTCGACATTTTTGGCTAGTTTTTCGAGTCCTATATACGTCCCACTGTAGGGCACAGGCCTTCTCTCAGAGAGAGAGATAGAATGGAGATGCATGATGTGAAAGAGATTTCTATAAGATATTATTGGCATAGATTTCATTGGAACCTTAGATTTACGGCCGTCACAGGCGACGTCGTTAATATATGCGATATTTTTTCCGGACAATATCCAACATGCAACCCGCGTCCACACACGACTGTGGTCGGGTTTAGTATAGAACAAGACATCGCGCGATATAGTCGTCTGTCACGACGTTTAAGAGATAAACTTGTATTGATGTCCACATAGAATACGTCCACAAATGTAATGGGTTGTGATGGTTTACGACCCCACCAAATGTCAAAGTGACAGTATTTTTTTGCAGTGATTTAAAAAACAGACTAGACTAGGGGCTTCTGTGAGTTAGATTAGAGAGATTTGTGAGTTAGATGAGTTATTCATATAACTTGCTCATGCAAACGATGAAATTGCATAAAAATCTGTTCTGTGATCTCATTGGTCTAGTGGTAACATGTTTGATTACCATGCCGGACTTTGTGTACTCAATTCCTTGTTAGGACTGACTTTGATGTCTGAAAATTACCACAGTTTAGGTTTTTGTAATGTCCGTGTCTGGTTACTATTCTGTGATATGGTAACTGGCTCCTTTGTTACGGGCACCAAAACCTGAACGATTCCAATTTTGTAACTGTCAAATTCTATACTTTAAGCTATTGCAAACGCCACGATTCCGACAGGATTTGGTGCATATAATCAGGCCCTGTTATGTTTCATGTGCCAAAAAGTATAAAAGTATAGAAGAGCATTTTAACTAAGTTTCATATTGATTCGTAACTCTGGTGTCCGACCAGGGCTCACACCCTTAATTGCGCTCAACACATTTCTGATTCAGCTGCATTTTGTAGCAGCAGTCACACTGCTTTTGTATTTATTAACCTGTTAGATCCTGTTCATGTTTTATTACTTTTCACTTAACAATCTATTATTCTGTATGTACAATTGTTGCTACGAGGTTTAATGCAATGTTTAAATTCTGCTTTGGTGCAAAAGTTTTCTTTCCATTTGACATTTATTTCAAACATGTAATGGTTATGGCATTAAGTCAGCCACGTTGTATGATTTCTTTAAGTGCAGTAAAATTATCAATAAATAAATAAAATGGGACTAATGTTGTATGTAAGATAGGTTAATGAACAATGTTTTTCTCCTCCTTGATTCAATATCATCATCGTGTCTATCTCAGCATCCATTCCAAACAGACATTCATAACAATTGTTGACAGTTGGGTATTATTTGTTTCATACAGAGGTTTATTATTATATCACAGTTACACAGAACACTCAAGTGAACTTAAAAACATCTCATATTTTTGTGCAGCCTCAAGAAATGCATAGATTCTGGGCCTACAGCCTAATAGACACATAGTTTTTTAATATTTTTAGAATATAAGCCCTGTATAACCATTGTTATCGGGCATTGTGTATTATTCTTTACCATAAATAAATATTGTTTGATTTGATTAGAATGATATAAGCACGACAATAGTTGTCATTTGCCTCTATTTGGTAGTCTACTAATATATATCTCTTGATTTGATTTATTGTACCATAGGATGTTCCGTGTGGCGCCGGATTAAGTATAATTTCACTCCATTTCCTTCCGTGGATGTCGTTGAAGGCGACTAAGGAAATCAATTATCAGGAGACGGGCAGCAGCGTCCTCCTGAGATACCAATCGCATACTGCGATCGCCAACCCGCCTGCCAAGCGTGGCGATTATGGCAAAACCCCTCATTGTTATGAAAACTACGAAAGGGGCCTATGTCCTGCAGTGGGCGTCAAATAGCTGATGATGATGATGATGGTCATACCATAAGAACTTACAGCCTACACTCTCTCCCTGAGAGAAGGCCTGTGCCTTACAGTGGGACGTATATAGGCTGCTTATGTATGTATAAGAACTTACAGTTGCCCAAAGCGCTCTTACTGTTGAGCAGGGCGAGGGCCCTGGCCGTGGGCGCATTATTAGGGCATCGCGTGCGCAGCGAGAGCTCCGTGAACAGCTGGTGCCTGCGCCGCCCATCTATAGCAGTACAATGTCATTCCAATGGTATAAACCGCGCAAATATGTGAGGCACCGAGTTATATTACACGGGTTACATCATTGGAATGCGATTCGTTACTAGATTACCAATAGTGTTAATGTAGCAACCATTACCAAACTATATTAGTTTATCTGTTGAACAACTAGGCGTTTTAGACAGTCGCCCCCCGGACCTCAAGTCGCCCAATAATGTTTTGTCCTTTTTCAGCAAATGGAAAGGTTCAAAGTGGTGGAAAGAGAGACCAAGACGAAGGCATACTCGAAGGAGGGGCTAGGGGCTGCGCAGAAACTGGACCCTGCGCAGAAGGAGCGCGAGGAGATATCCTCTTGGCTCATATCCTCCATTGATGTGCTTAACCTACAGGTAAACTATACCCTCTGTAAGGTTGGATTTTCGTGGGTTGAAAATGAATAATTAAAATATGATCTATCCAGGTCTATCCAGTTACTTTTGTGAAGTATTTGTTAGTCATTCAAATTTTGTATTCCATTAATTATGTTAAAAAATATTGTTCTCGGGTATAAGTAGTGTCAGAAAAAAATGTTTAGAATTTTTTTTTTTAAGATTTTTGTCTTTGATGATGATAGGTTCAGTGTTTAAACAAAAAAAAATCGTGATATTTAAATATAGTCAATGATGATAATTTACTCTTTGGTGATCAGTAAAGAGTAAATGTTATTTAGAAAAAATCTAAATAAGTTAAATCCTTAAGAACTTACACAGAAGTAAATTTTTTAATGGGTGAAAATTTTATGATGACTATATTATATTATGTGCAATAGCTACAAATAATTATATAAAACAAAAAAATGCTGTTACACTAGTTGTATACATTTGAGGTTTTAGAAATCGAATCATTTAACATCTGTTTTTTGTGTTTTTATTTTTAAGAAGGTGTTAATCTACAGTTAACATAGCTGTTTTCTGTTGGACAAATAAATCAATAAAATTTGTCCATTGTTGTAATATAGGATAGATAGATAGATAAATAATTTATTTACACTTGAACACACATACATACACACAGAAGCACACGCATACGTACACGCACACGCAGGCACGCTCACGCACGCACGCACGCACGCGCACACGCAGGCACGCGCACACACGCACGCACGCACGCACTCACTCGCACAAAAGAAACAGCATAAAAAAAGTACCGTGGGTTAGAGAGTAGAGAGGGTAGGTTACAGTAGTCTTTTTTCTAATGACGTTTTGGTATAGCAATTCAATATATTTCTTTTTAAGTTAATTTGTTAATACCAATGTTTATGGTTCAAAAATTAAAACAAGCAATGAAATATTCTGCTCAAGTCGTTATATACTATATCTGTATTAAGAATGTCGAGTAAGAAAAGTCACCCATACGAATTAAGACTCAATTATTGCCTTTAATCTACTGATAGGGCTAATACAAACATTGTCGTATAGTCGAGTGTGTGCCTACTGCATTCAATGCATTTTTTTAATTTTTTACCTACCCAGAAACTACTTGCAAGCAGCTTGGTTTCCAAGCAAGCAGTATCTATACGAATCAGTCTATCCTGAATAGCATGTATTCCAGATATAATTTAAATATAAAATATTAAGTATATTCGACTGTTTGTTGAATGTAAATTCTTTACATTGACATACATTTTTGATTTCTGTTTATGATAGTAATTTTATTAAAATCAAGTAACTGATTTCGGAAGTAACTTAATAATATGTCATTTATAATATACTCGTATTATGGTACTGTTATAAATTACGAAGTTGCTATTAGATTTTAATTGACAGAGGCGAAATCTGCATTCCGTGACATTTTGCTGGAACCCCAGGCTCATTCTATGCTGGACTTTTGAGTCGGAAATAGTAGGGCTAAAAAACTTGCATCGCCGATGCGCATCTACTGATAAGCAATAGTAATAGTTTATTGACCAACAGATATCACAAGGATCTACAAATTTAGAATAGATACATGAATCGACTTAAGAGGGGAAATTCCCATCCAAATTAATATTTTAAGTTGAAAACTCTGTTAATTAAGTTAAAGCGTGTTTTGAAAAGAATAAATGTGGAGTTTCTCTGTAAGCTTCTTCTCCACATTATCTATTAATTGTGAAACTAACCACTTTGATTTTAATTAAGTAAACATTCTGTTTTATAATGAATAAAAATATTTGAATTGAATTGAATTGAAAAAACGTAGTTTGGTTTTAATTCACAAACGACATTTCGGATCGCAATGGCATTTTACCGATATGTTTAGAGGTCAAAAAACAAGGTTTGCTCTTGCTCACAACTGAGAATAACAATAAAAACGAAATTAGAGCCTGATAAGACTTTTCATAGAAACTATTCACAAGGCTATAATTTATTTTTAATCGACTTCAAAAAAGAAGGAACTTATTAATTCGACGCGTATATTTTTTTTTAATACGTCTATTTTCAATTCTAAGTACGATCAAACCTCGATTTGTGAGCTCCGAACGTATTGGTAAAGTTTCGTTGCGAATCATTCGTTTGTTATTAAAAGCCTAATACGTTTGTATGGGAATTGCTCCTTGAGGGGCCCTCTTAAACATAGTACAGATTAGCCTCTATTGCCGAGGAATAAAGGTGGTCCAGCGCCAAATCCCGACGAAAAGTAGGCACCTTAGTGTTCAACTGGTTATCAGTATCGTGAGGAGGTTAACTGAGAGATTATAAAAAAACCGGCCAAGTGCGTGTCGTGTCACACGCAGTGTAGGGTTTCGTAGATGGCTGAGAAAATATGCAGACTTTATAAGTACATATGAAGAGGGGTCTTTTGTTTTTAGGGTTCCCTACCAGAGGGGTGCCAAACGGGACCCTATTACTAAGACTTCACTGTCCGTCTGTCTGTCTGTCTCGTCCGTCTTTCTGTCCGTCTGTCTGTCTGTCTGTTTGTCACCAGGCTGTATCTCATGAACCGTGATAGCTAGGCAGTTGAAATTTTCAAAGATGATGTATTTTTGTTGCCGCTATCTATCATCTATGTAACCTTCACAGCGCCGATGTCATGTCGTTAAATTTTAATTTTAAACGCTTCTTGTTGGTTTCTATAGATGGCGCTGTTCTCAAATTCGATCTTTGACAAATGTTGTATAGATAATGGTACGGGACCCTTCATTTCGTTTTGTTACAAAAGATCGACTGAGTTCTCTAACTCACCCCCGGTTTCTCGTACGCTGACAATATGTTAATCCACTGTTTACAGCTGTTATTTGTAATTTTTTTAATGCACTTTAATTACAAAGTAAACTTTGCACTTTAAATCTATGCTAGCCTATGCCACTCACTCCCTACCCTATATAAGGTAGGGTCTTTTTTAGAAGGAAAGTTAGTTGATATTGCCATTTTCGGAAAAAAAATAAATATTCATGCATACGCATTGATTTATCGACGAAAATAGTGCCATCTGGATATCTTAGAGAACTCTAAAGCGCAATGTGTAAAACCACGATAGAAATGAATGAACCTTAATCTTCCTCTCTAGAGTAACGATTAGATAAATAGCTCGACTCATAAAACAATGTTCTCATCCTTCCAGGTCGACCAGTTTGAGTCTGAAATTGAGTCACTGCTAGTTGGTAAGAAGAAGCGGTTGGACAAGGAGAAGGCGGATCGCATGGAGGAGCTGAAAGGGAAGTTGGACAAGCACCGGTTTCACATAAAAAAGCTCGAGACACTCCTACGGATGCTTGACAACATGTCCGTGGAAGTTGAACAGGTCAGCATTGCAAATGTACGCGCGTAATACTTTTTCAGTAGGTTTATCGTTGTCGTAACCCCGCTTGGCTCGCGATGACTGAAGGGTTACCCCGCATGATTTGATGTTTAATCCCGTATTGTGTGTTTTGGCATTGAGTCTGTCTATTTTTGTGCTGTTCTGGAAAGCAGGCACTAACTGTTTTGGGTGGAGAGAGAGAGAGAATAATCGTCGTGCCTTTGGTGGTAATCTGAATTAATACAGTAACACAGAAGCTTTATGGCAATTGATTTGTGTTTGAATGGTCACTTAATTGTCAAACACTCTGGCTAAACAAATTTTGCTTTGCGACATATTTACATAAGCTTTTACTTGTAGAATACAGTATGTTGGGTCTCCGTTCTCGCTCAGATGCCTCTTATTTTCTTTGTATTATAATTTCACCACAACCCTCTCTGTAAAAAGGAAACCAACACAAGGATGAAGACAAAAAGAACTTTAAGGAAGCTATTGTTGTCTATAGACTCACATTGCAATTCCAGATAAGACGGATCCGAGAAGATGTTGAGTATTACATAGACTCATCACAAGACCCCGAGTTTGAGGAGAATGAGTACATCTACGATGACATCCGGGGCCTGGACGAGATTGAGCTCAGCGGGGTGGGCCTGCCATCATCGGCCACCACTGACAGCAACAGCAACGGCTCACCTGGATCGCCTACTAGTATACTATCAGGTATGGTTAATAACTCAAAGTCTTTACACAGGCTTGTCACAAAAAAAAGAAAGACTGCATTTGTCTGCGTTCAACTGTAGGCAGAATGATACGGAGGATGATGACCTACAATGATAATGAAGTCGTGGACGATGATGGTGCTGCTAGCGTACAAATAAAAAAAAACCGACTTCAAAACACTACAGCACTAAAAAGTTAGAAATAATTTAAACGAATATCTTTAAATTAGAAGTATGTAGGCATTGTAAAAGTATAATTTGTAGTCGGTGCCCAAAATATATGTCCTGGTCATGAAACAGGGCACCGACTACAAATTATAACAATACCTACATGTATACATACTTCTAATTTAAAGGTATTCGTTTAAATGATTTCTAGCTGTTTAGTGCTGTAGTGTTTTGAGGTCGGTTTTGTTTTTATAATTATTTTTTTTTTTAAATTTTTTGTGAGTAAGCGGGAGGAAAATAAACAAGTCCCTCATAACTTGCCTACGTTATTTAATTTAAATTCAAATTGAAAATATTTATTTTAAGCTTACTTAAATAACATAGGCAAGTTCATAGTGTTAGTAAATTTAAAACCGTAACCTATAGTTAGTAATAGATAAGGTTAAATATGGTTCCATTAAATATTGAGAAAATTCGCCTTCTCTAATACACCATACATATTCGTTGATCCGTGATAGGTTTGCCCTTTCTGAGACTAAATATCCGAAAAAATCTAAGTCTAACTGGACAATTGAGAATATACTTGCGCACACCAGCGAAGAAGTTAAAAACAAAGAATCTTCTGCCCTTAGCAATCTGTCGCCTACAATCTGCTTTAGATCTTCCAATGGCGCAAAGAATGGTCCCAGGCTTTCGGTACACAACTAACTAATCCCATGTCCTGTTCAAGTGTCACATCCTACAAAAGTCCTCATCTTATTATGTTCTAGTCCCACAGTGGTAGCAGTTTGGTCCAAGGAGAGGCACTAGCCAATTTATAACCGACTTAAAAAAAGGAGGAGGTATCAATTTGACACGTTTTTTTTGCTATGTTCTCGTATAACTCCGTCAAATTGTAACCTATTTCGACATTTTTTTGTTTTCTAATAGATATAATGTCCTATTGGGGTCCCATTTTAATTTGGTGAAGATCTGATGAAGACTTTCAGACTTTATTCAATGGACAGCAGTAAATAAGGTCTAATGAGGCTAATTCTTTAGTAATATCCGTATGTTTCATAAAATAGCCTAAAAGTAGTCCCAACGTAATTTGGTGATGTTCTGGTGAAGACTTTCGGAGATGGAAATTGTGATGTCAAAATTTTAAAGCAACAAATTGAGTAGGGTAAATTATGGTTATAAGGGACTTGTTTATTTTTCTCCCGCTCCCCCACTAGAAATTGAAAAATAAAAATAAAACCGACTTAAAACACTACAGCACTAAAAAGTTAGAAATCATTTAAACGAATACCTGTAGGTATTGTAGAAGTATAATTTGTAGTCAGTGCTCCATTTCATGACCAGCACATATATTTTGGGCACCTACAAATTAACCTACATAATAGTCGTACTTAAATTTATCGTTAGGGTTGACATGAATGGATGCCCAATGCTTGAGAATTGATAGATAGATGAATTATTTATTTTCATTTACACACACACACACACACACACACGCAATAAAAACAATAATACCGATATTACAGATATTAGAGATACAATAATTGGGGATCCATTCTAAGTAAGTTTGAAATAAATATTTTCAATTTCAATTAATCTTTCCAGGAACAAGTCCTGTGACGTCGCCCCTATTAGAGGGGCTCCACAATCACTCGACGGACTCCATAGACGTGGAAAAGAAGAAACGGGAAGAGATTGTCATAGCGAAAGTGAGTGCACGCCTATATACTGACACCTGTATCATTCCATTGAACATTATTATCTTTAAAACCATCCATTATTATATATGATTATAATTAATGATGCTTTTAATGTTTTCAAATTTGTACTTTGCCTAGTTTTTTTGAGGTTAAAGTTCTTTTATGTCCGGACTAGCGTAATGGGAAAGACTCGTTTCGACTAAGATCTCTTTCTCGACACTGACTGAGATCCCAAGTCTTGATTAATTGGTTCACTCAGTGTGAAAGATCTGCCTGAAAGCAGATCATACAAACTGAATAATTTTGAATCACTCCGTGTAATCTGGGTCTTTACTTCGAAAGTAACTTTCGTTTTGTTTATTCATGATTTAACTCCGTGGGGTTGTCGTATTGACAAAGACAAACAATTTTAAGAGAAAACTTTGACATCACGAGTATGAAAGATTTAAAACTGATCCTCCAAGTTGTAGTATTTACTCCCAGTTTACACACAACAGCTGATATTTCACGATTTGAGCGTTCATTTAGCTTTAGAACGATCCCTCAAGTATTCTGGTTACAAACGAAAGGCACGTTCGCAGTAAATGCACAGTTACGCTACCGGTCGCCCTATTACGTTAGCACACGACATCTAAACGCTGTTATGTTTGACTTTGCAGCCGGTCAAACCGTTGCCGCTGCGCGCGGCCCACGGCGCAGTCAGTAATAGCAACTCTAACGTTAGTTCCTTGCTCAGTAACTCGGCAGCATCCACTAATAGGTCAGTCGTCTATATCTTTCGAACTACACCGCGGTCGGAGGCGAATACGGCCGAAGGTCTGGACGTTACGCCGCTCGCAAACGGTGCGCAGTATTACTTTTTGATGACTCGCGATGCTCATTCATAGTCATACATTTAATGGGTTTCGGCGACTGTAAAGTTGGCGAAACGTCGGGAGTTAAAGGTAATTAAGTTTACCTAAAAACACATTTCGATTAGACCCGTTAAATGTATAACTATGGTGCGCAGCATCTTATGTACTTGCGCCCAGTACTTGCGCAAGATACTGCGCATCGTCTGCATGCGGCCTTAGATTGCTGCGTTGCACTTGAGCATAGAAAATCGCGGCTTTTCTCATGTTTTTGATAAAGTAAAGTTGAAACATGTAATGTCTGAGGACTGACCCTGGCCCTATTTGAACCCGATTGACAAGCTGTCATGTTGTCATTCTGTGAACTATGGCTGGAAAAATTGTGCATTGTCCAAGAATCCAGCATTAGTTCCAGTTTTTTTTTTCTATTGGTAGGAGTAGTCCATAGTTGGTTTAGCAATAACTTAATGTATCGTCAAGTCAACCTCAAAGAGGCCATACAGACCTTTGAATGAGGCTCACTTTTTGCCATTTGTGTTTTAGCTAGTTCTTTGTTAATTTCTCTAGAAATGAAACTAGACCCCAAATCAATTCTAATGTGATCCGACTATGGACTAGCTGAGATTTTATTTAAAGACGCTTTAATAGAAACTATCTAGCTTAGAATACATGCCCGGATCACACAATAAACCAGAATCTAAGGTCGACTTGACGCTTAGTTGTCTAACAGAGTGAAAATGTCATGGATATAATCCGTCCAACTAAAATCGTCATATCGGGCGAAGGAGATCGTGCGAATTCGTTTCGAATTGTTCAAAATAAACAAGAAATATGTCATTAAAATGTCTCACCTCTGGTAATAAAGTATCCATGCATGTATTCCAATGCTCAGTTTCAATGAAAAGCTTCCACGCGATCCAATTGTCTCCCTTTGAAATATAGTATTCTTTATCAACAGTATCCATTTTAATGCACGCACATTTTCGCCATTGACCTATTGTAACAATGAAATCATTCTATCAATATCACCAAGGTTATTGCGACAGCGTTACGGACACGTAAAACGTGCTCTAATATAAATTTCACTCCATAGATTTCGTCATTCCATATTTAGTTTGATTTCAGTGTTACAAGTTATCAACGTTGCACTATGCCACCCACTCTAATTGTTTCTCTCGTCTGACTGAAGGAAAATGGACAAAATTAAGCTAAGCTAATGTAAGTTTAAATTGAGCCAAGCTTTAATTCTAAAACTAATCCTGGATTGATGTGACTACACCTTTACTCCCCGGCCCAGCCTTGCAAGGAAAGTGCTTGACCCATTCTAAATGTTTATAGTGAATTATTATAGTAAGAAGCTCCCTCACGAAGCGATTCCTATACAAAATACAAATTACAAAAATATTTATTCATCCAACCAATTCTATTGCTAACATACACTTTTGCTGGGATTCCCTTTTAAGTATAAAGTACCTGTACCTGCGTAGTTTGGTTTTTATGTACAAACGACATGCTGGATCGCAATTAAACCACCAATACGTTTAGAGGTTACAAATCGAGGTTTGATCGTATTTAGAATTGGAAACAAACTTATCAAGAATAAATTATAGCTTTTCAAGCAGAAGCACGAAACAAACACACCACCACCGACAACAATACTTGTGTGAAAAAATGCGTTGCGACGCGTTTCACCTCTAACACGAGGCATCCTTAGGCTCCGATGGTCGACTGACAAATAGTAGCATAGTAACGCCTGATTCCATACAATATTTGTGATTAGTTTCTCATAAAAAAGTCTTATGAAGCCCTATTTTTTTATTCTGTTTTCTTCAGTTGGAAACACGAGCAAACCTTGATTTGTGTCCTCTAAAAATATTGGTAGTGTCATTGCGATCCGGAATGTCGTGTGTGAATTAAAACCAAACTACGTTTTATGTATGGGAATTTCTCCTTGAGGGACTCTCTTAAATGTACAATTCCTAAAACACCTACGGGCCTTATTTATAAAAACACGATTCCTATAAAGCGCTCCTGAGAGTCAGTGTATTTAATCTGGTTACGACTTTTCCTTGTAAAATATCCACCACAGACTATTTTAATCGGCGTTTTAAGGAATCGTGTTTTTGACCAGTAACACCGCTAGAGTTTGTGTTTTACAACAACTTTTGTTCTACGAGGTTGTGCACAGATTTAGATTATCTAAATATCGGTGTTTACGCGCTCTACCAATGTCGCAGCCTTCGGTAACTCATTGTCCTACATAAAACTATGTCCATTCTATGTAACGCATTCACAAATAAAAAACAGAAGTTGTAAATGACGAACTCTAACTGAAATGGCGCATTTTGAAAATAGCGCAAGCACCAACCAGTGAGCTAGTCACGCTGATTGGCAAAGCCTTTCGCCATGGTGGTGAACCTCATTGGCCGATACTCTGAGAAGAACTGTTTGTAGAATAAACCAAAATCCGGTTCTGGTCCCAAACTAGGATACCCTGCTATATGGCATCCAGCTAAGGAGATCATAATAATAGAAAATACTCAGATCGAGGCAATTTCACCTCATTTTCCCTTAAAGTTGCTTTATGTTACCATTGATTTTTATCGGGAATATAGTAATGAAATTCAAATAAAAAAATTATTATTATAAAAACAAAATGTTTACTTTATGCGCGTCAAAGTTGTTAGTTTCCAGCTTATCGCGTCAGCGCATAGCGTATATCATAAAAAGAGTCAATCTCAAGAGAGTCTGGAAATCTATTAGCCTAATATCTCTTCACCGACAGCTGTTAAAAACAACAACCGAAGCTGTCAAAAAAGTGAATGCTTCCCGCGATTCCAGCGCAAAGGCTTGACAGTTTTCCTTCCTTCACCGCACGCTGGACCTCGCGCAAAGGCGCCAGTGAACTAACGGGGGCGCAAATCTCTTCCAGTATAAGCAACAACACGAGCGTAAGCGCGCCGGTGAGCGTCGTGTCAGCGCCCACGAGCAAACCCGCGCCCGCGCCCAGCCCCACGCCGCATCCGCATCCCCACCAGCGGCAGCCTAACAACATCGGTAAGGAATCATCATCATCATCATCACCACATCTACCCACTTCTGGGTCTTTTCACCGTCTACTGGTCGGTATAACTCTTTTCGCCGCCATCTTTAGCGGTCCTGCTCCGCCGCATCTGCATCCCCACCAGTGCCAGCCTAATATCATGGGTAAGGAATCATCATCATCATCATCAGCACACCCCTGCTCGCCGCTGAGTCCTCCCCGTCACGCCATCTTACGCGGTCTTTCGCCGCCGCATCTGTATCCCCACTAGGAGCAGCCTAACAACATGGGTCAGGAATCATCATCAGCACACCACCGCTGAGTCTTTTCATGGTGTTGCTAGACCAACGAGGCAGAAAGAGGCACTTTTAATAGTAGTTTATGTGACTGTCACATAATGAGGGTTATTAAAACACGAGCGAGATTTTAAAAAAACGAGCCTTGGCGAGTTTTTAAATAGCATTGGCGAGTGTTTTAATACCAAGTTATGTGCAGTCTCATACACTACTTTATCTACACTCATGTCTTAATCTTCAAAGTAAGGAATCAAAGGAAAACACGTTTGACAAGCTTTGTACTATACATAAATCTAAACTCATATCGAAATGAAACAAAATTTTCAATTATAAATTTATTTTTAGTTGCACTTTTGGTACCACGAAAATGAAATTAGGTTTTTTATAGAGTCAACTTTTGACATTAAAAAAAAAAACTTAAGTTTTGTTCCGTGATCACAGCAACACTTTAAAAAAAATAACTGTAACATAAAGTGAAAAATCTTGACCTTTAATGTAACTTTATATTACACTTTTTTTTTTTTATTTTCTTGAAAGTTATGTATTGTTTAAAGCCTGTCAATATGTGTTTACATTTGAATTCTTAATTTGAAGATTATGATATGAGTGTAGATAAAAGCTTATAAGGTACTATTTTCTAAGATTAACACGAGCACTAGACATAATAAAAACTGAATTTGTACAGATATTTACTCGTTTATTTTTTCATTTTACAATAAGTTAATAGCTTATAAGGTACGTTGAGTTTTTTTATCGTTGATTGTATCTATTATGTGTATTTACACCATCTACTTTTGAAAGTAACTTTGATTCCTGCTAGCCGTTGCAATAAAAGTGATAGAAGTTATTACATATAATATACTTTTCGTTAAAAAATACCAGTTATAGTAGCAATACCACTCGCTAACGGTGAAGGAAAACATCGTGAGGAAACCTGAGTGTCTGAGCTATTCACATACCTCAGCGCTTGAAATCGCCAATCCGCGGTGGGCACGCCTGCTGATTAAGCCCATGCTCTCTCCCTGAGAGAAGGCCTGTGCCCTACAGTGGGATCGTTCACTATTTCGTGCGCGTAATACAGGGGCAGACCGTAACAAGTTACTAATCAATGGAGTAGGTCCCAAACGTAATGACATGTCAGCGTTCACCGCGCCGGCTCTAACAACATCCCCAATGAATGGACCATAGAAGCGTCTACACACAATGCATTGGCAACCAGCCAGGCTGTGTACTCTCGGTGTCTTGGCCACCTGCCAACATGGATGACAAGCGACATCAGTCGAATCCCTGTTCCCGTGCTGGACGCGTCCGACCGCGAATATGAGTTCTAGATACTCGAACGACTAACTATGGAAGGTGGTAATGTTTGCCTAACACGCATGGGTTGATTGGTGATGTCCTGAAGTGAGTTTTTCGTTTTTTTGATGGTCCGTTTGTAGATGTGGAAGATCAAGGTTGAATAATATTTTTGTTGGCGTGTTTGCTCAAGTGCTGGTTGTTTGTTAATCTCGGCGTTGACACTTCTGCGCGTTACGCTTTGTGAGTAATTTCGATATTGTGAAAGTATGTCTACTTTTAGTGGCAGGCCTTTTGTTCTTGTTAGTGAAATAAAAACAATGGTCATTTATTATGTGTGCACGTAAGTTTGACGTTAAAACACCTGACAAAAGTGACCGACGCGATTTTGTTCTAATGTTTACGTCAATAAGCCATCAGTAGTAAATCGGGTAATCAGGAATTTCTGAATTTCCAATGTAGCCGCAGACGAAATGCACACACAAATATTCTTATAACATAACACAAACTGACGCCTCTATCCCGGAGGGGTAGGCAGAGACCAGGGTTACTTGCCACGGTCCCGATAGACCTTTTTCGCTTCATCAACATTCATAAGTCGCTGCATGCATCATGCCGGGTACTTTTTATCTTTGTACTTGCTCGCTTTAAATACTTACTCGTAGGGGAATAAAGTCTAAAACGCGTTTTATTCCCTGGTGAGTAAGATTACTTCAGCAGGTTTTGATAATGATGTGTCTTTTCATTCAGTCGCTAATTTCCCACGACACTAGTATACACAAACAGTAGCGTGACAATTAGTTGTTGACGTCAGCATGTTTTGTTTACGTCAGTTCATTGACATCGCGTCGCTTAGCAACAGCCTCTTATCGCTGACTCACGTGTGCACGCCCGCGGGTTATCGTGTGTGTAGGTACGTAATCTAATTTACAGAAATCTCGTGTCACAATGTTTGTTATCGAACTCCTCCGAAACGGCTTTACCGATTTTTATGATTTTTTTTGTGTCTATTTAGCAGGTCTGACAATAGGCCTTAGGCTTATTGATATGGCAAAACAACAGATTAGATAAATTTGAGCAACAATTTGACTGCCTCGTTTCTCTAGCGGTTAACACGTTTGACCACCAAAACAGAGGTTATGGGTTTGATACCCACCAGGGGCAGCTTTGCTTGATTTGTATTAATGACCTCAGTCTGGGTGTATTTCCATATATGTGATGTCCTTGCCTGATTGCCATAGCACAGAGTATCCTAGTTTGGGACTAGGACAAGTGATTAGGTTGTGAGAAAGTTATTAAATTTTAATGCATCATAAGGTTAGTTTGTTAGATCTGTCACACAGAATCTTTCCTAGTGTGGACCCCAGCTTCTCACAAAAGAATATGTCTTGATTTCTCGCAACTCGCATCAGATCAGCTCTTGGGTAGTTTTATGCATTGACATTTTTTATGGTGTTGTTTGAATCCCCTGTAACCTTAAGATTTTTGTACATTGGTTTGTTTGTTTTAGTGTTTGAAACGAAGTAATAATATTGAATTAATCTGTTGTGGGTTTTTCCCGCTTGTCAGGTTGCGAGTGGCATTGAAACCATAAATTTGAACATGTACCCATAAATGGCATAACACAAGCAGCCTACATACGTCCCATAGCCGAGCACTTTACTCAGGACACACCCATATTGCTATAATGCGCTAATTGATTCACTTCAAATTTCTGGAAAGAAATATTAAAAGTACTTATTAACATAGTAATGGCATACATGGTATACATTGAATGTTGAAGACTGAACCAGAGAGAACCATTATTAATAAAATAAATTAAAAAAAATGCATTTTAGGTTGCAAGACCCATATTAATAATATAAAAACAACACACAAAGAAACAAAACACTTACGGCCTTATATATAAAAACACAATTCCTCTAAAGCCTATCTAATACTCTGTTTATTTAATCTGTGGCTACATCTTTTCCTCGTAAAATCTCCACCACAGACTATTTTAATTGGCGTTTTTGAAGTTCTAAAGAGTCGAGTTATTATAAATAACACAAGTTTTTTTTTTTTTTAATTACAAAAATCCAATAAAAATGCGATTGCCATTGCCATTGTTTTGAGCCTCACTGACCGGGCGTGTGTCCGTTGTTACAGATGTAGTGGAGAACGGGCCGGTGGCGGTCCCCGCGGTAAACGCGCTGCCAGCGCACCAAGCGCCGCATCACGTGCAGCCCGCGCCCGTAAGTTTGTTCATTTGTTTAATACGGAGATATTACAGAAACATCCCAATCACTCGGAGATATTACAGAAACATTCTACTCATTCGGATATATTACAGAAACGTGCCGCTCATTTGGAGATATTAAAGAAACATTCCACTATTTCGGAGATATTACAGAAACATGCCACTCATTCGGAGATATCATAAAAACATTCCACTCATTTGGAGACAAACATTCCACTCATATGGAGATATTACAGAAGCATTCCACGCATTCGGATATATTACAGAAACTTGCCACTCATTCGGAGATATCACCGAAACATTCCACTCATTCGGAGAAAGAAACATTCCACTCATTCGGAGATATTACAGAAACATTTCACTTCGTTCGGATATTCGACACTCGACACTGTCTCCATCCCCATCCTTCTCCGTAAGCTCAGCCTTCTGGGTGTACGAGGTACGCCATTAGACCTGTTCAGTAGCTATCTTAGTAACAGGACTCAAGCAGTAAAAATTGACTCAACTTATAGTGAATTCATGCCAGTAAATTTTGGGGTCCCGCAAGGCAGTGTCTTGGGGCCGACCTTATTTCTCATTTACTTGAATAATCTGTGTGAAATGGAGCTAAAAAACTGCAAAATTGTAACGTTCGCAGATGACACAGCTGTGATATTTCATCACAAAACGTGGAAAGAGGTCGAAATCGTTGCTAACATCGGGTTATCTACCATCAATGACTGGCTTGACTCGAACCTACTCACTCTCAATATTACTAAGTCAAAGTATATTACATTTAGTATTAATAGTTAAACGCAGCCTTCTAGCGAAGATATTAAACTAAAAATTCATTCATGTAAGTTTAGCCATGCCGCATGCAGTTGTGAGCTACTTGAGAGAGTGTCCCAAATAAGATACCTGGGAGTTATTTTGGATAAGTACTTGTCTTGGACAAATCATATCAATCTAACAGTCAAGCGAGTCCGTAGAACTGTCAACATATTCAAGACACTCAGACACATTGCTGACCTCAAAACCTTGAAAACAATATACTTTGCTCTTTCGCACTCAATTTGAACCTATTGCATTAGGGCGTAGGGGGGTGCCTCTAAAACTCACCTCATACACTTAGAGCGAGCCCAGAGATATGTTCTTAAAACTATGCTCAATAAACCTCGAAGATACCCTACTGATAAAGTCCATTCTGAGTCCCAAATAATTTCAGTGCGCCAATCTTATATTAAATCAGTCGTCTTAAATCAACATCGAAAATCTTTCACTGTATCTTCTCTAACATTTAAAAAGCGCCTTAAGCACAAAATATTTAACACTCCAATCGTTCGAACTGGTTTTGCCCAAAGATTTATAAAATTTTGTGGGCCTTATATATACAATAAGGTCCACAAGGAATTAAACATATGTCACTTAGATAGATTTGCGTGTATCCGAATGCTACAAAACTTTCTGTTACAACTCGACTACAACCAAACCGAAAACTTATTTAAAATAGTCAAATAGCAGGACACATAAATTTTATTTTTGTTTTTTGGTATATGGTTGTTGCCCACTCTCTCACTGCATAGGTCTATGGTAATCTTTCTTCTTTCACTGGATAACCAATTTACTGGGATCTCTCATAGCACTTCCATACCATGCAATCGAGTCTCACGCTTCTCTGGCTACGAGTTTGCCTACTCGTTGGTTACTAAACCCACACTTTTAGCAACATACCCTACATCGTGAATAAATTACCAAAGTTGGAATTGGAAAAGATGTTTGGTTTACTTATTACGATGCATCTATCACAGTATATTTATGTACTTTTATGTGTCATATTAATTCCAGCAGGCTTATACTTATGTTTATGTAATAGTCTATTTTATTATATTAAACTCGTACAAACTATCGTATCAATATAATATCTATAATAATATTTTAATAATATTGTATGTAGATTTATTTTATTATTTGAAATAAAAGACTTGAGCCATATTATAGTTTGCTGTATGCATGTTTAAAATTTATTTTATTACTGTACAAACACTATGTTGTGATATATTTAAGTTCACCCTGAATGGACCACTGTGCCCCAAGATACAATTTAATTTAGTTTGGGGCTCAGAGTTACGTACTTTATGTTGTTACTTTTTGTTCAGCTCATTAAACATTTGTTTATTTATTTATTTATTTTTTTCCACTTCATTCGAGTATATTACAGAAACATGCCACTCATTCCGAGATATCACAGAAACATTTCACTCATTCAGAGAAAGAAACATTCCACTTATTCGGAGATATTACAGAAACGTGCCACTCACTTTAGACTTATGGCTGGATCACACGGCGGATGATGGCGCCTGGAACTTGAGTTCTTCCCTTTGCATAGCGTCAGTGGAGGTCAGTAAACAAGTCAGTACTACGCGACAGTGCTGAACTGACTTTGAAATACATTTACAGTGTCAGTACCAGGTCAGCACTGAATCCGTGTGATCCGGCCCTTAGCACGATAATATTAGGTACTGAGTATGCCTCCAAAAAGTGCTTATTACATACATCCCGACAAACCAGGTCGCTGCACTCAGGTTTCCTCACTGTTCAATGACCCAAATTATTATTATTTATTAATCACCTTAGCGTCTATCTTAACTGGTTTACGCCTAATGCGATAGACAAAGTAACCAAATACAGATATAAATGCTCAGTAATAAATTTGCACTTAAATCTTTGTCAAATCTTTGTAAGATTTGACATATCGTCGCTTAGCAAACGACACCGCACAAGTAATTTTTCTCTGCAAGAGACACAAAACACTTCAATTTCGTAAACAGCTTCTACGGTATTCCATAGAAAAGATATTTGCGCGGTGTTACAAAATGTTATTTTTAGGCTTACTCTGTAACTTACTTAGTAGGAAGCAAATAAATTACTAGTGTTAAAGTATTTTATTATTACTGAACGCTTGAATCTTATATGTAGCTCGCGCTTAAAATCTGCATCCGCCCATTCAAATATCACAGGTCCCTTATTACGAAAAATGCGACATTATCGGAAGTAGCAAGATGGTCGCTTCATCATCAGCCATTTGACGCCCACTGAAGGACATAGGCCTCCATCATTAGGGGTTTTGCCATAATCGCCACGCTTGGCAGGCGGGTTGGCGATCGCAGTATGCGGTTGGAATCTCAGGAAGATGCTGCTGCCCGCCTCCTGGTAATTTCTTTCCTTAGTCGCCTTCTACGACATCCACGGAAGGAAATGGAGTGACGCTATTCTTAATCTGGCGCCACACGGAATCGCTTGTCAGTGTCAAAATCCGTATCTCAATCCGTAAAAATCGGTATTGTCGCCATACATTTCTAGTGTAATTTATAATATATTGTGTCTTTAGCTATAAGTACTAACATATATAGTTGTTAAGCCTACTAACTAAAATGAGTGTTACTTACTTGAGCAAATAAAGTTTATTATTATTATTACTCAGTGGCATGAAATTTCGAAACTATTCAAAAAAGAACCGTATTTGTCGCTAGATTCGAGTGAATTGTCTGGCTCAAGCGCTGCGTTGACGACCCTTTTGAACATATCGATGCTTCATAATAAGGGCCCAGGTCTCTTGTGTAGTGCCTTACACACACTGTCTGTTAGGACAGTCGTCTGAAGGGTACGGCTTAGCCTAATTGGCTGGCTAAGCGGGCCTGTTTCCCATGTAGAGACGGACCTCGAAATCACAGGTCCAACTAACTAATCCCTGACCTCCGTTGCCGGCAGAGTCCCAAAGCGGCGCCTGCGCCTGCGCCGGCGCCCGCCCCGGCCCCGGAGCCCGCGCCCTCGCCTCTCACGCTCAACGGCCCCCAGAGACTTCACGACCACCACGTGCCGCAGCTCAATGCGTGAGTACACTCGCCCACCACGCGGCCCACCGTTGGGCACTGGGCGTATGCCTGTTCACGCTGTGCCAAAAAGAGTTGCAATGAGTGGAAAATGTAGCTAAGGTGCAGTTTTTAGTTCAGACCTTGTATGTACACTAATGGCAATAAATATTTTGAATTTGAGTAGTGTAGTTGGTGAAGAGTAGCGATTCGTAAAGTGCACCACTCTTTGAAACCTTTTTAAACTTACGTAATAAAGAATAACTTAACGGTGAACATTCGAGGCTACATATGTTATAAAGTTGATTTGGATTCTTTGGCATAACGTCGAGGGTTCCTCTTAACCATACGTCCACCCTACTGACTGACCTCTACTTCGGCCCCTTTGGCATAATGTCGAGAGTTAACTCTTAGCCATGTGTGGACCCTACTTCCCTCGCCCTCGGCATAATTTCGAGGGATTCTCGTAGCCGTGCGACAACCAATACTGACCTTTCCTTTATTAGCTTTGGAATAATGTCAAGGGATAATCTTACTCTTCTTTGTCCCCTTTACAAATACAAATAGTGTTACACATCGATAGTCTTAATGCACTAGGATACCTTATGTTTACATACTTAATTAAGAATAACTCAACGGTGAAAATTCGAAGGTGAACGTTCTTCTTAGCCGTACATCACTACTACTGACATCTCCTCCATCCCTTTTGGCATAATGTCGAGAGTTTCTCTTAAGCGTGGGGCACGTAGGTAGGTCGTGGGACAACGGCGCGACGTTCTTTCAATTAAGTTTCATACAAAACGTACTGAAGCGATGGGTCATAGCCCACACATGAGACGGGGCGAGGACGCGAACTCTAAACTACGCGTCGCGTCTTACCGCGCCCTCGTCCCACGTCCTTCCTTTGCGCCCCACGTCTTAGCCGTGTGCGGGCCCCACTGACCTCCCTTCGTCCGGCAGTCGCGTGGAGCAGAACAGCGTGCCGGCGCCCGCGGCGGCGCCCCCCACGCCGCAGCCGGCGCCGGCGCCCGCGCCGCCAGCCGCGCCCGCGCCTGCCGCCGCCTCGCTCAAGAGCATGGCGCAGGAAGCCGTGCAGCGCGCCGGCCTCGACGCGCAACCGCAGCTGCAGGAGGTGAGTGACTTTTGGTGACTCGCTAGCACTAAGTTTGAACACTCGAAACTCATGCTATCGTATGAAGCTG
Source organism: Yponomeuta malinellus (assembly GCA_947308005.1). Classification (NCBI taxonomy): domain Eukaryota; kingdom Metazoa; phylum Arthropoda; class Insecta; order Lepidoptera; family Yponomeutidae; genus Yponomeuta; species Yponomeuta malinellus. Next base: position 17,793,055 of record OX371006.1, on the reverse strand, counting down.
TCTCATAAACTCACGCTTTCCTAGGAAGCTGTCTCAGAAGCTCACACTTTCGTAGGAAGCTGTCTCAGAAACTCACGTTTTCCTAGGAAACGTTCTCAGAAGCTCACGCTTTCGTAGGACCTGCCTGGGGAACTGTCACAGAAGCTAACTGATTTGCAGCTAAGCTCTGCTAATCTGAGCGTGACCTGGTCGGACTCTTCCGACAGATAAGCAAGTAAGTGAATCCGGAATGAAGTTAACAGACTTGTTACTTGCAGACCGGCAGACGAGGCGGTGCGCTCGCGGAAGCACACATTCCACCGTTACTCGGGGTCGCGCCGCTCGGACCCCTACCTCTCAGTTCTGTGAGTAACACCACATTCCGTTCAATTCCATTCAGTTTATTCAGTGTATAACACATAGTGCTTGCAATGACTAATGAATGTTGAGGAAGCGAAACTGATCTGTCAGGATCGTGGCAAGTGGCAGTCCCTGGTCTCTGCCTACCCCTTTGGGATACAGGCGTGAGTTTATGTATGTATGTATCTGTATAACACATAGTGTAGGTATGTACAGATCTTCGGTATTAGATATAAGTTTTTCATTACTCATACTCTGAAAGGGGGTCATTGTTCATCCAGGCACCGTGCTGAAAGTGGTACATGCCTGCTCTAAAGCAGAAAAGTATTAAAAAAATATATATGAATCGTAGTTTATATTGAACAATGGTAGTAACCTATACAGCCATAAAACGATTAATTCTTCATTTATTAGTTTTGATGACATTTAAATTCTTTTTGATGTTTATAATTAATATAATGTACTTTATGTATTTATTAGTCACTTTCAAGGCGAGATGTGATTTGCGAAATAAATTAAAATATTGTTTAAGACACAGATAAAACCACCAAATACGCAAATTCAAAATGGCCGTCTTTCGCGGTCGCGCGCCATCTTGCGAATTGTGATGTACGGCTAGCACAAGTTGGCTGCGAGCTAGACCATCCGTCTGTTTCGGCGTGATTTCCTTAAGTTTTATATTTTTTTATTTTAACTGGCTTGTGTTTACTTTCCTCGTATTCGTAATGAAAAGTAGAGTGTTTTACTCGGGTGATAGCACCCATTTCTGCCTCGAACTATTGGCGCTCTCACTTCGTTCGAGCGCCAAAACATCTCGTCAGGAATGGGTGCCTTTCAGCCCTCGGTTAACAATCTACTATACCATGTTATGCCCTTGGGCGTACAAGATTGCATACATCGGCTTCTTTAGTTGCAGGCAAGAGAAAAAAGCCAAATCTGTCGTAGGCGAGGCTCGAAAATATAATTACGGACATTATGGTTAATTCTAACGTTGAAGTAAAACATCGTCACTCACGATGTCACTCACGTCACTTTCGACGAGACTCATACTTCAGTGAGGAAAACTGAGTGACATGCTTCACCCCTTGAATTTGCTAATCCGCGGTGGGCACGCGTGGTAATTAAGCCCATACTATACGAGAGAAGGCCTGTGCCCTGCATTATTTATTTTCTAGTTGACTAGCTGTCTCGGCAACGTTGTTTTGCCATATTAATTAGCCTACGACCTACCAAATATACACAAAAATGTCATAAAAATCGGTGAAGCCGTTTCGGAGGAGTTCGATTACAAACACTGTGACACGCGATTTTTATATATTGTCTTTGTCACTGACACATAGTAACAACAGTATTAACCTGTTAAATTATGACCTTGAAAAGAACAATTAAAAACTATTGTTATGGTGGCCCGATCGGGTCCTTTGGAACTCTACAGATTAATATTATTTTCTGTTTCCCCCTAGACCAGATTTGTCAATACATTCTTCTGCAATCATTAAAAATCTTAGAACGTGTTGAATAATAACTTTATTTGTATTTTATGTAATTTTATTAATTTACTTATTTAATCATCTATTCATTCATTTATTCAACTATGTTATTATTGTTATGCACTGCACCGCACCCTAGTATATTTGTGAGACGGACAGGCACTGGCTGAAAATCAGCGCTTTGGGTGAATACCCTCAGCACAACGCTGAGCCAGCTGCCTTTTCCAGCAACAGTGTTTTATATAAAGTGTTTTATTGTTTTTTTTTTTTTACCTTTTATATTGTAATTTAATATTTTATGTTGTAACTTGTTAATGTATGTGTGTGTTTCTGTTGTTGAAATAAATGGTTTTCTTCTTTCTTTTTAAAAAGAAATACATCCGATGAAGTTGTGTTCATCACTCACGTGTCACGCGCTTTCCCGACAGCGTTTCTAACGGTACTGACCGGCGTCAGTTAACGTCATATGCCGCTCCATTCCGAAAGGTCGTATCCTAACAGCATTTGAACCGGATAATAATGGCCTCAATATCGAGGCCCAAAATCTCCGTCAGCGTGTACCAGCATGCTGTGTCTGTTCGCAGGAGCACCAAATGCAGTTCCACCAGATGGAGTCAGCGTTCTACCACATGCCACACCCTTCCGACTCGGAGCGGACGCGACCCTACCTGCCTCGCAACATCTGCCCGGCGCCTCTCTATTACAACCAGGTACAGATTTATTTCTGGTACACTAACAGTCTGTCAGTTCAATTCATGAGTTCTAGGTTCTAAAATAATAACTTAAACTTTGTCGATAAAGAACCAAATTTGAAAAGACCAACGGTCTTATTTTGTAATAAAATGATTCCTTAAAACACTCTTAACAGGTAGTAGATTGTTTGGTTTATTTTAACTGCCTCTGAGGAGTGTTTTAGAGGAATCCTTAGTTCTTAGTTATTTTACTCAAAAAATCAACAGCGTTACAGAGATTCATAACTTAAATAATGTCTAATAAGTAAGGCCACTAACAGGTTCAGGATACTTATCGTAAGCTTAGCGCGAGCGAGCTTCGGGCCGACCCCACCAAACCCGTGCAACTCTCAGACCGGGTACGAAATTACTGGGTAAGGTAATTAACATAAGATTATACTCTACAATATTAGCAAGCTGAAGTGGGAGTGGGCTGGTCACATATACCGAATAGCGAATGTTCTTCGAATGACAAAAAGCCTATGCCCAATGGTATGCTCTGCTTACGGGCTAGTAAGATACATTCCTTCAGCTGTGAACTGACCATATTTGGACCAAGACGCGTGACGAGAAAGCAAGCTGCCATCATAGCATTTCAAAAACTGCATACACCGATTAATGAATGCCGCCTGCGCGCACGCACACAGACACACCACATACCTCCACATAAGTTCATAATTAAAATTTCAGTTTCGATTTCGCTTAATTAATATTTTACAGTTATTCAGTAGTTTAAAAAATGCATAACCTAGATTAGCATGATCTAAGGATTTATTTTCATGATTTTAAGTTTTTGATTTTATAGAATAATTTATTTTTAATTTAAATTTAACTTCACTGTACCGCCGTATCTTAGGTAATCAGGTAAAAGTTCTCTCATCCCCCACGTGACAGGCCTTGCCTAGTGTGGGGGTCAGCTTATAAGTAAAAGTGTACCGTTTATGGCAATAAATACTTGATACAAATCAGGCTTAAGCTTATTTATTATTATTTTAGTTATCTCGTAAAAATTATGTTTTTATGTGTCTACACCCTTATTAGACACGTTTAGAATTAAATGAGAAACTAAATCCAAGAAGTTATAATTTTGTTATTCATAAGCAGCCTATAATACGTCCCACTGTAGGGCACAGGCCTTCTCTCAGAGAGAGAGAGAGTATGGGCTTAATCACCACGCGTGCCCACCGCGGATTGGTGATTTCAAGCGCTGAGATATGTGAATAGCTCAGACACCCGGGTTTCCTCACGATGTTTTCCTTCACCGTTAGCGAATGGTATTGCTACTATAACTTTACAAATGTACATAACTTAGAAAGAAAAGTCATAGGTGCATGCCCGCACTGGGAATCGAACCTGGGTCTCCCGCTTTAGAGTCCAATGTTCTACCCACTAGGCTACCACCGCGTATTTTTGCGATTTTGTTATTATTACACTAAATTGTGAATTTATTGCTTAAAAATCACATACAATATTTAACAATTCCCTGATTACTTACAAATTACTTCATTAATGTCATTTTTATACCTATAAAACCCCCAATATATTGAAAGTTTTTTTTCTATATCATTTGTGAAGTTATGGTAGCAATCTTACTCGCTAACGGCGTATGAAAACATCGTGAGGAAACCTGAGTGTCTGAGCTATTCGCGTACCTCAGCGCTTGAAATCGCCAATCCGCGCGTGGGCACGCCTGGTGCCCATACTCTCTCCCTGAGAGAAGGCCTGCGCCTTATAGCGGAACGTATACAGGCTGCTTATGATCTATGGTGTAAAGACAGTATCACTTCAATGTAAGTCTGAGCTAAGTTGTAAGAGATACTGAAGAAACAGTTTTCAGATTTTGAGTTTTATTTATTTCTTTCTAAAAGCTTACTATTTTAACTTACTTTTCTGCTATTTCAAACACACTATACATGCCTTTCTATTCCTCGCAGGTTCTACTCCCGCACTCGGACAGCGTGGAATTCTTCCAGCGGCTGTCCACCGAGACGCTCTTCTTCGTCTTCTACTACATGGAAGGGACGAAAGCGCAGTACCTCGCGGCGAAAGCGCTCAAAAAGCAGAGCTGGCGCTTCCACACCAAATACATGATGTGGTTCCAGCGGCACGAGGAGCCCAAGGTCATCAACGAGGAGTATGAGCAGGTGAGGAGGGCATTTTGACTCTTTATCATTACATGTAAGGCATTCCACCTCGCTTACACATTGTAACATTTTTAATTATTGTACGTATATAGGCTGCTTATGTAAAAAAAATACGATCTTATAAAAAAACGATTCCACTAAATGAGCCCACGGTTAGACTTATGGCGGTCTTAAGATAGGTCTTAACTACATTTTATAATAATTTATAAAGTGAAATCTCCATTTTAGTTCCAATATAAACCCTCCATAACCCAAAGTGTAAATGTCTGATAAAAATATATCAGAGCCTCAGACGTCAGTGATCAGAGCACAGATTAGACTGTCAAACAAAAATCTTGTGGTCATGTCAGAGGAAGTTTGCGGTGGTGTTTTATTTTCCAATTTTATTTCCTGCAATCAAGTATCTATTTGTAAATCAACATTCATCATCATCAGCCATTTGACGCCCACTGCAGGACATAGGCCTCCTTCGTGGTTTTCATGACCATGAGCGGTTTTGCCATAATCGCCACGGTTGGCAGACGGGTTGGCGATCGCAGTATGCGGTTGGAATATCAGGAAGACGCTGCTGCCCGTCTCCTGGTAATTTATTTAATTAGTCGCCTTCTACGACATCCACGGAAGGAAATGGAGAAACAAATCAACATTATGTTAATAAAACAAGCTATGTTAAGAGTCGCTCGTAGCCCCGGCTGCCTGAGTGATCTTAAACGATCACGAAGGTTAAGCAACACAGAGCGCGTTCAGTGCATGGATGGGTCGCCGTCTATGCCTAACGCTAGTGGCATTTTTCCGAGCGGTTCCGTGCTTCGCAAGGCACGTTAAGCTGTTGGTGCCGGCTGCCGTCGATAGATGGCAGTCGTTAAGCCAAGTCAGAGGCCTTAGGGCGGCTTGACAGTAGACGAGCCACTAGTCTACAAGCCTCCACCAATCCGGACTTGGCCCCCGTAGTGGAGTATGGCCTATACCTTCCTCAGGGAAGAGACCCGTGCCCCTCGGTGGGGACATAATGGGTTGATGATGATGTTAAGAAATGATATTATCTAACAACAAAAATCTATAAAGAATTGATTGTCTCGTTGTTGCTTCAACAAAAGCGTTTTTGACATATCGACAGGTAAATATGAATCTGTGAAAACATTTGTCAGTGCTTCAGCGAGATCTTTAATAAATTACTAGCTGACTCGGCAAACGTTTATTTGCCATATTAATATTAGCCTACGACCTATTCTCAGATCTACCAAATATACACAAAAAAAAAAAACATTGAAATCGGTGAAGCAGTTTCGGAGTACTTCACTAGGTTTACTAGCCAATAAATTACTTACTTACTTACTTACTTACTTCCGTAACGAACAATGTGACTCGAGATTTTTTTTGTTGTGTGTATTTGGTAGGTGTGAGAATAGGTCGTAGGCTAATATTAATATGGCAAATAAACATTTGCCGGGTTAGCTATATAGCATTAGATAAAGTTATACCTTATTTATACGGCGTCTTACTGAGAGAGGCATTACTTAATTTTTTGAAATAAGACCGTTAGTTTTTGATAACCCGCTTGACTGCCAACACAGAGGTCGTGGTTTCGATTCCCACTGGAGGCCGCCGTAATTATTGCGTACAAATGGCCTCAGTCTGGGTGTAAATGCATGTTTGTGATGGCCTTGCCTGGTTACCATAGCACAGGGTCTCCCAAAGCACCATCCATACTCATCTGACAGTTGACAACATTCTAAATAATAATTACACTTCTAACCGTCCGTTAATTTTTTTCTCCAACACCTAACAGTAACATAACAGTGGCGTTTACTCTCGTCCGCAGGGCACATACATCTACTTCGACTACGAAAAGTGGGGCCAGCGGAAAAAGGAGGGCTTCACGTTCGAGTACAAGTACTTAGAGGACCGTGACTTGAACTGAGCGTATGGACTTGTGTAGTGTAAGCCGCGGCGCCGCCCGCCCGCGCCGCCGTGACGTGCTGACGTGTGTACCGCTCGCGAGACGAACGAATATAGACCGCAACCCTTGCTCCGTAAGCCGAGAGTCGCATGGATGGAAGCTGCCGATGGCGACGCCCCTATTGGTCCGCGCTAGGCGGTCCCATATGGCGTCCGTAATGGCGCGTAATCCTGGCCAAGTTTGTCGCTACCACACTGTTACTTTGTGCGGCAGAGAGAACAGACGTCTCTTTCGGAGTGGGGCAATGTATAGCTAAGGTGAACGTTTTGACAAATGAATTGCAAGTAATTGTAAGATTGAAGGCGTAATATGGGAGTGGTGACGTTTTTAGCTCCGGTAGCCTGGGACGCTAACATTCTCATAAGGCATCACGCATTTGGGGGATACGTACAGTAATTGTAGAGTGAAGTGATTTTTGGGTCGCCGAAAGTACTGGTTCGGACTACTATTGGCTACTATATGCTAATAAGAGGCTACGATACGTGCAGCTGACTTGGTGTGACAAGGAAAAACTACAGTATAACAACGGCGTCTTTCGGCGACTTAAAAGTGCACATTTTTGCCTTTGAATCTGAATTTAAAAAATGTTTGCAAAGCGGCCGGTTTAAGCAAGAGTTACCAGTTGGATTCCATGAGAACGCATCACTAAGATTGGATTGTAAACGGATTTCGTTTTCCGCTACTAATAGTGAGAAGTGGGTGTCGAGAACGTGCTCCTAGTCGGTATTTTCCTTCGGGAATGCGTCATGCCTTGCCTTTTAGTATTATCCGGTTTCTCATCCGTCATGTTGTGACGAATCCATTTATAGAATCTCTAAGGCCGCACGGCCGCGCTGTTGTAAATTAATAATCCGACAGAACGATCTGGCAGTTGCGATGTAAAATGTTTTTGTATAGAACTTGCATGTTAAAAACGAAATAAAACGATCATGTGATGAAATAAGTAGTTTTAGATATCATATTTTTTGTTCCGATGTTAGCAAAGTAATTTTGAAAGAATGCTAATGTGATATATTGTTATAGGAAAGCCCGAGTTTGTGTCTCGCTCGCCCCTCCCCCCCCCCCCGTGTGTCGTGACCGCTTTACCTCATTATTGACACGTTTTTTTGACTGCCGAGGGAGGGCGGTCACCCCAGACGGGCTTCCTGGGGTCGAATGGGCCAACACTGGGAGCTCGGACGTCAATTACACTCGCTGTAACGGCCCCAGCTTGGCACATTCGCCCGCTCATTCCTATTCGATTACCCCGCAGAGCAATGCTAGTCGTAGTTCGGAACTAAGTGTGCCTAAGATCTGCGGCGTAAGGCCCGCGAGCGGGGCGCGACTTGCCTCTAATTTTAACCAATGTGAATGTGTGCATCACACTAGTTTACTATTTAAACATGTTAAAAGTTACGTACCTGCGCCAGTGTCATCATAAGTGAGGCCCAATAATACACCTTTTCACCTTACACGCTTTAAAATTTGTTTCCCCTAAAGAAAGCTTCATGTGATGTTATGTACATTTAATTTTAATTTATTAGTGCATTTAAATTGAACAAAAAGTGATAAATTATGTAAGAGCATGTATGTAATTCACTGCCACGCTGTAATATATTGGATAATGTTAGGTTAATTTGTACTTATTTTTTTGTGATAAATTATTTGTATGTGATCCAGCATTTTCGACGAGTTTTTTTTTTCTTTTTGTTTCTGTTACAAGGTGAAAAAGGTATATTATTGAGTGTTATTTATGCCACCACCGAAACAGCATTAACTGCCAGATGTCTTGACAATCGATTGCATTACAACAGTTGAAACAATGAAGTTGATGAAACACCTGTTAGCCAATAGTTATGTTAGTATGCGAGGAGTGGCGGCGGGCGGTCGCCGTAGCCGAATGGTAGATGAGTGGTAACGCAGCGCGCGATCTCGTTTTTATGTCCGTGCGTTATGTATGTTGATAGTTTTCACTTTTGTAAAAAGTCTATCGTGAGAGCTGATGAAAAAAGTGGTAAATAATAATTTAAAAAATATCTGTACAGTTCTATTTGTATAGAAATAATAAATAACGATTAAAAAATTTAAAACAACGTTGTGATTTCTTCTTACAGCTTTTATTTTTAATGAGAAGGTACATTGACTGTTAATTTGTAGAATAAACTGTAAAATCCTTTAGACGGGTTGTTTGTTTGAACAATGTATCCCGTACGCTAGTCGGTTCAACACAGCAGATCAGACTTCGACTAAAAACCCTCTCCTCAACTAAAGTGGGTATTTGCTCATTGCATTTCTCGTACTACATGTGCCATTACGACGTTCACAATTTCTCTGTTCAAAAAAAAAGGCTTCTGAGAGCGATCATGTTGGCCAACACGCTAGAAGTTAATAATTAAAATTTTTTATTAACCACAATCACTTGTCCTTGGGAGTTACTACGTAAGTTCTCCACTGAACGGAGTTGTCAGTTTTAACCTACTCCGAACTGTCAAATACATACATATTTTGACACTGGAATCGCCAAAATGGTTCCCTTTGTCCAATAAATAACAATAATTTATCCTGGTCCTAAACTAGGATACCCTGTGTTGGTAACCAGACAAGAACATCACAAACATGGAAATACACCCAGACTGACACCATTTATACAAATCAAGTACGGCGACCTGCAACGGGAATCGAACCCACGACCAAAAATCCATTGAAAAGATCCATTGATGGATTTTTGTGGACTTTATGTTCACTTTAATCCATTACTCGGGACCGTTTTAACCCAATAAAGTGGGCAGTTACGTAATAGGCCATGTCCCAAACTAGGTTACACTGCTATGGTAACCAGGCAAGGACATCACAAACATGGAAATACACCCAGACTGACGCCATGTGTACAAATGTACGGCGGCCCCAGGTGGGAATCGAACCCATGACCTCCGGCATGTTAATCATACCGCTAGACCAGCAAGGTTAAATTTTAAATTAAACAGATAGCAAACCCTAGTGTCAGAAATCAGAAATTAATTTCAACGTAAAGAATTAGGTACATTCTGTCGAATGCCAATGTAGGTACTCTAGTGTCTCTGCCTACCCCTCCGGTATACAGGCCTGAGTTTATGTATACAATGTATGTGTACAGATGAAAACGCCCTTCACTCTCACTAGTTAAATTGATTGAACCATTGAATTTTAAATGATTGAACTAGTGAAACTTTCCAGTACCTATTAGCAGTTCAATGATTATGAGCCATGACGTTCTAAGATTACCTCTGCCATGACGTCACATAGTTTGCAAACACGTAAGGCTGGGGCGTAGGTAACCAGGCAAATTCGATTTTTTTACTAACTTAATGACGTCACGGCCATGGTGAATAACGTTTCCGGCGTTACAAATCAAATATTAAAAACAAGCTTTTTGAATTTAATTTCTACAGCCATTATGTATTTAAAAAACCTATATATTTGGGCTCTTTAGGCCAAGTATGAGGAAATAAATATTTTTTAATCATATTTGATACGAGTTTACTAGCGCATGAGTTGGCTCGTGTATCGTAGTTACAAACTACAAGCATTTACATCCGTGCAATCTACTCAGTTACGTTACGGGCGACTATGCCGAAAATTTGAAAATGAAAATGAAATGAAAAAAACTTTATTTAAAAAAGAGGTTAAAAAAGTGGTTACTGGCTCCCAAACTAGGATTCCCTGTGCTATGGGCAGCCAGGCTTCTTCCAAAATACATAATAATATGTGTTTTACCTGAGTGTTTTACAATAGTTACTAATAGCATCTAATATCTACATGTTCTTATACCGTAGCGTAAGTAACGACTACAGGAAACAACACAAATAGCAATACCAGCTTACAAACCATGAAACATGAGTCGTCAAATTTTTTATATGAAAGTTCGTGTTTTTTAATAATTATTATAACAACAATGTATGTTAATTAGCACATAGTCTACATTACATAAATTTTAATAAAATGTACTTTAATTAGATTGTGGACCTGTTTCTGAACTAAGGATTTAATGTAAAAGGTTGACGTGCCGTCGACCGTACGAGACAAACTATCACATTGACTAAGAATTCTATTAAGAACTTACTACAGTAGAAATGAAACGCAAAATAGCTTGACAATAACATTTTATTCGCACATCTCATCGTTTCCTCTTCCCGCCGGGCTTCCCCGGCCTCCCCCCCGGCTTGCCCCCTTTGCCCTTGATGCGGCGTCTGACCCCGACCGCCTCTTCGGTATCGTCATCAGAGTCCCCCCCCGCGCCGCGCTTCCTTCCCTTACCGCCTTTCTTGTCTTCCAGCTCTTTCATTTCCTGTGAAAATTAAGGTACCTATTGGATAAAGGGCTTTTCATTAACATGCACAATTTCTGAACACGTCAATAAACGATCTTATTTTACAAAAACACGATTTTTTAAAACACCGCTCAGAGGCAGTTTAAATAGTCTGTGGAAAAGGAAAAGACGTAACCACAGATTATTTAAACTGCCTCTGAAGTGACATCATCGTCAGCCATTTGACGCCCACTGCAGGACATAGGCCTCCCTCGTGGTTTTCCAAGCTTCCCGGTCTTGTGTCGTCCGCATCCGAGGTGTTTCTTAGAGGAATCTTGTTTTTATAAGACTGTTAGTGTTTACAACTCAAGGGTTTTTTTCTTTATCTTATCTTAATGCCATTTAAGATCTTAGCTGCTTTTCGATTGGGAGCTTAGGGTCTCTTACGATCTTAGTGACGTCACTCGTCGGTCTTGTATAGGGGGAGCTGTTTGCCGATCTGCTCGATGCGTTGGTTTACGATCTTGGATATTAGCGTCACTTGCGATCCTAGTCTTAGACCTTAACGTCACCAGCGTCACTTACGATCTTGGTGAGCCGCTGTGCCTCGGCCACGCGCTCCTGCAGAACCATGACCTCGCTCTCATCAGTCTTGTATAGGGGAAGCTGTTTGCCGATCAGCTGCTCGATGCGTTGGTATAGCTCCACGTCGTACTGCGGAGTGACGAGTTGAGGTAAGTACAGGGCAGGTTTGCAGGCGCTTGTGGACATGGGGTGACTACTTAGGTTTTAATTCACAGAACAATAATCTGTTCCGTGTATTAATTAGTCAATCAGCCAGTATTCGTCTACTGCTGGATTTAGGCCTCCCCCAAGGCACGCCGCTTCTTTCTGTCCTCTGCCATCCTCGTTCAGCCGATCTGCCTCGTTCTATGTCAACTTATCTCTAAGGCGATTGGTTATTGGGGACACATCAAAACATGGGGGGGGGTGGGCAGATTTAATTGAGGAAGGAAAATCTTATAATCTTGTAATTCGTAGAGTGTAAAACGTGTCATTGAAATAATGCACAACATGAACACCGTTTTACTTCCAATAAGCTCTTAACAAGGAAAGATTTATGAGACCTAAAAAATTAAATCGAGAATTTTTTACTTTGCTTATTGGAAGTGGTTTAATTTTATCGCTACTGACAAAGATAAAAACGTTTATTTGTTTGTTTTATTTCTAATTATTTAACGTTAATTGGCATACAATATAACTTGCTAATACTGATACTTTTTATTGTAGTTATTCAATTGAAGTAGACTAATAATGTTTTTATGTGACGCTATTTTTATTTAACCTGCTGTATTAGGTGGAGTACCTGTAAGGGCGGGCTTGTTGCGAAATGAATAATGTATGTATATACCTAGTTACTAGGTTTTGCGTTATTTCAACATCTATAACACTACGGTCACTGCTACGGGATTTGAAACGGGTGCGAAATAGTTTTGCAATGTTACCTGTGAGACGAAGGTAATGGCCTTTCCAGCGCGGCCCGCTCGGGCGGTTCTGCCCACGCGGTGGATGTAGTCCTTACTGTGCAGCGGGATATCCAGGTTTATTACCACGTCCACGTGAGGGATGTCCAGACCTCTGCGTAAGGAGAGTTAAAGGTTAGGAGAGTCGCGGGTCCAAGTCCCGGCATGGGTGGAATTTTTAGCCTCGGTACTCCGGCACGCGGAACACCGAGAACACGAAGCGAACTAAAAAAACTGACATTACAAGAAGCATCGCTACTCTCAAATGGAGATTGGGAAGTCATGTATGTCATATAGAGGATAAAAGATGAAGTCGCAAACTACTAGAAACAGACTCACTCCCAGTTTCTCGTACACTAACACGCTGTTAATCTACTGTTAACAGCTGTCAATTGACCAAAGAGCATACAAAAAAACCACTGACAGCGTTAACAGTAGATTAACTCCTGAACTGCCCTCGCGGAACGCAACGTATAGGTGGCCCATACTAAGTTGGACACAGATCTGTGTCGCGGCAGACGAGTGGTTAACAGCTTGTTAGTGTACGAGAAACCGGGGGTTAACCGCGTAGGCTGACCAACAGCTAGGGCGCGAGACGTCACAGAACAGAAGCTTATGGCGCACTCTAGAACCAGCCCCTGTCCAACTGTGGATACAAACGGGCTGACGATAATCACGACTGTCAGGAACAACTGGAGTACATTATGCTCAGTTCAGCTTCTCAAAAAGACGCGGTTAGAGGTGGAACTTGACCTTGAAGCGGCAACCGTGTGGATGGGCACAGTTTATCGGGCTCGATACGTCTCTGGTACGTCCTGTTTTAGATTTTCGAAAAAAATTGTTGACAAGAGACAGTTTTACTCGTATAGTGCAAATTGAGAAAGTAAAATAACGCAGTCTTGCTCTCTATCACATTGTACAGCAAAGTTAGGTTGCGGTTTTGTCATCCGAGAATATTGTCAATAGATTTCAATTCTATTTCAATGCTATTCATTTATTTATTAAAAAGAAAAAACAAGACGCACAGAGATCGTACAATAGGCAGGTTAAATTTTATTTACGTAAACTATTTTATTCTACCCATTGGAAAAGGCGGGAGTAAAATAAAATGAAAGAGCTGCTGGAAGAAATCTCTTACAGGGATAAGCTCGCCTTCGTACATGCTATTTCTTATGTTAGGTACTGTTGAATGTTTCGTGTGCAATAAAGTGTAATCATTAATTAGCTTTAACTCACTTAAATAACCTACAGGGATAATAACATAATGGAATATACCTACTGTTTCAAGCTCGCCTTTGTGCGAACTGTTTACTGGTGAAAAAAAATTCAAATCAAATCAAAATATTGAACACTAGCTGTTGCCCGCGACTTCGTTCGCGTGGTAATTTTGATGTCTATTTTTCCGGGATAAAAATAGCCTATGTGCTAATCCAGACTATATTCTATCTCTGTGCAAAATTTAATCCGGATCCGTTCAGCCGTTTTTGCGTGAAAGAGTAACAAGCATCCATCCATGCATACAAAACTTTCGCGTTTATAATATTAGTAAGGATGGCATGCTGCCGCCATTAAAAGCACCTCCTAAGTATTCTCAAATGAAGAGCGAACTGTCATTAATCCTCATTATCATAATTATTATAATTTAGTTTTTCTTATGTTATGTCTGCAGGAAGGTCAGGTCTTCGTCAGTGGGACACAAATGAGGCTAAGTAAAAAAAAAAAGCGGTGGTATCCTAGTGGGTAGAACATTGGACTCGGAAGCGGGAGACACAGGTTCGATTCCCAGTGCGGGCATGTACCTATGACTTTTCTTTCTAAGTTATGTGCATTTGTAAAGTTATAGTAGCAATACCACTCGCTAACGGTGAAGGAAAACATCGTGAGGAAACCTGGGTGTCTGAGCTATTCACATACCTTAACGCTTGAAATCGCGGTGGGCACGCGTGGTGATTAAGCCCATACTATCTCTCTCTCTGAGAGAAGGCCTGTGCCCTACAGTGGGACGTATGCTGCTTATATTATATAAAATAAAAAAATGCGTGCTAGTTTTATTGCCAATTGAGTTGTCAACGTCGATTACGACCCGTTTGTAATCCTTGTTATTCATAACATTTCCGTTTCGTAACTTATCATCATGCTGCCCTCATAAGTTTAGGGTTGATCTAAACTTATGAGCGAACTTATGGACTAGATCAAGGTAAACGGTTTATTTGCTTTTCTTGTGTTATACTGTCTGTGACTGTAACCTGTTTTGTGTGCCAGATAAATATACTGAACTAAAACTTTGGCCTCTACATCTACGTAATGAGACGATTTAGACAGCGTCAAGTGGCACCTTTCGCTCACACTGGATGGGTGAAGGGACCACTCGGACGCTGCAGTGCCTGGGACATGGTTTTATAGATGGAGTAGGCTTGCCCAGCACCTATACCATCCTGACGGTTTAGTCGGCCTAGTCCACAGAAAAGACAAGTCAATACGCGCGGAGCCAACCAAACCGCGGGTTTGCTCACAATGTTTTCCTTCACAGTTAGCATGTGGTATTGCTACTGGCGGGCGGGGCACATAGCACGCAGAAATGATGGCCGATGGGGCCGAAAAGCTCTCGAATGGAGACCACAATATCAGCGAGCGCAGCGTACGACGACCAGCCACAAGATGGACAGATGACCTCATCCAAGTGGCAGGAAGACGCTGGATGCAAGCCGCTTCCAACCGGTCTTTTTGGAAATCCACGGAGGAGGCCTATGTCCAGCAGTGGACTTCCTGTGGCTGAATGATGATGATGATTGCCACTACAAATTCGCAGGTTTACGTAACAAAATGAAACAGTTAATCCAAAGAGAAACTCACCTCGAAGCGACATCCGTACAAATGAGCACCGACCTCCCCTTGCTCTTGAACTTGTTCAACGCCGCCAGCCGCTTGTTCTGCGACATCTGCCCGTGCAGCGGCACGGCCGACACGCCGAGCGCGCGCAGCAGCAGCGCGGCACGCAGTGCGCCCGCGCACGTCGACACGAACACTATGAACGTGTTGCCGGCCATCTCGTTCAGGACGTGGACTAGGTATACGTCCTACATAATAATATAATAACATTATTTATTTATTTCAAATAACATTGATCCATTTGATTAGTAAGCAATATTATGTACACACAGTTTGGTTAGTAGGCGTAAAGACAAAAATTAATTAATTATTTGAGATTATTAACAAAAATATTTACATGTGACCGACACCATTGTTTTAAAAACGTGTATCATGTCGGTCAGCCATCATTTTCAGTATTCTGTTGGTGCTGGCGCGCAACCCGCTCAGCGCGGACGCACTGCGCTTGCGCATGACGGTATAGAAGCAGTACGTGCGCGCCGCCACCGCGAATATTATTATTATTAAAATTCTTTATTGTACCAGAAAGAATTGTACAATTGGCGGGCTTAATACTAAATAATACTCTATTCTAGCTAACCAACAGGTGACGTGGAAAGGGTAGGGGTAGTGCCAAACGGTGTAATGATATTTTAATGTACTTAATTAGTTTAAAATTAAACAATATACGAATATATAGAATAATTATAATAATACATACTCGTATACAAAGATAAGATAAGATAAAAAAGTAAGCATAAGCATAGCATAATCAGCCTATATGCGTCCCACTGTAGGGCACAGGCCTTCTCTCAGGGAGAGAGTATGGGCTTAATCACCACGCGTGCCCACTGCGGATTGACGATTTCAAGCGCTGAGGAGACACTCAGGTTTCCTCACGATGTTTTCCTTCACCGTTAGCGTGTGGTATTGCTACTATAACTTCACAAATGTACATAACTTAGAAAACGAAGTCATAGATAGGTACATGCCCGCACTGGGGATCGAACCTGGGTCTCTCGCTTCCGAGTCCGATGTTCTATCCACTAGACTACCAAACGCTTACAAGGCTACCAATGCTTAAAAAAGTAAAGTAAGGCTTAACTAGTGATGACATAATAGTAGTTTATGCAACTGTCATATAATGAAGGGTATTAAAACACGAGTGTGAGTTTATGAAACGAGCGCAGCGAGTTTCATAATAGTAACGAGTGTTTTAATACCCGTGTTATATGCAGTTGCATACACTACTTTATCTTCACTAATGCAATTAATCAAACAACAAATTTATTAAATTAAATTCACGCGTACGTGTATCATTACAGTGATTTTGCCGCCATTAAAATTTAACCAATGAGAGCGCAGCTTCAATAAAACGCGACCAACCTGATTGGCCCTGCAATCTAGTTGGTCGCGTTTTATTGGAGATTTTACGATATCGATGTGAATATTATACCATCATGTGAAATTGCTTAAATTAAGTGTTTTGTTGTCTGCGCTATAACAGTAGTAATTATAAGTCAAGTATTGAAAACATAAGTAGAATGTTACAACATTAGTGTAGATAAAATAAAAAATAGTACATACATACTTATAGCGATATAGACAATTATATTTACGATATACGATATATTATCGTGGTCTACCGAGACCCCGGCACTTGCAAAAGTACCGAAACGTCGGAAAGTTGTAAAATGAAAAAATAAACGAGTAACTATCCGTGCATATTCAGTTCTCATTATGTCTAGTGCCCGTGTTAACTTAGAAAATACTATTATCTACTCGCTTATTTATTTATTTATCTTTTCGTCGTAATTCAACGTGTAGTCCGTTACGATTCCGGTGATGAAATGATGTTAGCGGAGTTCAGTTTTTTTTTAAATAAGTACCTACTTATAAGAGTTGATTCTGGTTGATCTGGTTTTGTGAATTTGTCTTTTTAAAACGTAAATACTCAGTGCATTGCATCTTCTGAGGTAACCTATAATTCGCTATTAAGCTTGTCTACTTTAAGAAGTTAATTTGTAAAGCTGGTTGGTTTCCTGAATAAACAAAATTGAAATGAAATAATACATACATAAACTCATGCCTGTATCCCAGAGGGGTAGGCAGAGACCATGGACTGCCACTTGCCACGATCCCGACAGATCACTTCCATTTCCTCAACATTCATTAGTCGTTGCATGCACGCACGCCGGTTTCGGGTACTTTTTATTTATTCTATCTTATTGGGTTTACTAACAGTTTATCACTAACACATTAAATTTACACACAAAGCTACAGAAAGCCAACAAAAAGTTTTCACTGATAGCAACATTTTGGGCAATTAGCACAGATGAAAGAGAGATAACACACAAAACACCAGAGTCAGTAACCACATCGACAAAAAATTAACGAAGGAGAATGGCACACCGCGGTAATAGGTTTTATCGGTTATGAAGCCTATACAGAGGCACAGAACTTAGTTTTATTCAATTCAAATATTTTTATTTTTATTCATTATAAAAACAGAATGTTTATTTTTATTTGCGTCATGTGGTACATTGTATGGTCTTACATATTAAATACCAGTTCACAAACATGAGCCCTGTAAGGGCATTGCAACATGCATGGGTAAATGACTATAATGCGTCTTAAACTAAGTACTATCTTATAACTTAAATGTAATTCATTCAAATTTGCTTTAGGCTTAGGTAACACTTTTGTATTATGTTATATGTTTTTATCGTCCAAATATTATTATTCGGGTAGTTTATTATAGATTGTTATATATCTGTAGTTAGGACTCTTTTGTGTGATCGTCAGTTTTGGGGCTATAGATTGTATCGTCAGTTTTGGGGCTATAGATTGTATCGTCAGTTTTGGGGCTATAGATTGTATCGTCAGTTTTGGGGCTATAGATTGTATCGTCAGTTTTGGGGCTATAGATTGTATCGTCAGATTTGGGGCTATAGATTGTATCGTCAGTTTTGGGGCTATAGATTGTATCGTCAGATTTGGGGCTATAGATTGTATCGTCAGTTTTGGGGCTATAGATTGTATCGTCAGTTTTGGGGCTATAGATTGTATCGTCAGTTTTGGGGCTATAGATTGTATCGTCAGTTTTGGGGCTATAGATTGTATCGTCAGTTTTGGGGCTATAGATTGTATCGTCAGTTTTGGGGCTATAGATTGTACTAGTTTTTTTGCGCGGCGCTGTGTGTAGTTGGGATTTCTTTCGTCATTGGATTGGAAGAGATGTCGATATTGATATACGAATTTACATACCTGCAATATATATATGGTGAGGTTAGTACCTAGTTTACTTCATGAACGTCAAAGTTGTAAGTTCCACAATTAATAGATTATGTGGAGAAGAAGCTAACAAAGAAACTCCACATTTATTCTTTTCAAAACACGTTTTAACTTAATCAACAGATTTTTAACTTTCTTCCTTTTGAGGTACGGAACCCTAAAAAATAAAAAAAAATCAAATCTATTATAATACGTTTTTGCAAAAGGTGAACATCATAAATCGCCACCACGAGCCAAGAACTTTAAAGCACAAGCATTTTTGCAAATAAACTACTGTTTTTAGCAGAACGCAAGCAGAAATTATTGTCTAGCAGCACTTAAAGCACTATTTCGCTTACCTTGTACTTCACAGGTATAAACACGTAGTACTGCTGCAGCTTATCCACCGTCTGGTACTTCGTGGAGACCTCAACCTTGACGGGGTCCTGCAAGGAGGCGCGCTGCAGTTTCTGGACCTTCTTGGTCATGGTGGCTGAGAACAGGTAGGTGCGACGCTCGCGCGGGATCACGCGGAGAATCTTGTCTACCTCCACTTCGAAGTCCATGTTGAGGATGCGGTCGGCTTCGTCCATCACCTGATCAAGTAAAGGTATATACTTATTATTAACTTAATACCGGATAAAGTATTTTTTTTTTACGTAGCCTCCTTTGTGTCCCACTGCTGGGCAAAGGCCTCCCCCAACTCGGACCAGATGTTTCTGTCGTGTGCCACCTCAGACCACTCCGGCATGTGTCGGTCGAGGTCGTCTCGCCAACGTCTTCTTGACCTACCTCTCCTGCGGATAAAGTTACCAGGTTTTTTTGTCGAAGGAGTCAGACCAGGTTTCGCTGTGATTCGCAGAGCTTAATCATGGTGAGCGCTGAGGTGTGGGGTGCGGGGGGGACGGGCGCCGGCAACTGCTGCGGGGGACTCCCGCGCCAGTCCCTCGGGAACCACGGGACTTCCGGGGGCCTCAAGGCGCCGACACAGCTAACGACATCTTCGTTTTTGGAGAATCTATTCGGATTATCCCTTTCACCGTGCTTACGTAAAACCGGCTTCCCTAGTTGCGAACTTAGAGACCTGTGACTGACTTTGTACTATCTTAGACCTGGAGCCTAATTATGCGCAGCAAATCCTCAGCGATTCCAATCGTCTAACTCCCAAACGCCATACTAATTTGACAGTTAGACGATTGGATTCGCTCAGGATTTGGTGCGTGTAATATAGGAGCTGATCTACTTTCCCCTTTTACTTATCTTTACCTTTACTACCCTTTTTGTAATAGGTGAAAACTGTCTACTAAACCGTAAATTTTTTTTTGCGGCTTAGATGACTACAAAATTTTAAATGAACAATTTTCCAATTTTTCATGAACAGACGAAAACGCTGTCAGCCATGATGTTCTTAGATTACCTCTGCCATGTTCAATTAGTTTGCAAACAAACACTGACGTTAAGCTGGGGTGTAACCATAGCGATTCGAGTTTTCACAAATTTTCTGGCGTCACGACGAGCGCTTGAAATAAAAGATTAAAACCAAATTATTGCATTGAATTTCTTCTACTTTTATATAGTTCCTGAATAATAATCTCATTTTTCATGTTATTATATTAGGGGTTAAAGTATGAAATTGCCGTTTTATTGCAATAGGTTCTTTGAATTGACATAGAATCTTCATGGTTTGAGGTTTTTGAATGAAACTTTTTTCAAATGGTTTCTATGATGTTCTTTTTTTAAAAAATGTGAAACATTTGAATATCGACTTTCAATTGTTTTTGTTATTCAATTTAGACAAAAAAGATGGATACTGCGAAAATTCGAGTGATTATGAGG
Source organism: Yponomeuta malinellus (assembly GCA_947308005.1). Classification (NCBI taxonomy): domain Eukaryota; kingdom Metazoa; phylum Arthropoda; class Insecta; order Lepidoptera; family Yponomeutidae; genus Yponomeuta; species Yponomeuta malinellus. The sequence goes on along the minus strand of OX371006.1, from coordinate 17,772,627 downwards.
CACCCATTTTTCGTATTTTTTTATTTTATTGATTTGACGCAAGTGAGTCAATATTGTGGGTAAGGTAACGTTAAACCATGCCGCTAATTCCTGGGTAGTTTGACTAGGGTCGGCTTCCACTATCTCTCTTAATTCAACGTTATTCACCTGTGTGGGCGGTCTTCCTCGTGGCTCGTTCTTTAAGTCGAAATTTCCATCACGAAAGCGTTTAAACCAAAATCGCACGGTGCGTTCATTAGTAGACCCCTCTCCAAACGCAGCATTGATATTGCGGGCTGTTTCTGCCGCGTTAGTTCCGCGTCGGAACTCGTATTCAAAAATCACTCGAATTTTCGCAGTATCCATCTTTCTTGTCTAAATTGAATAACAAAAACAATTGAAAGTCGATATTCAAATGTTTCACATTTTTTAAAAAAAGAACATCATAGAAACAATTTGAAAAAAGTTTCATTCGAAAACCTCAAACCATGAAGATTCTATGTCAATTCAAAGAACCTATTGCAATAAAACGGCAATTTCATACTTTAACCCCTATTATAATGAATTAACTCCTGAACTGCCCTCGCGGAACGCAACGTATAGGCGGCCCATACTAAGTTGGACACAGATCTGTGTCGCGGCAGACGAGTGGTTAAGTAAGCTTAACGTTTTATATTTAAAATGCGATTTATATTGTACCCGAATCAATTATATGAAAATCATATTCATACAATAGCTATTATATTCACAATGATAACTTACCAAGTACTTCAATGCCTTCAGATTGAACCCCTTAGTGTTCTCCAGGTGGTCAACCAGGCGGCCAGGAGTGGCGACGATGATGTGAGGCTTCTTGGACAGTGTAAGCGCCTGCGCCACCATGTCCATACCGCCTACGATGACGGCGCACTTCACGCCTATACTGGCACCTGAAAGGGGAGATATTTTAGTTGACTAACTTGGAAAACATGGTGACTAACATCATAGAAAAGAGAGCTAATTACAATTACTACAAGGCACTGTAGTACCTCATAATAACTTATTTATGTAGTAGTTTATAACAATTATTTAAGTAAGATTTATGTAAGATTTATGTAAGTTTATTATTGAGTTTAAGTATGTATTATTCGTATTTGCACCAACTACCCGTCTCTCTTTCTCCTTTGTCAATTGAATCCAATCCATTGAATTGAGCCCACAACCCAGTTTACAACAAAAAAAAGCGCTGGCACGGTTAGCCAGAGGTCGTGGGTTCAAGTCCCGGCATGGGTGGAATTTTTAGCCTCTACATAGGTTTTTTCAAATTGTCCTCAGCATGGATTAGTGCAACAAAAATAATATAATCATGTAGGTACAGCGATATCATTCCGATGTAAAACCTAACTGCATAAAAGTGGGTACTCGGGGCTGCAAGTGATGTAAATTACTTCAGCTAGATGTTGCTGCCTCTATGTAATACAGAGAAGTTTAATAAAGAAGTAGGAAATTTTGCCGATGCCTGCACTTGCCCATTAGCTCAGTTGTTACTAACTCGCTGTCTGTCTGTCCGTCCGTCCGTCTGTCTGTCACCAGGCTGTATCTCAAGAACCGTGATAGCTAGACAGTTGAAATTTTCACATATTATGTATTTCTGTTGCCGCTATAACAAAAAATACTAAGAACAAAATAAAATAATTATTTAAGGGTGGCTTCCATACAACAAACCTGATTTTTTTTGCTGTTTTTTTATCTTTGTGTAATGTTGTATAGATAATGGTACGGAACCCTTTGTGCGCGAGTCGGACTCGCACTTGGCCGGTTTTTAAGTTGGTTAATGGTATCTTACCTAGAGCCTCAAACTGCTCCGATATCTGGAATGCGAGTTCTCTTGTCGGTGTCAACACCAGTGCAAAGTATCGCTGTGGATTCTCCAACAGGGCTTGCAGTATTGGCAGAGCAAATGCCCCAGTTTTGCCAGAGCCTGTCTCGGCCAATCCGATGATGTCCTTGCCTTGCAAGGCCACTGGGATAGACTCCTTTTGGATCTTCGAAGGATTCTTCCATTTTAATTCTGCACATGCCTCACACAGTACCTCAACTATACCCTGTGGGAAAATGGGGTTGTAGAAGTTAGTTTGTTAGTTGGAAAATATATATTACATAAGTCTTTTGTAAGCACCATAATTAACTTAATTCTGACAAAAATGCCAGTATAGTCCGCGTAAATCTTTTTGGCGGCTGAGTGAAGTTCGTCAATTCCTGAGCAATGACTAATTTTAGGTGTCAAAGGGGAGCTGTGCGAGGAGTCAATAGGGACGTACCACTGGTTGAATAGGTAATATTTTATTGTAAGACTTGCCACTTATACTTTTTTTTTGTTTATGGTCAGTGTCAACCTTATTGGCTTAATTGCGGATTCACTTACTAGATTTTTAAGCTAATAATGTGTAGTGCTTACGAAAGTTTTAGTTAAAATATCATAGCAACCTTTTAGCGGTGGTAGCGGGGCGGTAGAACGCCGGCTTCTCACTTCGGAGGTAGTGGGTTCGAATCCCGGCATGTTCTAATGACTTTGTTTTCTAAGTTACGTACATTTGTGAAGTTATTGTAGAAATACCACTCGTTAACAGTGAAGGGAAAACATTGTGAGGAAACCTGAGTGTCTGAGTTGTTCACATACCTCAGCGCTTAATATTGCCAATCCGCGGTTGGCACGGGTGGTGATTAAGGCCTGTGCCCTACAGGAGGACGGATATAGGCAGCATTATTATAGCAACCTATAAAAATACATTTCAAGATTAATTACATTAGTGTTAGTTAGTTAGACCTGAGATTTCCGCACTTAGCCTCATGGTTGGGCCATTGTACGTAGCATAGCTGTGAGCTCACTCCAGCCAGCCTATCTCTTTCCAGAAGGCCAGCAGTGCTCTGATGTCACTACAGGCCTCCTGAAGGGATCCCAGCTTCCCAATGATGGCGGTCCGTTGCTCCTCCACGCCTTCACAGTGAATGGTCACGTGGGCGGGTGTTTCCTCTTCTTTGAGGCATCCCCGGCAAAGCGGGCTGTCGGTTAGTCCCATGTTGTGGAAATGTCTATTTAGTGAACAGTGCCCTGTTAGGATTGCCACAACTTTGCGCAGATTATCCCTTCTCAGACGCAGCAGGCTACGTGAAAGACGTTTCGAAATCGTCGGTAGAGCCTCCTTGGCTTGTCTGCATTTGGTTTCCGTTCTCCAAAGTTCAGCATGCTGGCTTTCTGTTCGTGACCTCAGCCATTTCCTAAGCTGGTTGTATGGGAGTGGGATCAGGGGTTCGGGTCCTTCCACTGTAGTTTCCGAGCCTCTTCTAGCGAGTTCATCCGCAGCATCATTGCCCAAGGAGCCGCTATGGCCCTTTATCCACTGTAAGGTGACTCGGTTGTTTATTGACAGTTTTTCCAACTCATGGTGACACTCTAGTATCAGGCTGTTGTTAGTGAGATTGCTGTTAAGTGCTTGTAGGACTGAGGCACTGTCCGAGACTATTCGTATTGCATAGTCTTGCACATTTCTTGTATTCAACAGTGCGACTGCTCTTGTTATACCTATGCATTCTGCCTGAAAAATTGTGTTCAGGGTGCCAAGGGTTGTAGACATTTTTAGATTTAGTTCATTGGAGAAAGCTCCTGCGCCCGTTCCTGTTTCGGTTTTGGAGCCGTCCGTATACACTCTGACTTCGTGTATACCCGAGTAGTCGGCTGGCTCCTGTTGTAGTTGTATCCTGTATTTCTTGTCGAAGATATAGGTGTGAGGTATCCTGTCGCACGCCGCCTCCATCATGGGCTGGTCCGAAACAGCAGCTGACAGGATTTTTGTGTGTGCAAAACAGCTGTTCTGTTTCCATAGTCCAGCTGTCCGAAGCCGTAGGGCAGCGCTGGCTGCTTCTTGTTGAACATGTAAGTGTAGAGGTCTGAGGTTCAACAGGGCCTCCAGAGCGGCAGTCGGTGTTGTCTTCATGCACCCAGTTATTGCGAGGCATGCCAGTCGTTGTAACCTCTGCAGTTGGAGTGCTGCTGTTTTCTGTTTTGTTCTGGTCCACCATACAACAGCGCCATATGTTATAGCAGGTCTTATTACAGATGTGTATAGCCACATCATAAGTGACGGGTGTAGTCCCCACTGTTTTCCTATGAGGCCTCGGCACTGCCAGAAGGTGATTTGGGCCTTGTTAATGATGTTCTGTAGGTGTGCGCTCCAGTTTAGTTTGCTGTCCAGCGTCACCCCAAGATATTTAACTGTCGGCGACAGAGTTAACATTTTCCCGAACTTTGGAAGATTTCTTGTTTTTGGGGTACGCTTGTTTGTAAAGAGTACTAGTTCCGTCTTATCCGGGTTGGCGGATAGTTGATGAGTATCGCACCAACGCTCTACTATGCCAAAAGCCGTTCTCATGAGACTGTATAGAATGTCCTCGCATTTACCTATTGTTAGGATTGTTATGTCATCGGCGTAGCCTATTATCCAGAAACCACATTCGTCTAGGCGTCTGATTAGTCCGTCCACTACTAGGTTCCACAGAAGTGGCGATAGCACTCCCCCTTGAGGGCAGCCTTTGGCCACTATTGCCCTGGTAGTTTTGTTTACCTCCAGCGTTATGGCTCTTTGACGCAGGAGGTTATCTATCCATCCCGTGATGGTTTGCTCTACTCCTCGTTCCATCAGCGCTTGGTTAATGCTACTGAAAGTTGTTTTGTCAAAAGCACCTTCTATATCAATGAAGGCTCCCAAGACCATATGCTTATCTGAGAGGCCCTTTTCAATGGTTCTAACGACAGTATGGAGAGCCGAGTCCGTTGATCTGCCGTTTCTATAGGCATGTTGTTGAGGGTGTAAGGGTTTTGTTCTTAGGGCTCCTTCTCTTATGTGCCTGTCCGTTAGTCTCTCCAACGTTTTTAAAAGGAACGATGTGAGGCTAATAGGCCTATAGGATTTTGCCTGCGTATAGTCTCCTTTTCCAGCCTTTGGTAAGAAGATTACTTTGACTTCCCGCCAAGAGTGGGGAATGTACTGGTGTGCCAAGCAGGATTGAAAAATACACACTAGCTGTGGTAGTATTATGTTTATCCCCCATTGTAGTAGTGCCGGAAAAATTCCGTCTATTCCAGGGGATTTGTACGGTAGGAAGCTTTTTACAGCCCATTGTACTTTATCATCGGTAATAACCATGTTTGATATGGCCCAGTCAATATCAGCTGGCGCTCGTTCGCTGGGCTCTTCCCATTCCTGTTTGTCCATGATCTTGCAGTCTGGGAAGTGGGTGTATAGAAGCAGTTCGCTTATTTCTTCGTCGGAAGTTGTGAAGGTGCCATCCGATTTCTTTAGTGAGCCTAGTCCTCTGTTATTGTTTGTTGACAGAAGCTTTTTAATTCTTGCTGTCTCCTTTGTTGACTCGATTTTTTCACAGAAACGCCGCCAAGAGCTGGTCTGATAGTAGCGGATTTTCTTCTTATACTCGTGTTGTAATTCTTTGTATGTATCCCAGTCAGAATCATTTCTGGTGTTTCTTGCATGATTAAAGGCTCGCCTTAGCTTGCATCTTGTTCTTTCTAGGTCCTTGCCCCACCAGTGGCTACCAGCAGGTTCCTTGGGGTGCGTTAGTGGGCAGGCCTGTTGGTATGTCTCTTGTAGGCAGGTTGTTAGTGATTCTACGTTGTGTTCTATATTGGAGGTGCTAGAAGTCGCGTCTTTTAGTTGCAGTGACCACTTTGACTTTAAAACGTTTTGAAATCTAGAGACGTCCGTTTTGCGAGGGTTTCGCCACGGTTGTGGCGGTTGTGTTTGTGCCTGTATTGTATATCTAACCCGTCTGTGGTCAGAGAGGGAGGGTTCGTCGGAGACGTGCCAGTTGGCTACCATGTCCGCCGCTCCTACTGATACAAGAGTGATATCTATAACTGTTTGGTACCTACTGTTAATAAAAGTGGGATGGTTACCTTTGTTTGCTATGAGAAGGTTCGTGGTCATCAAAAACTCTATCAGGTCCTCTCCCCTTGTGTTGGCTTTGGGGCTGCCCCACAGAGGATGGTGTGCGTTGCAGTATATTATAGTATTATTACATTAGTGTTATAATATTATGCCGACTTATGTCGAAGTATGTAACAAATTTTGGTTAATCGATTGAATAAATCTTTTCTACTTTGCACATCACACTACATCAATTACTCACACATACACTGCAAAAGACAGTAAGCGATGTGCAAACAATCTGTGACTATGTTCACATTACCGCCAAAAAGATCTGTGCGGACTATAAGTGGTTCCAAAATTAAGTTAATAACTAATATATCGATATAGTGGATTTTAATAATGTACAATATACATTCTACACAGACAAGAGACCATCTCTTAACATAATGTAATGATGATGATGACATAATATTACAGCTGTATCTTAGAGGGGTAGACAGAGATCAGGGTTTTCTACTGACCACAATCCTGACAACCTATTATGCTTCATCAACATTCATTAATTAAACCTCGAAGGTGCCACACAAGACCGCAGTAAATTGAGATCTTTTATCAAGGCTGTATGTCCCTGACGAGGGGCTACAGAATATAGTAGTAATATTCATGAACTCATGAGCTTCCTGCCAGGGTAGCAGAGAATGGCCGGTGACTGAGAGGGGTGAAAAGCGAAAAGGGAGGCATTTGAGCAGCACTGGGACACAATATCAGCTAATTAAAAAAAGTGGTACAATTGTTTTACCTTGCCCTTATGATAGTAATGTTTGTATTGAAATAAATACTGAGGGTATTTAGGACAAAAAGCTACCAATTTTTTGATGCTAGAAAAGCTGCTCAGAAACTTCAATTTATGGCAAAACATAAAGCAGAGAAACGTCGACCAGATAGGGGATGTATTAACGAAAGGCAATATAAAAAGCATCCAACGCGACGTGCATGCGTACAGTGACTAATGAATGTTGGCAGGTGGCAAACCATGGTCACTGTCTACGGCTCCGGGACACAGCGAATGAATGTTTTAAATTGATCTACACTAAACAACCGCGGTGGGCACGCGTGGTGATTAAGCTCATACTCTCTCCCTGAGAGAAGGCCTGTGCCCTACAGTGGGACGTATATAGGCTGCTTATGTAAACAATATATAAAACCATAGCTGTGCAGACGGTGAAGCTTACCAAGTCTTTGAATGTAACCGTCTCCTCAACCTCTGCTTCTACATTGGTTTCCTGTGTTGTTTTAGCAGTGTCTTCTTCTTGTTCTTCATCGGAGCTGTGGTTTTCGTCTTCACTACTTTGTTTGTCTTCAGTCATTTTAAATAGTTTTTAACATAATAATTTACGGAATTATCAAATAAACACACGTGCAACCAAGCAACGATGAACGATCACAGATAAATTGACTTGGCAATTTGACATTGTCAAAGTTAGTGTCAATGACAAAGTTATGTGTTCTATTCTGTTCTAAAGATCCGGCACACGCTCAGTCTTTTTTGGCACAAGTTCTCAGCACAGGACAATTTGTCTACTACATTTTCATAACTGGTTACGGAGGAGACAGAAACCGGCCAAGTGAGAGTCGGACTCGCGCACGGACGGTTCCATACCATTATCTATACAACATTTGAATATTTCAAGCATCTACCTGTTGTATGGAAGCTCCCCTTAAATATTTTTTTAATTCTAGTTTTATACTCTGATTTTTAATTCCGTAGAATTCTGACATTCATCATTTTTTGACATGTCAGAGATTACAAACCTTTATGGCCGGGTACATTTTTCAATTTCAATACGAGTCTGAATACATACATTTTATTTGTTAGTGAATGTATCCATTTTATTAAGTGCGGTACTCCACATTAAAAATGGATTTACGGCGAGTGACAATTACGTCCCTTTTCATCACAAACAGTAAAAAACGCACAAGTAAAAAGTAAAAAGTAAAAAAGTAAAAAAGTAAAAAGTTCTTTATTAATAAAAAGGTTACATATACAAACAGTTTACTGTGGTCGCCACGCTAGGTCTAGCCTGTGTTGTGGAAACCTTCGTATATGTTAACATAAAGAGGATTGGCGCATGTGTACGAAACATAATAGGCAAAATTTGAAAGAACTTGTTTAGAACTTAAGAATGTACCTAGGTACTGGTAATAACCTAAATAAGTATGTAAAGTAAATAAATAAGTAAATAAGTAAAGATAACATATTTTTATTAAAATCTTTAATCATGATAATACTAATATCACTATCTTCATCATCATCATCATCATCCCTAACATGAATTACTAAAGAGTCTGCGACTGTGTCAATCAAATCGTTTAGAGTGCACATCTTATCTTCTTCTTTTATTGTATGGCTGATACATTCTTGCCATTTATCAGGAGTAACATTACTTATACTTTCGAGTAATATTTTTTTAACTTCCGCCATTTTAAAACTTCTGTCTGAAAACATGAGTACATTCGAGCATTCAAGGAAATCGAATGAAAATCAATCAATGTGACAGACGCGACGTGACAGCTAACATTTGATTTTTTAAAAAGATTTACTGAACCTGGAATTAGTAGGCAGTGATGCCAGCTAAAAAATAAAATAAAGTAATTAAAGTTAATTCGATACATTGTTCGAGATATTGAAATATTTGTTATTTTTGTATTAGGTCACTTGAGTAAGTAAATATTTATATTTACCATTTTGTAGGTAAAACATAAAAAATACGTAGCATTTTATTTTTTATTGCCTTCAAATGGGTCAAATTTGTCCCTTTTTTGGTGGAGAACTTTTTTAGTAGCAACACTTATGAAATATCAGAATTCTACGGAATGAAACATCATAGTTTAGTATTTGTTGTTAAAGCGGCAACAGAAATACAGCGTCTGTGAAAATTTCAACTGTCTAACTATCACGTTTCATAAGATACAGCCTGGTGACAGACGGACGGACGGACGACTGGACAGCGGAGTCTTAGTAATAGGGTCCCTTATCCTTTGGGTACAAAGTCCTAAAAATTTAAATTAGTGTTGTTTAATTATAAAACTTGGTTTATTACTTTTCTACCGTTGGGCACTACCCCTCATTCTCCTCGAATGGTTTTAATTATAATAATAGGGATATTATAGTTGTATCTATAGATTAAATCATGAATTTATATTTAAGGGCGAATAATTTCCTCGATTCATATTGTTTTCCTTAGGTACCTACACGGTTGATATAAATAAACGGAAAGCTTGTAGCAACCACAATATCTCTCACTTGTCCACATTGTTAACACTAGACATCACTAACTATGACATTTTATAGCCCACCACATTACTATTTAATTAAATAATTAAAGGTACTAGTTAAATATGTATGAGCATCGCGTACAAATACCACGCAAACTGGTATTTGTACGCGATTCGCGCAAACTGCACATGCAATCATGTGGGTGCCATACAGTTTTTGCGCCAAGTTTTGCACAAACTGCGCATGCAATACCTATTGAGCGTGTAGCCTGAACGTTATGAAAATCTGTTTCATCTGCGATCTGACCGTTTCGAAGTAGTCTGTGGCGGTAGCATCATCTGTGTGTCTGTCATCTGCGAAGTTTTCGAGGTTATTTTGTTTGTTTTTTGCATAGAGGGGTTTTTTTAATACCTAAATTGTGCAAAACAGCTACCTAGTGCAAGCTCTTTATCAAGACAAACAATGGCTAAACATCATCCAGATCTTATCTTTTGTCGAAAACAGCCTGGTGTCGGTAAGTAGACTTACAATTAACCATAACCTTCCGGCATATTTTTTTAGCGTCTTTTTAAGCTTTTGTTGTTATTTTCACCAGCTATCGGGCGTTTGTGTGAAAAATGCGACGGCAAATGTGTGATTTGCGACTCCTACGTGCGGCCGTGCACCCTCGTGCGAATTTGTGACGAGTGCAACTACGGATCTTACCAGGGCAGATGCGTTATTTGCGGCGGCCCTGGCGTTTCTGATGCTTACTACTGCAAAGAGTGTACCATACAGGAGAAAGACGTGAGTATCATAAGCAGCCTATATACGTCCCACTGTAGGGCACAGGCCTTCTCTCAGAGAGAGAGTATAGAAGTAACTGAACCTGAGGTTATCGCGCTTAGCCGCATGGCTGAGTCATTGTACATAGCACGCGCTAATGTTTTTTAAAACCTCAGACATTCAGGCAACTTTACCCACCAACTGGTTTCTTGGGGCCACTTGCCTTCTTTTATTTAGTTACTATTAACTTTGTTTCCTTTACAGAGAGATGGATGTCCCAAAATTGTAAACCTGGGCAGTTCAAAGACAGATCTGTTCTATGAGAGAAAGAAGTATGGCTTCAGAAAACACTAGCAGTAGTTTTACTTCATTATGGTAATCATTGATAAGAAATTGTACAAGTAAATTCCTACAAAAAAAACCTATTTAGAGGCTAAAAATTCCACCCATGCTGGGACTTGAACCCGCAATCTCTGGCTAACTGTGCCAGCGCTCTCCCAACTGAGCTCATGGGCAAGTGCAGGCATCAGCGAAATTTCGAGCCTCTTTACAAACTTCTCTGTATTACGTACAGGCAGCAATTTCTATAATTTTGTCTTCATGTAAAGACAACGGAAAAATTCACAAGTCATTTTGACTTTTTATCATTTCTTGCTAATGATTAACATAAAGGTGTGAGTGTAAGGTATGTATGCTGGGTTAAATATTTAAGTCATAGGTATAATTTAGATTTTACCTGACCAATTCGGTTCTGCCTAGGGCTCTACCTATTTCTAATAGGTAATTTCAAATGCCTTCTATAATTACCTAGGGTAAATATGCTAAACGTCGGCTTACGGATTTTCTAGCTTTGGATCGCTCTCGCTTTAAACGCGTCTCTATGTATGCAACCAGCCAATCTGTCTTGCAACGTCGCTCGTGGGACGCCAAATAGTTTAGGGGCTCCACAAATGGGTATTCCATTACTGATTGCCTCAAGAGCTTTTATTGTAGTGCGATCGTAACCGCATAATTTTCTTTTTTTTCATCAAGGCCTTGGATCTTCCTGCTCTGTCATTGTAACTTGAATCAAAAGTATAAAGTGAAAACGAGCCTTATATCTAAATGCAGCTTTGTGTCCCACTCAGGTTAATAAATTAATTAAAGATTCACGACCAACTCCTTATATTTTAAGCCAATATACATGGGTTTAATAGATAGCGTGTGGCGCCGGATTAAGAATAGCGTCACTCCATTTCCTTCCGTGGATGTCGTAGAAGACGACTAAAATACATTATCAGGAGACGGGCAGCAGCGTCTTCCTGAGAGTCCAACCGCATACTGCGATCGCCAACCCGCCCGCCAAGCGTGGCGATTATGGCAAAACCCCTCATGGTTGGGAGAGCCATGAGGGAGGCCTTTGTCCTGCAGTGGGCGTCAAATGGCTGATGATGATGATGATGAATAGATAGCAAGTTCCAATGAGTAATTATATTTGTATCCCAAACCATATTTAGCCATCATAAACATTGGTAACTCCAACATCCAAACTTAACCGCTTTATATTATTAATAAATTGTAATAATACAGACATATTCTATTTTGAACAAATGAGTTTGATAAATAACGAAAAAAATCATCATCATCCATTTGACGCCCACTGCAGACCATAGGCCTCCTTCGTGGTTTTCATAACCATGAGGGGTTTTGGCCATAATCACCACGCTTGGCAGGCGGGTTGGCGATCGCAGTATGCGGTTGAAATCTCAGGAAGACGCTGCTGCCCGTCTCCTGGTAATTGATCCGACGTTTGGCGTATTTACCCTACTTATATTAATTAGAGTTTTTTTTTTGTGCTAAATATAAAAACATCAAACATTTAAGAAAATTCCTTACTGTAAATAAAGCAGCCAACAAAATTTCATATAGTTTTATTGTAAAATTTAAAATTGCACTCTTACTATTGGAACTATTCTATATATACGTTTCACACTACATAATAACTAATGTTTTGCAGCTTAGGGCGGAAACACTGAATTAAAATTACAAATACAATACATAGGTTAGTTGCTACTCTTAATAACTTAAGAGGGTCCCTCACTAGGCGATTCCCATTCAAACATAGTTTGGTTCTAATTTACAAACGATGTCAGTTTGAAATGAATTTTTGAATAGGCTGAGAGACCAGAAATAAATGTATGAATGTGTTAAAAATTGCAAAGAAATAAATAAAAAAAAATTGTTTCTATAAGATGGCTTGCGAGGCACTAATTTCTTTATTCATAATAATTTCTCAATTCGAAGCTCGGTCAAACCTTGATTTTTGTTTTCAAAACATATTGGTAAAGTTTAGCACATCGATTGTAATTTAAAATCACATTATGTTTGTACGGGAATAGCCTCATGAGGCACCTTCTTAAGAATTCACTCTGCATTAAGTGTGGGTCACTTCACAAAGTGTTATTGTCAAACTGTTTCTACTTTTTACTATCTATCAAGCAACTATCTACTTCTAGACTTGAAAGAGCTGTTTTGTACAAAATATAATCTTCTTTTAGACTAGATACATTAATCGTCCGTGCGTCCGGGTAGGTACCTGTCATGACTTATGGTGCCGAAACGTGGACACTCACGGTGGGGCTGGTCCATTTTAAAGTTCAGCGTGCTATGGAAAGGGCTATTATCGGGGCTCGAAACGAGGCGATCCGACAGAGAACCAAAGTCACCGACATAGCCCACCGAATTAGCATGCTGAAACGTATGAGCATTTATTTACTATAATTCTTAAACACGTGGTCACGTAAACATAAACATAAACATAAACATACAGGCACATACATTGCTTCTGGCCCCACACTAGGATGCCCTGTGTCGTGGGAACCAGAAACAACGACATCACAAACATGTAAACATCCAAGACCTGGGGTTTTTTTTTTGTCCCCAGTTGGGATTCGAACCCGGGACCTTTCGCATGGTATGCAGATGCACTACCGCTGCGCCACGTGTCCTTATAATACGCCCGCTTCATTGGTCCTGCGACCATTAGCCTTCGCTCACGGCACTTTCCACTTCGGTCCAGTTTATTCCGATCACCTTGACTTCCTGAGTTGGCGCATGGCTGGCCCAAACATTGGTGTTGCTCTAACTGCCTCCACTGTTGCTGTTCGGCGTGACAACCTGCGGGTTGGTCCAAATGTTGGGCTCTTCCTTGACCACCACATCCGAGTACGCCGGCCTGGCTGGGATTATAGGCGACCTGATACAGGCACTGAAATTGGAAATTGCATTTTATTTTAGGGTTTCAGGGACATGCTGACCTTTGAAAGTTTTATTTCAAATCAGACATAATTTTAAAGTTGACGTCAAAAAATAGCATCTTTATATGTTTAGTTTTTATATATTAAACGGGTTTAACCTCGATTGTTTATTCGGTAAAATTTAATTAACTTTGATTCCCGACGTTAGACCCGTTTAATATTATATTACTATGTATGAGCATCGCGCGTCATTAAAATACTATGTTTAGTTTTAGTGAAAATTCTCTCTATTACTTACTGCTTTTCGTTTAGTTACCTCATACAGTCAATCGATTAGATTCTTAGTTTGCAAGATATGTTATTTTATGACGCCAATTGTATTTATATGTTGTCTTATTTTTATTTAAATTTGCAGCTTACCAAGACGCACTAGGAGTGACGTCCTTTGAAAAAGTAGTTTGTTTTTAATTTACAAATACTTTTTATTGGAACCAAACCATGTTTTTATAGGAATTTACTGCTTCTTAAGTCTATTTAGTATTACTAAGTGTAGAAGAAAGCATTCCGTGTAAACTTCTTTAAAGTGCTAGATTTGCATGCACAACCGAAAACTGATAAATCGCGTTTTTAGTTCAGGTTTAGAGTGCCCATTGGCTTTAGTTCGGATTTAGTCAAAGCATTTGAGTTCTTCAAACATGCTATAATGCTGTCTTCACTTTACTGACCTCTCCTTTGGTCAGCTCATCCCAAACATTGCCCTAAGAAAATTAGATTAGATTACATTTTATTAGTCTTATTGTATAGAAGTTTCCGTTAAAAAGTTTCAAGTAGGTAGGTAAGTAGTTGTTATTGACATAGGAATACTGAGTTCCTAGTTAATAAGTCTGCCAGGATACGATTATAGGCGTAAACTTTTGACTTTTGTCTGCGTTTACCTTTGTCTCTTTATAGACTACGAAACTTAAACATTACCATCTCGCTTAGAACAAGACGTAGGTACCTAAAACGAGTCTACGCCAGCCGTCTTACGAGGACGCAAGTGTCATTTGTAGTTGCCAATATTCAAGTTCAATCCACCGACTACTGGTGCACAGTTTCAAAGTGGGCCCTGAGCATGCCTTTTTTTTTAATTAGGTTAGGTAAACCCGTGACTCCAGTCACGCCTGATGGTAAACAAAGACCGGTTAAAAAAAGTTACGCGCTTGCCTACCTATTTGAAGAAAAAAATCTACCACAATTAATTATAGCTTTTTCCAACCGCCATCTTGAAAACCGTCGCCATTTTGGTTTTTGTGAAACCTAAACTAAAAATTGTTCCTACATCGATGTTGCCTACTATAGTTCAAAAACACTCACAGGTTGACATCCTCCAGCTTTTTCAGCAGCCTTTCGTTCTCCCGGCTTACGATCTCCAGGTCTCTTAGCAGTTGGTCTCTGACGCCGAACAGCTCGCTGTTCTCGCGGCGCAGCGCTGAATCCTCCTCCATATACAGCTGGAGGAGCTGCACCAACTCCGCTGGCTGTAGCTGGTGCAACTTGTTTGGCTCTATCTGGGGCGGGGTGCGGCGACTGCGCTGGTCTGTGGAGGTGTTGACTTGTAGGTGTAGAGATAAATGCAGCATACTTGGTATATCTTGAGTCAGGAGGGGTAATAAGTGACTGTTGCTTACGTTATTTTAAAAAACAAATATAATACACGGTTAATTTGAATTTATATTCGAAATTATGCTTTAAATACTGTTTGTTGAATGCTAGGAATAAAAAAAACCATAGAAGTATTTCTCCCTACAAAATTTACTCCCAAAAACAGCCGGTGTCCTCTCGATTAGTCTGTACCAATGAAATGAGTGCAAGATGTAGTCTAGAGTAAATCACTCTGTGATTGGTTCATTCTGTGCGCCGTACGTGACGATGTGAACGTTGATTGAGCGATAGTAAATGACAGGTTATGATTGGTTTTATACAAAAACGTCAAACCATTGACTTCATGATGTATAACCCGTCGAAATATCTATTAACCTCGCAAGATGGCGGTCTAACGGTGGCAGGTGCATAGATATTTTGCCGGTAATACTGAGCGTGCTCCGATTGGTAACAATTGACAAGCCCCGCCCGCCTTCCATTAGCGCTCGTTAGACATCTATGTTTTTAACTATCATTGGTTGTAGGTATGTCGATTTATAATATCATCAGCTGCCCTCGGATGGAGGTTGTAGTTGAAAAAAAGGGCAGCGAAAAAAACTCCACTTTTCTCAAATCTAACAATGTAATAATTAGTGTGTGTGTAATCTTTTTTATTATCCTCAAACAACTCCTACGTTCAAAAGTGTTAATGCGTACCCCTCCGAGAATACATTCGTGAAGTTAGGAACATATCGTAAGTTATTTATATTACTTACTATAAGCATCTACGCTGTAATCAGTGTGCACATGCAATGCCGTCCTCAAGTGCGTGTTCTCAGCCTGTAGCGCCTCCACCTCCCTTTTCAGGCTCAGGATTAAGGCGTCTCGAGCGTCCATCTTGACAATGGGCTTCGATTTTATCTTCTTAGCGCGCGATGCGTATCTCAACGTGTTTACAGTCTCACTTATGTTTGATTTCGTTGGCGCTATGCAGGCGATCTACAGAATAGGAAAAAAGTAAGTCAATATGTCCCACGTCGGGCGCCCAAAATAAACAGTGGGTTTTTAGTGGCCCTCATTGTGTTCATTTATGCTTTAGTTCAGTCGCCTTGTAAAAGTTATCAACTTGATTGTTACTCTGCACGTGATCTGCGGAACGGGAAAAGTTAGTTGGAGTGCCCCAGTTTGGGCGCCAGAAAGAGTCTATGCCTCTAGTAGTTTTGTTAATGGAAGTTTGTTCCATTGTGACTTTCACTTGTATGCTGGACGTGTATGGCACTATACGAGCGAGCTGAGAAACAGAAAAAGTTGGATGACGTGACGACGAGTTTCTAGAATTTTGTGTTTTGATGTTGGATATTTGAAGTTCGATCCATATTGGTCAAAAAATTACTATCTTTATTAGTAAAATAAGTGAACACATCAGAGATAAAATAAAATAGAAATCCTACCATTAACGTAACGCCATTCCCCGCTAGACTGTCGGCTAATAGCTTGGTCAGCTTGCTGTCCCGGTATGGAATGTGCCCTTTCTTCTTGCCATCACTTAGTTGAGCTATACAATAGCCTGAAACACGAGGTTTGAACTGGTTTAATAAATACTCATTTATGTACGAAATTATTAATCAACTGCAGCTTAATCGTTAGTTTCTACTTGTTCAATAAGTACGCTTCTTTAATCTTCCTCGAAATCGAGTCTTCCGATTGTTTAAAACGTTCACTGGGTGGGCTTCGTTGTTTAATGTTTCTTTTCAAGATTTTTTAAAATATTGTCAACAATAATATATTTGGACTATATCTTTATTAATCGTCATTTTACATTTTCTATATCGTTATCTCGCTGCCGGCCGGTGAGGTAGACGAAGTTGAATTTGCCGTACCATTCTAGCCAAGTGTTCCAATATGATTCTAATGTAGACTTCTGATATTATTTGCCTCCTCCAGACGGCCGCTGCTTCTCGTCTTTTTCGTCATCTCGCTGCTGGCGAGGTAAACGACGTCGAATTTACCGTAGGCACCATTCAATTCAATTCAACCCTGAGTGTCCCAATAATATTCTAATTTGCACTTCTCAATTCGCTACACTGACTCAAAGTGGAATACACCAACCCAAAAGACCTCACCTAGCACCATCAGACTCTTATTGATGTTGTTCGCCTCCTCCAGTGTCTGGCCGCTGCTCCTCGTCTTCTTCGTCATCTCGCTGCCGGCGAGGTCGACGAAGTTGATCTTGCCGTGCGTGGAGCAGGTGACGTCGCCGTCGGCGCGCAGGTCGCGGCGCACGCGCACGCACAGCACGGTGTGCGAGCGGGATGAGTGCGCGTTCATCGCGTGCGCGCCCGTCGCGCGGTTGCGCATGCCTGAAACGGATGGATAGATGGATGTTGGGTGTTTCACACTTTTTTCAAACTAAAAGTTTCGTATATGTATTGCACACATTTATACGGTCTCCGCAATTCAGGCTTACCCAGTGTGGGGATCTCAATTTCACATGTACC
Source organism: Yponomeuta malinellus (assembly GCA_947308005.1). Taxonomy (NCBI): domain Eukaryota; kingdom Metazoa; phylum Arthropoda; class Insecta; order Lepidoptera; family Yponomeutidae; genus Yponomeuta; species Yponomeuta malinellus. The sequence goes on along the minus strand of OX371006.1, from coordinate 17,755,325 downwards.
TGCTTTTTTTAAAACTGTTTTATTTTAGTTTATTTTAGTTTGTGGCTGTAATTTGTTTGTTTGAATATTAATAATAAAGCATAGTATAGCATAGCTTAGTTCCGGATTCACTGGAGTGTTTTGTCGCAAGAGTCTGACCAGGTTTCGCTATGATTCGCAGAGCTTAATCATGTCTCCGTCTCTACTGATCATGATTAAGCTCTAGAGCGAAACCTGATCGGAATCTTCAGACAAAAAAATCAAGTATGTGAATCCGGAATTAGGTAATAATATTTCACCATTCTTGGTTAGCACGGGTTCAATATAGGAAATGCTACTGAGTAGAGAGTGTTATGAGTTAGGTAGGTACTCCATGTTCTTACTGGAAGTTGAGTAGAGTAAAAGAAATGCGTCTAGTAATGGTCTAGTGCCCTGTTATTGCATTTATTGTTACATTTTTCAGTGTTAAAGAATTTAAACGATAGTCAAGTAACTTTCACTTTCGTGATATTGGAGAACTTTAAACCAGAAAAAAAAACGAATGAAAACGATCAGTGACAGGATACTAGACCGTCTCTAGACGCGCTTCTAGGGGAAATAAATTTCATATAACAGTCATAGTAAGTCCTACATACCTACTCGTGCTTTATTTCATTTTAACAAAATGTTTACATTGATGGTGACAAGTTAGCAAAACGGAGGCCATCTGCACAGGTACCTATCATTTCATTATAGTTATGTAAATAGTGGTTTTGTACCTTCCTCCAACACAGCGAACAGGTCATCCAGCTCTTCACAGTCCACAGTGAATTGATTCTCGACGTAGAAACTTCTAGATTCCTTAGACCACCTCACTTGCAGAGGCTTCCGGGCGCTGCCAGGGTTGAGCAGGTCTATCACCTGGAACATTGGTTAGTGTCTGTTTTAGTGGCACAGATGTGCTGTCTTTGTGGGTTTTTGGCATTTCATTAGATATAATTCGTCCCGCTATCCCTTATGATTGTGTGCCACGACTTCAATAAAACAAATCTGGTAGTTCCAAGCCTACGTGAGGTTGAACCTCCTAAGGTCTTACCTTTTCATTATAAATCTCGAGGAAAGAAGCCTTCAGGATGAAGTGGCTATCAGGTAATGCGTGCAGCAGTTTGAAGAGGTACACGAAGGATCGCACCACCAAGCCATGGTCCGCGGCGTGGGGGCTCGTGCCGCGCTCTATCTGTGGGATCAATCAATCAGACCATCGCAATATGGCATTACAAAGGTAAGTCGTGTTCGAATCCTGGCATGTACCAAGTCCATCACATTATTGCATTGTATAAGTACTGTGACGCCCTAGCTAAATCAAACGCAACATAATCATTTTTTTCTTTTTTTAAACATCATATCGTCGACTGACTCCTAACCTAAAAGAAATGTAACAATTTCTCTTCTAACCAAAGTCAAACTAGGTAGACTGCTGTATCGGCGACCTGCCACGTGTACAAAGAGGTATCGTTACCGTACCCATGACTTCGTTTTATAAGTTACGTACAGTTGTGAACTTATAATAACAAAAATATCACCCGCTAACTGTGCAGGGAAATATCGGCATCGTGAGGAAACCCGTGTGACTGAGGTGTTCACATACCTCAGCGCTTGCAATCCGCGGGGGCACCCGCGGTGGTCTCTGTGAGAGAAGGCCTGTGCCCTGCAGTGGGACGTTTTTAAGCTACATAAAAAAGAGAGGCACTAGGGAGGCCAACACTGCAAATCCGCCTGTGTTTCTCTAGTTTCGTGTGATAATGACATAATGCTATGGGTAGGTACCTAGATAAAACCATGTAATATTCCAACCCTATCGACTTGTTTGGTTTGAATTACATACACCTGTGTGAATATTTGTTGGTGACAAGTAGTCTCATAGACTTCACCCTATGAATTTTAGGTGTATGGTAAAAGTCAGTACCTACGTACACTACACCAAACGGCACTTTAAAAAAAAATCCTTGCTAACATTGTGACCGCCTTGAATTACCAGAGTTATTTATGTGTACACACGAAATCACACCGATCTTTACATTGAGATTTACTTGATGGCTTCGAATTGTCCCTTGTACCTTTTCTTGTGTCTATTGTCGCTGTAATTGTCTTCTGATGTACCTACAATGAAGAATAGTCTTATCTTATTGTCCGAAGTCCAAATGTAAGTTTTCATCACATGCCAGTTATACAGTGGACCTATTGAACTACCGTGTGACGGATAGGTAATAAAATTGTTTGCTGTCTTAGATAAACGTAATACGATGTGTGACAAAGACCAATAGACCAATCCGAAGTAAAAACCACTAAGCGATTCTAGGATTGTTTCCACAAATACGTACCTACGTTCAACTAATAGCTTTTGCAGCGATAGCATCGTATGATCAGGGTCGTCATTAACGGTTTAGTTAGGTAGGTACCTACCTACAGCCGGAGGAAAGCTGTGAACATCAATAACATTCCTTCTTTACATTCTCACGAATCTTATTTTATGCAGTTTTGGCAAATGCTGACAGGGGCACAATCTATTCCGAAACATTTCATGAGTTTTACGTAGGTGGGTATCGTCCAGAGCCTATTCGGCAATTATCCGTTTACTTTCGTAAACTTCCGTCGTTCCTCTTAATGTGCCACTCGAAATTTCCACTCGAATTCACAATTTTTTTTTTAAATCTATCGACTCCATGAACAGAGTCCACCGCCGGGCACATGCCTTCTCTAAACGTACTTTGTCACTAAAGGTGAGTTCTTTATTGATAAACACTGCAAAGCGGCGAGCTTCGTATGTAAACCCCTAGTTTTAAATATATAAGATAAGAATATTCTTTATTATATTCTTTTTGTTGCACTAACCCGTGCTGAGGACAATTTTAAATACCTATTTAGAGGCTGATAATTCCACCCATGCCGGGACTTGAACGCGCGACCTCTGACTCACCGTACCAGCGCTCTCCCGACTAAGCTAATGGGCAAGTGCAATGCAAGCATCGATGAAATTTCGAGCCTCTTTACAAACTTACAGGCAGCGACATCAGGCCGAAGTGGTTTACATCACTTGCAGCCCCGAGTACATTATTCCGAGTATTCTTTATGGTACACTAGAGCACATGGCATAAAAATTTTAAAAATACACAGTACAATTGATAGATAGATAGATAGATAAAACATTTATTCACATCAATTGGCAATCTATATACCTATTTCTTTGGTTGACTCTGTGTTGAAATTCTTCAAGTGTGTTTTGTGGGCAATAATCGTTTCTATTATATTCTATTCTTTATGGAGCACGTACTGAACTCCGATTTGAAGCAGATTGCTGATAGCGGCTGGATGAGGAAGGCCGACGACAGAAAGAAATGGCGTGCTTAAGGGAGGCCCATTTCCATCAGTGGTCGAATTCCGGCTGATTGATGATGATGGCTGAACTCCAATTTAGAAGTGCTTTAAAGGTATATTTGGGGCTAAAACTTTCCGCCCATGCCGTTGGATTTCCCATGAACATCCTTGAATATCGTCACCTCTATTAACTACCTACGTCCCGTGTTGCGGACACTTTTCCGGACCGAAACACACTACCTATTTGTTTGTTACAATATAGACAGTGACGAGCGACGTGCGACACGCCAACTGCGTCACGCGACCGACGTATGTAGGTACAAAGCGACACAGACGCATGGTTTTTCGCTCGGCTAACCGTACTTATGGCTCGTGAAATAAAAGCTAAGGTGGGTCTTAGTTTTCGCCGAGTGTATAAAATATTGCTTGGTATTTTGAGGGAAGAACTTGTTTGTATTGCAGGTTTGGGCCTAAATAGCGTGTCTTATCGGTTTAATGAATCACTTGGCGCTGAAAGGTTGTAAGTACACTTTTATTAGCAGTTAGGTATAAAAGAAAAGAAAGAAAAGACAACAAGACACATCACAGAAAAAAAATAAACAGATAAGTGACATGATGTGAAAGAAAACGTAAAACGTACGCAAAAAAGCAAAAAACAAAAATATCACAAACATAGATGAACATATAACATACATAAACTTACGCCTGTATCCCAGAGGGGTAGGCAGAGACCAGGGACTGCTACTTGCCACGATCCTGACAGATCACTTTCGCTTCCTCAACATTAATTAGTCGTTGCCTGCACGCACGCCAGTTTCGGGTACTTATACTTATTATCGTTGTGGACTGAAATTGCGTTGGTTTGGACATGTGGAGAGGATGAAGGATGAAAGATTGACGAAACAAATATATCGAGCGAATGTGAGTGGAACGGCCGGTAAGGAAGGTCCCAGGCAGACAACTTTGACCAAATAGGGGATGTTTTAGCAAAGGACATAACATACAAACATATAATAACTATAGGTAAGTTTTAAGAATCTTGCATCTCCCGGTGTTTGATCTGTGCAGTAGCGTAACTATACCATCTGAGGCCCGTGGCAAAATCATTGGATGGGGAACTCCCAGTAATTATATATATTATATATATACCTATACCTACGCGTCGAATTGATAACCTCCTTCTTTTTTTGAAGTCGGTTTAAAAGAAGATTTACTATCGAAGTGGTCTATAACATTAACCACTCGTCTGCCGCGACACAGATCTGTGTCCGACTTAGTATGGGCCACCTATACGTTCCATTCCGCGAGGGCAGTTCAGTTCAGTTTTGTACAGTATTTTATATAGATATCTTTTCTTCGCGAGTTATGAAAACTTGTAGAACCAAAGTCATTCTAATCGGAGTTCACCATTTTATGTTCTTTCATAGAAATAAATCCTAGAATTACCACTCGGAACCTTGCTCACGCAGCGTTTCGAGGACGGAAAGACCTTTAATCTGCAGAATCTACAGGACCCGATCGGGCCACCATAACAAAGGTTTTTTCATCACCCCCATCTCGGAAAGAGTATTTTTGCTCTTCGATATCTGAGTGCAAAAGCCGTTTTTATCCGCTAGAGCATAAAGTTAATTGAATTTAGAACATCGAGTGCACTAAGTTTGTAAATTCAAAACATCATTAAACCTGTTTGCATGGCGGTAGCTCCATGGTGCCGAATTTATTATACTTACCTACTACTTTTTTAAATATGTTACAAACTCAGACTCAGAATCTCCTTTGTGTTTTTTCATTTAGTCATTTCCTCGCTGAGGTGGGATGAAAAGTTACGTGTTGCACTCTCAGAACTGTTCTGAGGTTGCACTCGAGTGCAAAGATTTTTCACCTCGTGCTCTTTTGATTCCCTCGCTAACGCTCAGGATTCTAATTTTAGAACCCTTCGCTTGCTCTGTCATCAAAATTGAGCACGCGGTTAAAAAGCAACTTTGCACTCTTGTATAACAAATAACTATATTAATTGTTCTTTTCAAGGTCATAATCTAACAGGTTATTTAACCATTGACCGTATTTAAATTAAGCTCAATAACGTCCAAGGGTACACCCTCAAGGTCTCTAACCGTCCTTCAACAATAAGTGTAAAGAATGTATAATGACATGCTTTTCTATGTCTACACCTACCTAGCTAGACACCTATCTACCGCCCGCCAATCGATCGGATTGACCGCAGGGTGAAACCAATTGTCTATTCGTTATAATATGAATGCCACAATGTTTCTATAGCTGTGGGGGGTTAGCGACATACGATGTTTTCAGGAGTTGAGTCCTTATAGTGTGATCACATTAACTTGTAACAAGACATTACAGTACTATTACTACAATTATATTAATACAAGCGAAAAGCACCTACTGAGGTCAGGTTTTGATCGAGTCTATTTCTGTGTAATATAAAGCGTGTCTCTGGTTTTGTTTTTCAATATGGGCTGACTTCTTGTATCGCCTCCTTCTACTTGTACTTAGTAGGGAGCGGGAACAACACCGTCTCCATTCAGTCCTAAAGGCAGTTGGCTATCTCTTACCAGTCCTGGTGGTCCAGTCAACGTGTGCGTCTTCCCGCTGCCCGTCTGGCCGTAGCAGAAGGCGGTACAAGAGAAGCCCTCCACGGCCATCTCTAAAAGACGCTTGATGCCGGAGTATTCTAGGATATCCTCCTGCGGCGAATTATAAGGATTAGAGAGTTGCCAATGCATATAGTCCGCACAGATCTTTTTGGCGGTAACGTAAACATAGTCACAGATCGTTTGCACATCGCTTTCTGTCTTTACAGTGTATGTGTGAGTAATGGACCCAGTGTAATGCGTAGTAAATTACTGTTAGTCAATTACGAAAGTAGTCAATTACTCACACATACACTGTTAAGACAGTAAGCGATCTGCAAACGATCTGTGACTATGTTCACGTTACCGCCAAAAAGATTTGTGTGGACTATACCTACGTTTGGAGGTGGTGCGTACTGCTACGCATTGGCCAAAGGTTGTGGATAATTTCTATGTATCTATTACAAGTAACTGTATCCGTAAAAAAACGTTAATAATCTAGATTATGTTAAAGTTTCTGGAAATGTCGTATCTCATCGGCACAGTGGAGAAGTTGCGTACGTACGTACGAAGTGATGTGCTGTGTGGAATTACGATAACTCTACAGACCTGCGTCGCAGCGGGTTCAAAGACTACGTTGTAGGAGAAGACCTTGGGCTTTTGTCCCGGGGTGGTAAAGTTGCAGACCACCTGCCCGCGCCCGGGAAACTCCAGGATCTCGCGCTCGCCGTGAGACCGCTCCTTCTCGTTCAAGGGACGCACTCTGGGGAAAGAAGTGGTGCTTTAGGCAGGTTGCTTCAAGAGCCATTTTTCTAGATCTAGGTAGTAGGTACTCCCCATACCGCCGGGTTCTGGATTGAGAATCTTAGGTATTAATCGCAAACGTATAATCTCGATCTGTATCCGTCTCGCTCTTTTTTGAGCAATTTGAAGATTAACCAGAAATGGTGGTTTGCCACGACACATTTTTGCGTAATTAAAGCTCAGATTATTTTAGGTTTGAAAATGATACAGGGTTTGAAACTTGTACCTTACCTACTAATACCAATCCAGTGTCGAAATTCAGATTTCAGTTCGTCCTCAATATGGATCACTCTGAAAAGATTGGAGCCCACAAATCTTCTCCCTCGCGTGAGTTGTACTGCATTAATTATCCTTGCATAATGAATAATTACAAGGACAATTTTATAAGGTCATCATTGAGTTGGTAGATACCTAATTTGCTAAGCGCATTTGCTGGTTCATATAACATTGCATAGATATCTGTACGATAAAATGCATGATATCACCTACGAATGCCATGGAGCAATTTATTAAAATAATAATTAGTAGATACCTAGGTACTAATATTTATTAATTCGCTGTTCTGTCAGAAAGCCTACTGTGGATATACTGAATGGTTAGAATTTACACTTAATAAGGTAACACTTTTTTTTCTAAGGGGACTGCATATAAATCGTTCGTTGAGGTTTTGAACCTCACTCTTTATATCGAACATTTCCCAAATAAACTATTCGAAATTTTTTAGCTTTCTTTTAGAAAACGAGTTTTGAGTTTCAACGCGCAATGTATTCAAGACATCGGGATCCCAAACAAGCGTGGCGCTGGTTTGTACGTACGCTCCGTGCCATGAAAACACTCAGTCTTATTTATTGTGTATGTATTGTACAATAAGTAAGAAAAAGCACCATAGGTGTTCCTCTCGTCAATACCTGAATCTCTCCTCAACACCTGAATGTTCAGTCACATTCAGAGCATTGACTATTTGACTAATGCCATGTTGGCGTTTTTGCTGATTAATACTAACGCACTAATTCATTAATACTACCTACTTCCGTAGTTAGCTTAAAAGATAAATATAAGATAAGAATAGTATTTATTGTACACCGGAAAAAACAACAAACACAGAATACTTCAAAAACCTATTAAGAGGCTAAAAATTCCACCCATGTCGGGACTTGAACCCGCGACCTCTGACTAACCATGCCAGAGGTCGCGGGTTCAAGCCCCGGCATGGGTGGAATTTTTAGCCTCTAAATAGGTTTTCAAAATTGTCCTCAGCACGGGTTAGTGCAACAAAAAGAATATAATCACAAAATATTTACAAAGTTACATAGTGCAATTTCTTCTCGACAACCGTACGATGGAAAGTGGCTGAAGAAAATTAGAAAGACGGGTAGGTAGCGGGTGCAATATTGAATATTGTTACATACTTAAACTTAATTAATAACAATACACTTATGTGCTTTTACTAAATTACAAAAGTAATTTGAACTAAGTGGATGCCTATCGATATAGATACGATCAGTTCTCCTCACAACTTATAAGTGCCTACTTTTCTAACATTCTTTCACAAATGCAAATTGTTTCAATTTTAGTATTTAGGGCAATTTATGTATCAGTGGTCACGGTTTAATTATCGTTAATTTGGAAAACCTAAATTGATAGTATCAAATTATAGAAGAGTCGTAGGTTGGTAGGAGGCACTAAAAATCGAATGATACATGAACACTTGTGCCCGATCCACTTTCCCTGGATGTAAACAAAAGTTCATAAAATTGTTACAATAGTTCGAGTCGGACTCGCGCACCGACGGTTCCGTACAAATTAGGTAGGTACTTACGTATTATAAATAGTTCAGGAATTGAGTCTCGCAGTTTTTTCCGCGCTTTTCCCGAACTTCAAAGACAATTTTTTTTATGATTAACTATAAATATACAGTTTCCAGATTTTTCCCTGTATTCGTAGTATAAGACGATACTAAGCACTTACCAAATTTCATGACTCTAGGTCCACGGAAAGTATCCGATAATTTTTTATCGGATTTTTTATGTGAGTGTCGAAATAATATACGTTTTTGCGGCTTAGGCGGCAGTATATTTTTTTACTTTACGGCGATTTTTTCACAGCTTCAAGGGACAATAGACTTGACTATATGATTTTAATTTCAACTCGATACCTCCACGCGTCTTGACAGACAGACGGACGGACGGACAACATAGTGATCCTATAAGGGTTCCGTTTTTCCTTTTGAGCTACATAAGCAGCCTATATACGTCCCACTGTAGGGCACAGGCCTTCTCTCAGAGAGAGAGTATGGGCTTAATCACCACGCGTGCCCACCGCGGATTGGTGATTTCAAGCGCTGAGGTATGTGAATAGCTCAGACACCTAGGTTTCCTCAGGATGTTTTTCTTCACTGTTAGCGAGTGGTATTGCTACTATAACTTCACAAATGTACATAACTTAGAAAGAAAAGTCATAAGTACAGGTTTGGCAGACATAGGTTTGAGGTACGGAACCCTAAAAATGGGAAACTTATATACTTATCACTGTTTGGTAAGTATTTCTTGACTTTGATCGTATTTCAAAAATTGTTTGATTACAAGTATAGACAGAAGTGCGAGGTAAACAGAAAAATAATGTTTCTATATTGCCTCGACACATTCCTAGCCGCAGCAGCATAATGTATTTTTTATTCAGTCAAGGTTTTTTGATCTAATCTAAAATAACGAACAAATTGATGTGTTGTACACACAGTGATTGTGATTCAGGTTTGTAGATAAGTACCTATATGGTGGTGAAAAAGTAATTTTATTTTCGCATCTGATTTTTGACGTTTTAGGCCGCTCGCTGCGTTGAGCGGGTACACGGCGCGGGCGCCCGCGCGGAGTGCTGTTTCATATTATTATCTCATACCGCGGGAGACCCGCCTCACGCAGCGGTGTTTTATGACATAACATGAAACAGGACGCCGCGCGGGGCGCCGCCCGCACCGTGCACCCGCTCAAACAGCGGACGGCCTGAGGCCAACTTTGGCACCAGAACGTCCAGCATATCGATCAAGTCTAAAGTTCAAAAAAACGGATGGGGACAGATGACAACTACTCGGACACTTCCGCGATAACCCAATTTTGTTCTTCACCGAGCCCAAACTATTGGTGACTGTTAGTGACAATGCAGCCGCCAATTTTTGGACCAAACAGTATCTACCTAGAGTCTACACTATGGTTGGCCATCGATATTCTAAGAGGGACTTGACTCCGTAACTCACCTGACGACCACATTAATGTTATCCTAATCAGAGTTGAGGTTTGAGAAGGATTTGACTCTGTTATTCATCTAACGACCACATTGATGTTATGCTCGTCAGAGTTGAGGTTTGAGAAAGATTTGACTCCCTCACTCACATTGGTATTATCCTCGTCAGAGTTGAAGTTTGAGAAGGATTTGACTCCGTCACTCACCTAACGACCACATTGATGTTATTCTCGTCAGAGTAGAGGTTTGAGAAGGATTTAACCACGTTGGTGTTATCCTCGTCAGAGTCGAGGTTTGAGAAGGATTTGACTCCGTCACTCACCTAACGACCATATTAGTGTTATTCTCGTCAGAGTTGAGGTTTGAGAAGGATTTGACTCCGTCACTCACCTGACGACTACATTGATGTTATCCTCGTCAGAGTTGAGGTTTGAGCTGGACCCTCTCGTGCTGCGATCCAGGCTGCCAGCACGACTGCTTCCGCTAGAAGGAAAATTACACCAGCTTACACAGTGCCTAATATAATAATAATAAGGTTTATTCAATTCATTTATTGCTGACTAAGTTTAAATATGTGGTAGGAATACATTTTATGGTAATTTAGGACTTAGTCAGCCGGTATTGACCAACGGAACTAAAATATGAACACTGGTGGTAGGACTAGTCCACTAATTTAAAGTTTATCAGCATTCTAAAGTTGTTGTCTAGTCACTAAGATTAGCAAGATGAAGTAACTGTGGGTTTGTCATATCGGCCGAAGAACCGTTAACCAATTAAGTCAAAAGATTTTCTGTCAAACACAGCGTCTCATGCTTCGTCAGACCGACGATATCAGGAACACTGGTGACAGCTGGATAAAAATTATGCATCTCCGGGAATGTCCAATAGGATGGTCCGAGGGATTGCATGTGAAGTGAAGTTTGTTTGCGTGACTCTTTTCAGAAATCAAACTAAGTTGTACTTGGCTATTGCAGTTGGCTATCAAAGACCTTGTAAAATGGAAAAGCAAGCTAAAAAACCCAATTATACAAGTTTCTGCTCACACTATTTTGCTTAAAAATCATATTATGTGCCTCCTGATAAATGTTTTCGATAAAATTATCCATTATACTTAAGAAATTCTTACGAAAATTCGCACATTCATGATTGACGGAGACGGTGCACAATTTTCTGATATCGGAGCACTGTTTTCTAACTTCTGGGAATCTAGTGGCCCAATTAATAATACCTACCTTAGTTGCCCAATTAATAATACCTTAGTCTAACCGCAGTTCGTTGGAATGGGCCACACAATATTAATCTCATAATGCTAAAAAAAAGTAGACCACTGAAGTCAGACGTCCCCCCCCCAATTGGAGAAAATCCTGACCTTGAAAATAACAATTGAATAATTTTGTTCATTTTTAGGGTTCCGTACCCAAAGGGTAAGGTAAGTACCCTATTACTAAGACTCCGCTGTCTTAGGCTGGCCAGGCTAACCAGGCTGTATCTCATGAACCGTGATAGTTAGACAGTAGAAATTTTCACAGATGATGTATTTCTGTTGCCGCTATAACAACAAATACTAAAAACAGAATAAACGTAATTTTTTTGCCGTTTTTTGCTCGATATTAATAACGGCAACAGGTAGATGCTTGGAATATTCAAATGTTGTATAGATAATAATACGGCATCCTTTAGAGTACGACTCGCACTTGGCCGGTTTTTTTTCCATTATTTGTGGAAGCACAGGGAAAATTTAATTGTAGATGTAGGTAATACAAAGTTCACGCGGTCATCTAGTTTTTCATAAGTATAAACTTACGTTTAAACTAAATACGTGCTTCACAAAGTGTCAGTTTTTCTTTTGCACCAATGAAGGGCGGTCGATGAAAAATTGCAACGTTTATCCTTTGAATATTTCAGGCCTTTTCAGTTTGTTTGCCTTTATTTCTCTTGCTTTATTTCTTATTGCTCTTTACAGTGACCTAGATGTACTCTGTCGCGCAAAAGCGGTACCTACCTAAATGTTTCTAAATAAATCTATTTTAAATTGAGTAGTGTTTCTATCTATACTTGTGTAACACAGATCTCTTAGCAAAGGTCGCCGACGTTATCACTGTAAATATTGTGATTGATGTATTTAGTGAGTAAATAAATTTATTTATTATTTATTTAGGTAAAAAATATTTATTTACAATCATAAATTAATAATATTCACTGTATTTTTTTTACCTATAATAAAAAAAATAACTAAATATAGAAAACCGTGCCCAGCCCCTATATTACGCTTACCAAATCCTGAGCGATTCCAATCGTCTAACTGTCAAATTAGTATGGAATTTATCAGTTAGACGATTGGAATCGCTCAGGATTTGGTAAGTGTAATTAGGCCACAGATCGCCGCCTCTGAGAAGGGTACCCAGTACGCTGGCTACGTTACCTCGTTGGATGGCGAGACTTATCCGTTGCCCGAGGTCCCTTGTCGTGTCGATGAGACGCGACGATAGTTCTTTGAAGAACAGTCGCGCCTCCGGCCCCCATGGTCCGAGTCCATTATTAATTATTTATTTACATAACATTACGTAAACCCACGCCTGTATCCCGGGACGGTAGATAGAGACCAGTGTTTGCCACTTGCCATGATCCTTCCTTAGTTGATCGCGCACGCCGGTTTTGGGTACTTTTTATATTTTACAACTTTTTGTATTGCCTTTTACGAATAACTAAAGTGGAAAAAAAGCACAAATTGAAATAGGACGTACTTAAGTACTAAGGTAAAAATAGTGTTTTATACAAACAAAATATTGTTTGCACAGTAACGTGAGTAAACATAAAATTCAATAGTAAACATTACCGACTAGTGAAAGTCATTACCAACTCTATCTATTGTTTGTTAGTCACCGCCCTGCATAAGCATAATCAGCCTATATGCGTCCCACTGTAGGGCACAGGCCTTCTCTCAAGGAAAGAGTATGGGCTTAATCACCACGCGAGTTAAAAATGAGCGACTCCGAAGTCTCAAAAAAATATATTTATTTAATACAACCGTCTCCTATGGATTACAATTGTGGACTAAGTTAACTTATTCTAAACATGCGAGCTTTTATACTAGTCCATGGCGTCGGTTCCCATGGGATACATTTGGGTTATCTTAAGGGTGGCAATAAAGGAAGACATTATATTACACATTTCCTGTTTTCTAGAACTTTCGACACTGCATTTTATCGGTCTCGTTATCTCGCTTTTGGAATTTTGGGTCTTCCGCTAGGGTTACAAGTCTATTAACTCCTCCCCCCTAAAACTGGAAATATCCCTTCTGCTTGACGGGATATTGAAGATGTCATTACCGGAGCTCTTTCAGCCATCTCGACATCTGGTGCCGGAGTGTATTGTTGCTTCGATTTTCGTATTTCCTGTATTTTGGTGAAGCATTTTTTCCATAAAACTGCACAAATTATTAATACAATCACGATCCATATTATAAAGTTCGTTGTAAGTATAAAGCTTGGATCGTCCTTCACATCTTGAAGATCTCGCAGTCTTTGTATCTGCTGTTTCATATGTTCCTCATTGTTGCTAAAATAGATTGGTTTAATTTGTTCCATTCTTTGCATTTTAAGTTCAGGAACTCTGAGTATTTCTTCTGGAGTCTCAATTGCTTCTATAATGTGTTCTTTAAATGTCAGGCGACAGTTTTCATTACGTATTAACACTGAGCCTTTAATTGTAGTTTGACGTAGCCCAGTTTTACATTGTACTTCTATCTTTTCGGTATTGTATGAGTATGCAAGATAAATGTTATTGCTTATTTTCGTCCATTGATCCGTTGGACAATGTATGGTTGTTAAGTTACAAGTTTGTTCTTCGAATTTTATGATGTCTTCTTCACATTGCGATAATTTGATTGCTTGTTTTGTGCAGATGTAGTCTTCAATCTTCACGCAATTTGTAGCTTCATATACCTTATCGTGCCGCAACAACTGTCTGTGTTGGGAAATAGGAAAGGTGCATAGGGTATCTTGGAAAGGTTGTATTATAGGAGTTATATCCAAATATTCGTACTTAATTTCCTCAACTAAAGGTAAAGTAATTACAAAATAATATTCATTATCTAATTTATGCAATACTACTCTTAAGTACGAGCTAAGCATTAACAAATTATCCGTTATTAATTGCGATTTAGGTATAAACTTAATAGAGTCTATAAGTACATTATGCTTTATAATAGAATAATGATACATGCCATGTTGAGCAAAAGTAATTGAGGTTGACAATCGTTCCAATAAATTGTTCAATGTTTCTACATGGTAGGCTAAATTAGCATACAAAAAGTAAGTACTAGTTTTACCAACTAAAGTTTCTATTATTTTATACAATTGTTCTTGATTCTTACTTAAATTCGTTAATTGTGTATGGAAGTCATCAAGGATATGAGAGGTCAGAGAAATTTGTTCTTTCAAAGCGTGACGGTTATGTTCAATTTCGTTTGTTAATCGATCAAGGTCCTCACTATCCGGATTCCCAGTGATAGCTTTTATGATTGTTCCTAAGCCATTAATCAAGCCTCTTCTGAATCTTGAATTTAAGCTTACATGATCTAATATTTCATCGTTTTGCTCCAATAAATAGGTTATTCGGTCCATTAAAACTCGTACTGTTATATTATCGTAAGATTTTTCGTTGAGAAACTTCAGGTTTTCCTTTGCTTTATCTTGTTGTTTAACTAATTCTTCAATATTTAATTTATGAATTATTTTCCATTCTCCTGATCTCACTTTGGCGCTTCCCAAGTTGGTAATTGCGAAGTGTTGATTTGCTTTCAATTGCTCAAAATTCACTGTTGCGGTTGCGAGTCCGAGTCCGCACCTGCAAGTTTTATTTCATTTATGTGAATTTTTAATTTTGCGTTACCCCTCTGATATACAATAGTATTGTGGGGTCCTATCCCAACTACTTTATAGGGTCCTATAAATTTATTTTTATTTTTTCCGCGTTCTGTCGTATTACGGATAAAAATGTTTTGACCTATTTGTGGCATTCGTATTTCTTTTGATTTATTACGATTTTGAATTTGATTTTTGATTTCATCAATGTTTTTTATAACCTCCTCATAAACTTGTGTCATTAATTCTTTATGTTTTAATACATACTCATTTACAATGAGTTGTTCTGAAGGTTTAAATTCGAACGGTACCTTTGTACCAAAATGAATTTCGTAAGGGGTGTATTTAGTAGTACTATGAATAGTATTATTGTAGGCTAATATAGCTAAAGAGATTATTTGTTCTGAGGACAAATCAGGATTACTTTCCGCTTGTATCCTTAGAATCTCGATAAGCGTTGAGTGAAACCTTTCGATATCTGCCTTTGATGTGGAATGTTTTGGTGTCGTTATGTGACATTTTACATTATATTGTTTTAATAATTCTTGCGTAGTTAATGATGATATTCCTTTTTCACCATCCGCAATTATCAGTTTTGGTGTGCCTAATACACTAAACACTTCGATCAATACGTTACATATGTCAATCGCATTACAGCTTTTTAATTCCTTGCATAGAGTGTATTTAGAGAACTTATCAATGACTGTTAAGTACTTTTTATTCTTATAGAAAAATATATCGATCATCCACTCCTGCATGGGGGTGGTTGGTGTTTCAGTCCTCTCATAAGGAGCAACTATGGGATGTCGCGCATATTTTGCACGATGACAGACCTCGCAATTTTCTATGAACTTCCGGACCATCTTTTTCATTTGATCCCAGTGGTATTTCCTTTTAATTTCTTCTACCATTACATTAAAACCCTTATGTCTATTATTTTCATTATGAACTTCATTAATTATTTGCAACTGTTCTTCCACAGTTACAGGTTCTTCTAATAATTTTGTATATCTAATTAATTTTAATGTATTTTTATTTAGTTTCTTGCGATAAACCTCGCTTACTACTTGAAACAAGTCTTCATCTGGGCATACGAGTGCATACTTATCTTTATCTAAATATAGCTTAACGAACTCGAGAAATTCATTTCCTACTTCTGTGTCACTTAACACAAAATAGTGGTCCTTTTCTTTCCTTTCGTGGGACGAATTGATCCCTAAACTTATAAATATTCTGTTCATTCGAGAGCTCGGATGTTCGTGTTTGATGGGAATACCTCCCTCATTATCATCTGAATTACTATGGACTGTTACGTTATCTGATTCACTACCTGCCTCAGCAATCTCACTTTCATTATTATTCAGAGTTATTTCTTCGCTGAGATTAAGTTCGATTCGTGACAAGGCGTCCGCCACGAAGTTTTGTAGTCCTTTTTTATGTTTTATTTCAAAATCGTATTCCATAAGTTTTAAACGCCAACGTGTTAATTTTGCGTTTGGCTCTTTGAGTTTACTAAGCCATATTAGTGGCTGATGATCAGTTTCGACAATAAACCTTCGACCGTATATATAAGGTCTAAACTGCTGCAATGCCCATAGTACGCCTAACAACTCTTTTTCAGTTGTATTATATTTTTGTTCTGTTCTTGACAGAGTACGTGATATGTACGCAATAGGATGATCCTCCTGACTAATTACTGCACCGAGCGCTTTATTACTAGCGTCAGTCGTTACTACAAAAGTTTTTTCAAAGTCAGGGAATCTCAGAATAGGTGCATTCATTAATAAATCTTTACATTTTTGAAAAGCTTCGATAAATTGTGGAGTATGCTCAACCACAGCATTTTTCTTTGTACAGTCTGTTAGTGGTCTCGTTATTTTACTTAAATCTTTTACAAATTTTCTGTAATAACCTACCATGCCTAAAAATGATTTTATTTCCTTAACATTTTTTGGAATGGGAAAATCCCTTATTGCTCGCAG
The DNA here is from genome assembly GCA_947308005.1 of Yponomeuta malinellus. NCBI lineage: Eukaryota > Metazoa > Arthropoda > Insecta > Lepidoptera > Yponomeutidae > Yponomeuta > Yponomeuta malinellus. Next base: position 17,738,513 of record OX371006.1, on the reverse strand, counting down.
TTTCTTTGGGTTAGGTTTCAACCCGTCTTGATTTAATATGTGACCTAGGAATTCTACTTCTGTTTGGAAAAAGTCACTTTTACACAAAGAGACCTTAAGATTTTCTCGCTCTAGCGTTTTGAAAATAGTTTCCAAGTGCTCCAAATGGTCTTCCCTGTTTTTGGAATATACTATAATATCATCTAGATATACTAGACAAATTTTACCTAGATGTTCACGCAACACATTATTCATTAAACGTTGGAAAGTACTCGGGGCATTTTTTAGTCCAAATGGCATACGAAGGAATTCGTAATGTCCATCAGGGGTCGTAAATGCTGTGCACTCTATACTGTCTGGGTGCATGCGAATTTGATGATAACCGCTAGTTAAATCCAACGTGGAAAATATTTTATTTCCGTTTAGTTGTGAGAAAATATCTTCGATATTTGGTAAAGGGAATTTGTCACTGCGAGTTTGTTCGTTTAATTTTCGGTAATCAGTAACCATACGCCATTTTTGAATTTCGTCTTTATCGAGCTTTTTTGGAACTAAATGCACAGGACTAGACCACGGTGAGTCGCTGTACCTAATTATGCCGCCTTGTAGCATTTCTTTTATTTGTCTTTTTACTTCTTCCCGTTGTATCTGAGGCAAACGGTGCGCTCTCTGATAAACAGGTTCTTTATTTAATAATTTTATCTCGTGCCTAATACTAGGAGAGAAACTATTCGAGACGTCGTTTGAAAATATTTCTTTATATTTTTCAAGTAAATTTTCTAGAGGATCGTATTTTTCTGTATAGTTTAAGTGAATTACTTTATGCGGTGTTTGCAATTTATTTTCGTGGATTTTAATCTCCGCTTTTATTAATTTCAATATATCGGTTCCTATTAGAACATCGTATCGTTTACTAAAGTCAAATATATAAAATGACATTTCTCCATCATTCGGGCCAAAAACCTTTTGCCAAAATGGAGTCTTTACCATACCCTTATGGGTGGTAGCTTGATGCGCAGTTTTAACAGTAAATGTTTCAGGTACATATGCCTGATCATAAAACAATCGTTTATATGTTTCATTTGTCATAAAAGACTTTCCCGATCCTGTATCTATCAGGATTTTCAAACCATAATAGGGTTCTACTACATATGGTAGACCCGAGAATGTTACATTATTTAAATTTATTAAGTTTGGTCCTCGTGTGGGCCGTTTTCCTGAAAATTTTCAACATTTTCTTGATTAAATAATTCCTGCGCTACCATACCTCGGCCTAGATTGACTGGGGGGCCTCGCGCCGACCTATTAGCTGTACGCATTGTAATATCGTCATTTCGCGCCGCGGGTTGAGGCTGTTGCCTATTATTATTTTGCGGGGGACCGTTGAAATATCTCTGTTGTGCCGACGGGGTCCACTGTCTGCGTATTAGTGATTGCGGACGCGGTGGATATGTGTGTCGTTGTGGATGTGGGTAGTTATTTTGTGGCCTAAAATGATTTTGTATGGGGTAATTAGGTTTAGGACGTGGATAATCCATACTTGGTCGTGAAATTGGCTTATGGTTGTTTTTCTCGCGCTGATCGCTGTAACTTCCCCTATCGTTTAAGATGCGATGAGCACAGAGTTGCCGAATCAGATTACAAAGACCCTTATAGTCCAACCCGATACCCTGAGCTTGTAAATGGGGTGGAAGCTGTCGTAATAAGGCTGTCTTTGCATCTTGTTTGTATATATTTAGCGCGAAATGCGCATGATCCCGACCATGTTCATCAATTAACATCGATTCCATTGCAAACAATTTTGAGTCTAGTTTAAAAATCATATCCCCAAAACTTCCATTACCTAAGGTCATATTAAGTATTTCATGTTTGTACAGATCAATGGTTTTACCACATCCACATCGTTCAATTAATGCATTTTTAATTATTCTCCAATTATAATTATGGGTGACCATGCATATGGAGTGAGCAGCCGCTCCCTTGAGACGGGACAAAACTTGTTCTATTATTCTGGGGTTATTCCCATGAGTTTCTATAAATTGCTCCGCGGAATTTATAAATCCATATAAATGGTCGCTATCCCCTTCGAATATTGGGATTGCATGTAAACTTTGCCCTATGTCAACATAAATGTTCTCATGACCTTGAGCCATTTTTATTTTTAAAATATTACAAATTATACACGAAAAATTTATAGCTTAAATTAAATGAACTTAGTCCGCACTATAAAATATAAATCCCTATTATTTAGATATAATGGGATGTAGGAGAGGTGTAGGAGGGGTGTATTCCTATATGGGAAACACAGACAAATTAATTGCAGACACTTACAGTATGAGTGCTGCCGCTGGAGACATCGGGCCGACGTTGCAGGTTCTTGAATTGGGCGTCACCTCGAGGTCTTAAGAGACCGACGAAAATCTTCCAACTATGTTGGGTCTTCTTGCGACGACGACTTTCGCGATGACGCCCCACGTTGGGCGCCAGTTAAAAATGAGCGACTCCGAAGTCTCAAAAAAATATATTTATTTAATACAACCGTCTCCTATGGATTACAATTGTGGACTAAGTTAACTTATTCTAAACATGCGAGCTTTTATACTAGTCCATGGCGTCGGTTCCCATGGGATACATTTGGGTTATCTTAAGGGTGGCAATAAAGGAAGACATTATATTACACATTTCCTGTTTTCTAGAACTTTCGACACTGCATTTTATCGGTCTCGTTATCTCGCTTTTGGAATTTTGGGTCTTCCGCTAGGGTTACAAGTCTATTAACTCGCGTGCTCACCGCGGATTGGCGATTTCAAGCGCTGAGGTATGTGAATAGCTCAGACACTCAGGTTTCCTCACGATGTTTTCCTTCGCCGTTAGCGTGTGGTATTGCTACTATAACTTCACAATGTACATAACTTAGAAAACCAAGTCTTAAGTACATGCCCGCACTGGGGATCGAACCTGGGTCTCTCGCTTCCGAGTCCGATGTTCTACCCTATAGGCTACCAACGCTCTAGTCACAGCCCTGAAAACAGAAAACTGTTTTTGTGAAGAGAAAACGCTCTATATATAATATAAGGCTGAATGTTTAACTGCAATCGTCTGGTTTCATAGAAGCATGAATTAAATATCTATAAAAGAATTAATTTCTATCACAAACATCAGTTTGTTCGGAAATAGTTTTCCGTTAGCTAGTTTTTAATCGAGTTTCGGAACGGCTTGTTCGATATTTAAATTGCTTTCCCGCGCTAAAGAAGAGTGACAGCTGCCGTCACGTGACTGTTCCCATCCATCATGGCCGAGCCAGTCAAATGTCAAGGGCTATCCGCCATGTTGAACCGAAATATTTTACCTACCCGCGCCGGCACTTGGCATTATTTTGGTCACTCAGTCCCACATCAGTCCTGTCATGAGGTTGATATTAAAAGCGTTATCAAGATGTTGTTCTTTTTATTACTAAAATTGAGAGCGTGGATTTTTATTTTTAACTAGTATCACCTGAGTCTCTGAGCACTTAAGAGAGCGTTTGAGATATCACTGAGCTTATTAATGCATGATATCCTCTATGGTCAACGAAGGTCAAGTCTTGTTGCGTCTTGTCTTAATAAAACTTTGTTTACTTCCAGCCTTGCTTAATAGAATAGAACGACTGCAAAGTCGATTAACCCAAATATTAACAAGTACGAAGACTGAGACTGACTTGCACCACTAGTTATACGTCAATTTCTTAATTTCTTTGGCTTCTTAGCCATCCTACTAATATTATAAATGTGAAAGTTTGTGAAGATGTTTGGGTGTTTGGATGGTTGTTACACAATCACGCAATAACGGCCGAACGGCATGAAACTTGGCGTACAGATAGACAAAGACTTGAATCGCGACATAGCATACTTGATATCCCGTAATGCGTTCCCGTGGGATAATAAAAATAGATGGCGTTGTGCTAGAATCGTATGAACGGATTCTGTGGCGGTACGAAGTTCGCCGGGACAGCTAGTTTAAACATAATTCTGTATGAAGTTAAGTTGCATTTGGTGCAAGTCGGCCTTATTGTGCCAATCGCCTGCGTCGAATTAAAATTGCCATAATAAACTATGAATAAAATTGTAGTTTTATTAAAAGCGGCCCTACCTTTGTTGACGTTCGTTCGGTTTTTAGGGTTCGTACCCGAAGGGTGCCAAACGGGAGCCTATTACTACTAATACTGTCACCAGGCTGTATCTCATGAGCCGTGATAGCAGATAACAGAATAAAATAAATATTTAAGGGGTCTTCCCATACAACAAACGTAGTTTGTTTTTGCCGTTTTTTGCTCGATATTAATAACGGCAACAGGTAGACGCTAATTTGGCACAGAGATCAGAGTCCCTAAGTTACAGGCTCTGCCTAGTTTGGGGGCTGTCAACACTGTAGAACAGAACTGTAGTTCTATGAATCATATTCTTTACCTAAATAACTTTGTCATTTTAAATATTTTTACATTTTTTTTACAGCCCGAGCTGTAAACGGGCCACTAACCGTGGTTAATTTCAAGGCTGTATGCTCAATAACTTATTTAACACTTCGTGTGTGCTAAGATAAAGATACTCTACTTAATCACAGAGGTGTCAATGAAAACGTAGGCAGAAAATAGACGGTAGACAGACAACCACGAATAAATAATGCGAACAAACAACGCCCTATAGGGCCCTAACCAAAGGTTCTAATTAAAGATGATAGGCAGTAAGTAACAATTAAGTCACTAGTCAAGAGTGAAGACACGAGCTGCCTTTTGTGGCAACTTAGATACACCACAGGCTACATCTATGGTCCTGTTTTATTTATCCGTTTTGTCTGTTGTGTATTTAGTTTTCTTATTATGTTACTTATCTGCTTATTTTGTTTCTGTGATGTATCTTGTTGATATAATAAATGTTATTCTTCTTCTTCTTCTTAACACTACAAAAAATATTTCATCATCATCAGCCATTTGTTGCCCACTGCAGGACATAGGCCTCCTTCGTGGTTTTCATAACCATGAGGGGTTTTGCCATAATCGCCACGCTTGGCAGGTGGTTTGGCGATCGCAGTATGCGGTTGGAATCTCAGGAAGACGCTGCTGCCCGTCTCCTGGTAATTGATTTCCTTAGTCGCCTTACAAGCCAAGAAATATTTACTTGGAGATATTTACATCGTGGCTTCGATATTTTCTGAAGCTGCCATTATGTATGTGGATAAATACACTCGAGAGCAATGAATTCGGGTCACTTACAGAAACCTATCATCATCATCAACCCATTATGTCCCCACCGAGGGGCACGGGTCTATTCCCTGAGAAAGGTATAGGCCATACTCCGCCACGGGGGCCAAGTCCGGATTGGTGGAGGCTTGTAGACTAGTGGCTCGTCTACTGTCAGAAGTTGTCAAGCCGCCCTAAGGCCTCTGACTTGGCTTAACGACTGCCATCTATCGACGGCAGCCGGCACCAACAGCTTAACGTGCCTTGCGAAGCACGGAACCGCTCGGAAAAATGCCACTAGCGTTAGGCAATGAACGCGCCCAGTGTTGCTTAACCTTCGTGATCGTTTAAGATCACTCAGGCAGCCGGGGCTACGAGCGATTCAGAAACGACAGAAACCTATAAATCTTGGAAACTAAGAATGCTAGCTTAATAAAATAATTTGTATTTATTAGCCCTTAAATGAAAATAATAAAATTTATGAGTCACCACATTTTATTTACAAAAAATTACATAAAATAACTGCTGATCTCGCCTTAAAACAAAAATAGGAAACATGACATTTTTGAACATTATTACTACGGTTTTCTTGAATTTTAATACTTCGTATTACCTCCTCGTGCGTCCATTACTGCGTTTACGTGGTTTGGCAGGCTGTTCACCAAGTTTCTTATATAATTTTGGGGAATATTCTTCCATTCCTCTATGAGAGCAATTTTGAGCTTACGAAGCGTGATGGGGGAGGGTTTCGTTGTTGTTCCCCGATCACGCTTCGTGGGCTCAAAATTGCTCTCACAGAGGAATGGGAGAATATTCCCAAAAATATAAATAAATACAAGAAAGTAAACTTTGCTCACTTAAGGCCACTTGCACCATCCCAATATTCCGGGGCTAAGCGGTTAAGGCTGGAGCTACCATGGTTATCAGTACTATTTGATGCTGGGTCAACGGTTTAACGGGTTAACCCCGGGTTAGAGGGAGGTTGCAAGTGGCGCTTACTGACTCCCACTCTAGGTTAGTTAAATAGGTACCTAGTAACTTATTTCCAAGAAACTACTAGTGGCCACATTACAAGCTAGACAATTCGTAATCCACCGTACCTACTTATTTTATACCTAGTACTGAAACAGCGCATTTTTAAATGAATTTTCTAAAATCATGCTCTCCCGAGATATCAGCGGCCTTATTTATAGAAACACGATTTCCCGAAAACCAATCTAAAACGTACCTACTACATCTTTTCCTTGTAAAATCTCCACCACAGACTATTTTAATCGGCGTTCTTGACACGACTCCCCGAAAACCCTCTTCAGAGGCAGTTTAAATAATCTGTGGTTACGTCTTTCCCTTTACCACAGACTATTTAAACTACCTCTGAGGAGTGCTTTAAGAAATCTAGGTTTTATAAATAAGAACGCTAGTCTACCATTTACCATCTACCTTTAACATTTGTCTAGTATGTTTTTTTTTAAATCATTCATTCTTGCATTCTACACCAGTTCGATAATCGCAAATTATTTCACGAAGTTGTTTGGAGTGTTCTCTAGTACGTAGTACATATTAATACTATTGTTAACGGGAAAGTACCACGTACCAAAATGTTGTATGGAACAGATGAATGTTTTATCGTAATTTTAGAGTTGGTTTCATAGATATATTGCCCGACAAATAACTTGACTTTGACTTCACCTAGACGTATTTCGGGTTTCTTTAGTTTAGTCAAATTAACAAATAATTAAAGAAAGTTTTGCTCTTGCGAGTTCATCGCAAACTCGTCCCGACTGCGCGTGTTTTTGTTGATAAGCTGTCTATATTGACGAGTGGAATAATCCCCATATTAAGTTCTACCGGACCTTTTCTCCAACACCACCAACTGCGTTTAGTCATGGCAACATCAAAGTTTGCGATAGGCCCTCAGCCAACGTTGCGTGCGCCGTCGAACGGAAGAGGCTTTCAAGGAGTTCAAGGGGCAAATGCTGTAACGCTGAAAGGGTGAGTAATAATGTATTACGCATTGCTTACTCATTTATGGCATAGCCTGCAGCTTGCGGGCGAACTTTGGTATTTTCACCCCATTCTAAGTAGTCATTTTCATTAGTTGCAAACCTTTGATAGGGAAAGTTTTTATTGATATTTGTTCCTTCACCTTCGCCTACACAACCGCTTATCGAGCTAACACTGACGTGTCTTTTACATTACGCACTAGAGGAGACATCTCAAAACTTGGTTGAGTACGTAAACTCTAGTACGTAATACCTCATTGGGGCAAGTATTGAAATATGGTACGGATTAGATGAATTTATTTTTTCGATTATCAAAGTTGGTTTCATAAAGCTACATCTAGAATAACAGCTCTATCACACTAGCGATTTGCGAGCGATTTGAAAGCGATGCGACTGCGTAGCGAGCTCGCCGCGATTGCCCAGCAAGCTCGCCGCGATTATAAATATCTAGGCCGCTGTTATTGTAATCTCTGTGTACAATAAAGAATATTCTATCTATCTATCTTTGTATCCATTGTATCAACGACGATTGTACCTCTAAATGATGCTACGTCCGCTTACACACGTATCTTTGAATGACTCAAGTGGGGCGGGTTGCACAAAATGGCGACGACCTTTTAGATCGCTTGCAAATCGCTAGTGTGATAGGGCTCTAAGAGTAACTGAACCGAGCCGACCGTCCGTTCTCAGTTCGATCATTGAATTTTATAAAAGGCAATGGTATTTATTGTACTCGTAGTACAGAAATGATTGATAACAAATCAAGATTTTTTTACCATTTGTGGCGCTGGTGAACCTCACGGAGCCCCTTAAGTAAAGCTCAATTAGCTGTTATCAGCGCCTCCAGGAGCAATTCACATACAAACGTAGTTTGGTTTTAATTCACAAACGAAAATCTGGATCGCGATGAAACTATCAATATGTTTAGAGGACACAATTCAAAGTTTGCTTGCGCTTACAAATAACAGTAACAGAGTAAAAAAAATTATAAGCTTCATACGTCTTTTCATAGAAACTAATTAAGGCTATAATAGATATATAGATAGATATGGATAGAGAACACTTTATTGTGCATAAAATTATTTATTTTTGATAAGTTTGTATATAATTCTCGATTTTATTTCTCGAAACCTCGAATTGTGACCTCACAAATCATACAGCCGGTGACAGGCAGACAGTGAAGTCTTAGTAATAGGGTCCCTTACCCTTTGGGCACTGAACCCTAAAAAAAAACTATGTTTTATGAGCATCGCTTCTTGAGAGGCCTTCTTAAGAAGAAAAAATGCTCTACATTACGTGCGCCAATTCCTGCACGATTCCAATCGTTTAACTGTCAAATTTCATACTAATTTCTATCCAGTGGCGTAACTATACCATCTGAGGCCCGTGGCAAGTTCATTGGATGGGGCCCTCCCAGTAAAAATATTATTTTTATTATATTATTTTTAAAAATTAAAGTTGGGCCATATATACTTACTACAACTAAAGACCATATATATATAGTAGTTAGTTGTAGTAAGTATATATGGCCCAACTTTAATTGATTTGAAGTATTCATACATATTAAACATTATAATTGTTACATTTTTTTGTTAAAAATGCTTAGTTACTTCTGAGCTCACGGCCTCACAGGTCGGGGGCCCCCTCAGGTCGGGGGCCCGTGGCATTTTGCCAGTCCTGCCAATCTATAGTTACGCCACTGTTGCTATCACAAACGTCAGGATTTCGGCAGGATTTGGTGCGCACAATTAGGTCACTGACCTGCCATTCCTCGACCTGCTCTTGACACTGTCATCGTCACGCACGGTCCAGCTCCTGCCTAGGGCCGGCAGCCCCAGCGAGCTGTTCCCCTTCACCAGGCCAGCGCCCGGCTGCTCCGTGCTACGGGCCTTGCGGGTCTTCACTTCCTTGCCTGTTGGCGGAGGCGAGAGGATCAGTACGAATTTGTACCTTACGTTACACAAAATCAGCGTAGGACCCTCCATCTCGCTGGACCAACGATCTGAGGCCTATTGTTGGTTGAGTGCGGCCGAAGACAGAAAGAAATGGCATGCGTTGGGGAGGCCTATGTCCAGTAGTGTACGATACGGGTTGATCGATTGATTGGTTATAGATAGATAGGATATTCTTTATTGTACACTGAATATACTTAATAATAACTTTCACACAACATCGCTTGACCTGGTCCTAAACTAAGATCTCCTGCGCTATGGTTACCTGGAATAGCATCACAAGCATGGAAATACACCCAGAGGCCATTTGTACAAATAATAATTTAATATTTTTAAGGTTTTTTTTTGCGTTGCTTGCTTTTTTTTATAACCCTCGCTGTTTGACGGATAATTAACGATTTTTCCATGGAGCTTATATAAGTCTCTTTGTTCTCTCTCTGAAACATTCATTTCTTTTTCTTCAATTTGTGGTAATTGCTGGTCATACAATTACTTCCTTGTTACTTTAAGCTGCAGCTACCACACATTGTACAATTGTTTGTTTACACTAATAAAAATTATATATTAAAATTACTGGTCAAGAAAATCAATGTGAATTAGTTGTTTGAAGTTGCGTTTCAAGCTTTATATCGAGCCTTAATAAGTGGTGGCCTATAATCGGAGTAAAGAATGATTATGCTTCGTTGGTTCTAAGGGGTTTTCTATTGGACGGCATAAAAGCGATTGATGAGGGTGGAGTGTTATTGCAGGGAAGTTGACACATGTTGCAGTACACGTTGAAATCTTAGTGAAAAAAAATCGATGAGTCAGTGTCATAACTGGGTTGAAATTGCCTAGACTGTTTGTTTCGAATTCCGAACCTTTCTTCTTAGCGCATCAATAAAATAAAAAAAAATCAAACTTAAAGGGTTTTTATTCAAAATAACACAGAAACTGAACGTTACAAGTAAAAATAGGTGTCCATTAGATAGCAAAGTATACCTACAGGGTACACTAAATGGTTTATGGCCCTGCCCATTCCGTTATTTTCAACGCTCGTCTTAAATCTTTAGCAAATAGAAATCTTTCACATTTGTAAAATGAAGAGCCAGGAGGGTAATGTAAAATGTAATCTATAAAAACCAGCCAAGTGCGAGGTGGACTAGCGGACCGAGACGTCCGTACCACGATTTAATTATATTAATTTTGTCTCATAAACTTTTTAGCAAAATGTGTTTCTGTCATTCAGAAAGAAGACGAAGAAGAAAATGAATTTATTTAACGACACAGTACTCATCAGGTTTAGTAATAGGGACCCTATTACCTAACCGGTCTGGAACATAAACATAATGGACATGATGGAGATTAGAGATGTATGTAACTCTTAAACATCAAAACATAGAAAATTAACGGTGAGATATTTCATGACTAAACATGGTATATTCTTTTTGTTGCACTAACCCGTGCTGAGGACAATTTTAAAAACCTATTTAGAGGCTAAAAATTCCACCCATGCCGGGACTTGAACCCGCGACCTCCGCACGGTTAGCCAGAGGTCGCGGGTTCAAGTCCCGGCATGGGTGTAATTTTTAGCCTCTAAATAGGTTTTCAAACATGGTATCTCATCTGAACCCTGTTTCTTTGTCACTACAAAAGTCTTGAAGTCTTACCACTCCGAATAGATCCGACCAGGGTCTCAGCAGACCGCGAGATGGTCCTGGACAGCCCGGTGGGAGGCGCTCGCATGGGCGTCGCGTGCCGCTGGTACAGCATAATATCAGGTTTCACTGGTTGGAACAGCCGCAGGTTTTTCAGCGCCATCATCCCGACTCCTTGCTCGCATTTTGAATGCACCAAAGAGGTTCACGCCTTGCGTTTGGTTAAGAATGTTTCTGGCATAGATTTCAGAACCTCCTTTCTGGATTTCCAAATGTCACTTTAAAAAAACACCTTTACCTACTACCTACCTACCTTGAGATAAATGATTAGTCAACGAGTCTCTATTTTATTTTATCATCTTTACTAAAATACCGTGTTTACAGGATAAAAGTGTAGTATCAAAGCACTTAGTTATGCGGGTTTAAGATAAGGTAACAGCTTAAAAGCCCATTAAAAAGCTGTAATTACACACTCTCGGAAACAGTCATAAAAATGTAAGTACATTTTTTATTGATTTCTATTTGGGTATTTGTAGAACGGTTCGCAAAAAAATATTTTTTCCGTTCTAGGAACTTCTGTTTTTGTACCTATTTTCACACAAATTGAAATGCAATAGATTTCTTTCTTTTACACCAATGTTACTGACTTTAACACTATCAAAGAAAGAAGAACGCCAGCAAAACGCGCGGTAAAAGAATGCGCGGGAAAATGGTTTTTCCCAAGATGGCGGCAGTGTAGCATTCGCTTCGCGTGCGAGGCAGTGACTGAATCGCTTTCAGCCACACGTCCATCGCGTCGGTCGGGGCGATTTTAAAGCCGACTAACAGGGCATTTTCAGCAATAAATGTATGTGAGATAAAGCCCAGTTTGTTATATTATAAGCATCACATTCATATGTGAAAAAACTGTAGACCTACGGCGCTCAAAACATGTAGACATTAACATGTAACATGTGCATTGATCAATCCGGACTTGGCCCCCGTGGTGGAGTATGGCCTTTACCTTCCTCAGGGAACAGACCTGTGCCCCTCGGTGGGGACATAATGGGTTGATGATGATGATGTGCATTGCATATCGGGGTTGGTATTGAGGTAGCCTCAGGAGGTAGCTTTTACAAAGAGGATTACTAGGTAAGTAGAACAATTGAGGAGGTGATTGTTCAGGACTAACTTTGCATCCTGAGCAGCGAAATCGCTGTAAGTCTGGATGTTAGGGTAGAGACGACTTTCTTAATTTTGCTCTCAAGATAAATTTTGGTTTCCAAATGACTGTCTCTCCGATTTTACATAACTTAGACGTGAATGGACATCTGAAGAGGAAGTGACGCTTTAGAACATACCTAATTAGAAATCCTAAATATTAATATTAGTTTCTATTAATTGGTTTATAAATTACTTAGTTTCATATACCTAATACAAGGGCGTAAAATGGCTGATGATAACATAGGTACCTAATTAAGGTTTGTTTCTTTTCTATGTCGCAAAGAAATGGGAAACTCCCAAGGGTGCCAGAGTCAAAATAGGTTTAGGAAGTCGTGCAGTCAACAGTCTAAAAATCCCAATTTTTTTTCTTACAAATCAACTGCGTGAAGTTTAAGGATTGTATATTTTGTGTAGCCTCGATAGTATCCCAAAGCTGCTGCTTTGGTCAAAGGTCTGCTTTTTAGCTCTCCAGTTCGTGACAACCACCAGCCAACCTGGTAAGGATTCATAGATTAACAAACAAACAACAAACATTTACATACGGGCACATACATTGCTTCTGGCCCCACACTAGGATAACCTTTGTCGTCGGAACCAGAAACAGCGACATCACAAACCTCCAAGACCTGCGTTTTTTCTTTTTGTCCCCAGCCGGCATTCGAACCCGGGACCTCTCGCATGGTATGCAGATGCACTACCGCTGCGCCACGAGGTCGTCAAGATTGTATGGAAATAAAAATAAAATAATAGAGGTTTTGAACCAATTGTATATCAGAAGTGGTTTAATTATGCTGAAAAACATCTTTCCATCATTTCAGTAACAAGTTGTTGTTGAGCCCATGTTGTAAGTTTTGATTATTGTAAAGAATGAACAAACAGGCGGCACCCATTCACACAAAGCCCCATAATGGGGAACTTGCGTCTAACTTAGATTGGAGTGACATTGCTTTTATACCATAGAAATCATGTAAAAACTTAGGAAAAATTAAAAATCATCATCGTCATTCATCATTCAGCCACAAGAAGTCCACTGCTGAACATAGGCCTCTACGAGATCGAATCAGAAATGATGAGATCCGTAGACGAACGAAAGTCGTCGACGTAGCCCAGCGGATTAGTAAGTTGAAGTGGCAGTGGGCGGGGCATAGCACGCAGAACTGATGGCCGATGGGGCCGAAAAGTTCTCGAATGGAGACCACATATCGGCAAGCGCAGCGTAGGACGACCAGCCACAAGATGGACAGATGACGTCATCCAAGTGGCAGGAAGACGCTGGATGCAAGCCGCTTCCAATCGGTCTTTTTGGAAATACATGGAGGAGGCCTATGTTCAAATTAAAAATACAGCAATACAAATATATTTTTCGGAGTTTTCGGGGTCATAAGAAATCCGAAAATAAAGTTACTCTAATAACCAAAACCTTAGTTTTTTCATTGAATTCTGAACGTTTTCAACAAAAACATTATGTTACGAGATAACTCAAGTACTGATAAACACGTCATACATTATAAGGCGTTACGTGCAAGTTGTGACGCCATAGTTTGAGCCCGAGTTGTATGGCGCGTTTCTGTACCACGTGACTGTATTGACTTTTCGGCAGGTTATGTTATGAAAAGTATTAGTCCTGCAGAAAAATAAATACCACGTTTATTTGTTTTTTGACATGGTCTCTCCGTTTATATCGAAACATTTTTAGTGCAAGTTCTCTATTGCTCCAATCCGTGCGTCCACTCTCTCGTTGATTAATTATTAACGTTAGAATGAAGCGAGGGTGCTACCAGCAAGGGTGTCACTCAACGGGTCAGTCACCTTGGCCGATGTCCAGCGATTTTTTTGCTTTTTTACACACGACAAAACGTGGCGGTATACTAGTTGTGATTGCGAATGTTTTTGTTAATGTGTAAATTACATTAAATTAAAGAAAATGAATGTTTCTCCCTTTTACAAATAATACCGTCCATATTGTTTGAGAGAAAGGCAAACAGTTATTAAATTATAACAATAATAATTTAAATGTTTACCTAATCTACCGTCGCGATTAGACTAAACTCATTAACTAAATAGTTACCCAGTTACTTTCTTAGAATATCAGTGCTATGTTTCTACTATTTTCATTGAAAACGCCTGTAGCAGGTGCCTAGAATACAAGTACTGAAAAAAAAATTTAAAATAATATTCTTGCGTTTATTGTGGTAAGTATTATTTATTAGCAAATTTTAGTGGTGGTTTTTAAAATAGTAAGAGTGTTATTGTATTTTTAAAAGAAAGAAAAAGGTATTAAGTTATTAAAAAACAAAACATTTTAAAAGTAAAATAAAATCCCTTAAAATACTCCTGAAACGCAGTAGAAATTCGTCTTTCACGACTATTTCAAATTTAAATATTCTTGCATAAAGGGAAAGATGAATTTAATCTGCATTGGGGAGTATCTTAAGGAATCGTGTTGTCAAATAATGAAAATTTACTTAGTGCACTTGTAGAGACAGATACAAGAGTGCATTCGTCCTTCTTTTCTGGGGTATAGGTTTGCTATTTTCTTTTTTGCGCTCTTCTAGACACGAAACTATCGGGGCTTTATTTTACGTCCGTAAGTACGCATGTATGTACTCAGCATATATACGTCCCACGGCACAGGCCTTCCCTCAGAGACAGAGTATGGGCTTAATCACCACGCGTGCCCACCGCGGATTGGCAAATTCAAGCGCAGAGATATGTGAACACAGGAATGTTTTCCTTCAAAGATAGCGATTGGTAATCTTACTATAACTTCACAAATGTACGTAACTTAGAAAACAAAGTCATTGGTACATGCTGGGATCCGAACCCACGACCTCCCGAATGAGAAGCCGGTGTTCTACCGCTCCGCTACCACCGCTCTATACACCGTAAGTACACATTAAAAGTGCCTGTAAATGCTTACAGGATTTGGGTCTCTAGCCAGCTTAGTTCATTCCACCGCGGCGATATGTTGTGTAATTAATACCTATAATTTCACTTTCAGAAAGTTTTCAGTCTCTCTACTAAATTTCGTTCATTGCCTGATATGTCAATGACACTTTAGACTTAGACCGACGGATGTGTGTGTGTGTTATGTATAAGATAGTTAGCTGAAGTGATAGACTTCTGGCAGAGCCTTCTAGTTCAAAATAATTTGAATGGAATCGTTACGTTTTGTTTTAGAAGTCAGTCGATCCCCAGGTAGGCTAGGGAATCGATGAAAAAGATTATAATAAAAGTAATATTTGCCCTTTAATCCGGATTTTAATAAAATATCGTATTACAGTATTATAAAAAGATGGCGATTCGTTGATTGATTATCATAAATAATATTTTCTTATTATGACAATTACCTAATCAATTATTGGCCATCCTAAACTACCTACTCAAGACTAAGTTTTGAAACCACTGACGAATATTTAAAAAAAACCGGCCAAGTGCGAGTCGGACTGTCTACACAACATTAGACAAAGATCGAATTTGAGAACAGCGCCATCTATAGAAACCAACAAGAAGCGTTTAACATTGATATTTAACGACATGATATCGACGCTGTGAAGGTTACATGAATGGCCGCTAGATGGCGAGCGCTGTCTTTAGATAACGTTTGTTATATGGAAGCGCCTCTGAAATATTGTATTCTGTTTTTAGTACAATGTTGATTTTATTAATAAAGATTTTATATGCAAATTGATTTTTTTTATGAAAAATATGGGAAGTGATTAACTTATGGATACCACTAAAAAAACGGTTTCGTTTTATTTCAATAACACTCGGAACATATCAAGAACTATTGAAAGTTTCGTATTCTAGTCAACTTTGAACTCAACTTGTAGGTACCTACTTACTATAGGTAGGATAAAGACTGAATGAAGCCATTTATTTGTATTCAGTGGTCATAATTACATTACATCAGTAATAGAAGGCAATCACTTCGTTTTCAACTCATTTCAGCAAATGCGGTTCAATATGTTTTCCGCCCTTGCTCCATATTTTATTTCATTTAACCACTCGAGTGTTACCAGGAACTCGATGAAAAATGATGTTGACTTTGTGCAGGTTAATTCCCTGTCAGGCTGTGATGAGTTCGTTAATTCGGTTATTTTTGTGTAAAGTCGATGTAGAAAGTTGATGTGCATTAAAGTGCTATTAATATCAAATTCAATTTAATTAAGTAAAGACAGATAGATCATATACCCCTTAATTTCTTATTTGACTTATTTTTAAAGGCCTCCCCATGTAGGTTCCTCAAAACGGGATTAGGTTTCATTTGAGAGTGGTTTACGAGGTTGCCGCTGGTTTCTGAATTGCCTAGCACAGAGTGACCCTCACCATGTAGGTTTCTCAAAAAACTGGTTTAAGGTTAATTTGAGTGTCACTTAGCTGGCTTCTGAATCGACTAGAGAAAGGCTAGAGGAATGAAATAAATTAGGTAGGTACTTAAGTTAAATATCATCATTATCACTATCATCAGCCTTTCGACGCCCACTGCAAGACACAGGCCTCCCTCATGGTTTTCCTAACAATGAGGGGCTTTGCAATGAAGTTAAATATAACGTGTGATAATACTGATGCCGATTTTTTTATATTTATGGATGTGCCAGTGTAAATAACGATACTTCTTTATTCAGATTCCATATGTAGAACTACAATTTAAAATAAAAACTGATCCCGACGTCCGACAAAGCATGCAAACTACTATAGAAGTTCAGGAGAATCTTTGTTGTTCACTATACAAAATATATGTTTTGTTGTGAGCGTAGACAGACAGCTTTCAGCACCTTGATTGATATGCGTAGGTTCAAGGACGAGCTTCTCTATTAAAAGTGCCCGCCTGAAAAATATATAACGGCTAATATTATCCTCCATACTTTATTGCATCCGTGGTAAGTTAGTCTAGGAACTTAAATAACAGATTTCGTGTGCAATAAATTATAATTATTAACGTTTTCTAACTGAGAAATTATTAACCTGATTCCGGATTCACTTCCTTGGTTTTTTGTCGGAAGAGTCCGACTAGGTTTCGCTCTGATTCGGAGAGCGAAACAAAAAACCAGAATTAGGTTAATAAATAATTTTTAAAACTTATTTAGAGGCTAAAAATTCCACCCGTGCCGGGACTTGACCCTGCGACCTCTAGCTAACTGTGCCAGGTCGCGGGTTCAAGTCTCGGCATGGGTGGAATTTTTAGCCTCTAAATAGGGTTTAAAAACTGTCCTCAGCATGGGTTAGTGCAACGAAGAAGAATTTAATTAATACGCAATGTGTAGTGCTTAGGAAAGTTTTACTCCGAAAACGTTATTAATTATGCTTTATTGCACACGAAACATTGAACGTGACATTACTTAAGAAATAACATAGCAAAAAGTTATTTGCACCATTAGGGACTAGTCTGTCGGGCACAATGAAATCCTTGGTTCTAGATTCTTACGGAAATATTACATTTTCCTTCCACGGTTTGAGAATATAGAATTTCACAAATACTGAAATATCGTTCTGTTCACTCAGGTTTCTCAAAAACGAAGGAGACTGATACTATACGATACCATTATTTTATAAAGTTGAAAAAACAAATTCCAAGCAAAAGTGGTTGTAATTGACAAACTCTAACCGGCATTTTTCAGGAATTGCACATTTTAGAAATTACCCGGTTTGTATTTATACAAACTAATCGGCTTTTTTGACCTACTTGTTTGGTAATCCGTTATGACGACTCGCCTCGTTACAAGCGCTGTGCTATTATTTAAAAACTGGGTGTATGTAGACGAATCGATACGATTCTAATTCGATAAAAGGTTCAAGCTCTACCTATAATTTCTATGCTGTCTTCGGTATGTGGGCATTTTCGCAATAGAAGTAGTCGCGGAGTAGAAGCATGTGAAGGGAAACTGCTGCAACTCATTTTGCAAGGCAAAATCGAGGGACGAAGAAAACCTGGCCACAGAAAAACATCATAGCTCCACCATCTTGCAGAGTGGTCCCAGCCGCAGCATCGCGGGACAAAGAAACCATAATGATAGCCGACCTGCGATAGGAGATGGCAATAAAGAATAAGAAAGAAGCATATGGACTGATGTGAACTATTTAAATAATCAGTAAAATAAACAATTGATCATCAAAAAAGTATTTCACTCAGCAAACAATTATTTTGATCAGCTGAATGAGTAAATGAAACGATTAATTAATTTTATGTTATTATGTTATTGGAAGTCAGCAATCAATCGCCGTGTGGCCCCGGCCTAGAATGAGCCACACCATTACTTCCCGTGGGTGTCGTAACAGGCGACTAAAAAAACGGAACCCAGGGAACGGGCAGCAGCATTGACCTGTGATACCAGACCACCAAATACTGCGATCTCCAATCCGCCTGCCAAGTGTGGAGATTATGGAAGGTAATAAATTGAAGAAATTTTCGGTTAAATAACAAGAAGCTATAAATACTCCTAAATATTCTCCTAACACTCCCTTTGTAGAGCACAATCGCAGAGACACGTACAGTCAACAGCACATCAACCGTTACATACGAGCACTCTAATCAGTTACGTTAAGAACAACTTTGCAACCAAACTTTAAAGGTTGGTCAACCTGTACCGATGTCGACTGTACCGGCAGAATGTCGATGTCAAGGGCCGAGGTTATATGTAAATATCTCAGACCATCAATGACAATTCGATGTACATTGCACAGCTGAGTTTTCTAACTTGGAAATCTCCGGGTTGATCGGCTCTGCAATGTACATCGAATTGTCACAGTAAACAATGAATTGTAGGTATTTCTCTGAAATAGGGCCCAGGCGTTCCAGGTGGTGTCACGATGATTGCTTTACAGTTGGAAAGGGTATTTTAAGTTCATTAATAGACTTCAAAAGAAAAAAGTTCTCAGTCCGTCTCTACATATTTTCTTATGTGTGTTCAGCAATAATTCCTCACCACTTTGACGGATTTCATTGATCCTTTTCAGAAATTAGAAATCAATCATTTATTTCAACGTAAATAATTCCGTTTGTTTAATGTCACTATGTCGAATGTCACTCGAACTATGTTATTATGTTAGCCGCTGCCTTCGAGCCGTATTTGTAGTGGAGAAAAAGGGAGCGGGGAGAAAAGCTCCACTCACCAAACTGACCATCTTTTTTCGTCAGCGAACTGTGAATACCTAGTTTCTGTGTATGCAGCGTATTTTGAAGGCGATTTTTTTTGTCTTTATCTACTCGTTTTACTACATCCTGTACAGTAGCTGCGTACGTTTGTACATTCTACATCATTAGTACAACCGGACAAGTGCAGAGGGCAGTATCCGTCACGCTCGCGCCTGCGCACAAAACCCGCTGTTTTGGGCGGCGAACGATCCGTCATTCGCCTTGTGGCCAACACCACTGGTTCAAAGAGAGCGCTGGATGATTCAAGCAGTGAAATAAAATTAAATTAAAAAAAGACACATGCAAAATATAAAGGAAGAAAACACTAATGCAGATCTTATATCAGTTTAAATAATTATTTTATAGACCATTGCAAGGCACTTCAAAGATAATGGAAATTTCTTTAAAAAACATAAATAATACTACGTTGCACTGTAAATAATTGTTGCATACAATAATAATTCATCAAACTAAAATATTATTTCTATCGGTTTAAATAAAAAAAAAAATAATACACTATAAATTAACGCGCTTTGTAAATTTTAAGAGGATAAATGTGTAGCTGTGGTATCGATTGTCAAGATTCTGATGCAGAGAATCCAGGTTTGGTTCCGAACTATTCATTATAAGCGAGTTAGGAGTTGCAATTTTACAGAAGACTTCATTATAGAACAGTTTTTTTTTTAAATTAGTGTATTCGATAACTATTGTCAAGGCACGACCATTTTGCTATGGCTTTCAAACCACCCAAAATTCATGGTGTTATAAAACCAAGATATTTATAACTAAAGATCTGGTGGAATTATTTTTATGATCTTTCATTGGTTGGTTTTGTCTCCTCTTCTAATAGTAGAATATCTATTAAATCTTGTAAAAAATTACCGAACAATTTATGAAGAAAATTTTTAATTATGATTTTCGTGAGCTAACACAACATTTTGGTTCTGAGGCGGTACCAAGTTCGCGAAGTATAAAATAAACGAAAAATAATATAAAGTCAATATTTATACATAATTTTAAAACAATGTTTATAAATAAAAATAATTATTTATTATTGTAGTTGATTACTGTAAAATTGTAGTGCAAACAAATTATTTTAAAGAACAGAAGTTTGAGTTGGAAACCCCTATGTCAAATTTAATTTAAATACGCTCATATTTAAATCATCTAGCTGGTATTTTCGAACTTCAAGTTTTGTAGTGTATAGCGCAAATTATTACACATCATTATTTACTCACCATGATTAAGCTCTGCGACTCACAGAGAAATCTGATTGCCTTATTTTGCCACTCGTATTTGGCTAATATTAACCATCCATTGCTGGGTTATCTGACAAACCTTTAGCAATGATTTTGTCAAACCTGCAATGACATATAATTACATTGCAGGTTTTCATATCATCATCATCAACCCATTATGTCCCCACCGAGGGGCACGGGTCTCTTCCCTGAACCACGGGGGCCAAGTCCGGATTGGTGGAGGCTTGTAGACTAGTGGCTCGTCTACTGTCAGAAGGTTTTCATATAATATATATTATATGGCACTTTACTTGGCTATTCGTTTTCGCTTATTTTCCGACGACTTATACAACCTATTACTACTTATATTACTTATATTACTACATTGCAGGTTGTATAAGTCGTCGGAAAATAAGCGAAAACGAATAGCCAAGTAAAGTGCCAACAAAAGAAGAAGAAAAGAAGTAGTTAGCAAAAGATTAAGCGCTAACGACTCTACAGCAGCGGTACACGCGAAAATATGTCGGATTTCGCGCTGCGGCCTCCGTAATAACACACCTCCCGTGGATTTATTGAGGATGTTCATTTGTTCTTGTTACTGCGTGTCACAGGCTAATAACATGGGTTTAACTTGGAAATTATTTACCACTTCCATATTACGTACTTAGACGGATTACTAGAAATCGCCGTCGCTTGATCGTTTAATCATTATTGCCCGAATCACTTTTTTTGTGGTCATTGGAAGGTCAACGTACCTACTAAGG
Organism: Yponomeuta malinellus; assembly: GCA_947308005.1. Classification (NCBI taxonomy): domain Eukaryota; kingdom Metazoa; phylum Arthropoda; class Insecta; order Lepidoptera; family Yponomeutidae; genus Yponomeuta; species Yponomeuta malinellus. The sequence continues at coordinate 17,717,387 of OX371006.1, read as the reverse complement.
TATAACAGTACCTAATTTGTAGGTACTTTAATTACATAGTTACATACATTATTACATTACATAAACTCACGACGGTATGGCGGAAGGGCAGGCAGAGACCAGGGTTTGCCACTTGCCGGGATCCTGACAAACTTTAAATTAATAACAACACTTTAATTAATTCCTTAAATTAGGCCGCCATCTGTACTGTTAGGTTAAGAAATATCTGTGTGATTTCCATCTTTATGTACAATAAAGTGTTCTCTATCTATCTATCTAAATTGCAATTTCCGAGGACTCTCCCACCATATATTTTTTCTTCTATGTGTGTTAATAACAATAATAATAAAACATTTATTTCGGATAGAACAGAGATCCATAGTGTTGTTAGTAGCCTTAAACACTAAAACTAAACTAGAAGTAAAAACTATGTTAGTAGGCTTAAAAATTACTTAATTAAAAAACTTATTTACATTTTTTTTTAAACATGTAAGTAATCCTGATGCTTCCACATTGGACAGTTCGGCCTGTCCGCCAATACCTGCAGGAGGCCGCTGACACTGCCTCGGACGCGGCAGGGACGCCGCACGCTTGCGCATCATGGCATGAAAGCAGTTACGGTGTTTCCCGGAGCTAAATAGCACCACAAATAGAAAAGACCGGCCAAGTGCGAGGCGTACTTCCGTACAAGACTTATCTATACAATATTTGAATATCTCAAGCGTCTACCTGTTGCCGTTATTAATATCGAGCAAAAAATGGCAAAAAAAATCACGTTTTTTGTATGGGAGACCAATTTAAATATTTATTTTATTCTGTTTTCAGTATTTGTTGTTATAGCGGCAACGAAAATACACAATCTGTGAAATTTTTAACTGTCTAGCTATCACTGTTCATGAGATAAAGCCTGGTGACATACAGATAGACGGACAGTGGAGTCTTAGTAATAGGATCCCTTACCCTTTCTGTACGGAACCCTAAAACCATGTCTTCTTTTATAATCACCTTTCATAAAAAGTACAAGGGCGCCCCTTAAGACCTGATGAAACAGCAGGACCTATTTAATACTTATAATCAATTCTTGGGTTCCTGCACCTCATGCTGTAACTTTTTTTTATGAAGCCTATAAGTCCCCACTGCAGGGTACACCGCGGATAGGCAATATCAAGCGCCGAGGTATGTGAACACCACAGACGCTCTGATTTCCTCACGATGTTTTTCTTCACAATTAGCGAGTGGTATTGCTATTACAACTTGACAAATGTACGTAACTTAAAAACCAAAGCCATTGGTACATGCCGGAATTCGAACCCATGACCCCCCGAATGAGAAGCCGGCGTTCTACCGCTCCGCTACCACCGCTGTAATATTATTACTAGCTGTCCCGGCGAACTTCGTACCGCCAGAGATTCCGTTTATACGATTCTTGCACAACGCCATCCATTTTTATAACACAACGTTCGCTCGTACAACGCCATCTATTTTAAACTTAAAATAAATATTGTCCCGCGGGAACGCATTACCGCGATATCAAGTTTGCTATGTCTCAATTCAGGTCTTTGTCTATCTGTATGCCAAGTTTTATGTAAATCCGTTCAGTCGTTATTGCGTGATCGAGTAACAAACATCCAAACCTCCAAACATCCAAACATCTTCACAAACTTTCACATTTATAATATTAGTAGGATAATGGGGTTTTTCTTGTTTATCTTAGGTAATTGCAGAGCCTGTACTTGTATATAAATGTCCCACTGCAAAAGCACAGGTCCCTCTGACACAGAGAGTATAAACTTAGCGCTTTATCGCACTGCAAAAAAGTAGGCGATGTACGCGAACACCTTAAATACTCAGGTTTCCTCACGATGTTTTCCTTTAAGTCGTCAAGCGATGGGTATTGCTACGTAACTTGGCGTGGGCAGGCCCCCCACCAGATGGTCTGACGACCTGGTTACGATGGCGGGGAGTCGCTGGATGCGGGCGGCACAACACCGGGAAACTTGGAAAACCGTGAGGGAAGCCTATGTCCTGCAGTGGGCGTCAAATGGCTAATGATGGTGATGATGTAACTTCGGCTTAGGTCATTAATCCACGAAAAACTACTGAGAACCAACAGAAATTAAATAACAAGACGTAATTTGTCTAACAAGGCCAAAGGTTAAAAATAAAATATTATGCATACTTAGAGCAGCGAACAATTGAAATAATTAAAGGGTGCTCGGTGTGGTATGGTTGGGTGGGCACTGGGGCGGCAAGTCGACGTGTCGGTCGTGGTTCGGTGCTCGGTACTTTTGGTTCACAGTTGAAAGTAGGGGACAGGTTCGTTGCCATTCGTTAGTAGTTTGATTAGAGGCATTGCGGTATTGAGAGATTAACTAATATGTAGAGACTGGACTGATACTTATTGTACTTACTAATTGAAAATCTTGGTCTAAATGGGGCGAGGCCCTTGCCTTGCACAAGGAAACCTATAATAAGAGAATAACTATATTTATAGCCACATACACAAGTGTTTAAATAAACATAAAGTAGGAGTAAATAGACGGCTGACAAAGAGCTAAGTTAGTATTTATTTATTTACAAAGTTCTTGTAACTTTACAGTAGACACCAAATCGTTACAGAACTAGAGACAACCTCTCACAACGATCTCTCTAACATTATTTTACATTCATACGTCAAATCTTTTATCCCAGTAGTTCACTACTCGGGGAATATTTAAAGAAAATGTAACGGTTGATAAAACCTTGACTATGCTTACATAAGCAGCCTATATAATATACGTCCCACTGTCGGGCACAGGCCTTCTCTCAGGGAGAGACTACGGTCTTAATCACCACGCATGCCTACCGCGGATTGGCGATTTCAATTGCTTAGGTATGTGAATAGACTTCCTCTTCCTACTTGGTGTCGGGTCAGCTTAGTCTATTTATGTACGCAGCCTGTCTTCTGAACCTTGTAATAATAAAAACTTCCACATAACGCATACACTTGTCCTGCGCTAAATTTGGATACCCTGTGGTAACCAGGCAAGGAAATACCCAGATGGGAATCGAACCCACGACCTCCGGCGTGGTAATCAGAAGTGATACCGCTAGACCAGCGAGATAGTTCTCTTCATCGTTTGTAACAATCGCGAATAGACCCGTTTAATGTATAAATGGTTTGTAAAGGCTATATCACACTAGACTAAATATGGGACGCACTTGATGATGGTTGGTTCCGTATTGAAGCTTTTCGGTGTTTGGCATTAAACATGCGAAAAACACTTTTTGTATTGTGAGGGACAAAATTAAATGAAGTTAATAATGGCAAGGAACCTGGCGCCCATCAGTGCAAGAATACTAGGGCTGGGATGGGAAGCAAGCGGAGATCCTTCATAAGGTCCCTGATAAAGAAGAAGAAGAAGATGAAGAGGAAGAAGAAAAGGAGAAGAAGAAGAAGATGAAGAAGAAGAAGAAGAAGAAGAAGAAGAAGAGGAAGAAGAAGAAGAAGAAACACATTTATTATACCAACAAGATACATCACAGGAACAAAATAAGCAGATAAGTAACATAATATGTACAACAACAGAAAGAAAACTAAATACACAACAGACAAAACGAGTTAATAAAACAGGACCATAGATGTAGCCTGTGGTGTATCTAAGTTGCGACAAAAGGCAGCTGACTCAGCGTTGTGCTGAGGAAGTAACTCCTCGGCGCTGATTTTCAGTCAGTGCCTACGGTAACCCATAGAACATAAACAACTTGTACTACGGATAAGGGGCCACAGGATATAAAGAAGAAGAATGGCAAGAGTTTACAACTCGAAAGCACAAATAAAACCAAGTAGGTATAACGATTCAAACGTCCATGACAAACACCGGCAACCCGGCAAGGTCCGATACGGGACCAGTTGGGACAAAATTAATTCTAAATCTAGTATAGCGTAAGATGGGCCTAACGTGCGTATGAATGTAGCGCATTTATAGGATGAAACACACCAATGCGGTGGCGGTGGCCGTCCAAACAAACATCTGTATAAATACTACTGCAGTAAATGACGTAGGGACTGGGCAAGCCTACTCCATCTAAAAAACAATGTCCCAGGCACTGCAGCGTTCGAGTGGTCCCTTCACCCATCTAGTGTGAGTGAACATGCCATTAGACGCTGTATAAATCGTCTCATTATGTAGAAGGCCAAAGTCAAGTAAATTACGTATGTATGGACCGCCCGCCACCGCCACCGCGTTTGTGTGTATCATCCTTTAGGGGCTCCACACGGTACACTATAGCCACTACACGGTACAATCTAGTACTTGCGAGAGAGCATTATTTGCATCGTTTTTATCCCACAAACGTGATTTAGAGAGAAATTTTTGCAGTTTTTTGCTCGATATTGATAACGGCAACAACTTGTAATATTCTCAGAATATTTAATTGTATGTTCACTTTAAAAATAATGAAATTAAAATAAAATAAATATTTAAGTGGGAGGGCTCCCAGTGTTTTTTTTTGCTGTTTTTCTCTCGATCTTTGTATCTAATGTTGTATAGATAATGGTACGGAACTCTTCATGCTCGAGTCCGACTCGTACTTGGCCGGTTTTTATCCTTTGGCTGTGCTAATTAACCTCATGAACCCTCTTAAACTACGACGGCCTTATTTATAAAAACACGATTCCGCTAAAACTCTGTTTATGTAATCTGTGGCTACATCTTTTCCTTTTAAAATCACCACCACGGTGGTTTTAAGGAATTGAGTTTTTATAAGTAACACCGCTAGTACTTACATAGTGCTTCTCTGTCTTATGAACTTTATTGAGGAGCAGTGTAACGAAAAGACTCGACCTGAAAAAACTGTAATAAAGCAGTGTAGGTATACCTATACCTACAAGATATAAATTGGTTATTCTAGAGCAAATTTTCAACAAATACTCTGTGAACCGGGATATCAAAATCCGAGTTCATCATCAGCCATTTGACGCCCAGCGCACAGCAGGACATAGGCGTCCTTCGTGGTTTTCATAACCATGAGAGGTTTTGCCATAATCGCCACGCTTGGCAGGCGGGTTGGCGATCGCAGTATGCGGTTGGAATCTCAGGAAGACGCTCCTGCCCGTCTCCTGGTAATTGATTTCCTTAGTCGCCTTCTACGACATCCACGGAAGGAAATGGAGTGACGCTATTCTTCCGGCGCCACACGGAACAGGTTAAAGAGTTAACTTGGGTTTAGAATAATAATAATAAGATAAGATAAGAATATTCTTTATTGGACCAGGAAAAACACAAACATGAAATATTAACAAAAATGCAGTTCAATTGGCGGCAATAACTTCCACACATTACAATCACTTGATCTGGTCCCAAACTAGGATACCCTGTGCTATGGTAACCAGGCAAGGACGTCACAAACATGAAAATACACCCGGACTGAGGCCATTGAAAGATAATGCCTTATTATTGGCATTTTAGTTTCAGATAGATAGAATATTCTTTATTGTATGTAGTACACCAGGAATTATTAATTTAGGTGTTTTTTATTTTTATTTTTTGTTTTAACTTCTGACCGGAATCCGATCACAACCGTATCTACACAGCCAACCTGTATCATCTAAGTTAACCTGACTTAGAATACAACCTGACTAGAATAGAATACAACCCAGGGAACCGAAACTTAAAGAGAGGGTGGCGCCAACCACGTAAAGTACACCAATTTGCGATAAAATTGGCGGTGCCTAAAGTTGCTTCACATAGGCCTTCGCGAAGGCTGGCCTGGACAGACTTATGGACAGACAAAAAACCAACAATTGCCGTAATTATTACCTATAAGCCGAGGGCAGATGCGCGGGTGGCCAGTCTACCTCAGGCGTCCCGCGCACGCGCACCGCGCCATGCGCTTAACAGTTTCGAAATTTGAATTTTAAAATGATCGGCTAAGTTTTTCGAGTTAGACTTTCTTGGAAAATGATATCAGTTACGTTTTAGATACCTACTTTACTTATTAAAAAATGAGTTTCTTTAGTTGAGATAAAGATAGTTGGTTCTAAAACTGGTTTTGCGAGGAGAGGAGTGCACTAAAATTTACAACGGAGGATGAACTGTTATTTCCATGTTAAGTCTTCTTTTAAATTATATTTAGTACAAATTTAAATTCAAAATGGGAAATTTTGTTTTGGTGAGTATAAAAAACCTCATTTCGTAACAGTAGTGTTAGAAATGCTTATTTAACATGTATTTATCTACATCTTACCACTCAAAAAAATCTAACAAAAAACTTATCGGTTCTCATTTCACTATGGAACAATGCGTTTTTGGATGGATTTTTATAAAGAAAAATTGTTTTAGGAAATGCGCGGAAATGCGCATTTCCTAAAACACGTCAATTAGAGTTTGTCATTTATTTTACACCTAGCTTTTGCCTGCGACTTCGTCCGCATGGAATGAGTAATTCCCGGGATGAAAAGCATCCTATATCCTTTCCCAGGACTCAAACTATCTCCATGCCAAATTTCATTTAAAACCGTTCTGCCGTTATTGCGTGATTGAGTAACAAACAGCCAAATATCCAAACATCTTCACAATATTAGCAGGAGTAGAATTTTAAAATGTTCTATGATTAACAATGGTTTACTAGAGGCTGCTACTTTGGTAGAGAGCAAAAAGCACGAATTTAATAAATGTATGTTTACCATTAGAAAATGCCTACTTACATGCATTGTCACTTCTAGTAAGTGAAAATTACTTTTAAAAAACATTTTAAAGCTTACATGCTTGATCTACAAAAACTGGGAGTTCCTAAGCTTTTGACGTAGGTGGCGGTTTCATGTCACCAAAGCGTATATATCACACACTTAACAACCACACACATTCATACACACACATACACACGTAACTATTTATAAGAATTTTAATATTATATACAGTGAGCGTTTCTTAAATTGTCACACAATTTTTGCCTAAAATGTTTTTTGACCGGTCTTTGTATTTTAGTGTATTCAATTCAATTCAAATATTTTTATTCATTATAAAAACAGAATGTTTACTTAATGAACGTCAAAGTTGTTAGTTTCACAATTAATGGATTATGTGGAGAAGAAGCTAACAAAGAAACACCACATTTATTCTTTTCAAAACACGTTTCAACTTAATTAACAGAGTTTTCAACTTAAGGTATTGGTCATGAATGTGTTGAACACTGGTCACAATCGTCCTGTAATTAATATTAATCTACTGTTTAATGCCAAGCATCTTTGTCTTCTAGATAGTCCTTGATGTTATAGTAAGCCTTTTTGCACAGAATGTGCTTAACACATTTTTTATTTTTTATTTTTTTAAAACGGGTTGGAGGAAACTCTAATATATCTTGAGGAATTTTGTTGTAGAACCTTATACAGTGCCCCATACAGGATGTGTCAGCTTTAGCAAGTCTAAATCGTGGAAATGACAATTTATGTTTATTTCTAGTATTAACATTGTGGTGGCCACCAACATTTTCGAAGTCTTTGATATTTTTTTCTAACGTACATAATATTTTCACATAATATTTTCATAAATGTATTGATGTATTTAAGTTTCTTTTTCTTTGTTTGTGCCGTAAATGGTAACCACTGAAAACCAGCGTCGTGGTCGCTACCGGCCACGGCATGATGCTGAGTGGAGACCAATTTGGTGCCAAATCTAACCCAACTGTTGATCTGAATTTGTATTGTTATAGATATTAAGATTTGAGTATCAAATAAATAATTTACTTACTTACTTACTTACTTACTATTACTTCCAAAGCTGGCTTGGAAGAAAGAAACGGAAGAACATATTATGTAGATACATTGTACAACGTACAACCTAGTATTTTTCAATAACTTGCGATGCTCATACATAGTAATATATTAAACGGGTCTAACCTCGATTAAAGGTAATTAAATTTTACCTAATAAATAATCGCCGTTAGATCCATTTAATATATTATAACGTACAACTTCAAAACATGAACCCCAAAACCTTAGATTTATTTTTTGTCTGGACAGTCACATAGAAAGATAGATAGAGATCACTTTATTGTACATAAAAAAGCAAATTACAGAAATATTAGCCTATGGCTTATGTACTTAAACACTTAAACTTGTGCTTTGATTTAGTCTCAAGTAAGTCAACCACATTGTCTCTATTATCTGTAAAGATATCTGATCTTCCTTCTTATAGCCCAGTGCAGTCGGGCCCGCGTAATTTTCAGAAAACAAACAACGTGGAAAAATGTTAAAAATCCCATCAGCTCAAACAAACAATCAAATTGCGCAACCTATGACCTTTTATCTATTTATTGTTCATGGCTCGCCGCAATTATAAAATGATTATGTCGCTTCATGCACACGTCAGTGTACAGTACATGTGAGGTATGAGTAATGCAGGGCAGTAGAGTCTGCTGTGTTATAAAGGGTTATTTAAAATAATGTACAATTCCTGAGACACACCAATCAGGGTTTTGAGATTGGGAAACATTTTGAGTTTTTTCTCAGATTGTAGTTTTCGAAGTATCAGAGTTTAAGTATATTATATGATTTTATTAAATCCGCGTTCTATGCGCTCAAGAACGTTTTACTATCAATCTCGCAGCCTTCAGTAAATCGTTATCCTATATAAGAAAAAGTCCATATATGGTTTTTGGCATCTATTAAACAGCACCACTACAAAGCAGAAACGCAGCCAACGTTATATTTTTAGGGTTCCGTACCGACCTTTAAGACCTCTATATTTGGAACCGTAATAGGTAGCCGGTTGAAATTTTCACATTATGTGATATTACAGTGGATTACCTAACAAATAAAACAATTTAAAAAATACCTAATAAAAATAGAGGGGGGGGGGCTCCATAAAAAATACGAGTTTTTGCGCCGTTTTTTTGTTTATACTCTATCGTAAAAACGGTACTACATACAGCGGGACTTATTATATATTCTAACGACTCATCATAAAAAACGGCCAAGCGCTAGAGCGCTTTCTTATAGAACAAAATTGGTTGTAAATGCCAATAATTATCTGACGTGTTCCAGAAATTGCTCATTTTCGAGATAACCCTGTATAACGTGTAATAGAAATAACTTAAACCCTGTAAACCGTTTCTTCAACCTCGATAGTTTATAACTTTTGTTTATTGGAAGTGGTACCAATAAACAAACGTTGGAAATTCTCATTTATTTTTCATGCATCCTCAAACTTGTCGCGGTGAATTTGTAAGAAAAAAATTGTTAAACCATTTTCTTATTTATAAAAGCACGATTCCTTAAAACACTCCTCAGGGGCAGTTAAAGAGTCTTTGGCAAATGGAAAGACGAACCCACAGATTTGAAACATTGCACGAGTGTGAGGAAGAAGAACACTTTGTTTTTTAGGGTTCCGTACCTGAAAAGGAAAAAAAACGGAACCCTTATAGCATTACGTTGTTATCCGTTCGTCTGTCTGTCAAGACCTTTATCTCGGGAACGCGTGGAGGTATCGAGTTGTGATTAACTTATACTCCTGAGTATAAGGTAATTACAGTCTACAGTCGCTTAAAGCTGTGAAACAATCAAACTTCTAAGTGAAAGTAAAAAAAAGATACGGTCGTTTATGTCGTAATAAAGGTATATTTTGACACTCAAGGGAATCAAAACTTATAGAGTACTTTCCGTTGACCTAGTACTATAAAATTTGCCTAAGTAATATTGTCTTATACTGTAATATTGTCTTGTACAGGGAAAAATCTGAAAACTGTACATTTGCAACTAAATCATAAAAAAAATTGTCTTTGAAGTTCGGGAAAAGCTCGGAAAAAACTGCTAGACTCGATTCCTGAACTACTTATAATATAAGTAGGTACCTACAAATTTGTACGGAACCCTCGGTGGGCGAGTCCGGTAATTTGTTTACACTAGTCACTTCAGCATGTGCTTCCCTTATGCACTATAAACTTCTTTTCGGGAAATAATAGTAATGATATCCACACAACACAAGAATCACTTGTTCTGTCCCAAACTAGGATACCATATGATATGGTAACCAGAGAAGACTGTTATAGATAGGCAGAGTATTCTTTATTGTATAGTACAGAGATAATTAGTGCAAATCAAAGTAAGGCGACCCATCTCAGCGGGAATGGAACAGACGCTCTTTGACTTCATAGTCAAAGGTTTTGCCGCTGGACCAACGAGGCGGTCGTTGAAATTGTACAGAATATTGTCAGTTTACAACATTTTCGTTCTCATTCAGTTAAAATGAATATCATGTTATATGGACTATAATTGGCCTAGAGTGACCTCTAAAAAACAATGGTGTGATACACCATAATGTAGACACAAAAGAGGTTCAACTAAATTAAAATCTGGACAGAAGGCCATGGTCCGTATTCTTATACTTACTCGAAGTAACACATCACGTAGAATGTCAGTCAACACATCACAAAAAATTTTGGTGTAGACATCCATTGGTTAGGTACTTTAGTCTACTTTATTGAAGTATTAATGTTACCGAAATTTCAATAAAATAAATATTGCAAGGCAATTTTAATGTAAGCACTACACACACTTATTAACTTAATTCCGGAATCACTTACTTGGATTTTAGTCGGAAGAGTTCCGAATAGGTTTCGCTCCGGTTTTCCGATTTCTGCGAGTAAGAGCGAAATCTGGTCGGACTCTTCCGACAAAATTTCAACTAGGTGATTCCGGAATTAAGTTAAAGTGTGTAGTTACATTAAAATTACCTTGTAATATTTTTTTTAATAAAATTTCGCTAGCATTAATACTTCAATAAAAGTATGTTGACGCAATAATGTGTTGACGTTAACTTCGGAAAAAACAGCAATGGCGGAAGCGTTTAAGTAATTAAAAGTTTTAGTTCAAAAATATAAATTTTTATTAAAGATTCTAACACTGCCTCACTGACTCTAATTCACAACTTCACTGACTCTAATTACAAATAATAGAAATCAGTGGTCCTGCTATCGGACTATCGAGGTATCAAGGTGTCTAAATCTTAATCATGAACGCGCTGTTCACAACTCATAACGATATTTTAAAACACTCCTCAAATGCAGTTTAAGTAATCTGTAGTAGGGAGAAATCGTTTTATTTATGAAAACTCGATTGCTTAAAATACCTCTCAAATGCAATAATAGTCTTTCTCTTTACTCTAGACTGTGGAGGGTTTTAGTGAATAGTATTTTTTGAAATAAGACGGATAGACTTTACCGCAGTGCGTTTAAACTGCATCTGAGGAGTGTTGTAGAGAAAACGTATTTTTACAAATGACACCGAAACTATTTGACGCAATAAGGAAGCGGAATATTTTTTACATTAATAAAAACTTAACAATACATTTTTTTCTGTTACAAAGCAGTTATTAAGCCACAATGAGTGATTGACCGCTGATCTTGGAACGCAGATAACATTTGTAAAGTAATCCTCATATAAGTAGTTAATAATATTAGTTACTGAACGTAAGCAGTGAAATATCAGCTGGTGTTGTTGCTGGCACGACGTTTTATTTACTTATTTTTATTTTATTATAGCAACAAACAGTCATTGATTACAGAAATGTGTATACGCTACTTGTAACTTAACTAACGATATTGAGCTATACTGTGTATAAGGTGCAGCCGCGATAGATAGAAAGATAGATGACTCTTTATTGCACACCAGTAATTTACAGAGATAGGGTACTTAATATACAAACATACATAAACTCTGCCTATCCCAGAGGGGTAGGCAGAAACCAGGGACTACCACTTGCCACAATCCTGACAGATCACTTTCGCTTCCTCAACATTCATTAGTCGTTGCATTCGCGCACGCCGGTTTCGGGTACTTTTTATCTTGCCCTTTGCATCCTCTATAAGACCGTCTGGGACGTCCCTTACCGGCCCTTACACCTACATTCGCTCGATATATTTGTTTCGTCAATCTTTCTCCCTTCATCCTCTCCACATGAGAGGAGTACTTAATGCCTAATTCTTAACAGTATGATTTCCACCAAATGATGGTGGAAATAGGAACCTTTTTGCGACACAAGAACTGTAGATTCTTGTGTCTTATTATGGATTTACAAACATTCTTTATTAGTATTCAATCATAATGACTATACTCGTCCATGTAGCTTGAGTATCAAAACCGATATCGTGGGTTCGATTACCGCTGGAGGTCGTCCTACTCGATTTGTGCAAATGACCTCAGTCCAGGTGTATTTCCATGTTTATGATGTCCTTGTCTGGTAGCACAGGGTATCCCAGTTTGGGACCAGAACAAGTGATTGTGATGCGTTTTATTTAGCTTAAGTTGTTTTCAATAGGCAGTACTTGTGTTTTTCTTACAATCACGATTCAGCTAAACTAATAGGCACCCTAGATAATTTCATTTATGGTCAGTTAATTAAAAGATAAACCAACACCCTGCGTGCTTACATACCAGATAGGAATAAAGATGCAATTTCAGATAGGAGTCTGAATAAAAAAATAATGCCTCTCAGCACATCATAAACAGAGGACACTCATTACAACTTTTATCTGTGATGTGTAAATGCACGTTTTCAATGGTCAATGAAAGGAATTATTTTTTTATATGGGAACTGGGCAGTTGCAGGAAAGATGCTGAGATAGCCACGTCGAGGACATCGCATGAGTTAGCCGGAACGTTTGCGATACGACAGTCGGAGATTACTGAGAAATCTGCTATTCTTATATGAAATTATTAAAGCGATACGAATATACGATATGATAAATAATAGGGGTTAAAGTATGAAATTGCCGTTTTATTGCAATAGGTTCTTTGAATTGACATAGAATCTTCATAATTTGAGGTTTTCGAATGAAACTTTTTTCAAATGGTTTCTATGATGTTCTTTTTTAAAAAATGTGAAACATTTGAATATCGACTTTCAATTGTTTTTGTTATTCAATTTAGACAAGAAAGATGGATACTGCAAAAATTCGAGTGATTTTTGAATACGAGTTCCGACGCGGAACTAACGCGGCAGAAACAGCCCGCAATATCAATGCTGCGTTTGGAGAGGGGTCTACTAATGAACGCACCGTGCGATTTTGGTTTAAACGCTTTCGTGATGGAAATTTCGACTTAAAGAACGAGCCACGAGGAAGACCGCCCACACAGGTGAATAACGATGAATTAAGAGAGATAGTGGAAGCCGACCCTAGTCAAACTACCCAGGAATTAGCGGCATGGTTTAACGTTACCTTACCCACAATATTGACACACTTGCGTCAAATCAATAAAATAAAAAAATACGAAAAATGGGTGCCTCATAATCACTCGAATTTTCGCAGTATCCATCTTTCTTGTCTAAATTGAATAACAAAAACAATTGAAAGTCGATATTCAAAGTGTATGGATTAGCTGATAGTTTTTCGAGATCCCAAAGCCACATTTTACAATACTCTACAATATATTTTCTTACTCATGTATCGGTTTTCATCCCAGTGCCAAGCATTATCCTGCCTTAAAAAAAAAACGCGAGTAAAAAAGAAAAAGAGAGATAAAAACCGAGTAAGAGATTCTTTTCCCCCTGATCACGCCAGGTCTAGTTGGTCATAGTACAACATTATGTGCGTAACGTAAGGAGAACCTTTGGATTAATTAGTCTACTGTTGCCTATTATAAAAAATATTATTCGTCCCCCGCAGGTATCATCCATACTTCTCTCGAGTTCGTTTCTCGTGGTGCAGCCAACGGACGTCAGCGAGACCATCCTCTCCGCTGTCCTAACGCCCACAGATGGCACCAAGCCCAGCGCAAAGCTACCACGGCAAAGCCGGAGCTACTACGACCCTAGGTACCAGCCACGACCGCTATACGACAGGTTGGAGTACGAAAGACCGTCCAGATGCGGCAGGTGTCAAGACGACAGATACGATGACAGAGACGACTACGATAGGCCAAGAGATAGATATGACGACGACAGAAGAATGAGCCACAGGCCGACCTACGGTAACAAACTCGATAGGCACAGAGGAAGCAATGAAGAGGAAGACCGTTACAGCAGCAATTCCGATAGAAGGAGCGGAGAAAGGAAAAACGGGACGGATCCTAATGAACAAGAAGAAGACGGAAAGAAACAGTACGATGACAAAGACGACAGGCGGCAGGATGGCAGCGGCGAGCGCGACAAAGACAGAGATAGAAATCGCAACCGTAACAGACACGGCAGCCGAGACAGGAACCGGTACGACGACAGAGACAGATATAGACCTGACTACTACGACCGCTTTTTAAGAGACCCGTACAGGGAACGAACTCCTTACGGATACGAAGACCCTTACAAGGAAAGGAGACCTCTGTACGAGAGATACCCCGCTGAGGATCCGTATGGCTATTCAGGGTACAGGCGGCCGGTATACGATGACAGATTTGACAGAGGAAACGCATATGATGACCCGTACGGAGGCTACGGGCCTGGTGTCGGCAGAGGACCACATGACAGGTAATATACTATTTACTATATATACTTTTCGTTCGATATGGAACCCTTAAGAACTTTCCGTACTGAAACTTCAGGAGGCACTAATTATCTAGAGAACTACTAAGATAGCACGAGAGGAGTTCAATTTCTAAAGCAAATGCGTAGAGTTCAATGATGAACACCATGTAAGAAAGGCCCCTTGAAGTGGCGTTCTGTCCAGTTACCCTGATTGGTAGTTTGGTGCAGACTTACAAGTGTAACTAGCCTAAAAGATCCAAGTTCTGACTACCCAAGTTCCAGCTTTGTTTGGAGTCGGAACTATTTCTATAGATGGTTAAGTCGGCCTTTAACATTAGCTATTGAGCACATTTAACTCTTTTGCCCTATTTGCAGTACCATAAAGCTTGCAATCATAAACAACAGTCAGTTGCCAGGACAGTTCAATAGCCAATTCACACGGCTGAAAAGTCAAATAATCAAAATAGTAAGTTTGAATTGGCAGGTTTCAAAACTATCGAGCGTGGTTATCAGGGCACCATTACATATAACTACAATTCGTGATTTATTGTGACAATTCGATGTACATAACATTATTAAACGCAGCCCAGATGGGCACCTAAGGTCAATTATATTAAAGTATCTAGCACATCGCGTGTACCTATCGTCTAATTACACAATTATATCGACATGGCCTAAACAAAATTGTCAATTCCGTTACGCGAATCATACGTCAATGGCCGGGCACAATACGCTTTCCCTGAAATTGGCTTTATTTCAATAAGCTTGTGTGTGATGTAGAGCGCTAACGGTGACCGGTTATGCACATTTGCGTCGTATCATTGTCCTGCGAGCTATTGTTGCGCATTTTTCTTTTAGGTAGCTATAGGATGTTCTTAATACCTAAGTCAAAAGGTAATGCAAGTATCTATACAGGTAAACTAACGCCCTTCCCAAAGCCCATGTATTCTCTCCAACATTAAGAGCATTTGTTCAAAATCAAAAAGCGTAGAAACTATAACTTCGTGAACGTTACAAATTAAACATAGGTGAAAATTTCAAGCAAGATTGTTGCTTGAAATTTTCAAGGTAGTTTGTTGCGGAGAAAACACGAACAGAAACTCTCTATACTTATTTTAGGCCCAGTTTTTTTTTGTTTTAAATTCTTATTCTGAAACATAGAACTTGTGCATAGATCTTTGTTGTCTAAATAATCTTTATGAAAGGAAAAACTATAATAGTGATTGTATTATTATTATTATTATTTATTTGGGAAACTTGCAGCTTACATAATAAATGGACAGAGACTTAGAATAACTACACATAAGCTAAGAATAAGTTTCCGCATATAGTAACTAAGTGGCAAACATGTGCAAAATCTTTTACAGATTGGTTTTGAAAAACTGGCTTAAAATTCTCTCAATCATGTAAATTGTGATTCTTAGAACTAGCGATCGAAAACCTAAGATCAAGGAGTTGGGTTAACATATAGCCGTTGTTAACGTGATTACTATCTAATCCTAAGTTAGATTCTCAATCGTGGGTCATGAAAAATGTGCTGATTTGTCTTGCATTTGTATCTGCATCACGATTTGTAAACTAACCAATCAGTCCGTATACGAGTAGTACTGGACATAGGCCTCCCCAAGGTATGCCACTTCCGTCTGTCCTCGTCCATCCTCAACCAGCCGCTGCCAGCAATTTGCCTCAGATAGTTGGGTCCAGCGAGTTGGTGGGCGTCCTACGCTGCGTTTGCCAGTTCGTGGTCTCCACTCGAGTACCTTGGCGCCCCATCGACCATCGGTTCTTCGGCATATGTACCAGCTCACGGCCAGTTCAGTTTGCTAATCTTATAGTCTCAGGGCCGGTTTCTGAATTGAGAATTTCACTAAGTAAATACCTACTGAAGTAACGTTCTGTCACGCTCTTTTCTGAGAAATTCGAAGAGACAGCAATACTGTTAACTATTTACTTAGCGAATTTCTCAATTCAGAAATTGGCCATCAGTCACCTTAGTAAACCACTTTTTGCAAAAACAATCGGTAAAAGAAGATATGATTTCTTTCTCTTGGAGCCTCTTAAAGTAGAACATCTCCCTGTAACACCTTGTATGGTTATAACAGCCGATCACGTGACGTTTATTAGGTCTGATGATAGAGTCGCCAACGAGCTGGTTACCGTACAAAGTATTTTGCTTTGGCTTTATCGGCAGGCTTGCCATAATTATGAAGGATTTTTTTCTGTGTTTCTGTAACAAGCCAAATATAAATTGCTCAGGGTGTATGTGCAATAACTTCGTAATCACGGAAGCATACGCCAAAGTAAAAGCCTTGTGTGTGAACGAATCTGTGGACGAGTTTTCTGTCGTGCGATATCAGGAGTAAGTATTTGTATTTTAGTAAGTAGATTCGTGCTTGTGAATGAACGTACGAGTAGGAATGAATGTTGATGAAGCGAAAGAGATCTGTCAGGATCGTGGCATGTGGTAAACCCTGGTTTCTGCCTACACCTCGGGGATGCAGGTGTGAGTTTATGTACGAGTGTATTTATTCGTGCTTTAAGATAATAGCAGTAAATATACAATTTACTTACACCAGAATATGTTATTGAGTTATTTCTAAAATGCGCAATTCCTGAGACATCCCAATTAGTTCGGAAACAGCTTTCGATAAATTCAAATATCGATTAAATGCTTCATGAGGAGTTACGAGCACTTTTAGGCGTCATAGTTTACGCTCGACTTGTAGGTCGCATTTTTGTACCTTATGTAGGGCTAAAATCACTTTTCGACAAATTATATTATGAAAAGTATTAGTCCTAGAGAAAAATCTATTCTTACCCCCATTTATTTTCTGACACGGCCTCTCCTATGAGGATAAAAGTTTTTTTTTGCAAGTTCTCCATTTAGCTGTCTTTGTGGCAATTCATCTAGCAGCTGATAGGCATCTAGTAGCGTTTATAAGCATTGTAAAACTAACAACGCGTTAACTCCTGACACCTCTGTAAGGACGCAGATGGTGTAGTTAGGCAGTTAGCACAATTGCAGTAACGTAATTACACGCGTATCATTGTCCAATAGGAGAAATAATTACGGGTGTTTACAGAATAGGAACACAGCATGTCCATTCGTACGCTACTTAACTCCTTAATGTCGGATGAGTCCGACCCGGGAGACGAGTCTCCAAAATGCATAGTTATTCAATAGAGTCATATTAGTATAGTAATGGTTATTTCATTGTCACTGTTGATAGTCTAGTAACTAATCGCATTCCAAACTCGGCGCCTTGCGCGATTTGTTCTTCTTCGCGAGAGATGCCTATTTAATTTGCGCGGGTCACCATTGGAATGACATAGTGCTGCTATTGTTTTGTAGACAACCAAGTAGAGATAAATATAACAACTACCTACTGTCTTATATAATTCTATTAAAAACCTATCTATTCGAAGAGTTTAATGATGGTGAGTAGAGACGGAGCTCGCGTCGTCGTCGGTTGCTCGTCTTTGATTCCGGAATTATGTCAATAATGTGTAGTGCTTACGAATGTTTCAGTTCCAAAATAGTTAAAAATGTATGAAATCCTTGTTAACCTGCTTTTGTTAATAACTAGGCTCTTGTAAGAAGGTAGCTAATTTCAAATCGGCATATAACAAACATTCAACGAAATACATTAAATTGCTTTGAAATGCATATTGTATATCTGGTTTGGCGCGAACTCAAAATTACTTTACATTATTTTAAGAGCCTAACCAATAAAACTAAATGTTTGTTTTTCTCTTCGCTTTTCAGTTTCTTATTTAGTCAGTTTTTTTTTTTTTTAATTAAAACGTAACTAAGTCAGAGTGGACTCAGAAAATCAAGAAGATCTTCTAACTGTTGAGGAAATACCATTTTCTCGTTTGAGTCTACTTTACTCTCTATTTTAAGCTCGTTTACGTTTAAACTCTACAAGCCTTTACAACATATTTAAGAGTTAGACTTTTATCGGAGCAGCGTGTTCCTCGAACTCCTATCATATAGGCCTTTTATTGGTTTCAAAAGCTACGCAAAAAACATGTACCAGAAAAGGTAAGAAACAGGCACGCTGTTAGGAACCCCGTTACGTACAAAGTAATTGTTCCGAAATTAATTCGCGAAAACGGTACTCGGCTTGTTTTTATAAGCCGACATGTTTTTTCCGTTGGGTGAACAAGTTGAGTACCCCGGCTTGGGTGATTGACCGCCACTTCCTGGCTGGTGGTTCGATTTTCGAAAAAAAGGTCAAATAACTAGAGCACCTTTTATTAAGTAGTGTTTTTTGACGCAACTGACCAGACAAGTATTTCTTATTGAATACCTCGTACAACGATGATGAATTATAAATAAAAAATAAAAACCAAGTTCAAAATACTACAGCACAAAAAAGTTAGAAATAATTTAAAAGAATACCTTTAAATTTGAAGTATTATGTAGTCAAATAGTGAAGGATGTGGAAATAAAATACGGATTTGGCGGGCATATCCGTACGTAATTATGTGCACAAAATCCGGAAAAGGCGGGAAGATTCCTAACGTCTAGCTGTCAAATTCCATACAAATGGCTATCGCAAACGTCAGGATTCCGACAGGATTCCGGTGCGCGTAATAAAACGACATAAATTTTATTTCTGGAAAATAACTAAAATTGGGGGTTAACAAAACCAAAAAATATTAGCGTGCAATGAACACGTAACTTTCCGCGTATCTGTGGCAGCGTATCTGTACCAGCGTTGCTTGTTTAAGACCCCGATATTTTGGATACGTTGCGCCTAGTAATTTCAAATTCGATTTCTAAATATAAACTTGAAAATTTAGATTTTGCGTAATAATAGGACAAATTCATGTCAATCATGTCCATTCTAAATACTGACGAAAGATTTTTTGAAATCGCATTAGATATTAGTATTATAGATTACCTCTACTTTATAATATTAGTACGGAAGAAGCGCGGCTTTGAACTTCAATATCTCCTAAGCTGCTGGTTATCCAGGCATGGTTCCTTTGGAAAAAATGTTTGTAACAATGCAGACAATACGTGGGGCACGGGAAGCGCGTTAGAATACTCGGTATAATATTTTAAAAAGAAGACTGACTTCGTAGCTTTGAACCCTATTACGAACACTTGTGAATTTGAATTACCAACGGTAAAGGTAACATGAGAAAATCTCGGTGTCCGAGTTATTTCCGTAACCTCGGTCGGGACTTGAGTTCCCCAAAGAGGCGGTGGGCACGCGTGCTAATTACTCTTAATTACGCCGCTTAAAGCCCATTCTGTCTTGCTCTCGGGTGGACATACCATACGTCGGCAAATAGGAGATGTATTGGGGAACGGTACGATAAGAACTACACCCCCTCGGCGAGCGTGGACACAGCGAATGAATGTTGATGAACGGAAAAAGTTGTCGGTTCGTGGCAAACCGTAAACATTGGTATCTGCCTACCCCTCCGGGATACAGGCGTAAGTTTATATATATTTGTGAATGTCTGTAATTCTCTCTCACTCGCTCTTAGACAAGCATGTACCCTGCAGTGAGCTCTTTTTCTATTTAGAGAATCATCATCATCATCAGCGCCCACTGCAGGACATAGGCCTCCTTCGTGGTTTTCATGACCATGAGGGGTTTTGCCATAATCGCCACGGTTGGCAGGCGGGTTGGCGATCGCAGTATGCGGTTGTAATCTCAGGAAGACGTTGCTGCCCGTCTCCTGGTATTTAGAGAATAAGGAGTCACGATCCAAGACCTCCATCTCTCCAAATTCAGTTCAGAAAATACAGTTTCTGTAAGATGAGCTAAGTCAATCCGCGGTGGGCATAAGGCGGGGGTTAGAAATCAGAAATCAATAATTCATTTCAACGTAAAGAATTTACATTCTGTTTGCTGAATGTCATGTACTATGTTACTATGTTAGGTCCCACTTTCCATCGCCTATTGCAAGTTTTGGTGGCGATGCAGTGGAGTATGTCGTGAAGGCACCACGGATCGATACAAACGCGCGACAGTCGCCCGACTCGCGCGTCGATACATATCGATCACAGCCTAAGTAGGTATCGATACTGTGTCTCGTCTGCAGCGTCTGCATCATGGTCATCACAGTTTTGCGACTGTATCGCTTCTGCATCACCACAAAAAGCCGCGCTAGGTGGTGGCCCTTTGTCTTCTGAAATCACGGTCCCCAAGACCTTCACTTCTCTTTAAGAAGCTCAGTGGCAACGTTGAAGTTTCAGGCCGTGGGACGAGACGTACCGCGGCACGGCGGGCTTCGACGCGGGCGGGCGAGGCTACTACTTCGCCTCTGGTCGGCCAGACGCCGGCGCCGCCGCCGCCTGGGGGCGCCCTGAATATGCTAGGTGAGGGACAGGCTGTATGACTGCCTCAAGGCGTTGTTGGACGAGCGGTATTGACGTCGATTGGGGAGGAGCCGGGTGGGAAATGAGACCAGACTGAGAGTTTATTGAATCAGTAACTGAGTCAATTACTGTACTGAGTCAAAGTAACTCTTGTTATCCCGAATTTTCACACACATTATCCACTGTCAGGTATTTTTGTATGCTGGTTTAGGTGTCACTTTAAGTCCTACGTACTTCTGTACTACTGCAGGAAGCTGGGGACCATAAGCCAGAGACAGAAAGAATATGCACGCGCAGTCGCGCACGCGTGCCCACCGCGGATTGGCAAGTTTAAGTGTTTAGGTAATGAAACCTCGCACCCAGGTTTCCTCACGAGGTCGTCCTTCGCCGTAAGAGAGTGGTACTACGGATTCACAAATGCCCGTAACTTTGAAAACAATGTGACACTAGACGTTTTTGACTGTAGTTTACCACGCTTATCCAATGTGGATTGTTAGATTGATAGAGTGATCTCTTTAAATTCCTTTAGGTATGTAATTGAGAATAACTAAGTAATCACTTCAGTATCAATCTGTCTCATACTGCTCGAAAAATTACGAGACAGAATAGTACTTTAGTTGTAACTCAGTGAAATTTTTAAACGATAAACCGGCGGTTAGTCCCGTTTCCGGTGGTTAGTCACGTTTTCGCGGCGGTTAGTCACGTTTTCGCGGTGGTTAGTCGCGTTTCGCGCGAACCACACCTACGGGTAGAGATGGAGTGATGCTAGCGAAATTGAACTCACACAACCATTCACGTTAGTCATGAGATGTTCCGTTAGGAACCTTACAGTCTGGGCCCTCCTTCATAAAACTACAATCACTAGCATAACGGCTTGTCCAACAACTGCCTCGTTGGACTAGCCGTTAAGGCGCTTATTACCAAGAGAGGTTTTGGGTTAGATTCCCCGCCGTACATTTGTACAAAATCGCCTCAGTCTGGGTGTATTTCCATGTTTGTGATGTCCTTGCCTGGTTACACAGGGTATCCTAGTTTGGGACCCGCTCCTATACACACACCGAATCCAGAGCGATTCCTATCTAATTAGTATTGAATTGTCAAATTAGCACGGAATTTGATAGTTAGACGATTGGAATCGCTCAGGATTTGGTGCACACACTTAATAGGCCCCCAGGTCAAGTGATTGTGTTGTGTGGAAGTGGAAAAAAAAACGGTTTACTACGTCAACTCGATGTAAATTGCAAAGTCGATTTACCCACAGATTAACATGAAAAAAGACGCAGCTACATCGAATTGTAATAATAAACTAAAAATTACAATTTTATGAAACATCGCCCTCAATTCAAAATTTCACTGTAGATGCTGCCACTTACAGTGAAATTTCTCTCTCCCTGAGAGAAGGCCTCTGCCCTACAGTGGGACGTATATAGGCTGCTTATATTATGTATGCGCGTGTGTCTGTGTGTGTGTGTGTGTGTGTGTGTGTGTGTGTGTGTTTGCGTGCCTCTTTTGATTTGATGCTCCGTGAGTCACCAAGACTGCTGAAAATTAGTTTTGTGAGTGCAAACCACTTGAGCACGAGGCCTTTTTCCGCTGCATCGATAATATGAAATAAAGCGTGCACATACTGTTCCTCCGAACCTTTACTCTTTCTCACGTATATCTATGTGGCATTAAGTGAAAAATCTCGACTAGGTATTTGTCTACGTCCACAGACATCCACCGACACATTTCTGAAGCAAGACTATCTTAATTCCAGGCCCGAGCCAGCAGCGAGTGGCTGGCAGAACGTGGGCTACACAGCGGGAGGGTACCGCGACCAAGCAGCCTACGAATACCCCCAGGACACTGGCTACGGCCAGGGAAGCTACGGTCAGGGCGCAGGATACGGTCAGAGCGCAGGATACGGTCAGGGCGCAGGATACGGTCAGGGCGCAGGATACGGCCAGGATAGTGGATACAGGGAGGCTGGCTACAGACCGAGCGGCTGGCATAACGTGGGGGAACGTCGCCCCTACCGAGATCAGAGGTGAGAAATAAAGAGGATTTACTTTCTTTTAATGATAAATACTTGAGAGTTAGGCTGGCCAGGGTTAATATACCCATTACGGGACATGGTATACGAATAAGATTTTGAACAATTAATATGATTACCGAGAACGTGGTTCAAAAAATAAAACATACTGTGCAAAAGGGCATACCTATATTCTATTATCCTACTGTTTCATACCAGATATCTTTGACTTCTAAATAATCCTTAATTTTATAGTGAATGAAATGAAAAAAAATTCCGCAAGTGCGTGAGCTTCAGGAAATTGTCGAACATTTTATAAATGCGGACATTTAATCGAAAGAAGAAAGAGGATATTTATTTAAATTGTCACAGAAACACAAAGTAAACATAAAGGTACACAAACAAAAGCGCATGCTAAATGACCGCTAGCGTGTTTGAGTCCTAATGGCTGCATTCAGTTGCAGGTTGTAAGGAAACTGCTTTGTCTCTGCCCATTGTCAAAAATCTCAAAATAAAAAATAAACTTTTAAACAAAACAAAATGCTTCGATTTGGCTTCGATCAAATCAATACCAGAGCTTCAAGAAAGCTGACTGCCTCATTGGTCTAGCAGTATCACGTCTGATTACTATGTCGAGGGTCGTGGGTTCGATTCCCACCGGGGGACATTTGTACAAATGACCTTTGTGCATTTGTATAAATATACCCATTTCCATGTCTGTTACGTCCTTGCCTGGTTACCATAGCACAGGGTGTCCAAGTTTGGAACCAGGACAAGTGATTGTGTTGCGTGGAAGTTATCACTTACCTTACGAATAATTTCTACTTTTTCTAGTGGCGTAAACAAACTGGACGACCGCGGCGTCTACGGGCAACAGTCCCGCCCCGGGCAGGCCAGCTCCTACGGCAAAATCGGGACTTCCGGGCAGTCCGGCTCTTACGGGCAATCCGGACAGAGCTACGGTCAAGGCTCTTACGGACAATCTGGCCAAGGCTACGGGCAATCTAGACAAGACTACGGGCAATCCGGCCAAGGCTACGGGCAAGCCGGCCAAGGCTACGGGCAATCCGGCCAAGTCTACGGACAATCCGGCCAAGGGGAAACAGGCAGCCGTGGGAGTACCTATGGGCAAGCTTCCGGTACAAGCGGGTCCTACGGACAGAGTAGTAGTACCACGCCCGGGAATAGCTATCTCTATGAGAGAGAAGATGGCCAGGTCACGGCAAAAGAGGTGGACGTCACGACAAAATCATCGTCCTGACTTTTATATAAGACTTTTTATTTAGGTAAGGTTTGATAGTTCATTTAATTTTGTAACTAGTTGTTGGAATTACCCAAGGATGTAAGTAACCAATTTCAATTATAATTGATAGAATAGAGATATTTCTGTTCTAGAATTTATTGAATATGAGGTATTTTATCTATAAACTACGAAATACAGGAGACATTCCGAACAACGTTTGCGTCGCAAAATCAATATTTTGCAGAACTTACATACGGAAACAGACTTCATTCCTGGTTGTATTATATAGTTCGTACAATAAAAGCTTAAAAACATAAGTGTGTAGACACATAAATAACCAACTTTTGCTACACAAAAATTGTTCAAGATGTCTTCTACCAGGCAGATACCTTATTGTTGAGCGACGGGCTTAATTTATTCGTTTGCTTACTTTCTTAGTGATTTTGTACTGATATCGTTTGGATTTAAAATATAAGTAGTTAAAAAGTACTCAAGTTTTATTTTTCATGCTGGGGTACTTTAATTTTGAAACTTATCAGAAGTGTTCATAGCAATTTGTAATGGTATATATAGATAAAAAATAAATATTGCCTAGAACTAACTGCTTTTAAACCAATTGTATCAATAAATAGATGTAGGTAAGTACTTATTATTAATGTAAGGTACGAGTAGGAAGATTAATTTTATTAGAAATGAAGAGTAGGTAATTAAGGCTATTTTTAATATAATTTGTATAAAATACTTCATAATAAATTAATTTTGCAAAACATTTGCCGTTTTTCCCGGTTGTTCCCATTAGTTCCTCTTTTAATCATAGTTTTTGACATTTGTCCAACAGATGGCGCTAGCAATTTTTTTCATGCGTATTCCAGGATTCTTTACTCTGCAAACTTTTTATTTAAAACTAATTTAATAGATTTAAATAAGTGAAAGTTATTTTGTTGTTATATTAATTTGCTTACACCTAGTCATTTTCAGAAAATGTGAGGTTAAGATAGCGTAGCAAGAAAAACCTTGCCTTTATTTATAGCTAAGACGCGTTCGCAGGCGTTCTTCCAAGTGTTCCCAATAGTTTTTGAATAGCATAAATTCTGTTTGTCTCTCTTCTGACATCGTATATACAAGAATTAAACACTGGAAACTTTTTCTATACTAGAATAGAAAAAGTTTATTTCAAAGACAAAACACACATGAAACAACAACACAGTAAAATAATGCATGAGACATCGCATCAACCAATTAATTAGGTATACGATAGCCGGATTACTCCACAAGTATTCGTAAGCATATCAGATAAGTGCTGATTACAAGTCCACTTGGCTGCGGCTCCTTGGAAGAAATCCTCGCCACGTCGAGTAATTACAAAAAAAAAAAAAAAATTTTCTTCTTTTTCCCTGGCCTTTCCAAAACCAGCACCTTGTAGAAAAAAGGTCACAGAAAATTAAAGTTTTTTTTTTTTGAAAATTCCAGCTAGTGGTTTTCGGTAGTTACGCAAATACGTGGTCAAAATGTCTGACTCAGTGCAAGTGGCGGAAAATGCCGCACAAGAAGTGAACGTTGCCGAATCTCCGGCTTCCGAGGATGTCCAAATTGCCAACGCAGCAGCAGAGCCCGTCCAAGTGGCCATGCCGCCAACGGCAGAAGTGGTGCAAGTGGCTGAGCCAGCTGCGGAGGCTGTACAGGTGGCAGAAAGTCCAGTGGCAGTCCAAGTTACGAAAACGGCGCCTGAGGAAGTGAAGGTTGCGGAGAACCTGGCAGCTGCAGATGTCCAGGTGGCCGAATCTGCGCCTTTGCAAATACCCGCGTGAGTTAACAACTTCTTTATGTTTATGCAAGTGAAAGTACTTGGTCAACAATGGTGTACTAATTTGGCCAGAGTGGCAAGAGAAATGATTATCAAGTTTATCTAAATATTTCCTCGATAAAAAATGTACCTACAGCTTAAGGCTGTTGCTACGTCTGACATTCTGTCTCGTTCTCACAATCCAAAATAGTTAACTGATTGTAAAAAAATACTCTTGATAACTGTGCTCTAAGGTTTTGCTAGATAATAAAATAAAACTTACATTTTTAATATATTTTTGTTTTTTCTATACTTAGTTTTTGATAAGGAAACCAGGTTTCCAATTTATAAATTTTAGTATCAAGTATTGTCAATCAAAACTAGGTAAGTGTAGCATAACACAATTATGTATTTAATGTCCGTTATTTCATTATCTAGCAAAACCATTAACAGAACCACTTTTTTTTACAATCACAAAAATTTTTGAATGTTCGATCAAGACGGCACGCCAGATGTAACAGCAGTCTTAACAGCTGCCAATTGCAGCTGTTCGCTCCATACTTCACTTTTATACTGGACTTGCTCTAACGAATGTATGAAAGAGCCGATATTTCATCCGCGATTTCAGAGTTTGTCTCAAAAACTTTTGATGATATTGATGCGTTTTCCCCTGGATCTTGCAACACCCTGTTAGATACTGGTCCTTATAAAATGTGCTTGGATTTGTTTCTTTCTATTAATCTCAAGCAGGGGTTCCCAAACTTTTTATCTAACAAAGTTATTTACAAGAACACGATTCCCTATAACTCTCTTAAAGTGATTTGATTTGATTTGTTGGTTCGTTTTTTTTTGTTTTATCTAATATTATGCATTTATGTAATACGATCAAGTAGTAGATACAAAGCATTTACATAATTGAATCGTGTGATTTTAAAACAACACAAGTCACATGTGTTTTTAAAATAACACTTGCCCATTTTTTTTATTAAATTATTTACACCTACCTATTGATTTACATTACAAAAAAAATAATTAGTTTATTCATACAGAAATCAATATAATATGCTAAAATATTGCTGTTATTGTAGATATTAGTATTTAAATAAAACAGTTTTTTCTATTTCCTGCAAAGTTGTAATGAAAGGACATGTGTCGTTTTAAACTCACACGATTCAATTATAATTAAGGTAGTAGCCACAAAAATAACTATTTGGGTGAATAAAATAGGTTCTATTAAAGTACCTACCTGCACTTGCCTGTTAGTGTAGCTACACTTACAATAGTTTTTATTTGGAATGTATAATTACATTACTTAAACTCACGCCTGTATATCAGAAGGGTAGGCACAGACCAAGGTTTGTAACTTGCCACGATCCTAACAAACGTCTTTCGCCTTATCGACATTCACTATAGTCGCTGCATGCACGCGATTACTCGTACTCGTTCATTTAAAACGTTTCATTAATCTACAAACGTAATAAACCAAAAAAGTAAGTCCAGAGTCCGGAGAGGCAAAAACAGCGGCGCCCGTATTTACTCTAAATGGCGCCGCAGGCCCACTTTGGGAGCCGCTGAACCAACGTATTCCTTGAAAAGCAATTCCATAGAGATATTGAACATTTATCGACCGTAATCTTATCGGACAAAATTATATGAGCTAATCGTTTACAATTTTCTGGTATAGCAAACCTGTTGAGCACAAAATATGTTTATTCATAACACCTATTTTTCTGAATGTTATTGCTATATGTAGATGAGAGGATAGTATAGTTGCATTTTACATTCCCCCAAATATCATGTTACTCCATCTAAAAGCAAACATTCGTAAATAATTTAATCCTTACTAATATTACAAACGCGAAAGTTTGTATGTATGGATGGATGTTCGTTGCTCTTTCACGCAAAAACGGCTGAACGGATCCGGATGAAATTTTGCACGGAGATAGATTATAGTCTCGATTAGCACATAGGCTATTTTTTATCCCGGAAAAATACACATCAAAATTACCACGCGAACGAAGTCGCGGGCAACAGCTAGCCGTGTATAAAACCTTTAGCATGCATGTAATATAGCGTCGGACGCCCACCAGCTCGCTTTACCGACGATCTGGCAGTGGCTGGACGAGGATGGACGATCACAGAAAGAAGTGGCGTGCGGAGGCAGACCTGCCTCCAGCATCAGTGGACGAGTACGGGACGATGGATTGATTCATGCATGCAGTGTTTTGAGTGTAGTTAGTGAGTGGGTAGAACATCGGACTCGGAAGCCAGAGACCAAGGTTCGATCCCCAGTGGGGGCATGTACCTATGACTTGGTTTTCTAAGTTATGTACATTTGTGAAGTTATAGTAGCAATACCACACGCTAACTGTGAATGAAAACATCGTGAGGAAACCTGAGTGTCTGAGCTATTCATATACCTCAGCGCTTGAAATCGCCAATCCGCAGTGGGCACGCGTGGTGATTAAGCCCATACTCTCTCCCTGAGAGAAGGCCTGTGCCCTACAGTGGGACGCATATAGGCTGATTATGCTAATGCTAGTGAGTGAATACCAACAGTTCAATAAATAAATCAAGGTGTCAATCAGATAGACTGGCATTGCAATTAAAACCCATAGTTTCCCTTATAATCTGTTAATTGGCTGTTAACAGCTGTCAGTTGGCCAAAGTTCATACAAAAAAACCGGCCAAGTGCGAGTCGGACTCGCGCACCGAGGGTTCCGTACAAACCTGCAATGTCAACAACATTTTTTCACGGGTTAAAGGCAATTAGATCTAAGTATTTGATATGAATTTCAACTTGATAGCTCTACGCGTTCATGAGGAAAAAAGTAATAAGTTTATATTTATTAAAAAATATATATTTTGTAATGTAACTAAAAATTTAAGGTTTTCGGAATTTTCCCTTTATGTGTGCTATAAAACGTTGCTTCATGCCAAATTTCAAGATTCTAGGTCGACTGGAAGTACCCTTTAGGTTTTGATTCCCTTGCGAGTACTTGCGAGTTTCAAAATATGCAGCTTAAATTGCTGTTTCTTTTGATTGCGTTGACATAGAAGTTAGATTTTGTTACAGCTTAAAGGTATTATAGACTTGAGTATTTGGTATGAATTTCAATTTAATACCTCTACGCGTTTATGAGGAAATGGGTAGTAAGTTTAAAATTATTAAAAAAATATATATTATGTGATGTAACTAAAAATTTATGGTTTTCGTAATTTTTCCTTTATCTATGCTATAAGACGTTGCTTCTTACCAAATTTCAAGATTCTGAGTTCACGGGAAGCACCCTGTAGGTTTTGATTCCCTTGCAAGTGTCGAAAATTTGCGGCATAAACGGCTGTATCTTTTGATTGCGTTGGCTTAGAAGTTTGATTTTTTCACAGCTTCAAGGGACAGTAGACTTGAGTAATT
The DNA here is from genome assembly GCA_947308005.1 of Yponomeuta malinellus. NCBI lineage: Eukaryota > Metazoa > Arthropoda > Insecta > Lepidoptera > Yponomeutidae > Yponomeuta > Yponomeuta malinellus. Next base: position 17,688,172 of record OX371006.1, on the reverse strand, counting down.
GATATAAATTTCAGCTTCATACCTCCACGCGTTCCTGAGAAAAAGGGTCTTGACAGACGGACGGACGGACAGACGGACAACAAAGTGATCCTATAAGGGTTCCGTTTTTTCCTTTTGAGGTACGGAACCCTAAAAACCGGCCAAGTGCGGGTCGGACTCGCGCACGAAGGATTTCGTACCCGTAACATATTTCAAGCGTCTACCTGTTGCCATCGTGCCAAAAACGGCAAAAAAATCACGTTTGTTATATGGGAGACCCCCTTGAGTATTTATTTTATTCTGTTTTTAGTAACAGAAATACAGCATCTGAGAAAATTTCAACTGTCTGACTGTGATAGTCACTATTCATGAGATTATAGCCTGGTGACAGACGGAGGGACGGACGGACAGCGGAGTCTTAGTAATAGGGTCCTTTACTATTTGGGTACGGAACCCTAAAAAAGAACTGTCAATCGTCAATAGCTTATATATAGCGTACGAGAAACCGGGCGAAAGTAGGTGTCACACAAATCACATAATATTTGAGAGAATTTAAACCGAAGCAATTGAATAGTTAAGTACGTTATCAGTTGTGAATTTGGAGCACTACTGTGAAGGACATTGCAATTTTTTAACCAAATCTAGAAGCCAAAAATAAATATTCCGTACAAACATGGCGTAAAATGGCGTACACAACAAGCTCCCAAACTTACTGAACCCTAGACAATGAATTTTACAGCAAAAAAAAATATTCAATAAAAAAGACATCAACGCGTTCTTAAAACTTGCCAATCAAAAAATTATGTTCGGTAGAGAAGAGTCTCCGATCGCAATATGCGAAATAAAAACATATTTACTGGACATTTAATTATGTATCTCCACCGTAAGTGAGTAACGTCCTAAAATCAAGCCTAAAATAACGCAAAAACTAAAAACCTTTTCATCAGTATCCATAAAGTAGTTTAATTACCGAAGAAGTTAAAATTTGAAATTATGAAAATATTTTTTTATCTTGAGACTTAACGCGGTCTTGTTTTATAAAAAAGACATTTTTAAAGATCTGCTTCTTGAAATTGGTTTAATAATATACATGCCGAAGAAACGATATTCAGGTTTTACGTTACATGTGGTTTTGTCAATAAAATGTAATAATAACTTCCACACAACACAATCACTTGTCCAGCCCTATGTTACGCGCACCAAGTTCTGAGCGATTCCAATGGTGTAACCGTCAAATTAGTATGTAATTTGACAGTTAGACGATTGGAATCGCATAAGGAAGCGCGCATACTTAGGCCACTGGTTCCAAACTAGGACACCCTGTGCTACGGTAACCATGCAAGGACAAACATGGAACATCACCCAGACTGGGGCCTCTTATACAAATAATCTTATTCGTCACAGTACAATCACTTGACCTGGTCCCAAACTAGGATACCCTGTGCTATGGTAACCAGACAAGGACGTCAAAAACATAAAAATACACCCAGACGGAGGCAATTTGTACAAATGTACGGCGGCCCCCAGTGGGAATCGAACCCACGATCTCTGTTTTGGTAGCTAAGCGCCTTAACGACTAGACCAACGAGGCAGTAAGTTAAAACGTGTTTTGAAAAGAATAAATGTGGAGTTTCTTTGTTAGCTTCTTCTCCACATAATCCATTAATTGTGAAACTAACAACTTTGACGTTCATTAAGTAAACATTCTGTTTTTACAATGAATAAAAATATTTGAACTGAATTGAATTGAATTGAATTGAGTCAAGTACGGTGGCCTCCAGAGGGAACCGAACCCACGACCTCTCTTTTTGTAGATAATGGTATGTAGCTAACTACCAATATGCACCCATAAAAAATGTGTTGGTATTCATTATAGCACAATAAAGTTGCCCTAAATTACGACACTGTAGAGCAGAGTGAATAATATTTCACTCCCAATTAACGCTTTGTTGTTCGTTAAAAAGCCGTTTCCGATTTGCTACGCGTGTGTCTGTTTCTGCCCATTTACATAAATTTGTTCTCTGTGTCGCTGCCCACTCGTTTTACTTTACTTTTATGTAAAAAAAATTAAATAAAAACGTTATTACAAAAAATATGGGGTTACATTAGGTTATGCTTTTCGCAACTCTTATGCGGCCGTCTAAGATACATAGTATGATCAACTTTATCTCAATTCAGATTTGCTGATAACTGTCTTATATCAAATCTTTAACGGTGAATTAGCCACAGCCGTGTCCACTATGCAACGTCAAAATTTTACAAATTGCATTGTCATCAACCTGTACATTTTAGTACCCCACTCGTAACGCCAGGAACATCACCCTTTACACGTGTGCACTCTACGCATGTTACGTTACACCAACAAAAGACCCTACAAAAATAGGGGTATCGCCTACGGCGACTGGACCGCTACTATACCGAGGTTTTGCGTCTGTGAAACTTCTAAATCACCACTTAAAGACGGCATAGTCGATGACCCTAAGGGTTCATCAGCTATCAACTTTACGGAGGAGTATTTCCATTCAGTCTTATTCGCCAATTATCATTCTGAATTATCGTTACTTACTAATATTATTACGTGGACGCAGCCAAAGCTTTGAAGGGAGAGGGTCCATCGGACCGCCACTGACCACTAATTGGCATGTAAAGAAGAAAGAAAGAAGAAGTTTATTTAAATTGCCACAAAAACAAAAAGTAAACTAACAAAATACAGGTTAGACAAACAAAAAAACAAAACAATCTAGAAGAGAACATGTGAGATACCTAATACGTACGTACATACGCATAGGTATGTATTAATACTTATACCTACGTAATATGTACTTCCCTTCTCACTCCAGCTGCATTGGGCATAAAGTAAACGGGCACAAGTTGACGATTGACGAGACGCGAGCTTCATTGATTGGCCACTCTCCGATGGAAACAAATTGGTTTCTGATGCGTTCTTGTTCTGATTGTTTCTCCCGTTACGAAATATCTTCAATGTTAGCACTCATCGCATGTTCTATCGTTTGCAGAAATCGTGAAATTGCTTGCTTCACGATCTGAATGATGTTATATACCAATCAGACAATGCACGAACCGTGCCTTGCTTATAACCGTACATATTATGTATGTATGTTCGTTTGATTGTAGTATGTACATATTATGTACTACAATTATATACTCGGTGCCTAATAAACCGTTGAAATACAAAGAAATAATGTCTATCCAGCGAATAAGTATCTCTAAAAGTTTATCTGGTTCAGGGTCTATTTTACTCTTCAGATATCTATGTACTAAAATTATATTCAATTGATTTCATTACTTGTAGCAAATTTCCATCCATTGACATCAAAGAAAAAGATGGCACGCATTGAATTACAAGTTATGAAAAAAAAAATTAATAAAAAAAAATCGCCTTCAAAACATTACAGCAGTAAAAAGTTAGAAATAATTGAAAAGAATACCTTTCAATTAGAAGTATGTATGCATGTAGGTATTGCAGAAATATAATTTATATCGGTGCCCAGTTTCATTACCAGAACATATATTTTGGGCACCGACTAGGGAACCAGTCCTTAATAGCAGTGCAAAGTAGCTACTTAAGTGACAAAAATAAATAGAATACTTATGAAACAACATTATTATAATATTAAGTTTGCCTGTTTATGTTTTAATTACATATAATTTAATTGATTTGTTTAAATTTAATGGCATCCATATTCTGTCATAAATCGTAAGTTATTTGGTAATGTCTTTCACACGGTCCTCACAGGACAGGCTTCACCTAGTGTGAGGGCCACAATTAAAATTGTAATATTAGGGGTTAAAGTATGAAATTGCCGTTTTATTGCAATAGGTTCTTTGAATTGACATAGAATCTTCATGGTTTGAGGTTTTCGAATGAAACTTTTTTCAAATGGTTTCTATGATGTTCTTTTTTTAAAAAATGTGAAACATTTGAATATCGGCTTTCAATTGTTTTTGTTATTCAATTTAGACAAGAAAGATGGATACTGCGAAAATTCGAGTGATTATGAGGCACCCATTTTTCGTATTTTTTTATTTTATTGATTTGACGCAAGTGAGTCAATATTGTGGGTAAGGTAACGTTAAACCATGCCGCTAATTCCTGGGTAGTTTGACTAGGGTCGGCTTCCACTATCTCTCTTAATTCATCGTTATTCACCTGTGTGGGCGGTCTTCCTCGTGGCTCGTTCTTTAAGTCGAAATTTCCTTCACGAAAGCGTTTAAACCAAAATCGCACGGTGCGTTCATTAGTAGACCCCTCTCCAAACGCAGCATTGATATTGCGGGCTGTTTCTGCCGCGTTAGTTCCGCGTCGGAACTCGTATTCAAAAGTCACTCGAATTTTCGCAGTATCCATCTTTCTTGTCTAAATTGAATAACAAAAGCAATTGAAAGTCGATATTCAAATGTTTCACATTTTTTAAAAAAAGAACATCATAGAAACCATGTGAAAAAAGTTTCATTCGAAAACCTCAAACCATGAAGATTCTATGTCAATTCAAAGAACCTATTGCAATAAAACGGCAATTTCATACTTTAACCCCTATTACTATCCATACTGTCTGTAGATAATAAGGATGTAAAATTGTTTTTTGGTAAAATAAATCTATTTGTATTTGTATTCTTTTCCATTATTTCGAACTTTCAGTGCTGTAATGTTTTGAAGTCGGTTTTTTTAATTTTATTTTTTTATATAGCAATTTTTATTGCCCCCTCTAAAATAGTACATTACGATACTAGTGCGAAAAGTAGGAAATTCGCAACGAGTGGCGATAAATTACCTATTCGCACGTGTTACGAATACGAATTACCTATTCGCACGTGTATCGTACAACGTTTTATTATAGTACATATGGCCATTTGAAGTTTCGACATAGGCACGTAAAGTGCTCATTATCGCACTAGTGCGGTAATGTAGCACCATATGTCCTATAAATTATATTAATAAGCGGGAGAAAAATAAACACTTCCCTTGTAACCATAATTTACCCTACTTAATTCGTTGCTTCAAAATTTGAAGTTCTCAATTTCCATCTCCGAAAGTCTTCACCAGAACATCACCAAATTACCTTGGGACTACTTTTACGCTATTTTATTACTAAAGGATGAGCCCCATTAGGCCTTATTTACTACTGTCCATTGAAGAGTTTCGTTCTCCATCTCTGAAAGTCTTAATCAGATCTTTATTGTAACAAAAAAGGAATTGTCGAAATCGGTTTTGATTTGACGGTTATGCGAGAACATAGCCAAAACAATATTTAAAAAAACATACGCGTCGAATCGATAACCTTTTTTCAAGTCGGTTACAAAAAGCATGCACCATACAATATCCACCAAAAGTTTCGTCCACAACACTGAAAAAAATACATACAAAATCTTAACATACAATAAAAAAACCGTAACCGAACAAATCACAACGGAAAATATTATTATTATTATTATTATTATTATTATTTATTTGGGAAACTTGCAGCTTACATAATAAATGGACAGAGACTTAGAATGACTACACATAAGCTAAGAATAAGTTTCCGCATATAGTAATATACGAACCAAAAGACCCCAGCACGCTGGCAGCATTGCCACGTTACACCGCCAAAGAGATCCTTTGGTACACGAGCAGCAGTCAAGCCCACGGTTCCTCAATCAGCGCCCCAGCTCGCTAACAAATATCTTGGTCTGTGTCCCCAAGCCCCGTAGTCTACCTACGCAGCTAGTGGAACCAAAAAAAAAACCGCGCACGAAGGGTTCCGTACCTTTATTTATACAACATTAGACACAAAGATCGGGAAGAAACGACAAAAAATCACATTTGTTGTATGTGAGCCCCCCTTAAATATTAATTTTATTCTTTTTTCAGTATTTGTTGTTATAGCGGCAATAAAAATACATTTGTGAAAATTTCAACTGCCTAGCTATCACGGTTCATGAGATACAGCCTGGTGACAGAATGACAGACACACAGACGGACAGACAGACAGAAGGACAGTGAAGTCTTAGTAGTAGGGTCCCGTTTGGCACCCTTAGGGTCATCATCATCATCATCACCATCATCAGCCATTTAACGGCCACTGCAGGACATAGGCCTCTTTCGTGGTTTTTATAACCATGACGGGTATTGCCATAATCGCCACGCTTGGCAGGCGGGTTGGCGATCGCAGTATGCGGTTGTAATCTCAGAAAGACGCTGCTGCCCGTCTCCTGGTAATTGATTTCCTTAGTCGCCTTCTACGACATCCACGGAAGGAAATGGAGTGACGCTATTCTTAATCCGGTGCCACACGGAAAACCCTTAGGGTGCGGAACCCTAATTACTATATTTTTATCCATAAGTGCACTACGTTTGGAACTACCGATTCAGCAGCGTTACCGGCAGTTGAGCAGCAGTTGAGGATAAGTGCCAGGCAACAAAAGTGCAGACGCCGTCTATGTTTCTAAGTCTAGCTGGTCAGACTTTCTTCTTCTCTCTTCAGTTACTTAGACATTATCACAGGGGAAAAAAGATTCCTTCCAAGAAGAAAAAGGTTCCTTCCATTACTTATTAAGGTTTACGTACCTATTATATGAGCTACGGATGCGGGATATTGACTGCCTAGTTGGTCTAGCGGTATCACGTCTGATTACCGTGGAGGTCGTGGGTTCGATTCCCACTGGGGCCCGTCTTAGTACAAATGGCCTCAGTCTTGGTGTATTTTCACGTTCGTGATGTCCTTGCTTGGTAACCATATCACAGGGTATCCTAGTTTAAGGCCAGTGATTGGGTTGTGTGTAAGTTATTGATTATTATAATAGGTATATGATAAGAGTATTCTTTATTGTAGTGCAGTCAGTTGATCCCTTTGAGATTTTTTCTGACCCGAAGTGAGTGCAAGGCCTGCCCACACAAAACCTGCGCGTGGGCGATTTAAGGGCCGTGGGTGCTCGCGACCACACAGAGCTTTTAGCGTGGGCGTGAGCATGGCGCCGCGCGGTCAAAGATGTTCGGATCGCTGACCGAACTTACCGGAATGGCCAATTTCACATTGGGCGATAACTGTAAATGCACGTCGTACAGGGCTGTGTTTCATAAAACTACTATCTTGATTATTGAATTTGTTGGGACCTGAAAAATATTTGCATAGTTTTGTGTTTTTCTGAGTTTCTCTACGTCTGCTATAAGAAAAATGTCACCAATCTACACCTCATTCCTCACTCTTCCAATATTCAAAATTCTCATTTCTTTTTTCATACAATCTTGACAATTATCAGAAAGTAGAAATATTAGAAAAATAATTCAATAAAGTTCTGACACGCACAATAGGATAGTCTTCATTGATGTCGTTTTTCATATATACAAAGAGAGAATAGCCGTAACTTCTTCGGAAAAAATATTGACGAAAGAAATATGCAGTTCATCCATACAGTTGTGCGTAAGCGAGTGGCGTCCCCGAGATCAAGAGTGCGCGACAATGCCAGTACTCTTCTCGGGGTGATCGGGGACTCTCAAGCATTGGGCATCCATTCATGTCTACCGTACGACTAAATATGAAGAAGAAGAAAGACATTTATTATACCAACAAGACACATCACAGAAAGAAAACTAAATACACAACAGACAAAACAAATAAATGAAGCGGGACCATAGATGTAGCCTGTGGTGTATCTAAGTTGCCACAAAAGGCAGCTGACTCAGGTTTGTGCTGAGGAAGTGATCCCTCAGCGCAGATTTATAGATGAAGGTTTTAAATTTACTAACACTCTTTGAACTTGCCTATGTTATTTAAGTAAGTTTGGAATAAATATTTTCAATTTCAAAATATTGAATAAATGTGGGCGGAGGACCTGTGAGGGACGTCCCAGGCGGATATACTTCGACCACGAAACATACTGTTCTGTGACTTCGACCAAATACCTGACCGACATGCGTGCACGCAACGACTAATGAACGTAGATAAAGCGAAAGAGGTTTGTCAGGTTCGCGGCAAGTGGCAAACCCTGGTCTCTGCCTACGCCTCCCAACTGCCTGAGTTGATGTAACGTAATGAAAACCGGAACTTTTAAACTGCAATCTTGAAACTCTCTTATCGTAACAAGAAATTGTCGTCGCGAGACTCACGAGTAAACGGACAGCAATTTTGTAGCTCTTACTTCGTATGATTTTATCCATAAAATGGTCAGCGCTCTTTACTCTCAGGCGGCCAATTAGATGAATCTTGTGCCGACCTCAAACTCTTTGAAGGCGCTATATCATCGCAGGAGACAAAGAAATAGCTACTGGGCTGGGTCGCTAACATCTGGTCTGTAAAAAAACCGTTCTCTCGAAAATTGAGTCCACAGTTTATTATCGTTCATTAAGTGCGTGCTACGCATATCTCCTTAAGGCCGGGTTGTCCGATTTCTATTGGACTTATTGCGCTGCGCGAGCGAATAGTAGGGGGCAAAGTATTTTTTAAATCACACAAGTGCACATCTAATGAGGGATTTTCTTTTTATTTTTTTTAATGTGTTCCCTAGTCGCTGCATAGATAGCGCTGAACTTGGTTAGTTACTGCAAGGAACGAAATGTCACATTATTTTTTTATTATTTCACTTGGATGTAATGTTTAGATCATAAAACGAAACTTATATATTGTGTCATTGTCACATCACAAATAAATTTAATATCGTTCCGAATTGATCCATTCTCGTTATCGCAATATCCATTGACGTCAATTTCGGAACGCGTATCATAGACGCGAATACTGAGCAATCTGCAGTGCGTCGCAAATCGGAGCGCACGGCTAGTAACGTTGAACTATTTTTTTTGTTAATAATCAAAAAGAAAACCTCCCCTTTATACACCTTTGACGACCGACATCGCTAACACATTCAGTGATAATAATTTCGATATATGTTTTGGTATTGAAAACTCAGTGTAGCTGAAATAAAACCGAATTTAATTATTTTATACTCATGTTCGCGAATTGTTTTGATGCAGTAAAGTTTAAGACGACGAAGACTGACGAAGCTGAAGAGAGAGGACGGCAGTATAGCGTCGACCAAATCAGAGGTGCTGAGGGAGATTGAGAGTTTCTACGGACAGCTATACACCTCAGTCGCAAAACCTGTTAGCAGTTTGAACAAAGATCCGAGAGCCAAACTGACCCGACATTATACCGAAGACTTCCCGGACATCAGCCTGTACGAGATTAGGATGGCCCTGAAACAGCTCAAGAATAACAAGGCACCAGGAGAGGACGGAATCACATCAGAGCTACTGAAAGCGGGTGGAACACCAGTACTTAAAGTCCTTCAGAAGCTCTTCAATTCCGTCGTGCTCGAAGGAAAAACGCCAGAAGCATGGAACAGAAGCGTGGTGACGCTGTTCTTCAAGAAAGGGGATAACTCTCTATTGAAGAACTACCGACCCATCTCGCTTCTGAGCCATGTTTATAAGCTGTTTTCGAGGGTCCTCACGAATCGTCTCGAACGCAGGTTTGATGACTTCCAGCCTCCCGAACAAGCCGGTTTCCGAAAGGGCTTTAGTACCATAGACCACATCCACACGCTGCGGCAAATTATACAGAAGACTGAGGAGTATAATTTGCCATTCTGCTTAGCGTTTGTGGACTATGAGAAAGCCTTCGATTCGATCGAGACATGGGCAGTGCTCGAGTCTCTCCAGCGTTGCCGTATTGACTATCGGTATATCGAGGTGCTGAAGTGCTTGTACAACAGCGCCACCATGTCGGTCCGAGTACAGGAGCAGAATTCGGAGGCAATTCCATTGAGAAGAGGCGTGAGACAGGGAGACGTTATCTCTCCGAAACTGTTCACGAACGCACTGGAAGATGCCTTCAAGCTTCTGGAATGGCAGGGACGCGGCATCAATATCAATGGCGAGTACATCACGCACCTTCGATTTGCCGACGATATAGTAGTCATGGCAGAAACGATGGAAGACCTCGGCATAATGCTCGACGACCTCAGTCGAGTTTCCCAACGTGTGGGCCTTAAAATGAACATGGACAAAACGAAGGTCATGTCGAACGCCCGTGTTGTGCCCACCCTAATAACATTGGGGAACACGACTCTCGAAGTTGTAGACGAATACGTCTACTTAGGACAAACAGTCCAACTAGGCCGGTCCAACTTCGTGAAAGAGGTCAATCGTCGAATCCAACTCGGCTGGGCAGCTTTCGGGAAACTTAGAAAAGTCTTTTCGTTTAATATACCTCAATCGCTCAAGACAAAATTATACAACCAGTGTGTGTTACCAGTGATGACTTATGGCACTGAAACGTGGTCTCTCACTATGGGCCTCATAAGAAGGCTCAAGGTCACGCAACGAGCTATGGAAAGGGCTATGCTCGGAATTTCTCTACGAGATCGAATCAGAAATGATGAGATCCGTAGACGAACGAAAGTCGTCGACATAGCCCAGCGGATTAGTAAGTTGAAGTGGCAGTGGGCGGGGCACATAGCACGCAGAACTGATGGCCGATGGGGCCGAAAAGTTCTCGAATGGAGACCACATATCGGCAAGCGCAGCGTGGGACGACCAGCCACAAGATGGACAGATGACGTCATTCAAGTGGCAGGAAGACGCTGGATGCAGGCCGCTTCCAACCGGTCTTTTTGGAAATCCATGGAGGAGGCCTATGTCCAGCAGTGGACTTCTTGTGGCTGAATGATGATGATGAAAGTTTAAGAAATCCTAGAAATAATGACCGATGACCATTGTTAAGTAATATATCGCTCATCCAAAACAACAATTATATATTGTATATATATATACAAATACCTACATCGGCTTTACCACAGACAGACGCGGAGTCCGTGCCTTTTTTTTCTTTATTTGGTTGTTTTATTTTGCATAGTTGTTCGAATACCCGGAGAAACAAAAAATTAAATACCTACTTTATTTATATAACATATAAATAATTATAACATATAAATAAAGTAGGTAAAATATTATTCTAACTGGCTGACTCGGCAAACGTTGTTTTACCATATTAATTAGCCTACGACCTATTCTCAGACCTACCAAATATGCACAAAACATTTCATGAAAATCGGCGAAACCGTTTCGGAGGAGTTCGATAGCAAACACTGTGACACGAGATTTTTATATATACACCTACATACATACACACATACATGAACTCATGCCTGTATCCCAGAGGAGTAGGCAGAGACCAGGGACTGCCACTTGCCACGTTTCTGACGGATCACTTTCGCTTCATCAACATTCATTAGTCGTTACATGCACGCACGCCGGTTTCGAGTACTTTTTATCTTGCCCTTTTCTAATACATCCCCTATTTGGTCGAAGTATATCCGCCTGGGACAATAAAGAAATCTCTTAGAGAGATAAGCTCGCCTTTGTATATGTTATTTCACATTTTATGTCATGTTATATGTTTTGTGTGCAATAAAGTATAATAAAGAGATAACTATAATCCAGAGTAATCTTAAATATATAATCTTTTTAAAAATTACTAGCTACAAAAAAATTCAAAGATCTGGATCGTATGAGTAACAAAAATGTCATTACAGAAAATAAGGATACTTTTCAATAGGTACTTACACATATAAAAGATCCGATAACGTAGTACACAACGTGGACATTTATTAAGAGTGAAACTGCAAAATATTGAAAAAAATGTGCTGTTCCATACTAAATTTAGCTAATGTAAACAGCTAATATTTTTTCGATATTTCGGAGTTGTTTTTTTTTCATAATAAAAGTTTTTTTGCATAGATACGTAAAATAACCCTATTAAATTTTACAGCACCGTTCGGGAACACTCTGTATGTGTATGTGGAGATATTATGGTTTACGTGACGGTGTTAAAAAAACATAATAATATGTGCCCTTATACGGGGGTGAGAGGACCAAAAGTTGCCAAAATCGTCCTTACGTAATTAATAAATGGCCCCTTACTTCGTTTGTTTTAGAGAGAACTTACCAAAGTACAGACTTTCAGGAAAGTCCTGGAAATAAAAATCCATAGCTGCATCACCCATGCACAAACCAAAATACGAGGCACCTCACATAGCCGTGTGTTGCTGACCTTACGTATACGGTTGGCATTACAATAGCGTCTCGCAAGCTCTCACAAACCGGTTGCAAACAAAACTCGACAGTCAGCCCGCAGCCGCCGCCCGCCGCCGGCCATGTGCGTCAGTTGCTGGCCGTTATTGAAACAAGACGTCTGAAATCGCCGCGCGAGAAAAAGAAAAAAAATAAACAATAAAAAAAACTATTGGCCATAGAACGTAATTTTCTGATGAATTTTCTAGTGTGTGACAATTGAATCGAAAAAAAAGTGTTCCATTTTTGTTTTTGTGGTCCCGATCAATGAAAGATAACGTGTCAGTGATAGATAAGGAATCGGTCAATCCGATAGAGATGTTGTTTGATGAGAAAAAAGTGAACGGTGAATAATATTTAAGTCGCGATGCATCGCAAGTTATGCCTGCCATTATCTATCATCGAGATATAATCGGGTTTTGAGTTGAAGTTGACGCAGGTGAGCGAATTGCATGTTTTTTTTAATCCTTTCTTTTTGCGAAATGCGTCTGCAGCACCAGTGACTTTGCAATGTTGCGTATTAGAGTAATAATTAAGTATAATGCCAAGGAAACCTAAGTCTGTATCTTCACGAAGCGTACCTAAGTATTGCAGAGAAGTTGCAAAAGTATTTCAATTACTTACCACTCAAATTCGTGCCAGAACATTAGCTCGTCATAAAACATCCATGGTCCAATAAATATAATCTCTATTGCATATTAAAAGGCGGTTTCGGCATACCCCTTCCAAATTAAAGACCGTGTACCTAAGTAACTCGCCATTATCGGTCCAGTTGAGTCAGTGTGTGTGTTAAACTGTAGTCCAATTGTAATATGACGTCACCGTTAGATCATTTCTTGTTTCCGAACGAGCGAAGCCGTATGTGTTCAATGATCATGATTATCTGCCTGCCTATGTTTAGGTACCTAGCTTTTTGTTTTTAGCACGATCTAAGGTCGTGAGGAAACCTGAATATTTGTTACTTAATTCTTGAGCATAAGTATTGTATATCACGCAAAAGGCCAACTTTGCTGAGCTGGTAGGTATAGTGCGAGGCACGAATTTGCGACGTTTTTAAATTATTTGTTAATTTGACTAAACCCAAGAATTCAGTCACATCCCGCGTCCGCCGTCAATTAGGGCGAAAATAAGTCCATATGAAGTCAAAGTCGTTAGGTCAAGTTACATGTTGGATAGTAGCCGAGAGGTAAAGAATATTAAGTCCACTTTTTTCAAAAATGCTTTTTCTCCAGGTTTTGCTCCTTTAATGTGTACTCCATGATGTGGTGAAAAGTAACTAGTTCTATCGGCAATATCAGAATTAAATTATAGTGAAAAGTTCAGCCGCAGACTTTTAAATGCTCGTCGTGAAAAGCTTTTAATTTGGCGGTTGTTATTGTTTACCTTTCAACTACAGCTATGTTATCTTTTTAATACGGGCGATGGGATATTGAAACTTGATGCGCCCAATTTGTATGTGAAGTAAAAATATACAAATATATACGTAATTTTAAAGTTTTGCTTAATAACAACTTCTTCCACACCGCAAAATCACTTGTCCTGCTCCCAAACTAGGATAACCTGTGCTATGATAACCAGGCAAAGATATTACCCAGACTGAAGCCATTTGTACAAATGTATAAATGCCTCCCAGTGGGAATTGAACCCATAATCTGATCATACACCGCTAGACCAATGAAGCTAGGATTTAGCGGAGGCTACTACATTAGTATTCCACGAAGCACGAATTTAATAATGTCATGTAATTATGTTATGTAATTAGGACTCATTTCTAAAAATGTCAAAACGAGTTGTTGTAAAAAAACTCGTTTTGACATGTTTCAGGAATTGGGCATTTTAGAGAAAACTCTACATATCATATTATTATAGTATTTCAAGACATTTCCTACACTACATAGTATTTCAAAATACACAAACGAAAATCTTACAACAAATAATCATCATCATCAGCCATTTGACGCCCACTGCAGGACATAGGCCTCCTTCGTGGTTTTCGTAACCATGAGGGGTTTTGCCATAATTGCCACGCTTGGCAGGCGGGTTGGCGATCGCAGTATGCGGTTGGAATCTCAGGAAGACGCTGCTGCCCATCTCCTGGTAATTGATTTCCTTAGTCACCTTCTACGATATCCACGGAAGGAAAAGGAGTGACGCTATTCTGAATCCGGCGCCACATGGCAAATAATTAATAATAATAATAATTACAACAAATAATTGACACAAAAACGATTAAAAAAAAGTTAAGCGGAAATTAGCTACATTAAACGCCCTTCCCCCTCCCTCGGTGTCTCGTATACTAACAATCTGTTAAACTACTGTTAACGACTAACAGCTGTCAGCTGTTTACAGTAGATTAACAGGAGGCAAGCCTTATAGAGCACGGCATTAGAACTTTTATCGAACCCACAGTCATTGACACGACGGTAATCTGTCATCCCAGTCATGACTAGGTAAATAGGCATGTAGTACTTAATATTTATAAGACTAATGGAAGACGATAAGACACGTTCATTTATTAGGTCAAACGATAGAACCATATAAGTATTTACGGTATTTCTTAGAACAAAGAACAATGGTCGACTTTAGCATAAAAATATTTTTATAAGAGCAAAAGAGCCATTGAAACTGACGGAGATAGCACACGTACATAGGTTAATTTATTGATAAATATAACGGTCGGCGAAGTAAACTTGGAACCTTTTGTTAAGTAATTGAACAAAACAAGGCACAACGGTTTTATTTTATGAGGTGAAAAGAAGCGAATAATTCGCAGAGACACGAACAAATGACACCTTAATCAGACACGTTTGGATTAGCATGGAAAACGAATTAAAAGCGTTCGCGGATAACGATGACTCATTGACTATACCTACATAACGATAGCTTCTGGTCACCTCCAGTTCCTAACATTTAACCTGACGTGCTGGCACCAAAACTACAAAAGACTCAATAATACACGGATCCTTTAGTCACCTAAACAAATACCTACGTCTTCAAAATAAACACGTAAAACAATGTGGATTTAATTATGAAACATTTCAAAAGTATACGTGCATCATACTGATTACACATTTTGTCATTCATCGCCTATTGTATTTTTTTACAAAAAAACCCTTTACAGTATTTTTGTAGCGACCGCCACTCGACGCGAGTCCTTCGTAATATTTTTATTTCCTGTCGACTTCTTAATTAGGTATGCCGGATGTTACGGAAAGATCCTGTCAATCTTTCCCAACTCCTTAAATTTGAAATAACTTTCGTACCTACTTCTAAAATGGCTCGATAATAAAAATACATTCATATATAAACTCATACATGTATCCCGGAGGGTAGGCAGATACCTGAGGTTGTCACTAACCATGATTCTGACTTCGCTGCATGCACACACGCCGTCTTCGGGTACTTTTATCTTACTCTTCGTTGATACATCTAATATATTCACTATAAAGTTGCTCGTTAATTTATCTACAAGGTAACTAAATTGAATACCTACTTAAACCATTGATATGTTGCAAGCTAAAGACAATTATGGGAAATGAGTAAAAACTTAAGTTTCCTTCCCAAGTAAGTAGTGTCGCGGCGCGCAACCTTACAATGTAAAAATCCTCATATACTGTATTGACAATCCTTATTAGGTATCTACAAGTAGGAATCTATTTAGAAAATGTTTCATTCGTAAATTCGTCCCATTGCTCTTTTTCTGACGAATGATGGCAGCTAATAGTAATCAGAATAATAATTTATCGTCGTGTACATAATTTTCAAAACGTAACTTTTGTTTCTTCAGTACAAAACACATATGTGCTGCGTACCTTTAATTTTTTTAACAGCTTTAGATTGTACATTATGTTTCCAATAACGACTCCGTGTTTCGCTTATCATTCCCTGATTTCGATCCAAAAACGAGACATGGTAATTTACGTTCTCAGTTAGATTTCAAATTTCGAATTCGGATTTCCTTTCCCGAAATACCACTGGTCAGCTCTTTTCCGCTAAAACAATGTAGGTCGTGACCGCGCCCGGGCACAACTGGGTGCGCCCCATATAACTCTGCGGGCTTTATATCGACTGGAGCATGCACTAACCGATATGTTACGGTCTTTACCGGTGACACGGATAGAATGTTGACTCCCCTAATGCCGCTGTTGTCCCGCAACGTGACATTGTATGTGAGTAGGTGGGGTGTCGTGTCCATATTTTCGCCCAACTTTAGGTTTTTTCCTATGGTCCTAATCCTAACAACTCTTTTCGGTTAGGATTAGGACCATTAGGACCACGGACCTCGCCAGAAATACAAATGGAATTTATTGGTCTGGTTTTATCGTCATGGTTTTATCGTCGTTCAAGTGGGTCATTTGATGCAGCTAAAATGATAATACGATTAAGTAGGGGCTGGTGGTCTGCCAACCCTCCGTCGACCCGTTCTTGGCCACCACTCAGTGGCTATCTTTGTCCACCGACCGTCTTCCCGTCTAACCAAATTTTTTTTTCGCACTTAAATTTGCCCAGGGTGTACGTTGTTTTAATCAAAGCACCGTCCCTATATTTCTTACCATTTTGTCAGGAAGTTGACCATGTCTTTAAACGGCTGAGTGGATTTCCATCAAACATTCCTAAGAACCATCTGGATCAATCTATCTTTTAATTAAAAAGAACCTAATCGAAATCGCTTGATCCGTTTTGGCGCTACGACGGAACGTACAGACACACAGATATAGGCTTCAAACTTATAACGCCCGTCGTCGTCGACGGGGGTTAAAAATGTAAAGAAAAGGTCGCAAAGTACTTTAACATGGAGATCAGGTCCATAATCTCCATTTCCTTCGCTCTGAGAGAAGACCTGTGCCCTCCAGTCACAGTGGCACATATAAAGTCACTTTTGTTAGTACTTTCATCATCATCATCATCATCATTCAGCCACAATAAGTCCACTGCCTCCTCCATGGATTTCCAAACAGACCGGTTGAAAGCGGCTTGCATCCAGCGTCTTCCAGGCACTTGGATGAGGTCATCTGTCCATCTTGTGGCTGGTCGTCCTACGCTGCGCTCGCCGATATGTGGTCTCCATTCGAGAACTTTTCGGCCCCAGTTCTGCGTGCTAGGTGCTCCGCCCACTGCCACTTCAACTTACTAATCCGCTGGGCTATGTCGACGACTTTCGTTCGTCTACGGATCTCATCATTTCTGATTCGATCTCGTAGAGAAATTCCGAGCATAGCCCTTTCCATAGCTCGTTGCGTGACATTTCTTATGAGGCCAATAGTGAGAGGCCACGTATCAGTGCCATAAGTCATGTTAGTACTTTATATGTTAACTAATGTGGAAACCTTGGTATCTGTCCACTCCTTCGGGACCCCAGCGTGTACTACGTTAGCACGTGTTATTGCGAATCTAGAACAGACCCTAAATTCCCTTTATGTTGTAGTCGATGCGTTACGTTTTTAGGGTTCCGTCTTCGAAGGGTGCAAACGGGACCCCGCTACAATGCCGTCTGACTGCCCGTCTTCCGGATTTATAAAGGGCTCTATCTCTTGTACAGTAAGAGCATAAATCAATTCATCAGTGCGTACTTGTCCACTGCTAGACATTGGCTTCCCCAAGGCACGCGACTTCCTTCTTTCCTCGGCCAGCAATCCTCAGCAATCTGCCTCAGATCGTTGGTCCAGTGAGCTGGTGGGCGTCCTACTCGAGAATCTTTGCACCCCATCGACCATTGGTTCTTCGGCATATGTGACCAGCCAAACTTGATGTAATGATAGTACAGTCCACATAAATAGAACAACAAATAATTAGCCAAGTGGTATGAAACCCCGGACACGCGAGTACTGCTCACGCTTGGCCGGTTTTTATAGCTTCTCATTATTGTTGACATTTAGTGGAGCAGGTTAATGCCCCACGCGACGTGATGGGAAAAGCAGTCATTTCCATAATCGGTGTAGTGACTGTAACGAGCCGATTGAAGAAAAAAATAACATGTGTCAGCGACCAATCAAGTGTTTCGTACATATTGCCATCGCTTCCCATGTATTAAAACAGAAACGATAATTCCCGTAGTAGGTATGTATTGTTTAGATCAGTCTTTCTTAACGTGTCTGATGTCTGAAGTCTCAGAGAAGGGAGCGTTAAAGTTGTCTAGGGGATACATTCAGTAAATCATTGTCCTACGTTGAAGAATATCCATTCCATATAAACAATGGTTACAGACTCTCCCAGGTTTGCTGGAAGGAATCTCTTACAGAGATAAGCTCGCCTTTGTACACGTTATTTCTTATGTATGTATTCAATGATTCGTGTATAATCATAATAATAATTATGGTTTTAAGCATGTCGAAGACGAAGCCACTACAAAGCACTAAGATAACCCAAAAAATATGTTTTTATTCACAAATGGTAAATGAACAAAAAAAAATCGAAGTTGGGTGAAATAGGCATGTATATCTAGTTATGTAGCCTTTAAATGTCCCACTGCAAGGCACAAGCCTTCTCTGGTAAAATTCTTAATTTATTTTTTTATTTCTTTTTGCCATTGACCTGCATAAAAAAAGTTTTATTTGATTTTTTTCTGCTTATGGCCCGTCATACGGCTTGCCCGTAGTTTTCCCTCGAGCCTCGTTAATATTTGGCGCACGTCGCATCCGCTTCGGCCGAAACTGCTCGTTTTGGCAGGACCCGAGCCAATGACCCCAGCAGGTTGAGCCAACGTGTCCTTGGGTGGAACGTTTCGAGCTTTTGATCGAAGATCGGTGTTGGGGGGCGGTTAGGTGCCCAAAATCGGAGTTGATAGAATGCCAAAGACTATTTGTCCGTGCAACCGATATTTGCCTATATTTCATTCCATTCAGCTTAGGTCTGGGTGTAGTCCATTCAAAATATTTTTTTTTATTCAAAGTAGCACAGAAACTGAGACTTAATGAACGTTACAAGTTAAACTAGGTGTCCATTTCAAAATCTACATCATTTTGGAGAAAAAATGGACAAAATAACTCCAAACTTAGTCTTTTCAAGTGCTTAATTTACAGGATTAATATAAATGTTCTAAAACTCATGCATTGAACTGGCTTTAATTCCAATCTTTAATGTTATAGTAGCTTTTAAAATATTTTGCCTGCTTGCTCATACGACACACACACACACACACAGATTTATATTTATACATTCTTCACTGTCCCCTCTAAACTGTGTTTTAAAACTTAATTTTATTATAACCTTCATTGTAATATTAATTTGAGACTATTTCCTAACCGTCGCCTAAGTTAAAATGCTAAACCTACTTGACCAGTCCCCCACTATACAGACTTCTAGAGATAGTCTAGTGTGGGGGTCGCCGGTAAACTTTTGCCGTTTTTTGCTCGATATTAATAACCGCAACAATTACACGCTTAAATATTCAAATGTTGGATAGATAATGATACAGAACCCTTCGTGCGCGTTTTTTTTTTTTTTTTTTTTTTTTTTTTTTTTTTTTTTTTTTTTTTTAATTTAATTAGATGTATGAATGACCTAGGCCGAGCAAGCAACTTGATTACTGCTTTTGTGTTGTAACGACTTTTATCAAAAGTATGTTTATATTTAAAAAAAGCTGAATTGAATAAAATATTATTGATAAGAGAACTAGGTACGCAATGCAACAATGTTTCGAATTGAGTAAGTAGGTATATTAATACAAAGGTTAACAATATAAAACTGTTCTTACGAAAGTTGGGTACGAACCTTGATAAGATTGATATCATATCGATAAACAGGTGATAACCGATTTGTAATATTTGACTAATTGATAATATTGTAAGAAGACATAAAATTAAATGTAAAATGGACACAATCAAGATTCTTTTAAATTCATTCAGTAATTAAAATTCAATAAAAAACTAAATTCGTAGCCGAACTTGAGGCGTCACATTTAAAAACTCGTTTCCTCGAAATAGAAAAACAACAACAAAAGATCAAATCAATTAGTCACGGGGTGTATAATAGTGAACGCCTTTGACCCAAATCGCTTTATAAAGTGAGGAATCTTTATAGCACCTATTTCAATACAATGCCTTCAAATACATAGAAGAAATGTCTACGGAAGATCCATTTCGTAGTGTCCAGGGTTCGAAATTATAGGATAATTATCCCAACTAAGGTGACTGACATGGCCTTCACGATCAGCAAGTTGAAGTGGCAGAGCAGGTCATATAGGCTGAAGAACCTATTCTGTTGAGGAATATCTGGACGAACAACCGAATTGACATTTATTTATTATCTATGATTATTAATATTTTAATTTTTGATTTATTTGATTGATTGATTTATTTAAATTTATTTGTTATGAGACTAATTTTTATTATTAAGCATCTGCTTAGATCTTGTATTACTTTTTTGACGATGTTGTTACCTAAACTGAATAAATGAATATGAATATGAATATGAATATGAACCGATGATGGATAAGGTGGAAATCCTTTGTACCAGCGAGTGGAGAACCTTTGCACCAACTCGCTGGACCGACGTTCTGAGGCAGATTGCTTGCAGCGGCTGAGTGAGGATTGAAAAAACCAGCTTAGTGCGGGTCGGACTCGCGCACGAAGGGTCCCGTACCATTATCTATACAACATTAGACACAAAGATCGAGAAAAAACCGCAAAAAATCACGCCTGGTGTTTGGGAGCCCCGCTTAAACATTTATTTTATTTTATTTTAATTTAATTATTTATTTTTGAAGCTAATACAGAACTACATATTCTGTGAATATTTCAAGCGTCTACCTAAGCAAAAAACGGCAAAAAAAAATTACGTTTGTTGTATGAGAGCCCCCCTTAAATATTAATTTTATTCTGTTTTTAGTATTTGTTGTTATAGCGGCAACAGAAATAAATCATCTGCCTAGCTATCACGGTTCATGAGATACAGCCTGGTGACAGACAGGCAGACAGAAAGACAGACGGACAGTGAGGTCTTAGTAATACGGTCCCGTTTGGCACCCTTCGGGTACGGAACCCTAAAATGTGGCGTGTCTTGGAGGAGGCCTATGTCCAGCAGTGGACGAATTAGGGCTAATTAATAGAATGATCGATTGATTGATCCGATTCTTATCGTATTGACAGACCCTATACCCGCTTCAGAGCGTGAGACTTGCCCCAAGGCAATAATATTCTCAATCATCCATGTGGCGCCGGATTAAGAATAGCCTCACTCCATTTCCTTCCGTGAATGTCGTAGAAGGCGACTAAGGAAATACCAGGAGACGGGCAGCAGCGTCTTCCTGAGATTTCAACCGCATACTCGATCGCCAGTCCGCCTGCCAAGCGTGGCAATTATGGCAAAGCCCCTCATGGTTATGAAAACCACGAAGGAGGCCTATGTCCTGCAGTGGGCGTCAAATGGCTGATGATGATGATGATGATGAAGATGAATAATTTCGCATTTCTTACTACTATGACGATTCGATGTACATTGCAAAGTCGGATAACCCGCAGCTTAGTAGACTGCTAGGCAATGTACCTCGAATTGCCACAATAAACTACGAATTCTAGTTTTATGAAACTCGGCCTAAACGTCTCTGACCATCTCTAAAAACGAAAAAGCCGGACTTACGATGCGTTAAAAAGCTGGACCTTTGGGTCCCTAGGCCGGTGGCTTAAAGTTAGCGAGACTCGTTTCTGACTGAATTGACTGACCGCTAGATGTAGCTAAAAAGTCAAAAGCAATCTCAACCGCCCGTTGCTAAGAATTTTGTTTCTTCTAAGTGACAGTGAACATTATTCTGTATTATTCTTAGCTGGAGCGCATATAGCACACATTGCGATTGCAAAAACCGTGTCTAAGCGATTCGATGCAAAATGTTTCGACACACCTTTATTGCTTTACGACATGACAGTGTCTAGACCAAAGATTTTTTCATCTAGACTAGCCTCCAGTTTCTCGTACACTAATAAGCCGTTAATCTACTGTTAAAAGCTGTCAGTGGTTTTTTTTTTGTATGCACTTTGGTCAATTGACAGCTGTTAACAGTAGATTAACAGCATGCTAGTGTACGAGAAACTGGGGGTAGATCTACTATATCATTCTCTTCAGTAGGCTCGGTATTACCTTCATTTTGAATTAATGTCGATAAAAATATTATGCTGAACCTAAACCTACATTATTACATTACCTTGAAAATATGCAAATCCTGAACACAGTTTGTCGTTGGATTTTTTTTTTCGATTTACAATTTTTTTATATATTATATTTTAGGTTTTTTGCAGTTTTTATGCTTTGTAGAGACGCTGTTTGATAGATAATGCTTAACACCATGTGTTAATAAATAGAATGGACATTCTTTTATCTGGGACTATGATCTAGTAAAAGCTGCGTCGGACATTAGTACCTAGAGCACGTAAAGCGCGATATTTAGTAAAATTATGTAAACTACGCAATGAGATGATTTATACACTACACTCACACCAGATGGGTGAAGGGACCAGTCGGACGCTGCAGTGCTGTGACATTGTTTTTTAGATGAAGTAGGCTTACCTGGCACCTTTACCATCCTGATAGCTTAGTCGCCCTAGCCCACAGGAAACACAAGTCAATACTTGCGGAGCCAACAAAGCCGCGGGTTTCCTCACGATGTTTTCCTTCACGGTATTGAGTATTCACTGTAAACTGTAATATTTAGAAAAAAAGTAGCGTTTTCTAGACTCCAGACTGATGATTATAATCAATCTTTGTGCAAATTTTCATCCAGATCATGATTCATCCAGATTGGGTGTTTTGCTACTTGCCTCCATAGGTTACCCTTGAGACCCTACACGTAACCCCTGGGTGGTGCCAAATCAGTCAGCCTTACTGGTGGTAGGCCGCGGAGAGGTATTTGTCCAAATCACAGGCCGATGGAGAGCGCACCCGTGCTATGCGAGAAGCCATGGTAGAGCGCATAAACTTGAGTCTAGAGGCTGTAACCACTTGGGGTAGTAATAACCTAGTCAAGTTCAATGTCACTAAATCACATGCCTGCCGGTTTACCGCTAAACGGAGTCCCTTCACCCTTACTCCAACTCTCCAGAACACATCTATATAATCTCTGACCATTAAGAGCTCTTGCGTATAAACCTTACCTCCAATCTTAACTTCGGCAGTTCCATCGAGTCCAAAGCCAAAATTGCTGCCAAAAAACTAGGGGTAGTTTTTGGGCCTGTACCAAGCTCAGATCATGTATGGAATACTGCAGCCACCTCTGGGATGGCCAGCCAAGTACCAGCTTACGGCTTTGGACGCGATTAAGCACTGAGCTATCAAGCTAATTGGAGATGAGGAATTGACGAAGGCAAGATTACGACCTCTGGAGCACCGTCGAAAGCAGCAGCAAAGCAACTTATACCCCAATCCCCTTTCTTCCATCAGACAATCAGACGGCTGGCTCATATGCACGCCTTTGTCGTGGAAATTCTGCGAACTCCAAGCCCACCAAGCAACTCGCGAAGCGTTGTCTGTTTCCGTCGTCTGTTTTTCTAGAGACATATAACCTGGGGGTCTTTAAAACAAGATTCAACCGGCATTTAACAGGTAAACACGTAACATCTTAGACCCTTTTTCGTTTACCACCAGGAGTGACTAGGGTCAAGTGTCAACCTACCCTAATTAAAAAAAAAGATTCGTTCAGCCGTTCTGGCGTTGGGTAAAAATCCATCAATTCAAACCTTCGTATTATAGTAGGTCATAAGATTTATTAGCGAGATTATACATGGATGAAGGGTCAGAAACTGTACTGTGAATGAAGATACATAATTATGACACTAAGCCAGAAGAATTAAGAGGGTGCCCCAAGCACATAGTTTTGTTTTAATTTACAATTTATGCCGTATCGCTATGAAACTTTACTAATACGGACAAACTAAGGTTTTATCGTGCTTATAACAGCAAATGCATATCCTGAGAAGACAACAACAGAGGTTTGATCGTGCTTAGAATTGAGAATATTTAAATAGAATAAAAAAGTTATTAGAGCATCATAAGCCTTCACATAGAAACTTCAAATTTTTTAAAATTTAATTAGCATCAGCCATTTGACGCCCACTGCAGCAGATAGGCCTCTTTCGTGGTTTTCATAACCATGAGGGGTTTTGCCATAATCGCCACGCTTGGCAGGCGGGTGGGCGATCGCAGTATGCGGTTGGAATCTCAGGAAGACGCTGCTGCCCGTCTCCTGGTAATTGATTTCTTTAGTCGCCTTCTACGACATCCACGGAAGGAAATGGAGTCATATGGAGTGACGCTATTCTTAATCCGGCACCACAAGGAAATTAATTATACGAAATTCTAAATACAATCAAACCTCTATTTTGTACCCCCTCAGAAAATTTAATAAGTTTCCTCGCAATCAGATATGACGCCTGAAAATTAAAACCTAACTACGTTTATATGGGAATCACCTCGTGAGGCGCCCTCTTAAGAATCGGTTTCTAATTCGCTTTGTATGTGTAAGCCTCAACCACCTAATCCTCGACTTACGCCGCGTCCGATCCACATGACCTCAATACCAAACATAAGCTAGGTAGGTACCGGAATTCAGTCTACCTAGTTGCGGTCTAGCTTAATTCTTGTGCCGAACAATGAAATATATCAAAGTGACAGTAAAAAATCCGGTCAAGTTTCGGTATCGTTTTGCGTAAGAATTCAAAGAAGTATCCTTTTTCGTGCCAACAGTTGTCTTTTTTAGGGTTCCGCAGGCGACCCTTATAGTTTCGCCATGTCCGTCCGTCTGTCTGTCTGCGGCCTAGCTCAGAGACCATTAGCATGAGAAAGCCGAAATTTGGCATAGACATACATATAAAAAACGCCAACAAAATGGTAGATTATATTAATATATTCTTAGAAAAAAATTTTTTGAGCGTACCCTCTACACCTAAATTAGGGATGCAATTTTTTTCTCGCCTACACCAAAGTGTGGGGTATCGTTAGATTGGTCGTAATATTGTGGGTGTAGTCAGATCATTTTTTGATTTAGGGTTCCGTGTTCCGCGAAATTTGAAAAAACGCAAATTTTTGTCCGAGTAGGGCGACTCCCCCCTCTCCTGGTTAAACGGTTGATTGTAGAAACGTGAAAAAATTCAGGGCAGTAGCACATAATATAATGAACTTAAAAGGAAAACTATCACAACTAAGTAGGCTTCCCAAGGTAAGGAGTAATAGGCGACCAACTTATAAAAGGAAAACCTCGTATAAAATCCATTGAAAATTACGTTGATGAAGTTGTTAGTTCTGTAAAGCAGATAAACTATACACCGCGCGTGGCCCGGATGTATCTCAATATATTATTTTTCTTGCATTAATCCGTGCTAGGGACAATTTTTTAAAAACCGGCCAAGTGCGAGTCGGACTCGCGCACCGAGGGTTCCGTACAAACCTGCAATGTCAACAACATTTTTTCACGGGTTAAAGGCAATTAGATCTAAGTATTTGATATGAATTTCAACTTGATAGCTCTACGCGTTCATGAGGAAAAAAGTAATAAGTTTATATTTATTAAAAAATATATATTTTGTAATGTAACTAAAAATTTAAGGTTTTCGGAATTTTTCCTTTATGTGTGCTATAAAACGTTGCTTCATACCAAATTTCAAGATTCTAGGTCGACTGGAAGTACCCTTTAGGTTTTGATTCCCTTGCGAGTACTTGCGAGTTTCAAAATATGCAGCTTAAATTGCTGTTTCTTTTGATTGCGTTGACATAGAAGTTAGATTTTGTTACAGCTTAAAGGTATAATAGACCTGAGTATTTGGTATGAATTTCAATTTAATACCTCTACGCGTTTATGAGGAAATGGGTAGTAAGTTTAAAATTATTAAAAAAAAATATATATTATGTGATGTAACTAAAAATTTATGGTTTTCGTAATTTTTCCTTTATCTATGCTATAAGACGTTGCTTCGTACCAAATTTCAAGATTCTGAGTTCACGGGAAGCACCCTGTAGGTTTTGATTCCCTTGCAAGTGTCGAAAATTTGCGGCATAAACGGCTGTATCTTTTGATTGCGTTGGCTTAGAAGTTTGATTTTTTCACAGCTTCAAGGGACAGTAGACTTGAGTAATTGATATAAATTTTAGCTTCATACCTCCACGCGTTCCTGAGAAAAAGGGTCTTGACAGACGGACGGACGGACGGACAGACGGACAACAAAGTGATCCTATAAGGGTTCCGTTTTTTCCTTTTGAGGTACGGAACCCTAAAAATGGCCTATGCCTGCAGTTGCGCATGAGCCCACTTGGGAGTGCGCTGGCACGGTTAGCCAAATGAACATAGTATTTTCGGATGTACATTTATGGAGATTTTGTTAAACCCTGTATATTCTGATATTAGCTTTTGTAAAATTTCTGCTTGATACATAAATAACTTCCACACAGCACAATCACTTGTCCTGGTCCCAGACTAGGATACCCTGTGGTATAGTAACCAAGAAAAGACATCACAAACATGGAACTACACACACACACCATTTATGATTGATGGTTTTAAATTTTAATTGCGTTGTTTATCTATTATATTGTGATATATCGTGCTTTACACACTTTAATGTTTTATTAATTTGCATAAATTTTTTTATCATTAATTTTCAAATTGTTACTTTAAATTAGGCGATTCAGTTAACAACATTTGCACACCGAAAGGTAGAACAGAACATGAAGGGACTTAGAATGACTTTAAACCATGTTATGTTATACCATGTTCTAGCAAATAAATATTATTTCTCTTTTACTCTATATTAATTTGTACTAGTACGGTTCTCTCCAGTGGGAATCGAACCCACAGCCTCTGTTTTGGTAGTCAAGCGTGTTCACCGCTAGACCAACGAGACAGTCGATTCATTTATCGTCGAACTACTTCTCTCGCACTGCTAGCTAATGTGTCACTAGTAAAGCAAGATGGTGCAACAAGCATTACTACATCGAACTCTGTACAAGGACCATGCAGGTTCTTAGATGACCTCACCATGTGGCTTTGTTTGGACTGACCCCGGTACTAATGCAATATGCCTAGCACTCTCTTTACGTGGGTGATGCCGCCACTTATATGGATGTATTCTACTATCCGTAATAAGGCTGTCAATTGTATATAATGTTATCTTTTTAGGGTTTCGTAGTCACAAATAGTTTTGCCATGTCCGTCCGTCTGCCTGTCTGGCCGCGGCTTAGCACAGAGATGGTTAGCACTAGAAAGCTGAAATTTGGGATATATATAGGTACAAATCACGGAAATAAAATCTTTTAAAACATTTAGGCTACCTCCATTACAAATAAAGTAGGGGTGATATTTTCTCGTCTACCCCGTAGTGTGGATTGTGGAGAAAAAAAACTGAAATATTAACACCGTATCCAGTGCTAGACTAGACATAGACTTTCCAACATCTGCCCACCACACTTTTACAGAGTCCGTCGTAAGCTTTCTGGAGTATTTATTATGACTGCATAAGGTCTTTGAATAGGTGAGAGATGATTAATATGAGCAGGTTGTTGAAAAGATCAACCGTGAAGATTGGCATTGGATAATCTATTATTGATATAGCTAACTCAGCGATGAATAACGAATTAATTAATATGTGATCCGAGGTAAAATTATATAAAAGAAGTTCAGCAAGAAATATCCAGAGATCAACTCGTCGAACTATGGCAATTTCAGCAAACCGTGACGAAATTGAAGGTTTTCTATCATTAATCCACCTTCTAGCCAAAATAATTGGTCAGCCTTTGTCAGAAGGAAAAGATTTTACATATTGGCCCCGAAGTTTACCATTACCTACTTCCGCTAAGTTCCAGAAGTAGGAAAGGACATTCCGCACCGACTCTACACTTAAGCGTCAATTCCACGTTAGTGTACTTGCGTTTACTGCCATCCACTTTATTTGTTTGCAAGTTATGAAAAACTCAATTTTAACTCACGCCCACTAGGGTTCAATTACCAAATTTTTTTCAGCGAATAAAAAAGTTCGAAAATATGTACATGACTGATAAAGGTCATGTCACTTTCTTACTTCTTACACTGCTAATAGTACAGTCATTACGTCGGAAAAAACGGATTAGAAATGAAAGCAAAATTTTGGATATTACCACATAGGAAAAAAATTACGTGAGGTCTAGAAAAGCTTAACTTCTAAGTGTCGACCACGATTTCTTATGAGCATTTTCCGCGGTCTTGAAAAAAGGGTTAAATTCAGTTTATTCGCAGTATTCACTCGGTTGAAAACCCATAAATTTAGGTAGTTTATTTTTTGCTTAATTTTTCTCGTGAAAGATATCGAAAAAATGTCTAGAAATAAACATGTAGAGCGTATTCAGACTTTCAATTTCATTTTTTTATGTTTTACTTTCAACAAAATAATATCCAAAATTTTGTCTTCTCGGTTCACATGCATTCCCAATATAATGACTGGACTACAATAATAATGAACACATTATAGTGGAGAACAATATAATATATTGGAGACGTTTTTAAGAGAAATACTTGAGTTAGACATTTTAACCATTCGTAAGCAAAACGAGTCGTTCTTGAATATAGGAACCGGGCGTTAGTGAATTATAGTGCAATGACAGATACACGATCGAGTCACGTGACATATTTTTACATGCCATTGACGCCTAGAAGATTTGATATTTACGCGTGCGCGCATAGACTCGAAGCGGCGCGGCGGCGGCGCCGGTGAAATTAAATCGCCGCGTTCATGCAAGCCCTGTAGGCCTCTCTGCATGTCTGAAGCAATGCCATGTCGAAGAACAGACAGGCGTGAAGCGGAGGCTTTGTTACTGAAACCCGACCGTCTTGTCGCGTGAACGTGACGTTGACAGCGGTGTCCATTTTCCCAACATACTTAGCAATATACAGTCACAAAGTATAAGGTAATTATTTATTAGGTGCCTAACATGTGCTTGGAGTGAAGAATTTTGGCAACTGGTCCCAAAGAGTCTGGGGAATAGAGATTCGTGAAGTTCGCGTTCGAATGGTTCGATAGCAGACTATTCTTATCTAGAAGCAACGAGTAGTGCAGTCTCTGTACTACCGACTAGAAGTCGTTTTTGAAGACACTTCGGAGTTTGTGAATTTGTAGAAACTATACCACGAAGAAACCCCGAGGTATGAAGTGATTACATGAGTTTCTACACTTATCTTGAAACTGCAAATTAGCGTAGGGCTTTTGCTTTGACGAAATCCATATTTGCCGTCTGAGAAAAGGTATGTGCCTTGCAGAGGGACCTATTACAAAGATAGGGAAGACACGGATACCCAAGCACACTTATTAGATTAGGAATGCTTGCAGAGTGTGGGAACAACTTTGCCGCGTTGTAAGAAACGTCTAGAAATAACATCATAGAGAAAATACACATTACACAGAAAACAAAGATCTAAGTCCCAGCTTAGGCTCAGACAAAGAGCTATTATGCGAATAGCCGCGACACATCGATCATAACAGTGAAAGTAGCTAGCATTACCTTTCCCAGAAGCATATTGTTTTGGTTGTTAGCTGTCTAGCCTAGCCGTTAGGCCACTCGAGACCCCAGACCACCTAGAGGTAGAAAGGCTTACCATATTTGCTTTTCACAACTTGAATCAATCGACAGAAAGTCGTTGTTGGTCATAACATTAGCTAAAACACTTAGCTAATCTACGACCAAGTTCTCCGTATCAGTTAGAGTTTCTCTAAATGTAAAGAAACTATTCATTGCAAGGTTAAATAAACCTCAAGGCTATCTATGTTTAGTTTAATAAGATCCCTGAAGATATAATAATTAAAAATGTGTAAAGCAGTTCCTTGTGGCGCCGGATTGAGAATAGCATCACTTCATTTCCTCCCGTGGATGTCGTAGAAGGCGACTAAGGAAATAAATTACCAGGAGAAGAGCAGAAGCGTCTTCCTGAGATTCCAACCGCATACTGCGATCGTCAACCCGCCTGCCAAGCGTGGCAATTATGGCAAAACCCCTCATGGTTATGAAAACTATGAGGGATTTTGCCTGCCTGTATTGTGCCTGCCTGTCCTGCAGTGGGCGTCAAATGGCTGATGATGATGATGATGATGTCTATAGTATTTTCAAAGGTTAACACGAGCACTAGATATAATGGTTATGAAAACTATGAGGGAGGCCTATGTCCTGTAATGGGCGTCAAAGGGCTGATGATGATGATGATGAAAGCACATTTTTTTGCTAAAAGGGCTACTATGACATTAAAGATTATTTAGATGACAAAGATGTCTGGAATTAAAGCCAATTCAATGCATTAGTATACTAGGTTTTAGAATAATGTGTAAACTCTGGTACCTAATTAAGGAACATATTTTAAAAGACTAAGTTTGTTTTTTGTCCGTTTTTCACCAAAATGATCTAGATTTTGAAACGAACACCTAGTTTCACTTGAAACGTTCAATTAGTCACAGATTCTGTGTAATTTTGAATAAAATAAATTTTTATTTGAATTTTAATCTTTTAATAATTTATTGTATAAAGTATTCAGATAAAATTGCGTTTGTATTCATTAGGTATACCTTGAGTATTATTCTTTTCCTTACTATGTATACTACGCTAACACTCGAATTCACCCGATTACCTAATGAATCTAATAGTGATTAGCTCCTTTATCTGTTAACTGCGAACATCGCGAATCATTAAAAGTCACTACATACATCCATCTCACTGAATGCATTAATCAATCTATACTTAAGTTCACTCATCCAAGTCACCAATTATCCACCACTCAAGCCCCTTGCTTAGCATCCATTGTTATCTCTACGTTTCGTATCTCACATTCCATCGACCAGAAATCTAATCGGTCAGTTCCGCACCGGTCGGTGGCCGTAAAACGTCAACTTATAATCATCGACGCGAACAAGTAGGACTTGTTATCCGTTACTTTGCCGGTCGAAGGAGCCATTTTGGGCCGAGGACTCACAGCACAGCTCAGCTCATTTGAATGCATCCGTGATTCGAATTTGGGGCGACTTTTATTACCTACGGTGAAATTCAGAAAGGAGTAGGCTTGCCATTTGGTTATACCTATAAAATCCTGAAAAAAAGCCATTTATATTTAAAAGTCCTGATATTATGCAAATGCACAAAAATAAGTAGGTACCTAGGTACCAATTTTTTGTTTAATGTCTTTCAAATTTTTTCACGAAGTTACATCTCTGAACACCTTTTTAATGGACGAACAAGAAGATTTTTTTGATAATATTATGGTCTATTCACTATGGTCAAAAAATTTCAACTTGAGAGATTACCGGAATTGTTAAGAATTTGTCAATATGTATTCGCCATTAAAGTCCAACATGCAAATGTGGACAAAAGACAGAAACCTGAGAAGAAAGAGCTTTGCTGTTAACTCAGTATAATTTGAAAAGCATGTCTTGCTAATCATTTTATAGCACAATAATTAAAGACAAAAACCTGCTTAGTAATGTGTGTAAATGCACAAAATACTCCACCGATTAATTTTATCACTTCTTTTTTGTTTATGATTAAATAGCTTTTGAGTTACAATTATTATTATTAGAATAATTACATAATAAGGTATTATTGTTATTATTATTATACTTTATTGACGTGTAAAACTATAAGTAGAAAAAGAAAGGTATCTTTTTTCGTTCTTTTTTTAGATTTAGTTGTGTTGATTATAATTTACTGCCAATAGTTGATTTTTACCAAAAAAAAGATCAATAAATAAAACAAAATTTCTATAATTCGTTTTACTCTAAAATCCAAAAATCCTGACATTTTCCAAGTCCGGCCAGGGAATCCGGACAGGGACCAAGAAATCCTGACATGTCAGGGCAAATCCCAACGTATGACAACCCTAAGCCAGAGCAAAACAACAGAAAGGGGTCCTCAGCAGACTACGGTTAATTTTCAGCATGATTTATTCTCCTCACCTCTGCGAACTATGAAATAGAGTTCGCAGTGGTGTCAAACGCTTTCAAATTCACTTGCGGCAAAAACCGTACGGAAACTAAAACGAAGAGCGTCTAAACACTTCCGAACCACTCGCTCCTGTTATAATTGTAAACGCTACGAGATTTACTCTTCCCAAAAAGGATCTGCTCGAGTCAACAACCTCGAGGCGCTTGCGACGCTATTTTGAGACGGTATGCTAAATATACTTCACCCTAAGTTGGTTCCATATGATCCATATCCATACTCATCCAATCAAAGACAGATATCGATATATATCTGCCAATACCTTTTGTGTAAAAAAATACGTATTAAAAAAAACAGTTCGATGATTATTCTATGTATGATCAGCGATAAAACGTTGTCCGATTATTATTTCTTTCTTAGAAAAGAGGTTCTTCAAAGTGGTACCATATAAATTTGGTCAAGTTCTGTTGGCGAGATCCATGAGAAAATATGTATGGACGAATTGAAAACCTCCTCCTTTTTTGAAGTCAATTCAAAATCGTAACAGCCAAAAAAAATCTATTGCAAAAATCCTGAAGTACGTCAGGTAACAAATTTAAAACTTAAACGAGTTTCAGGTCTTGGGAATTAACTTCCGTCGTAACCGCAGTGCCTATACAATTGGCAACCTTTAAGCTCTTAGCTCTTCTTTCAAATGAAAGGCTTGTCATAAAAAGCAAAGTTTGGTTCAAGACTTTATAATATTATGCCAAAACATTACCGTCAACAAGCCGTAACGGAAACGTGTGAACTACTCTGACACTTATAATTATTTACGTACATTTATTTCATTTCATTCAGCTTTGAATTTTTGTCTTCATTTAAAAATAGTTTATTATAGAAATCGTTAAAATACAGGATGTACTAATCTCTATCAAGTTATTTGCCCACCTTGGTCATTCATTCATTTCATAATTTCAAAAAATATCAACCCTCTTTCATGGATTACGAGACTACCTACTTTTGTAATTGCAACTTTCAAGCTCTTAGCACTTCTTTCAGATGAAAGGCTTGTCATACAAAAAGTAATAAGTACTTCCTGGTGTACATGCAATAAAGAATATTCTCTCTATCTATCTACTTACTTAGTTTTGTTGGACATACCTTTCACCCGTTACGCTTATTCAATTTATCGATTCTTGATATTTGTCTTCCCTACGGATGCTAATGACGAGTTTTGAAGCAGTCATCACAATATTCTGCCAACACATTTCTGTTACCAAGTTTCATGTGTGTAACCGGCTTAACAGTTGTAATTTATCGCAGGACTTTCACTTGAGACTGCAGAAGATAACGTTTAATTCACATCAAAGAGCGATTGGTTTAATGTTTATTTTAACTTTCCTCGTGTTATGTTAACCTTCTCATTATTGATGGTGTTGTGGAGTCGCTTAGTCAGCGGCCATGTGCTATATTACGGAACACAAGCTTACTTGTTCATTCTACTAACGCGCAAAAGGAACAACTAACCTTGTTGGGGTCGGTCGAACATTTTGTCAATTCTTTTCTCTATTATATTATAAATGCGAAAGTTTGGATGGATGGATGTTTGTAACTCGATAATGCCAGAACGGCTGACTAGTTCAGGGTGAAATTAGCCATAGAGATAGATTATAGATAAGCGCGCGAACGAAGTTGCCGGCAACAAGTAGTACGTAGAAAACAAATTCCTACTTTATTATTATATACCTTTATAACACACCCACTCAGAAAGTGTCTCATTGCTCGTTCATAAATAGGTTACAAGGTTCGTAATTTCTCACTTACAAATGTGCGGCGGGAAAAGTTATAAGGAATTTTATTCCTGCCGTCCGTAGCAGGGCAGGAATGTGGTATGAAAATCCATTCCTGCCCTGCTAGTGTTCTTTTGTTTTTTAGCACTAACATAAAAAAAATACAAAAAAAAAGAATTGTTTTTAAGCGTTGCTTATGTTCGGATTTTTTAATAGAAACTAGACATAAAAACGTCATGAAATGCTTTTCACTAAAAAAGGGAAAGCTATAGTTTATACCAGAACTGAAAAAGCAAAGTTTTATACCGCGAAAGGAATACAGACTGTAATACAAAGTTAACCTCAAAAATATATATACATGTATTTATGGTCTACGTTATCAAGTAAAGATTTTCTTACGTTCGATTTGAAGCTAGATTTTGATTTTAATCCATATATCGATATCGCCTTGATAGTGAATGATTCAATTCGTGTGAAAAATAAAATAAAAATGTCGACTTCAAGGTTGTTTAAATTGGTTCATAGGTTTAGCGTTGTTTTAATAACAATTGGAACATTTTCATGGAGCCGTGACTTTCGTCTTTCGTTTTTCATAAACATCGGCTAGCCCTTTTCTGCTGTCACTTATAAAACCATTAAAAAAAATCCTTTTATACAATAGAATAATCGCGTGTCCTGCCTGTCCCGACGAAGCAACAACTGACCTATTTCATTAAATGGGCGCCACCGCAGTATCCGGTGGTGTATCGTTTCTAATAACTACTTATTTAATTTGTACTTGGATATTTACTAGGGCTTGAAAATTTTATATTTTTATCACTTTTAGGCACGTATTAACAAAGCAGCTGTCTTGAATAAAACGAGGGCATTCTAGAGCGGTTGTAGCCTAGTGGGTAGAACATTGAACTTGGAAGCGGGAGACCCAGGTTCGATTGCCAGTGCGGGCATGTACCTATGACTTTGTTTTCTAAGTTATGTACATTTGTGAAGTTGTAGTAGCAATACCACTCGCTAACTGTGAAGGAAAACATCGTGAGGAAACCTGAGCGAGTGAGTTATTCATACATCTCAGCGCTTGAAATCGCCAATCCGCGGTGGGCACGCGTGGTGATTAAGCCCATACTCTCTCCCTGACAGAAGGCCTGTGCCCTACAGTGGGACGTATTTAGGCTGCTTATATATTCTAGAGCGATCTTAAAGATCTGAGATCTGACCCTAGTCACTCAGAGATCTGAGATCGCTTACGCTCGAGTGCGTTGTCGAGTTGCTGTTTTGTTTCGAACAGGATCGTGAAATGGGCACTCAAGAGCGATCTCAGTGGTTAAGCAAGCGAACTTTTAGACAGTAACCTTCACAAGTACCTAGTCTATGTTATTAGTAGTTCTTTTTTGCGTTACCGACCATGAAGTGATACCAAAGCCGTGGGTAGACCAATTGTCTCAAGATTCGAAAGTTTAGAATTCATTAATAGTTTATTTAAACGACAGTATATTTACTATCTTATTAAAATGAATAAGTAAAACTAATTTGAACGTAAAAATCAAAATCTTAGACATTTAGGTCATACATAATGCACTAATCATTATGCACTAATCATGATGACCGAAATGTCCAAGATGTTGATTTTTACCTTCAAATTAGTTTTAGTTATTCCTTTTAACAAGATAGTAAATATGTTGTCGTAATAATATATTAATAATAAATTGTTTATTTTCACAAATAGAACACTAAAACTCGACCCGAAGACAGCGATAACATTGTAAATTGACATTTAAATTCCTTACGTAGAAATATGATTTCTGGTTGAGTCACATATTTTACAGTTTGCTTAATATATATTGGGTTATCATATAACAAGTGTTGCCTAAACTAGGTTTGTTTAGGCGGAGTTACAACATCATTTCACGCAGGTCACACTCGCCTGAACTTAGGAAGATACCTACAACTCCAAGGACAAAATGCTAACCGCTTATTCGGCATATTAATAAAATGCCATGACATTTGAAACAGCCGGCTGCTAATGCCAAGAAACAAGCATAGCAGCCTATATACGTCCCTCTGTAGGGCACAGGCCTTCTCTCAGAGAGAGAGTATGGGCTTAATCACCACGCGCGCCCACCACGGATTGGCGATTTCAAGCGCTGAGGTATGTGAATAGCTCAGACACCCAGGTTTCCTCACGATGTTTTCCTTCATGGCTAGCGAGTGGTATTGCTAATATAACTTCACAAATGTACATAACTTAGAAAGAAAAGTCATAGGTCATAGTCATAGTCATAGGTCATAGCACGCACTGGGAATCGAACCTGGGTCTCCCGCTTCCGAGTCCAATGTTCTACCCACTAGGCTACCACCGCTTTTTTTTTTGAGGAAGAGAAACAAGCATCCATCCTTAGAATTCCGTCCCTAATAAGTAAAAAACCCGGGACCCTAAGGAGCACTGAGTTGTCCGACCGTCTGTCCGTCTGTTCATCCGTCCGTGCGTCTGTCAGTCTATCAAGCAAGACCCTTTTTCTAGGAACGAATAAAGCTGTCAAACTCAATAAGGCATCAAATACTTGAAGGTGTAAAAAAATTAAGCTTCTAAGTCAGTGCAATCAAAATGTATTTCTATTTTACGTACGTCGCATTTTTCAAATAATGAAACATAATAGGGTGTGAGGGTAAGCTTACTCCCCGTTGACCTTGAACCATGAAATTTAGCAAGAAAGGCGGAATACTACGTTGCATTGGTCGCTGGCAAACCTTGAACTTTTCTGATATTGAAAATAGTTTTTGTCTTCAACAATTTTATTTTCCTTTTTGTCTTCAACGCAAAGTTCTGGGCGATTGAGGACAAGATAGTTGCGCAAACTTGTGCCTTGCTAAGAGTTAATCTAAACGTTCGTTAGGCTCAGCTCAACCTCGATGTCCTCCGAGGAAGAACGGTATTTTGGCCGAACATTATTCACGCAAATGACGTAATCCAAACCGGTAGACGCTTGACACGGAACTTCGTATGATTCATGCTTTGTGTTGTTTATTTTGGAGATCCCGACTGCTAACATTCCTTATTTTTAATTGTACTTTTAATTCAATTCTTTTCTCTGGCACCCTTAGGATTCTACCAGTATCAGATTTGTGGAGATTGCTAGTGTTTTTTTTCGTAATAAGCGACGCACAATGGGAAACTAATAACAACATATTGTCAACAAATATAGTAAAACAGTACCTATATAAATCTTTTCTTATCGAACTTCTCCGAAACAGCTTCAACGATTTTTATGACAGTTGAAGAAGATTGTATTCACAAACGTCAACAAGAACCTAGAGCACGCGCCATCACCCATTTCCCACGGAGAAGACCTTGTCAGCATTGACATAAGGACGAAAATGTCTTAACTCAATGAAGAAGAAGAGGAAGAAAAATATTTATTTATCGCCACACAGACTTTATACAAGACATAGGAAACAAAAAAGAGACAAGGCAAAACATGAGAAAAAAAACCGGCCAAGTGCGAGTCGGACTCGCGCACGAAGGGTTCCGTACCATTATCTGTACAACATTAGACACAAAGATAAAAAAACAGCAAAAAAAATCACGTTTGTTGTATGGGAGCCCCCCTTAAATAATTATTTTATTTTGTTTTTAGTATTTGTTGTTATAGTGGCAACAGAAATACATAATCTGTGAAAAAATTCTCTAGCTATCACGGTTCTTGAGATACAGCCTGGTGACAGACAGACGGACGGACGGACGGACGGACGTTCGGAGGGACGGACATACAGACAGGGAAGTCTTAGTAATAGGTTCCGTTTTTACCCTTTGGGTACGGAACCCTAAAAAACAATAAGAAAGGGACACGGGCTGTATCCATGCGGCGGTAAAACGGTCTCAGGCATTTGCTGCAGGTTTATTACCCACAGTACTGACTTTCTGCCAGGGCCTGGTCTAGTGACTCACGGAACCAACTATCCAGTTGTGTGGAGGCAGGATAGACACAGAATGAGTAGCATCGAATGCTGGAAAAGAAATAAGGGCTTAGGTTTTTTGGGTACAAAACAAATAACCATTAGAATTACCAATGGACTTCAGTGGTGGCGCGGACTCTACGTCTGTGATTGTATTGTACCCATAATTTGTGACCCAAAATATCAATTGGAAGAACCTCAGAAGGATGATAGGCCCATCTGTGGATCATAGGAAACGATTGTTAATGAATACGAGCATATTCGACCTTGACCATTTGTGGTATCCGGCTGATAAAAACAGGAAGTTAGTCGTAGTAGGTACCTAATCCCACACAAACTTACAAAAACTCCCAGCTATAAAATGCATTACATACATACGTAAGCAGCCCATATACGTCCCACTGTCGGGCACAGGCCTTCTCTCAGGGAGAGAGTGTGGGCTTAATCACCACTCGTGCCCACCGCGGATTGGCGATTTCAAGCGCTGAGGTATGTGAATAGCTCAGACACTTAGGTTTCCTCACGATGTTTTCCTTCACCGTTAGCGAGTGGTATTGCTACTATAACTTCACAAATTTATATAATATAGAAAACCAAGTCATGGGTATATGCTCGCACTGGGGATCGAGCCTGGGTCTCTCACTTCCGAGTCCGATGTTCTGCCAACTAGGCTACCACCGCAGTTTAAGAATCTAAATGTAAAATGCATTACAAACATGGAAATATATCTAGACTGAGGCCATGTGTACAAATGTACCGCGGCCTCCAGTGGGAATCGAACCCAAGACCTTCGGCATGGTACTCAGACTTGATGCCGCTTGACCAACGTGGTAGCAAACGAGACCTTAATAAATGTTCTATTGTTTTTTTATTGCATCTTTTAAAAAGACACCATCTGGTGGAGGGCCTTCCCACGCTGCGTCGTCCGGTCCGCGGTCGCCAGCTCAGAACTTTTTCGCCTCAACGGCCATCAGTTCTCCGAACTATGTGCCCCGCCCACTGCCACTTCAACTGAGCAATTCTTCGAGCTATATCAATAACTCGGGTTCTTCGGCGGATCTCCTCATTCTTGATTCGATCACGCAGTGAAACTCCTGAGATAGCTCTCTCCATTGCTCGTTGGGCGACCTGGTTACAGTGGCGGGTAGTTACTGGATGCGGACGGCACAAGGCCGGGAAGCTTGGAAAACCATGAGGGAGGCCTATGTCCTGCAGTGGGCGTCAAATGGCTGATGATGATGATAATGAATCATCATCATCAGCCATTTCACGCCCACTGCAGGACATAGGCCGCCTTCGTGGTTTTTATGGCCATAGGGGTTTTGCCATAATCGCCACGCTTGGCAGGCGGGTTGGCGATCGCAGTTTGCGGTTGGAATATCAGAAAGACGCTGCTGCCCGTCTCCTGGTAATCGATTTCCTTAGTCGCCTTCAACGACATGCAGTAATCAAAAGCTGCTCTTTATCTATGCATATAAAGGTCATTCATATTTACACAGGCGCACAAAGTAAGCAGCCATTAGCATTATCATTAGCTTATGAGCACAACTTATGTATGACTGAGTAGCAAGTACGTACCTATTATTGGCCTGTTTACTCATGCCTACACTCATACAGGGAAAATACAAATGTGTTTGATAGCGGCACTTGCACTGTGGAGCAAATAAGCATTATGTTTTCATTTAGTCAACCAGTGATTCCACTGTGTCGAACGACGTCTGGAATATCGAAACCGTTTTCTGTTTTATAAGTCGCTGTATAGTGTGTACTAGTTGCGAAGCTAGTTTGTGTTTTGCATGTGTTTTAGTGATATGATAGTTAATTTAAGGTGACAAAAAATGAGGTTCCGCGAAAGTATGATTTATGAGGAGAATTTGATGTTTAGGACTGGATGTGATGGCTTGAGGTAAGTTTTATTGGCTTGGGGTAAGTTTTATTGATAAGCAGCCTGTAAAGAGTGTAACAAAATCCATATATACATCCGGAAATGAAGGTGCATGCATCAGGTTTTATAATTCCAGTGATAAAGATTCGCACGGAGCGGTAGAACCCCGGCTTTTCATTCGGGAGGCCAAGGGTTCGAATCCCGGCATGTACCAATGACTGGCTTCTAAGTTACGTACATTTAATTTTGTGAAGTTATAGTAGCAATACCACTCGCTAACGGTAAAGAAAAAGTAAGCGATCTTTAGTAAACCTGAGTATCTGAGGTGTACGCATACCTCAGCACTTGAGATTGCCGATCCGCGGTGAGCATGCGTGGTAATTAAGCCCATACTCTCTCTCCGAGAGAAGGCCAGTGCCCTGCAGTGGGACGTAGGTATATAGACTACATAAAAAAAAGATTCGTCAGAAAACCCGGCACTGGATAGCAAATATTTTCCAAATAGCTACGAGTGGCCAAGTGAGGCGCCAGCATGAATACCTAAGACAGAAGCAGCAAAACCTGGATTCTATCTATCCCTCTGGGATACAGACGTGGGTTGATTTAACACAGTTTAAGTGGGAGGACAGTTGTTTTGTCGGGCTTAGCTTGCTAAGGGGAATAGAGGCAGGTGCTCCCCCAGAGACAGGTGCTCTGCACATAGTCTAAGTAGTTCCTGAAACCGGTATCGGTAATTAGATTTTGAAGTTCATTAAAGTAATAATTTTGTGCATGGATTTATGTGACCACGAAGCTTACAACTCGAGCGAACTCTATGATGTTGAGATAACTGAATGATGACCATAGAGATCGCCCACGTGTAGAGCAGATGTTCTTGATGTAATGATGTGAATAATTAAGTTTTTTTTTCATTTTTTTACTCCGTTCTACGAGTCCAACTCCTAGGGAAAGATAATACTCGCATCTCATTGGTCCATGCGCAAGGGTAGAGATAAGCGAAACAATAAGCGAAGACGGTCCGCTTCATATGGTAGGTTTACTTAATGCATTGGCTATTGAAGGTCACGCGCATTAACAAATGGGCGCACACGGACGAATTTCTTTGGGAGCTCGTTTCGTGGAATGGAGTATATTAGATAGCTGGCTTCAAATGCGTTTGTTTAATCTACCAGTCAGTACTCACTTCTATGCAGATATGCAATTAATTATACTTTACTGCACACGAAACATTGAACAGGACATTACATAAGAAATAGCATGTACAAAGGCGAGCTTATCTCTGTAAGAGACCTTGGAGAGTCGGAACAGCGGTAAAAGGGGGTCTAAATACCTGTACAAAATAAACTACATAAACTACTTACAAAAATCTTTAACCAAAAGGTAATTTAGGAAAAAAATGTAGGACTCCATCACATCCTTCAGAAGACTTGAAAATTCGTGAATAACCCCAAAATAGCACCTGTGAAGTGCAAAAATGCCAGTTCCCTCGATATCTACCTAGAGCAAAACTTCCGTCATGCAAAACTTATGAGAGTGCGACCAGACCAAGTGTCGCCGACAAGTCCATTACGAACTCGCGTGTTCATATCGCAATGCTCACTAACCACTGCGCCTTCCGTCCCCAGCCTCCTGCGACCGGTGTCGGTGCAGGGCGCGATGGAGCACTCCCTGCAGCACCGCGAGCGCGTCGGCGTACAGGACTTCGTGCTGCTCGAGGACTTCCGCTCCGAGGCAGCCTTCATCGACAACCTGCGCAAGCGGTTCACTGAGAACATCATCTATGTGAGTGGAAGGTTCACCAGGAGCGTGACGTCATCTGTTAGGCAAGCGTGACGTCACATGCGCAGCGGTTCACTAAGAACATCATCTATGTGTGTGGGAGGTTTACTAAGGCCGTGACGTCATATGTTACTGTTTTTAAGGCTAATTACCCTATTATT
Organism: Yponomeuta malinellus; assembly: GCA_947308005.1. Taxonomy (NCBI): domain Eukaryota; kingdom Metazoa; phylum Arthropoda; class Insecta; order Lepidoptera; family Yponomeutidae; genus Yponomeuta; species Yponomeuta malinellus. Next base: position 17,646,715 of record OX371006.1, on the reverse strand, counting down.
GTGCCTACAACGTGCGTGCATGCTACGACCAATTAATGTTGATGAAGCGAAAGAGATATGTCAGTGTAATGGCAAGTCGCCGACCCTGGTCTCTGCCTACCTCTCCGGGATACAGGCGTAAGTTTATGTTATGTTTACAATGTCCGTCTGTCTGACTGATCTAAACGGGATTTTCAGGATGTAGGTACATGGGGATTTTGTTACCTACACCCTGTATTGCGCGAGTCCATCTCGCACTTGGCCGATTCCATTAGGGTTCCGAATTTAAAGGACCCCATTTAGGATGAATACACACCAATTTAGTTTGGGGTTCAGAGCTACTTTGTATATTGTTAAGTTTTGTTCAGCTCAATAAACATTTTTCGTTTCATTTTTCATATGGACGTTTGTATGGACCGCCACCGCTACCGCGTTGGTGTGTTTCGTCCTTTACTAAGCTTAAGCTGCCTGTCTGTCGCATTCGCAATAGCCCAGATAGAACCCTTATAGCCCGTGTGGGGAAGCTCAGTTAACTAGCGCGGAGTTTACGCACAGAAAATGAGATGACGGCTGCAGACAGACCAACTGGATCTTCTGACCGTAAACTAAGCTTCACCACAACGGCTATAAAGGTGCTATCTTGGCTATTGTTTTCTTGCCACAATAAAACTGTCTTCATAAACCCCTTTCTTTTCTCACAAAGATAAATCTCGCTGTTGAAGCTACGTTCAGACTGACTTACACAGTATAGTAAAAAATCGTAATAAACGTATTAATGATAATGATATAGTCTGTGCTGTTTTTTTTTTCGTTCAGATTTGGTAAACTTGAGCTTGCTTATTAAAACTAATATTAATAAGTAGGTGGAAAAAATTGTTGGACTTAAATAAATAGTAAACTAAAGAAAGCAAGAAAGAAAGACATTTATTGAGATAAATTAACACATCACAAGAAAGAAAAGGCAAGTAACATTAATACAAAAGAAAAAATATTAGGATAGCATCCGACTAGTTAGGTTGGTATAGGTGCTGGGCAAGCCATCTAAAAAACAATGTCCCACTGCAGCGTCCGAGTGGTCCCTTCACGCGTCTAGTGTCACTGAAGGTGCCACTGGACGTGTAATAAACTCATTACGTAGATGCAAAGGCCAAAGGTTTTTCCTATGCAAACTAATCACATACCGCGTGCAACGAGATACGTCAATTCCATGCGAAGTCAAAATCATTTGTTCAAGTTATTTGTCTTGTGCATTGTACTCGTACCAACTAAGATCGAATGTTTCAACCCCAACTCGACCCCACAGACATACATCGGCAACGTGCTGATCTCCGTCAATCCCTACAAGAACCTGACCATCTACTCACCAGAGAAGATCCAACTCTACTACAAGAAAGCTTTCTTCGAGGCACCTCCCCATGTGTGAGTATACTCAACTCTATACTTACTTACTACCGGAAGCTTGGAAAACCATGAGGGAGGTATATTATTATGTCCTCCGTCGAGTGTCCAAGAATGACCAATGGGCGTCAAATGGCTGATGATGATACTTACTACAACTTGTTTTTATGAAATAACGGAAAACATGAAAACCTTTACTACAGTATCGATAAAATTAAACCACTTATTTGTTTAGTTTTTATGTAATCGCAGTGAAATTACACATAATTTGACCACGTCAATTTTTAACTAGCCGCTACAAATAAATAACTTATTAATCTAACTTTTTTTATGAAAAGTTCAACAAAATTAAAAGTAGCAGAACAAAAAAATGTAAATGACGAAAGCTAACAGCCATGTTTCAGTAATGCGCACTTAAAAAAGAAACCCTTATAGAATTGTACTTTTTACTGTAGTATTTACTTGTTTAAAGGTTTTGCATTATTTCAATAAAAAAATCTTCAATAACAAGTTGTGTTATTGTGTTCGAAAGCCGGCCATCTAAATATTATTATACCCAACAGTGCCCCCGCCAAGTCGAGCAAAAAGGCGGCACGGCCGTACCATCCTTTTCTCGAAGCAGTTCAGTCCATTTTTTACCTCTCTATAACTTCATTTTGGATAAAACAAGGAGCCTGTATTTTCAGTAACCAAGCAGGCATTGTATAAACACGGTATATTTAAAATTCATTCAATTCGAACCACTAGTTTAAGAATTATAACTAGTCAAAGTTTCTTAATTTTGTCACTAACTCGTTCAATGACTGACAGACCGATCATCAAAACTCTAAGGCACTTCTAGCAGTCATGGAAGCTTAAAAATTAGAATGAAATTAGTGTTTAGGGTATAAATCAACAAAGAACTAAAATATTTGGCAATTTCGGTCCAGTTTTCTAGATACACCAACTTTCTAAATAAATAACTTTGTAATCCCATATAAATATACAGGATTACAAAGTTACATTTGCAGTGAATGAATCAGTGTACCTGTATATGTATAATATAACGGAATAATAGGTGTAGATAGGTACCTAGATATAATTATGTTCAACGGTAACTTCAAGTCAACTTGACCATTGTCAAGGAAAAAAAGTAAGACTATCTACAAAAAGAAATGAGATGCCATCAAAAAGCTGACATGAAAACTCAATGTATCTCACAAGTAATACTAATTAAATTAGATTTTTTGTGCGATTGCCAAGTCAATCTATTTATTTAAAAAATAAAAGATTTTTAATATGGATATGGTCACTACAACTTGTTGTTAGGTGAGCTACTTACGTAATAACTTAAGACAGAAGAACCCTTAAGTAGGGAGTGAATAGTATTACATGTATCTCACAACTTTTTACGGTAGAAGAACTGAGTTTCGAGACTTGGTTTTTTTTACAAGTTATGTTTTTGATTATTATTAGAAAGACTGATATAAAGAGAAGTAAAACCCTATATTGAGAGCGTGTAGTAGGTAGTAACAGGGTCTCGTAACATGGGATCCCTCCAAAACGTCAGTAGCAACATCATATTGTCACAGTATGCACCACTTTTTAATAATGTACTAAATAACGGTAATTTGCCCTTATATTGCGCACACCAAAACCTGAACGATTCCAATCGTCACTGTCATATTCCATACAAATTCCTATCCCAATCGTCAGGATTCCGTCAGGAGCAAAGCGCTACTCTGGTTAATATTATTATTATATTATTATACTTTATTGCACATGAAAAACAGTACAGGAAATATGACAATACGAAATTACACGTACAAAGGCGAGCTTATGTCTGTGAGAGATTTCTTCCAGCAAACCTTGGGGAGTCTGAGTGAAGGTGTAAAACGGTTATATGCACGTGCCAACATGCACTACCTACAATATAATATACACTTACACAGATAAAAAATTGTACTAATATAAAGATCTACCCAAAAATATATATATTATATATGCTAATAAGGAAAAGAATAAACTAATGTTCGTGCTTGTCTTCTGCCTAGGATTGCCAAATAGACAACGAATTGCCCCATCCCGCGCTCGCGTAGGGTATGAGCTGTGGTACGAGAGTGGGGCGCGAGTCTCGAGGTTAAGGGGCTACAGTGTGCTGGAACTGGCTAGCAGACGTTTTTGAATCGCTTGTGACATCCTCTAGGAACATGGCAGACCGTTGAAATTTATATATGATATAATTTAACTCCTTGATTCCCTATTGGATGTTTGACAACTGTCATAACCTTACGCCTTCTATGAGTAAATATATTCCGTAATAATGCTTAAAAAAAAGCTAAGAATTTATATACCATTTTAAATGCGCAGTGGATTACGTTTAAGCTTATACAGTCTTACGGGCAATATCAAAATCTTGTATGTTAATGTTTAAAACTAACAGGAACCATAGTTACTCATTCAGAAAAAACGTTTTCATCAATTTATCACATTACGCCTTACGAGGTAAGCCCAGCCTACTCGTTGCCTGTTGTCTGTGAACAGGCGCTCTTCGCATCACCATTGATTTCATTGTAACTTTTCATAAGCGATTTATCAATCATAAATCAACCTTCCAAAGTTCACCTCGAGCGCCATATAGTGAAATTAATTCAGTCTTTTAATTATTTCAAACATAAAATAAGAGACTTAATTAATATATAAATGATAAAAATATACAAATAACTAATTTTTAGTAGCAATTCTCATACAAAATTACCGATTGTAGGCCAAGGACGTGGGGCGAGGGACCGAAAAAGACGCCGCATCTTTCCAATTCACTTTCGTACAAAATGTACTGGGTCAAGTTTCATAAAACTATAATTTCGTAGTTTATTATGACAATTCGAAGTACACTGCGCAGCAGAGTCTATTTTTTAATCTGTGGGTTAATCGGCTTTGCAATGTACATCGAATTGTCATAGTCACAATGAATTGTAGTTCTATGAAACAGGCTCCTGAAGGGATGGGTCTTTTCCGCGCCCTCGCCCCACGTCCCATGTCCGAACAAAACAAAAAAATATTATATAGCTATTAGTCCAATCGATGGAGACATTTTCGAGTGTTTGCAAGACCAACGCACGGCAACTGATTTTTGTAGTAGTGATCGAGCTTCAATCGTTAGAAAAACATACAATATAAAATCCCAATTCTTGTATTTTTTTATTTAAGTAAATAACTAAAAAAGAAAAGTAAAAAGGAAACCGATCATTTACTAGTATTCGAACCAAGAGCTCTCTGCCGTTCAAGGGACGCCTCTTCCTATCCGAGCTATTGTAACATTACCAACCTAAGCGAAACATCGTTTTAGTATTTGTGCCTAAATCACGGTAAAAGTGAGGTTCATTAAAAATTAAACCTAACTACCTATGTATTATAATCCATTTATTGTCGCGATTAGGTCGGCCGCACGCGGCCAGACTTGTTGCTCGAGCCTTGTAGTCTCTAATTACTAGCATTTAAGGTTCATTTTAGTTTGATTGAGTTTTGTTTCACTCCTTGCGCTCGCACTTCGCCTCCTCGTTAGATTGTAGGGTACATAGGCGGTAAATAATGTGTTGGTAAATAATAATTTCGATTGGGGCGTTACGAATAATACTTGATTCATAACCTTTGAGTGAACCAAGCCGAATTACAGTACTTAGTATTTCCGCACCGCTCACTTCCGTAGCGACAGAAGAAGATAGCGCTATCGAACTCGGCTCGGTCGTTCCCATCCGGATATATGTATAGAAAAATATTTTACATAGTTATATGAATTGTGTCAATAATGTTATGTTTAGAACCTTTTCTAAACATACAAAATGAATCTGTGTAGATTTCGTCTCTGAATTTTTTTTCTATCTGCCTGACATGTTTTTCTGTTTTAAATAAAATAAAACGCTGTATATTTTTATCACGCATTTTATTGTACATGCGGAAGTATTTTTAGAAGAATCAATGGCGTAATGCTAAAAATTTTGTAGGAATTATAATTTATATACTACGTGTGTAGGTACTTGTTTTTAGTTTTTTTATTTTCTCGAAATTCCGCTGTATTGGGATAAGTTATATACACTGCAATAATTATGCTCTTTACCTTCCCTACATGTAATATAAATCACACTTCCATGACATGTATAAGTTGATCCTATTCAATTGTTTTTGCTAGGGTTGGCACAAAATCCGGGTTTTTTTTATTCAAGATTTATTCGGTGCTCATTTTTAGGTACAACGTAATTTAAATATATAATTTAACGCGCATAATATTTTTTGGGTTCCGTAATTATAATGATAACAAAAGAAAGTAGGTAAGTTTTTTGTACACGTAACAAAAAAAAACAACTGAAACCTTAACAAAAAGGAAAAGTGTAACAAAAAGTAACCAAATAGAAATAGAAGTACTGTATCACACAGTAGATTAAACAAAAATCTGCGTTCCTGGTTTACCGATATTACATATTTTTATTTAAGTGTCACAATGAATAGTTTAATGTATCTTGAAAATATTCGTCGGTGGGGAGTTCCAAAATTATAATAATAATAACGTCCACACAACGCAATCAAACTAGAATTCCCTGCACTATAGTATAGATAGTTTTTAACTATCAGCTTTAACGCCAAAAATCACTTAAATGCTGTATGTTTCCTGTGCTATTGGAATGAAATAATAGAAATGGTATGAATTACACTATTAATACAATTATCAACAGATTAATCTGTTATAATATACCAATATAAGTTAAGACGAGGAGGCACTGTTGATTAATAATTATATTTATCAGTCTTTGTGCTGAAACAAGGATGCAGGCCAAATAAGCACTCAAATCCATTTGTAGCTCTTTTGCCAACATCCTTAGCAACGAAGTCTTTTTCCATTTTCATAATTTTTGTTTTATTTCTTTGGTCAATATCCATTTTGAAATGTTTTTTTTTTCTTCTGTAAAAAATTAATTATTTTGCTTTTGTTCTTAAATTTTTTATAATTTTGTTTGTGTTATACCATAGAAAAAAATTATCCAGTCAGATTTGCTCAATGGACTATTGGCCACACAGGCACGATAGCGATGACACATATTCTCCTACATTGCTTAAAAGATTTTCTAAGCGTCTAGCCCCCGTACTTACGCACATATTTAACTTATGTTTCGAAAACGGACACTTCCCTTCTGCATTTAAAAGAGCTATTATTCACCCTATCTTTAAGAGTGGAGACAGGTCCTGTCCCACCAATTATCGTCCAATTGCCGTCTTGACATCTCTATCTAAAGTGTTAGAGCGTTTGATAAATAATAGACTTTGCATTTTTCTTGAAAAAAATTGTTTAATTTCCCCGCAACAATTTGGCTTCCGCAAAAAGATCTCCACCACCGACGCCGTTTTGAGACTCACAAATTCCATTGCTCAAAATATCAATAGCAATAAAAAAACGCTCGCAGTATTTCTTGACTTAGCAAAAGCTTTTGATACTGTACCGGTATCCACTCTCCTGTCGAAGCTATCTACAATAGGAATCAGAGGTCCCCAACACGCGCTTTTGTCGTCCTACCTTGTAGGTCGATCACAGGCCGTAAAAATTGGATCTCACTTAAGTGATGATCTAACTATTTCATATGGCGTCCCGCAGAGCAGTATTTTAGGGCCGACACTTTTCCTCATATTTATTAACGATATGTGCAACATTTCCCTTCCAAACGGCTCCATCACAACTTACGCAGACGACACGGTCCTGCTCTTCAATGCTGACTCTTGGACTAACCTCCAAAATATAACCCAATCTGGTCTCAACACAATCCTTAACTGGCTTTCCGCAAACTCTCTAACGTTAAATACCTCAAAAACTAAATTCATCCCTTTTTCAGCTACTTCCGCTAATCAACCTAAAAAACCCTTAATTCTCCAAGCTCATTCCTGCTCCGATCTTTCTCTATGTCAATGTCCCCTTATTACCCAAACCGACACAATCAAATATCTAGGTATTACCGTAGATAAATACCTCAATTTCAAACCACATATTGACTTTCTTACTTGTAGACTTCGTAAATTAATGTACGTTTTCAAATCCATCAGAAATGCCGCACCCCCTCATATAATCAAAACCGTCTACTTGGCACTCGTCCAATCAATCCTCATCTACTGCATTCCATGCTGGGGAGGAGCAGCCAAAACTTACTTGAAACCATTAGAGATCGCTCAACGCGGTGTACTTAAAGTTGCCACAAATCGCCCTATATTGTTCCCTACCTCTACGCTATACTCTCTGTGTGACGTTTTAACTGTCAGGCAGCTTTTTGTTTCGAATACCCTAATGCTTCAGCACAACAACACACCACTATTTGAAATCTCCAAACGCCGCAAAGACTTAATTTGTCCAACACCATTTCCGAGACTTTCATTCACAAAACGACACAATCTGTACCTTGGACCTTCGCTATATAATAAATTTAACCACAAATATCCTATTTTCACGCTTACGTCACACGAATGTAAAAAGAAAGTGAACTCAGTTTTAAAATCTCTTTCCTACGAACAAACCGAAAATATTCTAACATCGTCTAACCCGTTCTCCAGCTGATTAGTCAATAGTATCCCTCAATAAATGACTTCACACCACAGCCACATACCCACACAAACTCACACAACACGCGCACACAAACACGCGCACGCACGCACACACACACACACACACACACACACACACACACACACACACACACACACACACACACACACACACACACACACACACACGCATACACACACGCGCACACACACACACACACACACATACACACACACACATGTCAGCATGTTATTTAGTAGCAATCAATTTAGTTTTAATTTTATTTTGTTTATCTTCGTGTTTAGCTTCCCAAAATTATTTACATTAGCTTTTACTTTTATACCTCCATTGTAATATCCAAAGCATGACACCACATAAATTCTATGTCTCAGCATGTACCTCGCCAGAGGCACGGGCCTGCTCGCCATAAACACAGGCTACATGTGAGCCTAGCTATGGCAGCAGACACTTACCAATGTACATTTTATGTTATGTTTTTTCTATTGAATAACTTAATGTAGATGTATTACTATGTAACCATAACTTTTTTCAATAAACAATTTATTATTATTATATTCACCCTTTTGAAACCGCTTTAGTGAATGCGCGTAGTGTAAAATAAAATAAAAAAATGCGTAAAGTCGATGATTTAAATTCAAAGATTTTGAGCCAAAATCTTAATCCAAGCTTCAAATTTATCAAAATTTCCACTCTTTTAAAATGTTTATAAAAACCTCTGTATTTTTACACTATATTTTAAGTTTTCAGCAGCTTTTGTAAAGAAACCTCTCGAGTCATGGAAACACAAGAAGTCCACTGCTGGATATAGGCCTCCTCCATGCATTTCCAAAAAGACCAGTTGGAAGACTTGGAAGCGGATTTCATCCAGCGTCTTCCAGGCACTTGGATGAGGTCATCTGTCGGCTGGTCGTCCTACGCAGCGCTTGCCGATATGTGGTCTCCATTCGAGAACTTTTCGGCCCCATCGGTCATTAGTTCTGCTTGCTATGTGCCCCGCCCACTGTCACTTCAACTTAGTAATCCGCTGGGCTAAGGTGACTTTCGTTCCTCTACGAATCTCATCATTTCTGATTCGATACCGTAGAGAAAGCATAGGCCTTTCCATAGCTATTTGCGTGACCTTGAGCTTTCTTAGGAGGCCCATAGTGAGAGGCCACGTTTCAGTGCCTTAAGTCATCACTGGTTGTATAATTTTGTATTGAGCGATTGAGGTATATTAGACGAAAGGACTTTTCTAAGTTTCCCGAATGCTGCCCAGCCAAGTTGGATTCGTCCTCTTTCACAAAGTTGGACCGGCCTAGTTGGACTGTTTGTCGTATTCGTCTACAACTTCGAGAGTCGAGTTCCCCAATGTTATTGGGGTGGGCACAAAACGAGCATTCGATATGACCTTCATTTTGTCCATGTTCATTTCAAGGCCCACCCGTTGGGAAACTCGACTGAGGTCTTCGAGCATTATGCCGAGGTCTTCCATCGTTTCTGCCATGACTACTATATCGTCGGCAAATCGAAGGTGAGTGATGTACTCGCCATTGATATTGATGCCGCGTCCCTGACATTCCAGAAGCTTGAAGGTATCTTCCAGTCCGTTTGTGAACATTTTTGGAGAGATAACGTCTCCCTGTCTTACGCCCTTTTTCAATGGAATTGCCTCCGAATTCTGTTCCTGTACTCGGACCGACATAGTGGTTCTGTGGTCATAGTGGACTGTTGTACAAGCATTTTAGCACCTCGATATACCGATAGTCAATACGGCAACGCTGGAGAGACTCGAGCACTGTCCATAACTCGATCGAATCGAAGGCTTTCTCAAAGTCCACAAACGCAAAGCATAATGGCAAATTATACTCCTCAGTCTTCTGTATAATTTGCCGCAACGTGTGGATGTGGTCTAATGGTACTAAAGCCCTTTCGGAAACCGGCTTGTTCGGGAGGCTGGAAGTCATCAAAACTGCGTTCAATACATGGCGCAGAGTAGTCATCAGCGACCGCAAAAACCTCCAATACTAATTTTCATAGAAAAACGAAGCCAGAGATAAAAATCAGAATTTTTAAATTTTTAGGAGCCAGCTTGAAATTTGACTTACGCCATTTTGTAAAAAGTAAGTTAACGTTGTCATCCAACCCAAGGTCTTATTCAACATTTGTTCGACAAGACTACCCCGTAATGTTACCGTTTTCTCAGGCTTTGACAAAAAAGCTGTAGAGACCGGATTTTCCAAGTCAGATTTTTCTTATCGGTTTGAGGGATCACCCTGTAAGGATGGAAATTCCAAGTTTACACCATATGTGGAACTTGGAAATCTTTTAGCACCTGATAAGACCGAAATTAGAACAACCAAAAATTCAAGAATTTTCACACGTCTAGTTATTTTAGCATTCAAACGCTGTGTGACTATAAAGTTGATACCATATTAGTCCAGCCGCTAGACCAGCGGGGCCCGGTGGCAAAACCTGCATTAGGTGTTGGTTGAAAATTTAAGCAATTTTACTTTTCAATCGGCACTATTAAATTTGCCATAAAAATTAATTTACGTCACCGTCCTATCTAGGGTTTATGCAACGAGTTTATGTTGTTTTAAAAGACCACCCCTAAGTGTTACCATTATCCCAAGCCGTTGAAAAAAAAAAGAAACTCATGGAGACCAGCTTCTCCAAGTTTTCGATTTTCTCCGTCGGTTTTAGCAAAAAAACTAATCGTATAGAAAATTTCAAGTTAGTAACATCAAAATGGGACAACAATTTTATCTAGGTGTTTTTCGCTGATCAACTTTATGTACCTATATACATTCTTCACGTCACACCGTGTACATAAAGTTGTTATATGCGATGTATATCATGTTACTATTTTAATTAATATCAATAATAACGGCACCAGGTATTTACATATTTTTTTCAAAATCAAATCAGATCCGGATTATAAATTACTATCTGAGAGCGTGACAACCCTAACGACGTAAAATCCGGATAACAATTAAAATGGTCGTAATTTCTACTTTCCATGGAATTGGCATTAGAAATATATTTTTTTATTTCATATGGGGAAGTCGCTTCCTACGTTCCAATTCTGCCACTGAGTCCCGAAATACATCCATGTGAAATCAAAGTCAAATTCACTTTATTGAAAAAAGATAAGATGATTTTTTTCACTTTTTGACATAAAAACCTGTTGTTGTGCAAAAACATGTACTATTTCATAAGTAGGTAGGTAAATAAATACGTACTTACTAAACATGTGATTTTTGTTTGAAAGCTATTCTTTCTACAAAGCATAGATAAGTTTTGAAGAGATGTATCTACCTTTATCTTTTTTGTTTGTAATGACGCATGCTATACAAGAAGGCATTAGATTGAAGTCTATTCAATCTACGCGTACGCGGGCGGGCTGGCGAGCCGGCTAGAAAAGTAGAAACCGCTCGGCTCGCTCGACGCGTTCGAAATTCGGCTATATATGTGTGCCTTTGGCGGCGTGTGCTTACGCGAAGGGAATGAGACTGTGTGTGTGCGGCAGCGCGAGCGTCTTTCTATGGAGATTACTACTAGGAATTAATTCAGTCGTGTCATCTAGCGGTGAAATGTGGAAGTGCTGCACACCTGTGTCAAACGCTCAAGGTCATCGGCACAGGGAAAAATCTGACAAGCCTTCGCAGCTTTACTGCCCAACAATAATGATAGCGATCTTAGATCTTGAATAGGTGTTAAACAATTTTATTCTACGTGAAAAGTGTTTGGTTCTACTTGAACTTTACTTTACTTTATAAGTCTACTGTCTGTATTTAGTTGGTTTTTAAGATCGCAATGTATGTTGTTTTCGAGTTAAATTAAAATGTCATTCAACGGTAAATTCTTATCAGTCTCTACACCGGCCTAAGATTAAACTTAGATATTGAGTAGATAAATACATCTTTACAACTAGATATCGATAAATCGAATCATTGGGCTCGTATCTAACATGGTCTGGATTCCGAACGTTATCTATAATTATTGACGCACGTCGTTATTGTGATAAAAATTCGATATTACACTTACTTATGAATCGCTCGTAGCCCCGGCTGCCTGAGTGATCTTAAACGATCACGAAGGTTAAGCAACACAGGACGCGTTCAGTGCATGGATGGGTCGCCGTCTATGCCTAACGCTAGTGGCTTTTTCCGAGCGGTTCCGTGCTTCGCAAGGCACGTTAAGCTGTTGGTGCCGGCTGCCGTCGATAGATGGCAGTCGTTAAGCCAAGTCAGAGGCCTTAGGGCGGCTTGACAACTTCTGACAGTAGACGAGCCACTAGTCTACAAGCCTCCACCAATCCGAACTTGGCCCCCGTGGTGGAGTATGGCCTATACCTTCCTCAGGGAAGAGACCCGTGCCCCTCGGCGGGGACATAAGGGGTTGATGATGATGATGACACTTACTTATACATGATTAAAATGCCATGTAAATTAATCATACTGTCAAGTAATTTTCCAAGGCCTCCCCGGCAAGGTCTTGGCCTTAACTCCATCATCATCATCATCAGCCCACCTCTGCCCAATGCTGGGTATAGGCGTGATGGGGTTAACTTAGGTTTATGTTATTAAAAAGTTGTTGCCGTCGTGAATGAACGATTCAAATACGCCATGAAACAAATAAAGCCTGCTTCCCCGCCACTACATACCTCTACCTATGATTTCACAAAGTGAATTGTAAAGTGATTTGAGGTTTTTATCTCTTTTTTAAATTTGGAAAAAATCATTTGTACCTATGGGAATCGTCCCACCTTAAGTCAAGTTTTTTTCAATACTCTAAATTGTCGCTATCTTAAAATTCAATGTTGTTACTGAACTCCGACTATCCAAGAATGTAAAGAAACGTAAACGACGAGTGACTTATGTGGATCTTACAATTTTCCTAAAATAATTTAACACTAAAAAGTTCGCAAACATTCAAAATTTGCGGATTATGTACCTATTTCTTTCATAAACCACGGAAAATTGTAAGAAATACTTACGTGGCCCGTTGTTTTGTGTATATTTCTGGAGATCTAATTTCAGTAACAATCATTTAGATATTGAAAATCTTGATAAATTGAAAACAAAAATGTATGTATCCAGTATTTTTTTACATCGATTTTTTAAGATAAGATTAGCATAGGTAAGTATTCTTCAGTCAGAGCACATGACATAAAAATATAATACTTATCTATATTATGATTGCAATGACTCTTCAAGTAAAATAATGTTCGACTGCCTCGTTGGTCTAGCGTTTAACGCGCTTGGCTACCAATACAGAGGTCATGGGTTCGATTCCCACTGGAGGCCGCCCTACTTCAGGCCATCCTCACTCTGGATGTATTTTCAGGTTTGTGGTGTCCTATCCTGGTTACCACAGCACTGACTACCATAGTTTGAGACTAGGACAAGTGATTTTGTTGTCCGGAAGTTTTATAATTAGTTATTTACCACGTGAATTAGTTGCTTGAAGTGTACGGCTCCTTAAGTACCTACTTAGTGGAAATCTACCTATCTTGCCCGTGACAATCTAAAGTCACTCTTATGAGTCATGTTTACATTAATTGAATGACTCGATATAGTTGACCAAGTGATGCATGTTTGTCCACAGATTCGCAATTGCCGACAACGCGTACCGGTCTCTAGTCTACGAACACAGGGAACAATGCATTCTGATCTCAGGTCAGTATAATATTGTTGCACTGAAGCTGTCTGTAAGCATTACAGGACACTGGTCTTCCCTCAGTCTGTCACTGAACCTAGTAAACTAGCAGATATGTACTTTGCAAATCATAAGCTCCTCCTATGTGCAGATGAGGCTAACAGGGCGCGATGAGCGGTGGATCATTTGGGGGGTACGACACGAAAAGTTTAAGTTGTCACATCATTTCATTATTTTTCGTTCTTAAATAATTTGGATCATCCCTCACGAGTTACCTAGTGTTTTTTCCGCAATTGGCCAGACCTATTGAACGTGCCCCCTAGGCGCGAGCCTATTTGGCCTCAAGGGAAGTCCGCCCTGTTCCAAATATTTTAAACATCGGGCCACTTTTCTTTTAATACTTAAATTTATAAGTCAGCAGAGTAAATACACTGACCTGCAAAAGTAAGTATCACACTTTTCATTTTATATTTTTTTCTAAACTATAGAAATTAAAGATTTAAAATAAAAAAACGTTTATCAACTAATTTTATCAGCTTTTTTTAAACTATACTGCACAATAAAACTTTTTTCCTGTCCTTTTTATTTCTAAATTATATCTTGTGTACATAAAAAGTTATTGCAATTTTAAAAGTGTGATACTTAGTTTTGCAGGCCAGTGTAGAATTGAGAAGGGAATGTTGCGTTGGTTCGGACATGTGGAGAGGACGAAGGAAGAAAGATTGACGAAACAAATATATCGAGCGAATGTGGGTGGAAGGGCCGGTAAGAGACGTCCCAGGCGGACATAATTCGACCAAATAGGGCCTGTATTAGCAAAGGGCAAGACTAAAAGTACCCGAAACCGGCGTGCGTGCATGCAACGACTATGAATGTTGATGAAGCGTAAGAGGTCTGTCAGGATGGTGGCAAGCAGCAAACCCTGGTCTCTGCCTACCCCTCCGACATACAGCCGTGAGTTTATGTGATGTATGTAAGTAACCAGTAAAGAAATCTTCAGGCGAATCCGGCTCGGGCAAGACGGAAGCGTCTAAAAAGGTGCTGGAGTACATCGCGGCCCGCACCAACCACCTGAGCGCCGTGGAGACGGTCAAGGACAAGCTGCTGCAGTCCACTCCGCTCCTGGAAGCCTTCGGCAACGCTAAAACCCACCGGAACGATAACTCCAGCCGCTTCGGAAAGTACATGGACATTCAGGTGAGTTGGGACTTAAGAGAGACACATAGTTCTTGACAGTAAAAGCAATAGTCAAGCTAGTATCGCGACGATAGCGTGAGCCGGGTCCGTCCTTCAGCTTTCTGTGACGCTTCAATTCTCAGTGTTGGCACACAACACGATGGAACACGAGAGACTCCAATTCCAGTAGTGAGAATGGGCATTGTTCAGGGAGGCATCGACTGTCGTAAAGTGAAAACCATTTCGAGGAATAGGGATACTGATATTATTAGAGGTTTAAATAAGTCAAATAAAGACGGATTTATCGCAAAAAATGTATAACCTTCATTTGTCTTTCAATTACGTCATCGTTGGCTCTAATGCGGTAGTTCCATTATCTTCAAATATAAAAAAATCATACATTCGTTCGTTCAACAACTGTCAAGTCAAATTCTTAGATAGAGTGTCAAATTCTTAGATAGAGTGAAGACAACCTCAATTCTCAACAAATATTCAAGTAATTTGAATAAGTATTACAAACGAGACGCTAGCTTGGTATTTACATGATAAGATGAATTCAATACAATTCGTGGTTATTGGCAATAATATGCTTAGTATCGGTAAGTTGTTGACACTGACTGACCAAAGAGAATATAACCACTGACTGACATTTGTTTGTCATTGTCAAAGGTCAACGTATTTTTATTTTTAAAAAGCATGAAAAAAGGCAAAGGAACGTTCATTATTATGCCAGTGGTGACGTCATACTTACTAAGCTATTAGAAATTTTAAATAATTAATAAAAAAATAATGGCATCTTAAGAAATTAAGAAAATATTCAAATTAGTTTATTATATTTTCGATTTATAGAATAAAGAATAGGGATGAACAATGCCCATTGTATCAACCGAAAATTGATATGAATAAAATTGAAGTAGGAAAACTGAACACAAAATAAAGCGAAAGCCTTTAGCACCAATTTTTACTGGCACTCTCGACAACGATACTGGAACCCTTACGCCCTTTATAACCCTTTTACGGGCAAAGCTAAATAAGACTTTATTGCGAAAGTAATAAGGTTCAATTTATGGTGGGAACTATTATGACTCTGCCTGGTAAATAGCTTAATTCCTAACTAGCCTAGCATTGACAATTTTTTTAGAAATAATTAAAATCGAATCTTCCACCAATAGTTCAACTACGAAGGTGCACCAGAAGGCGGGCACATTCTGAACTACTTGCTGGAAAAGTCCCGGGTAGTCAGCCAGATGACTGGCGAGCGCAACTTCCACATCTTCTATCAGCTGCTGGCTGGGGGTGACGAGGAGCTGATGAAGCGGCTCCGGCTGCAGGGGAGGCCCGAGGCGTACAAATACACGACGGATTTGGTAAGTATATTGGCAATGGCAATGTCTGTACGTGCGTTACAGATAAACTCGGATTACACTGTATATAGATGTAGCTATGTGGAATTCCCAGATGAGCTGGCATAAAACTTGAGCTAACGAATGATAGTTTTTGTTTGTAGTGCTAAGTGTTATCCAACTGGTAGGTGAAGTAACTAACACTAACATTTCTTTGTTTTATTCCTCTTCTTATTCGAGAAAAGGTGATCAATCCACTGGTGTTTTTGGTTTTGTCAAATTATTTCATGCAGATATTTCGCAACTTCTATCGCACGGGGGTAGCCATCTTTGGAAGTAGCCCTTTGTAGTATTGAACTGGGAACAGTTCATTTCTTTTGCTATTCTCCCATTTGTGAACAAGTAAGTAAAAGATATGTTAGCTAGACATCCAGGAAATAGCAAGATTGTTTTATGAAAACATTGACCATAAAATAAATAGTATCATAATCATCATCATCAGCCCACCTCTGCCCACTGCTGGGTATAGGCCTTTTCCCCATCACGCCAACTTTCGCGGTCTCTCGCCATTCGCATTCACCATTGCATACTCAACCACCGCTAGGAACTTAGGAGTGCTCTTTGACTGTCATCTCACTTGGGCTGCTCATGTCGGTGAAGTCAGTCGACGAGTCTTTGCAGCCTTCCATTCGCTCCGCCGTTTCCAATTCTTCCTTCCCCTTAAAACTAGAACTACTCTTGCTCAGACTCTCCTACTTCCCCTACTTGACTATGCGGATGTCTGCTACTTGGATGCTAACGAGGAGCTGCTAGATAAACTCGAACGACTCCAAAACTTGGGTATCCGGTTCATATACGGTTTACGCAAGTTTGATCGTGTATCCAGCTTTCGACATGAGTTAAATTGGCTCCCAATTCGTCTTCGCCGAAATGCACATATGCTTTCTCTTCTCTACAAAATCCTGCACAGCCCATCTTATCCTCTTTACTTAAAAGAGCGTTTCCAACTATTGCACTCTGGAGTGAGACCTGTAAGATCAATAAATTCTCATCTTCTTCACAATACTGGGTGTTATGGGGACTCCTTCACGGTGCACTCAGCCAGGCTGTGGAATGCACTGCCGCAGAGTATTCGTACTAGCCCATCACTTAGTATTTTGAAAAAAAACGTTTGAAAGAGCATTACCTATGAATATCTTAGCTCCCTGATAAGTAGGTTGTCATTAGGTATGTATTTTAAGAAAGTATGTCTTCTCCTTTCATGTTTATGTAGTTTATTCTTTTCATTATTGGCATATACATATATGTATTGTATTTTTGGGTAGGTATTTATATTAATATTATTTTTTTATTTGTGTAAATATGTATGTAATATATCATGTGCACGTGCGTAGACCCGTTTCACAACTCCGCTCCGACTCCCCAAGGTTTGCTGGAAGAAATCTCTTACAGAGATAAGCTCGCCTTTGTACATGTACTTTCTTTTGTTACCTTTCCTGTACTCTATTCTTGTGTGCAATAAAGTATAATTTCATATTATATATATTAATATATATCGGGCTGTTGGTCTACCCACCGACCGCCGCCCGGGTCTCGGCCTGGCTCCGTTACTGCCCTGGTCCACCTGCCGTCTTCCCGCCTCACCAGGTGTCCCGCCCACCGCCAATTCAGACTCGACATCCAATCACCAATATCATCAACCTTCGTCTGCCAAATAAATAGTATAGGCACTATCTATCATTTCATGTCGGCGTGGAAAATACGAGGGTTCTATCAGCCATTACCTAACCATGTCAAAACCAGTTGAACTCTGTCATTCGCTTATACGGGATAGCTATTAAAATATGTCGTCGTCCATCGAAAGTGATATAAATAAACGCCTCCATATCGCAACAGCGAGCGACTCGATAACCGGATCTCTGATGCTATTAGAAAAAAAAACTGGATTACATACCAACAAACTTTAACGTTAAACAAGTTGGAAAGACATTGAAATTCTGTGACTGAGATCTAAAATGCAAATATTATCTTCATCACAACTAAAACCAACTGTTTTCCAGATTCTTTTATATAGGTACATTAATAGGGTTGGCAACGCATATGAGCGTTGCCAACCCCTATTAAAAACAACAAATTTTTGATCATATTGGGACAAAAAGTTAAAGAAGAAGTACAGGTTTCGTTATTTAAATTTAATATAGATTGAGGCCAAAAGCCTCCCCTCCTGATTTCCATTTCTTCCTCTAACCAGCCACCTCGCACCATCCCGACAAGAATGCATTAAGGTCATATTTATTACAAACATTCGTGAAGTTATAGTAGCAATACCACTCGCTAACTGTGAAGGAAAACATCGTGAGAAAACCTGAATGGCTGAGCTATTCACATACCTCATACGCGTGGTAATTAAGCCCATACTCTCTCCCTGAGAGAAGGCCTGTGCCCTACAGTGGGACGTATATAGGCTGCTTATATTATGTTAATTTAGCAAACACCAAATCAGTTCTCTACTTAGCCTACTACCTACAGTAACCACTACTCACTAACATACTTGACATACCTTTTTCTCCGTAGAGCGTCCAAAACAACAATCAGAAGGCTTCGGACGCAGAGCAATTCCGCACAATCCGCGCCGCTATGAAGGTCATAGAGATCCAGGAGGCGGAGCAGCTTGAGATCTTCGACATCGTGGCCAGCGTACTACACCTGGGCAACGTCAAATTTGTACAGAACGACCGCGGCCATGCGGAGATCCTCACGCACGATGCCAACAGCGGAAACGTCGCGGAGGTAATGGCCACAAACATTAAATATGAGGAAAAGTGACGGCCTTAAAGGAGATCTCTGTGGGATGATCCTTTAAGGCCGTATTGGAAGTATTGCTAATATAGCTATTATGGCAAGCGATTTTTCTGGGAAGTATTGCTAATATAGCTATTATGGCAAGCGATTTTTTTACGTCTGCCAGTCTTAAATGGCTGGCGTTTTGTCTTTGAACTTGCTGCAAAGATAATTTGTCGTATGAAATTCTCTTGAAAAATACACCTGCTATCTTAAAGGCAAGACTGCAAACTACTTCTTCAAAAGAATGTGAAAGGACTCGAGTCTCAAACTCTGAGATTAAAATTATAATTATTATTTACTTAATAAATAAAAAAATATTAAATAAATCATAATGATAAAATTATATTAACATATATTAGTGAGTAGTTTGAAGGTCTTTATCACATCAGTAGTATCGAGTTGGAGGTTGGCGTCAATCACGACAGGAAACTTAACAAAGTTGACTTTAAAAAAAAACTATCCCACCAGCTCCTGAAAGTGGACGCTACGAAGCTCCGCGAGGCGCTAACTAGCCGCACTATCGACGCCCGTGGCGATGTTGTCAATACACCCCTGGACCTGGAGCAGGGCCACTATGCTCGGGACGCCCTGGCTAAGGCCATCTACGACAGACTCTTCAGCTGGCTTGTGTCCAGGCTGAACACCAGTCTGGCTCCTAAGCAGAAAAACGCCAGGGACTCCGTCATTGGCATCTTGGATATCTATGGATTCGAGATTTTCCCGAAGAACAGGTTAGTTCACACATCTCTACTAAAAGCTATGTACAATTAGTATTTTGGATTTAATAAGTTTTTATGAAATTGTCGGTTAATACCTAATTTAATTTAACCGGCGAACTAAATTACTTCATAGTGAAAGTGAAAGTGAACAACATTCAAACAATAGTTAAACATAATGCCTACCAACAAAATAAAATCGGCATTTCTGTAGACCTTGTACTTGGCTTGTAACATGACATTGAAAGTACATAATATAATTTACATTTTAATGTCCGATTTCCTATTACATGCACAGGAAATCAATACCGTAAACTAAACAACACGCATTCGCTCAAGCTACAAATACCAATTCAGTAGAACTCTCATGCCAAATAGGGCCTAATAGAAATAAGAACTCAGAAGCACCACAAAAACTCGCAAGTATACAGGGTTATTTATATAATGCTCAATTCCTGAGACATCTCACTTAGAGTTTGTATTTAGCGACAATATTTGTTATAATAATATGAGTTTATTCTCAATTTTTTTCTAAATATCATGGTTTGTGTAATTGTATTAAATTCGCGCTTTAGGCGCCCTACCGAAATGGTAGCCATTAATATGTAGAAGACCATCCATTCCGTTTAACACATCCAAACCGCAATACTCCAAAGCAGATAAAAGTTTTTTACGATTTAATCGTAAAAAACTCCATTTTTAAATGGAAAAATTTATCAAAAAAGAAATCAAGAGTCGTAGTAGCCGTTGTAAATGACAAACTCTAACCGACCTGTTCAAGGAATGGCTCATTTTGGAATAACACTGCATATATTTTTTCCCTTATTAAAAGTGAAGAGATTTATCTTTTCTGTAAATCCTCCTTTAATATAATCGATGGTTTTAATAACAAAATGTGTTGCTCGCTCTAATATTTTAACAAGGACAAGATTAAGTCAAAACTAGGAAGGAGGTTGCATACTTTTTGGCATTGGTATGCACAAACAAAGGAGTTTCTGGTTTTCAGTTTCGAGCAGTTCTGCTAAAACTTCTGCAACGAGAAGCCGCAGCAGCTCTTCATTCAGCTGACGCTGGTATGCAACCACTTTTTGCAGCCGCAAACAAAAGAGTTTTTTGTTTTCAGTTTCGAGCAGTTCTGCATAAACTTCTGCAACGAGAAGCTGCAGCAGCTGTTCATCCAGCTGACGCTGAAGCAGGAGCAGGAAGAGTACCTACGTGAGGGCATCGCCTGGGAGCCGGTTGAGTACTTTAACAACATCGTCATCTGCGACCTCATCGAGGCGAGGCACCAAGGTATCACACCTTCTTTTCATCTTTTTGGTCGTTTCATGCTTCATGACTGACTGACGTTACTATGGAGAAGCTTTCTCCACCAATGCTCTCAAATGTATCGCCGCTGGTGTGATCCCTTTCGTAGCTTTAATTATGGTTTCCACCCCTCACTCGCGTCATTGCTCGTCTGCATTTCTCGTCTGCCTCTGCATTTCCCATCGACGCGGCCGGTGACAATTTAATGAGATATTCCAGACTGTCTGGACCGCGCCGGACGGTATTACCGAGGTGTGAAACCCAGCCTAGCTACCTAAATATAGCTCCGAGCATAGTTTTGTAATTGCAGATTTTCTACATTGTTGTCGAATTGATGCAAATAGAATCGAAAATAGCCAAGTTGAAGTACCGGCAAGAGCAATGCAACGTTCTGGACTAGACCGATCAAAATACACTTTCCGGTGGCATTTGAGTAAAGATGATAGAAAAATGTAATTACGTATAGGTATACATGTGTGTGCTTTTGTGGCTATGTAAATAAATGGTTTCTTTCTTTCTTTCTAAAAATAGCGGTCGTAGCGGCGCGGTAGAACGCCGGCTTCTCATTCGTTAGGCATGTACCAATGACTTGGTTTTCTAAGTTACGTACTGTGAAGGAAAACGTCGTGAGGAAACCTGAATGTCTGAGGTGTTCACGCACTACAGGGCTTGAAATTGCCAATCCGCGGTGGGCACGCGTCGTGATTAAGCCCGTACTCTCTCTCTCTCTGAGAGAACGCCTGTGCCCTGCAGTGGGACGTATACCGGGTGGCATTTTAGTCACCTAACAAACTTTTAGGGGTTCTTTCTTCTCATCAATACAAACAACTTTTACTATGGGGCCAAACAAATCAGAGCAAAAAATAAATCAGCTGTTTCACACATTTGGTGCAGTACTGCTTCAATCTTATGTATGGAACAGCTAATTTATTTTTTGCTCTGATTTGTTGGGCCCCATAGTAAAAGTTGTTTATGTTTATGAGTAAAAAGCCCCTTTAAAGTTTGGCAGTTGACTACAATGCCACCCGGTATAAGTGACATACATTTTTATAAAAAAATTAAATTTAAAGATTTCTATCGGTGAAAAATAGGTCTATTGGATTATAACACATGTACATGTTTACGTTTTCGTTAAAAAATATAAAAAAAGTGATCATGAACTAGACTAAAATGTACTAACCTCCTTTGATCAGGCATCATCGCGATCCTGGACGACGAGTGCCTGCGGCCCGGCGACGCGAGCGACCAGAGCTTCCTGGAGAAGCTGACGCAGCGGCTGGACGGCCACCAGCACTACAAGTCTCACCGGAAGGCCGACTCCAGGACGCAGAAGATCATGGGCCGGGATGTAAGTCACTTATCCTTGTCCTGTTACGACATTGGCATAGAGGAGAGAGAGAGAGAAAATCATTATTAGCTTAATTCCGGATCCACTTGCTTTATTCACTAAAATGTGTAGTGCTTACGAAAGTCCTTATTTGAGAGAAAATCATTATTAGTTTAATTCCGGATACACTTTATTCACTAATAATGTGCAGTGCTCACGAAAGTCTTTTCGAAAAGAAAGAAAATAATTTAATTAACGGCACAATACTTAAAACATAACGAATGTATGGCACGGCAACAGAAACAAATGGCATTGAATTTTAAGCAGGAATTTTAAGCACTTAAAATTCAATGCAAATGGTAACCACCAGGATTACCTACTGTACCTAGGTACTTTTATCTGTATAATATTTGCAAGATTTTTGTTATCATCTAATTGCAATTATATTGTGGTCCTTTTGGATTTCTCCCATTTGCAGATTTTCTTGCCAATGCTATGGAGGACTCTTCAAATGTAGGAAATCGTGACTTTCCAGCACCTTTTCGTATTCTGTCACTTTAGCGTTACAAAACGAGCGACTCGCGCCGTCACACTACCCATACGCAAAGGTACCACGACGACGCGAGTCGCGCCTTTTCATGCAATCATTGTCAAATTCCGACATTTTAGCGGCACAAATAGGCGAAAAACATAAGTATTCAAAAGCCGGAGAGTAAAGAGACAAAAGTGAGGACCAAAATAGGGGTTCAAAGAGCCGTGTCATTTTGCATCAGGTTTTTTTATTGGAAGGTTTGCTTATAGCCGAAGGAAGAGTGAATCTATCTATAATAAACCTGTATCTAGGTATATTTACTGATGCAACTTCGGTGTTCCTATCGCAGGAGTTCTGCTTGGTCCACTACGCTGGCGAGGTGACCTACTGCGTGAAGACCTTCCTGGAGAAGAACAACGACCTGCTCTTCCGCGACATCCAGACCCTCATGGCCGGCAGCAGCAACTCCATCGTTGGGAAGTGCTTTGGGGTAAGACACCATAACGCACCTCCTTAGTTTACTCATCATCATCAACATCAGCCATTTGACGCCCACTGCAGGACATAAGCCTCCTTCGTGGTTTTCATAACCATGAGGGGTTTTGCGATAATCGCCACGCTTGGCAGGCGGGTTGGCGATCGCAGTATGCGGTTAGAATCTCAGGAAGACGCTGCTGCCCGTCTGATGGTAACTGATTTCCTTAGTCGCCTTCTACGACATCGACGGAAGGAAATGGACTGACGCTATTCTTAATCCGGCACCCCACGGTTTACACATTTGTCAGCGGATTTTGGGTTCCGTTTTTAAATTTCCCTCATAATTTTCCAAAGACCCTCTTCTTCTTGCATAGCCTCTTTTGTGTCCCACTGCTGGGCAAAGGCCTCCGCGCCTGTTTTCCATCGCTCCCTGTCTCCAGCCATCTCGCACCATCCCGGCAAGAATGCATTTAGGTCATCCCGCCTTCTTCGCCTTGGTCTGCCGCGACGTCGGTTTCCATTTTGCGGAACCCAGTCGGTCGCAAGTTTGGCCTATCTGTGCTCATACGGCAGACGTAGCCAGCATTTATGTCATCCCGCCTTCTTCGCCTTGGTCTGCCGCGACGTCGGTGTCCATTTTGTGGAACCCAGTCGGACGCAGTTTTGGCCCACATATCTGTGCTCATGCACATGGCCAGCCCAAATTATTGAAATTATTTTAGATTATTATTAAAAGGCATAATCCCTGAAACACGTCAATCAGAGTCCTAGGTCGCGTGACAGGTACCATTGTCTAACATAGAAGATTATCTTATTTAACACATAAAATGTTTTAATTCAGAGTCCCTCTATTCTGCAGTCCCTCCTTGACTTATACTGCAAATACAGAGTGAAAACTATACATTTGTAATTAAGTCTTTGAAGTTCGGTGAAAGCTCTGAAAAAAACTGCGTGTCTCGATTCCTGAACTATTTATAATAATAATATGTAAATACCTACCTACAAATGTGTACGGAACCGAACCGGAGTCCGACTCGCGCTTGGCCGGCTTTTTTGTTTCTGTACTTAGACGCTGTGTTTTCTTAGTGCTTAAGCAAAATAAACTAAATAATCATTTGTTGTAGGGTCGCGACCTCCACAGCAAGAAGCGGCCCGAGACGGCCATCACGCAGTTCAAGAACTCGCTGAACGACCTCATCAAGATCCTGAGCAGCAAGGAGCCCTCTTACATCCGCTGCATCAAACCTAACGACTTCAAAATGCCCAGTAAGTCTATTTACCAAGATTTTGACTGCAGAATTGGGACTATAAAATTTCTAATTTGTCTTTTTAGACAAATATAGTTCTTCTTTTATCTTATCTAAACCTCTTTGTTGGCTTGTCCGAAAGAAATTGACAGCAAAAAGTTAAATACCTATACCACCCAAACCTCTTTAAAGAACGTCACACTGGCGGAAATCCCGGTAAAATCTTAACTAATCGCCTTTAGCTACAAAATAAAAAGAAAAAAGTATTGTTCTTAATTTTAGCAGAGACAATTTCAACCAGCATTACCCACTTCCTATCTTTGTACAAAAACTATCTAACCTTGCTCTTTTGCCATCTCCAGTGCAGTTTGACGACAAGCTCGTGTCCCACCAAGTGAAATACCTCGGACTGATGGAGAACCTTCGCGTGCGACGCGCCGGCTTCGCCTACCGGCGCACGTATGAAGCCTTCCTTGAGCGGTACAAGTGCCTGACTGCTGACACCTGGCCCAAGTTCCGCGGGCCTGCTAGAGAGGGCGTTCAGAAACTCGTGGACGCGCTCCAGTACGAGAAAGAAGAGTACAGGATGGGCAAGTAAGTTGAATAAACCCTATAGATAGATAGATAGAAAGAATATTCTTTATTGTATGTACACCAGGAATTAAGAGAATTACATAATTATATTCTTCTTAGGTACAGAATTGACCGAGTAATTCGCAACAATAACCAGTTACTCCTTAGATTAACTCTTAAGTTAAGTTAAATTAGCCTTAGCTAACTAACTTGTACGGTCTAACCTAACCATCCAAAGGTTGTCTGGAAGAGATCACTTTTGGTGATAAGGCCACCGTGTGTACTCTTAGTTTAAGCAATATCTGTGTGTAATTTCCATTTTTATGTACAATAAAGAGTTCTCTATCTGTCTACAATCTGATCTAGCGGTATTTGTGTAAAGCCTATCACTGGTTGCCATGTACATCTGCTACCCTGGGTATGATATAGGTGACGGCCGTTAGAAGATAGGATTAGGTACTCGTAAAACAAAGATTATCAAAGGTTTTTCATTTGTAGGTAGCTCTACCTAACCACAGGTGCAAATAAACTCGTTAAAAAAAAACAAAGAGAAGGGCTTCCCACTGCTACCACCTACTATTTGACGCAACATTCGTATTTCGATATACCTTTTCCCAGGTCCGACTAGTCGGTCTAGGGATCACAGAAGAAAGCAATGACGTCATTAATTACCACAATTACCACAACAGCCATGCTACTGTCTCTTCCTTACACACCAAGCTTTTCACCGTTTAGATAGCAATCACACTCCAATGCTCACTCTCGCTTCCTACTCGTTCAGAAATCAGAAATCAATATTTTATTTCAACGTTAAGAATTTACATTCTGTTTCCTGAATGTCAATGTACTATGTTACCTAGTATATTATATTAGCCGCTGCCTTTGGGCCGTGGGTATTTGTAGTGGAGAAAAAGGCATCGGAAGAAAAAACTCCACTCTGACCATCTTTGCTCAAGTCATCTTAAACTTAATAATTATATGGTATGATTCCGTGATTAACTTTAAAAGCCAAAATAATCATCATCAGCCCATTTATGTCCCCACCGAGGGGCACGGGTCTCTTCCCTGGAAGCCAAAATAATACTTCTTACAAAAGTAGGAAAAACATTAATGCTGCGGTCAGACAGACGAACAGCACCCGTTCCCGAGCATAACGCAGGCGTCAGCCATCACCAGTCTCCACCACTTTAGCGCGAGATAGGTGTCATCAACCGACTCCCCTTCCCCAGCACGAAGATATTCATCCGCTTCCCGAAGACCCTCTTCGACACGGAGGACGCGTTCCAGCAGAAGAAGCACGACATCGCCACCATCATCCAGAGCCGGTGGCGCGGCTACTGGCAGCGCAAGCAGTATCTGCGCATGCGCGCCGCCGCCATCGTAATCCAGAAGTGGGTGCGCCGCTTCCTCGCGCAGCGGCTGCGCCAGCGCCGCCGCCGGGCCGCTGACGTCATCCGGGCCTTCATCGAGGGTGAGAATGGGTGTTGTCTTAAGGCTGATATTAAACAAACAATAAACATTTCTTCTGTAATCCGCTTATTAGTTTCGTGAGTGGCTGAAATAACATATAGATACCAGTTACGTAGAAGGATAATTTTTTTTTAGGTATAGGCAACTAGTTACGTAGAAGAATTAAAAAATACTTTTAGGAAACTGGTTTCCAAACTGCGGTTACCTTAACGGCCGAAGGGATTTTTTCTGTCTTCGTCGAAACGACGAAGATTAGGAGTCTAGGGTTGAAAAGCATGTTGCTTTGCACCACAGGCTTCATCACCCGCAACGGGCCCGAGACGCCCGAGAACCGGCGCTTCCTCGGCATCGCCAAGGTGCACTGGCTGAAGCGGCTGAGCGCGCAGCTGCCGAAGAAGCTGCTGGACCTGAGCTGGCCGCCGGCGCCCGCCACCTGCCAGGAGGCTTCCAGGTACATTTTTAGGAGTATACATGATCATTAATTATATTATTTTTGTTGCACTAGCCTGTGCTGAGGACAATTTTAAAAACCCTATTTAGAGGCTATAAATTCCACCCATGCCGGGACTTGAACCCGCGACCTCTGGCTAACCGTGCCGTCTTTACACTGTTTGTTTAATTCTAGTGAGCCAATTTTTTTAAAGTTTCTTTTAGCAAACAATTATTATTAATAAACATATTCATGAATTACTACGTGAATACTAGAGGGCTATGTTTTGTGATCCACACGGCTGACGGCACTGGGACGGGCGTTTTTGCAATTGTATAGGTTGTTGTTGTTTGTTCAAGTTATCGATACCTACTATAGAGAAAAAAAACACGTTACTCATTCTTTACGCCACACCCCGTGCATACATCTACGCAAATCAATCACCTAGAACAGATAGATAGACAAATAGAGAACACTTTATTGCACAACCAGGCGAAAGAAGAAACCAGGTGAAGACGAGTCGTCTATGGTAGCATACTAACATATACCCACCTGTTCCAGGGAGCTGCACAGATTGCACAGGGCCCACCTCTCGAGGAAGTACCGGCTGGCGCTCGCGCCCAAAGACAAGAAGCAGTTCGAGCTCAAGATCCTGGCCGAGTCCATTTTCAAGGGTCAGTATTTCATTCGTCTGGTTACCTGGCTAAAGTAAAGTACACACACATGAAAAATAACAGAATCTACATACCTAATTACAACAAGAATGAGAAAAAGAAACAATAATCTAAAATAAAAAATGAATACATTGTGCCTCCGTGGCAACAAAAAGGGGTCACCAACTCAGCATGCATTGCTTGTGTACCAGCAGTGCCGTAACTATACCATCTGAGGCCCGTGGCAAATTCATTGGATGGGGCCCTATTGAATTTCATATATAAACATTATAATTGTTACATCTTTTTGTTAAAAATGTTGAGTTACTTCTGAACTCGCGGCCTCATAATTCGGGGGCCCCTACAGGTCGGGGGCCGTGGCATTTTGCCAGCCCTGCCACCCTATAGTTACGCCACCGAACTGCCAGCAAAACTGATTATCAGTAACCCAACTGTTGGGACCGTTTGAAATTTTATTATTTTTTAAAACAGGAATTACGTAAATGAGGCATGTACGTTAACTACACTTTAGTGGAGCAGTCTCGGATTGGATGATTCGAATACTTTTGCCCTTCATCATCCCTTATTTGGTCGACACGCCCGTCTATGGCATCCCTTCCCTTCCGTCTGCAGTCGCTCGAATGTATTTATTTCTTCACTTTGTGTTCCTTCATCCTCTCCGTGTGTCAAAATCAACGCAACATTTCGGTCTCAATAAAGAACTTGCACAAAAAATTGATTTAATAGAATCGAAGAGGCCATGTTAAAAGATTAATAAACGTGGTCATTTTTTCTGTAATGCTTCGCATGATATATATGTTACAGCCAAAGTAATAAATCTGGATATTATACATAATGACTGGTCATTATATATAATGTCTACTCAGTTTAGATAAAGTGATAATTAACACAAAATTAATCACATTTACTAGCAATTTTATTTAATATCATATTAATATCATAATGTAGGGTACCTATGACTTTTCCATGCACCAACCTTGTTTAAGTTTGACACAAAACTAAGTTTTTTAGTGAAATTTTTTTTTTCGCTTTTATATAAAAAAAAAGAACTAACACCCGAAGTTTCAGGATGGAGCGTCGCTGTTTTTGCTTATGTGTACTGACCTAACAAACAAAATGCGAAATATAAATTTAATCAAACAATTATTTGCTATATAACACTTGCCAAAATAAAACGTTAGCATAATAATTTATTACTTTGTCTAGTGAATTTGGCTTTTATATATAATGACCAGTCATTATGTATAATAGCTATTTAATCACTTTGGCTGTAACATATATAACCCGTCGAAAACTCATTCTAGTCATGTGGTACTAAAACGCGCCATAGAAAACGGGCGCAAACTATGACGTCACACCTTGCACCTAACGCCTCGTAAAATAATTTTTTTATGCACCTACACCTTTGTTAAAAAACGTTAAGAATTTTATGAAAAAACTAAATCTAATAAGTTTTTTATTATTAGAGTAACCTGATTTAATTTTTTTTGAGTTTTTTTGTGTCTTCTATGGTATAAAAGCAATACCAATAGCAATAAAAGCACTCCAATTGAATTTTTACGCAAGTTAGGTCTGGTTAGGTACAAAATTCTCTCATTCGTGTCACCAATTTTTTTCTAAGCGAACGTTGCGTTCTCGGACAGGCAAGAAGAACAGCTACCAGGCGAGCATCCCCGAGCGGTTCGTCGAGGACCGGCTGACCGCGGAGCACCAGGTCCTGCGCAACTCCTTCATGGCCTCTCCGTCCTGGCCTACTGGCGAGCAGCTTATTGTAAGTCCTTGTTAATCATTAATCATTATACTTTCTTGCACACGAAACATTTAACAGGACGTAAGAAATAACAGGTAGGTACAAAGGCGAGCTTTTGTTACTTCGAAATAGATTAGATCAGATTAATACTCTTTATTGCACACTATACATTATAAAGATACATGAAAAATCTTAAATAAAGTTACATAATATACAATGGCGGTCTTATCGCCAAAAGCGATCTCTTCCAAACGACCTTAGAAAACTTTAAATAGAAAGAGAACACTTAATGTCACGTACATAAAAAAGGAAATTACACAGATATTTCTTAACCTTAAGAGTACTGACGGCGGTCTTCACTGGAAGTGATTACTTCCAGACAACCTTTTGTTTATACATAAACACGCGGCTGTCTTTGATTTGATTTGAAAATTCTTTATTGCACAAGAGATACTTACATCTGCAATTCTGCACAGAGGCGGGCTTATGTACTCGAGTACTTTTAAATACTTTTAAGTATTTAAAAGTACTTAAATGTATTTCCGAAGAGCTAGGCGGAAACCAGGATTTGCCACTTGCTATAACCGTGACAAACCCATAAATCGACCTTTTCAGATGTACCTAAACAAAATATGAGAAACCACAGCTTCAATGACAAGCAAAGCTTTTTTACTAGGTACCTCAACTTTTAACCGCTTTTCGTTTTCCAGCAATGCTTTGAGACCGAGATTTCGAGCGCTTTAAGATAAACAAAGTATTTAATCAAATAACCACAAATTTAATGGTACAGAAGAATGTAAACGCTCGCGTCCGCTACATGAGCGCAGGCTGAGACCACTCTTGTCTGTAAAAAGCCTTTCTCGAGGTGTGCACGCTAAGCGAACAGGCTCCCCTGCCCTGGTTAATTCAGAAACTAGGAAACCACCGCCTTATTGCCTAGCCGTCCATAGCTAACTAACCGCCACCCAGTGGCGTAACTACAGGGTGGCAGGGCTGGCAAAATGCCACGGGCCCCCTACCTGAGGGGGCCCCCAAACTATGACGCCGCAAGCTCAAAAGTAACTTAACATTTTTAACAAAAATTTGTAACAATTGTAATGTTTATATATGAGTACTTCAAATCAAGCAAAGTTGGGCTTTATGTACTACGCCTAAAGACCATATATATATTTTTATTTTTACTGGGAGGGATCCAATGCCACGGGCCTCATATGGTATGATTACCTACCACCCCCTTCCCCAGTACTCGTGCGAGACAGTCAAGTACGATCGGCGCGGTTACAAGCCGCGAGAGCGCGCGCTGCTGGCTTCGGACAAAGCGCTCTATGTGCTTGATGCGGCTGGCAGGAAGACCTACAAGCTGAAGCACCGGCTGCCCCTTGAGAAGCTGAGGGTCGTCGTCACCAACGAGTCCGACCAACTGCTGCTGGTGAAGATACCGCAGGACTTGAAGAAGGATAAGGTAACCGCAAACGTAGACCAGGATAGATCTAATATTATATAAAAATCTGCTGTCACGGTGTTTGTTGTCGAACTCCTCCGAAACGACTTCACTGTTTTTTTTTTTTTTTTATATATTTGGTAGGTCTGAGAATAGATCGTAGGCTAATTAATATGGCAAAACAACGTATTCCGAGTCAGCTAGTTAATAAATAAGTAAATAACTTCCACACAACACAATCACTTGTCCTGGTCCCAAACTAGGATACGAGGGTATCCTAGGCTATGATACCAGGCAAGGACATCTCACACATGGAAATACACCCAGACTGAGGCGAACCCACGACCTTCGTCTTGGTAATCAGACGTCATACCGCTAGACCAAAGAATTTAACGAATACGTAAAGAAAACGTAAAATTAAAATCATAGGTTGCTTAGACATACCTGTTTTAAATATCATATACTTACATACTTATTTAGTGTTCGATAGAGAATAGTACATTGTTACTCTAGGGGTGAAATTAACTTATTTAGTCTCGAGACGAGGCTTAAAATCCAATAGTTCAAGGGACTAAATAAGTCTTTAACCCGAGGTAAACACTGTGCTTTCCATTACAAATATAAGGAAAGTAAAGATAAAAACATGAATTATTTTAATGAATACTTAACTTTATGTTATTTCAATTCGCGCTGTAATTGAGTGGCTGTATAGAAAGTTGGAACGTGGTTCAACAGAAATGTGATAATAGAACTAGTTTTTTTTTATAAATTAACAGCTGTTAGTTTTAAAACAATTCTCCCTAGGGCTGAAAAGTCTTACTTTCAGCTAACTTCAGACCTACTTTCCGAGTACCTATGAGTAACGAAAAACCATTTTTTTTCTATCAAAGTGCGAGTCGGACTCGCGCACGAAGGGTTCCGTACCATTACCTATACAACATTTGTATATTTCAAGCGTCTGTTGCCGTTTTTAATGTCGAGCAAAAAGCGGCAAAAAATCACGTTTGTTATATGGGAGCCCCCCTTAAACATTAATTTTATTCTGTTTTTAGTATTTGTTGTTATAGCGGCAACAGAAATACATCTTCGAAAATTTCCACTGTCTAGCAATCACGGTTCATGAAATACAGCCTGGTGACAGACGGACGGACAGTGAAGTCTTATTAATAGGATCCCGTTTTTACCGTTTGAATGCGGAACCCTAAAAATGAAGGTATATCTAATATGTCCGTAATTTTGGGGGTTTGAGCAGTCCACGTGCTAGAAGTTTCTTCAACACTGTCTCTCATTCAACTCGCCCCTAAACAAGTCTTCGCTTGCAGGGCGACCTGATCATTTCGGTGACGTACCTAATCGAGGCGCTGACCATCGTCACCGACTACACCAAGAAGCCGGAGATTATCGAGATCGTCGACACTAGGACGTGAGTACCGTTTTTTGTATACTTCTTAGGTAAAGGGCTCCAAGAGGTTCACTGACGCTATCAATGAAAATAAAAACATAATAAATCATCCTGGTCCCAACCTAGGATACTCTGTGCTATGGTAACCAGGCAAGGACATCACAAACATGGCAATACACCGAGACTGAGACCGTTTGTAAAAATCAAGTACCTACGCCGGCCGCCAGTGGGAATTGAAACCATGACCTCTGTTTTGGTAGGCAAGCGTGTTAACCGCTAGACAAAGGAGGTAGTCAATCTTCTTTTACAAATCGATTTTGCTTCAATTATCGTGTCTTGATATTCTCGCAATTATGTAAATAGTTATTTTTAGGACACATGACCAGAAACCTAGGATCAGAGACCTGGGACTAACGGCCGTTTTTAGCGTTAATGTTATCCTAAAAACCACTATTTCCGTAATTGAGAAATTAAAATTGACAAACGTTTATTTATAATATAGCAAAAATAGAAAAAGGTATGTGATAAAAATTATAGGGCTCAGCTTGGTGCTGTGAGTGCATGCATCGTCACAGCGCTGATTTTCAGCCCGTCCCTGAAAATAGAATAGTACATTGTTCACCGAGAGGAGAAAGTGACCGATTACCGTCGAGGGTGTCGTTTGAAGCCCGAGCCGTAGGCGAGGGCTTTAAAACACCCGAGATCGGGAATCGCAGTTTCTCTCGAGTGATACATAGTGCTTTATACTACACCTGCTTGATAGTTTTATTTTACTTTCTACGAAAACTGAATCCTCAAACAACACACAAATTGGAAATGGCGCCAATGGCGTCTGCAATTTTCACATGTTCTTTTTTCAAATTGTTTATCCTGCCGCCGCAGGGTCGCACTGCCAGCCCGACACCATCCAACACACAGCTAGTGGCCAGTGTCATTTTGCGAACTTGGAGATAAAAACTCACTGTAAAAACTTTTTGGCTTTTGATATTTAGGTTACCGGCGCATAGTCTTACACAAAATTAAAAAAGAAAAACCACGTAAGAAATGGATTTTCATACACTTTTCTCTCCCGCTCAGATGCGTTTTCTCCCCGCATATTTGTTCGATATGCAATGACGTACTTTCTACCGTAAATTTGATAAAGTATCAAGGTACTTTCCAAGCAGGTGTAGTATAAAGACCCTTTTTGCAAAAATTCTCTTTTTTGTTAAATTTGTTTTTTTTCGTTTGAGTACGAAATGTAAATCATGGATCCCCTTAAGGTTCGGGTTGGTTCGGGTGTAATGCAAATGCCCGTCAGAAGCAGACTGTTAATTTTTCGTTTCTGCAGTTTATTAGGTATTTTTTACGCGGAATGAACGTCAAATGTCGAATGAATTCATAAGTGAACGGACGCAATCATGTTGAAACATCTCATACACTCAGGTTTCCTCACAATATTTTACTTTTTCAGCGAGTGGTATTTGTAAGGGCTACAAGTTCAATAAAAAAGCACGTAAAAAGTCAAACAGTCTCATTTATACAAATACGAGTCCTCGAAAACACTCCTCAGAGTTATGTTATTTTAAATAATCTATGGTTACGTTTTCTTTGCCACAAACTATTCAAACAGAATCTGAGAAGTGTTTTAAGAAATTGTGTTTTTATAAAATATAAAAACGAATGTGCGTTAACTACTTTACTTAGAAAACAATTGCGTGTAAAATAGAAAATTATGTGCGTAACTTATAAAACTAGGTAGTAGGTAGTTAGTTAATCAGGATTGGGACCAAGGACCTCAAGCCTGTGAGGCGACTAGGTACTAGTTTCTCGACCGTTTTCACTTGCTCCTACTCGGAGGAGCACGAGGGCCAATATGTTCTTATGCTCCTATCGTTACCTTATTTGCAATTAGTACACTTAAGTACAAAATAAAATAAATATTTTTATACAATCAAAATTTTATAAAATCATCTTAGTATTTCCAAAAAATTACGTACAGCAATTTCGCCATGTAGAAGCGACATTTGGGTATTCATTATTAAAGTATCAGTTACGAGATTCTCCCGACGCCGTTTTATCGGAATATACCCATGTCAGACTAGTAATTAATAAGTGACAATATTCGTTGTACGTGACTCAATTAGGCATAAGGACATAATTGGTCCTCGTTCTACTACCAGTAGGAGAACCGAGTAGAAGCAAGTGGGAACGCCGGTGCGCCTGTGTCCCGTATGCATCTATAATCTTGTCTCCCCAGAATCGCGCATAACCTGGTGAACGGGAAGCAGGGCGGTACCATCGAAGTAATCAACGGCCCGCAGCCCACCATCCACCGCGCTAAAAGCGGCAACCTGCTCGTCGTAAGTACACTACCTTATACACGGTATAACATTACATAAACTCACGCCTATATTCCGGAGGGGTAGACAGAGACCAGGGTCTGCCACAATCCTGACAAACCGTTTTCGCTTTATCAAGTCGTTGTATGCAATTCTTGTACTTACTTTTTGTCTTTTGCCCCCTTTTCGGTCCAAGTTTGTCGAAAAATTCCACCCATGCCGGGACTTAAACCCGCGACCTCTGGCTAACCGTGCCAACGCTCTCCCAACTGAGCAAGTGCAGGCATCGGTGAAATTTCGAGCCTCTAAACTTCTCTGTGGAATTTTTAGCCTCTAAATAGGTTTTTAAAAAAATTAAAATCCAGTTATTTTAAAAAGTGACTTTGAAAGATTAGGAAAGGGAATCTATCGCATATTATATATGGAGAGGATGGAGGAAGAATCCTTCATCTATCTCCCAACGGGTGCAACAAATTCCCTATATACATCCAGAAATAAGATGTTCCATTCGTCAATAAATAGAAACAACTTAAATCGTGGACAAAATATCAGCTTTTTTATGTGGTAACCTTAGCATAGAACAGCTGGTATTTTTTCGCGAATTTGAAGTTACCCCAAAGTAACAGCTGTGCATGTTGATGAATAGAACACTTTAAAATCTGTGTTCCGTGTGGCGCCGGATTAAGAATACCGTCACTCCAATTCCTTCCGTAGATGTCGTAGAAGGCGACTAAGGAAATCAATTACCAGGAGACGGGCAGCAGCGTCTACCTGAGATTCCAACCGCATACTGCGATCGCCAACCCGCCTGCCAAGCGTGGTGATTGTGGCAAAACCCCTCATGGTTATGAAAACCACAGGCCTATGTCCTGCAGTGGCTGATGATGACGATGATGAAAGGTGTAAAGATGTCTAATACATACACGACATTTACATTCATTTAAGGGGTCATGGACCCCCTTAATGAAGGTTCACAAGCTACCAATGAAAAAGCAAAATCTCCTTTTACAGATTACTTTTGAAAAAAGTGTGACTTTTCTCTCAATCATATTTGTTTTTAGGACACATGGCCGAGGACCTAAGGAAAAAACCTAGGAGTAGATGGCATTAACGCCAAAAACGCCCATTTTCGGCATAAATGCTATCTAGTCCCAGGTCCGTGATAGTAAACCTAGGGTTTTCGGTCGTGTGTCCTAGAAATCACTATAATAAAACGGTCTTATTTAAAAAAAACGATTCTTTCAAACACTCCTCAGAGGCAGTTTAAATAACCTATGTTGCAAAGGGAAAGACGTAACCAGAGATTATTTGAAGTTCCTCTGAGCAGTGTTTAAGAGGAATCGTGCTTTTTTAAATAACACCGAGACACTTTGGAAAAACAAATCTTCTGTGTAAAGACGTTTACTAAGACCCTGTCTGTCTGTCTGTCTCACACGAACCGTGATAGCTAGACAGTTGAAATTTTCACAGATGATGTATTTCTGTTGCCGCTGTAACAACACTTGCTAAAAACAGAATAAAATAAATATTTAAGGTGGGCTCCCGGGATACCGCCGTTTAGCCAAAGTATTTTTCGCCAAATTTTACTTCCCAATAAACTTATGGCATCAGTTTCATTTCCCAAATGAAACTTTAGCAAGTTTTCATTTCGCATTTTATTCATTTGGTCAAATTATAATTTCGCATAATTTTACTGCGTCAAGTTTTATTAAGACAAACGTTTATTATGCTAACGTTTTATTTTGGCAAGTGTTATATAGCAAATAATTGTTTGATTAAATTTATATTTCGCATTTTGTTTGTTAGGTCAGTAGGTACACATAAGCAAAAATAGGTTCGAAGTTCCAGGATCCTGAAACTTCGGGTGTTAGTTCTTTTTTTTTTATATAAAAGCGAAAAAAAATATTTCACTAAAAAACTTAGTTTTGTGTCAAACTTAAACAAGGAAAAGTCATAGGTACCCTACATTATGATATGGCAAAACGTGGGATACCGCCGTTTTTGCCAAACGATACTGTTGACTGAATAATGCTTGGTAAAATGAATTTTGACCAAGTATTTATTTGGTAAACAATAACTTGCCATAATAACTTTTGCTAACTGTTTATTTGCTTTAAGTTGTTTTGAGAAATGTTTTTTTGCCAAGTGATAATTTGCGGAAAATAGTTTGGGAAGTAATACTTTGGGAAACGATTTTTGGCAATACATTAGTAAACCTGGGCTCCCGTACAACAAACGTATTTTTCCGTTTTTTGCTCGATATTAATAACGGCAACGGGTAGACGCTTGGAATATTCAAATGTCATATAGATAATGGTATACGGAACCCTTCGTGCGCGAGTCCGCCTCGCATTTAGCCGGTTTCTTTTTCTCATCTTATCTCTCAGAGGGCGCGTCACGAGGCGATTCCCATATAAACGTAGGTAGTTATTTTCAAACGACATCAGCGTCTTCGGTCAGCGGTGCGGAACATTCATTCAATACCTATTCGCCATAATATTTATGCTTGTTGCAACTCCACTGGAATCCCTTGAGTAATATTGAATTAATAATTCTTCATTTTTCTTTCAGGTCGCCACCCCTTGAGCTGAGACCAAAAATACATACTATTAGTTGCAAGAGAAGGAGATAAAGAACAACCATACTCCTCTTTTTAATTGAGTCCGTCAGCGCAAGTGGCCTAAACCACAATTTTTCATATTCGTAGGTACTTATCTGTTGCAATTTATTTAAAACATAATAACCTTTGATGTAAAACCGGCCTATCCCTAGCTTCACCCATGGGTAACAGATGGCGTTGTAAACATTATTTTTGCACCTATTGTTTTGGCCTACGAAGCAGACTATGTTATTCAATTTAAATTCATGAAAATGTATAGCTCATTATCTCCATACTAACTATGTTAATAATAATAAACATTTATTTCGGATAGAACAGAGATCCATAGTGTTGATTAAGTTAAGTGTTGTTAAGCTTAGGCCATTTTTACGCTGACGGCCTCAATTATTGTTATCATTTTTCAAATATTGTATGTGTCTAAGTATTTATTTAAATATTTTTGTTATGTAATTATTGAACTAAATACTTATAATTATGAATGCATTATTGTAATTAATTTTGTCTTAAGGCTGGTATTTTAAAAAACCTATTTAGAGCCTAAATATTCCACCCATGCCGGGACTTGAACCCGCGACCTCTGGCTAACCGTGCCAGCGCTCTCCCAACTGAGCTAATGGGCAAGTGCAGACATCGGCGAAGTTTCGAGCCTCTTTACAAACTTCTCTGTATTACGTACAGAGAAGGAAGACCACTTTTTACAGGAGAAATAGTGAGATGTATGTAATTCTGTAGGATTCCACGTACAAAGTACTTAGTAGTGTTTTATATGCCATGTTTTTATTATGTATGTTCTATTAAAATAAGTATGTAAGCACAATAAGTCGTTTGTCATCAGTCATAAACACAAACAGGAAAAGGATTGAGTGGCATATCTATGAGATTTAAGTTAAGCTGAATCAAAGGTGCCCAATACGTAGACATACTAACGAAATATTAATTTAACATATTAAAACAAATGTAATATTGTGCCTTATTTAAAAGTAAAAATAGTCAACTTGAAATACGTATTTGTTTTTCAGTCTTATTTTTAGAAATAAAGTATTTTCATAAATTATTTCGTGTACTTTTT
The DNA here is from genome assembly GCA_947308005.1 of Yponomeuta malinellus. NCBI lineage: Eukaryota > Metazoa > Arthropoda > Insecta > Lepidoptera > Yponomeutidae > Yponomeuta > Yponomeuta malinellus. Next base: position 17,608,395 of record OX371006.1, on the reverse strand, counting down.
TATCTTAGAATTATAAAAACCGGCCAAGTGCATGTCGGGTCACGCGCAGAGCACATCAAAAAAAGTTTGTGATCAATAGCATAAGCTCCTATAATTCTTTAAATTTAACTTTATCAAGAAAAATCTATGTTGTATGCTTTCTTTAAATAGGAATACCCTGTTTGAAACTAAAATATAAAACTATTTTTTATTATTTAATAAAAAATTGAGCCATTAATCATAATGTAATTGTGATAGAAATTTCATAGAAAGAAAAGTACAAACTTAAACAACAATTTATTATTAAAAGGTTAAATTTAATATAAAATAACTCCTCCTCTGGCTCGAACACATGCGGAGATCCTCCTGGGCATGCTGAGGATCAAGTTATCCAGCATTTCCTGGGGTAACCTATCCCATTCTCCAATAGCGGCTTCCCTGAGCTCTGGAACTGTCTGGGGACGTGGCTCACGGTTCCATACAGCTCGTTTATGAGCATCCCCCGCGTGCTCTATTGGGTTTAAGTCGGGCGAGCCGGCAGGCCAGTCTAAACGTGTGATATCGTATTCTTGAAGAGCCGCATTGACTCGTTGAGCTCGATGTGCGGGCGCATTATCATCGACCAGTACAAATTGGTACCCATGGTTTACTCAGAATGGTCTGACGATATCATCAATAACGACTGCTTTGTACATGTCTGCTGTCATGTAGCCCCGATACGGGATCAAAGGCGTTCTAGCTCCAATCATAATGCCACCCCAAAAGGACTCCGATTTTCCGCCTTGCTGAACTGTTCCAGTGGCAGTTCTTTGTCTTTCACGTTCGCCTGGTCTTCTCCAGACACGGACACGTCGATTATCTGGATGAGTGCTATTCGGGATTCGTCAACGAAGAGATAGTTTTACCAAATGTTTTCTTCCTCACCTTCTTCATTTTGCCGAAGTCTAGCCCACTGCAATCTTCGTTGTTGACGTTGCCGGTAATTGAGCGGAGCTCGCCAAGACCTCCGTGCTCGTAATCCAGCGTGGTGCAAGCAATTGCGAACGGTCTGCGTGCTAACTTCAAGCCCAGAGGCGGCCCTGGCTTCTGCTTTTATTTTAGTGGCGTTGATTGTTGGATCACGGGCTGCCAGCAATCTAATATAGCGCTTTTGGGCAGCTGTCAAAACAGTTGGGCGACCGCTGCGGGGTTAAATTCCCCATTCCGTGGTACCTCTGCAACGTAGCCACGACACAGGATTGGGATATAGCAAGTCTGCGTGCTAGTACTCTCGTGGTGTATCCTTCTTCCCTCAAAGTTACTATTCTTGCTCGTAAAACCTCTGATAATCCTCTTGGCATTTTTTCAATCACAACTTTCCGCAAAAAATATCTTGAATCGGTTATAATTGACTAAATCAGATTTCTGAATGAGCGTAAGCTAGGACTGAAAGCCTTTTAATATAAAAAACAACTGTACGGTGTCATTGTTTTGTGTTCTATTTCTTTATTTTTAAATAAAGAATCAAAAAAGAAGAAAAAATCATAATATAATCTACAGTAACAAAAAAGATTTCAGTTTTTCAAAGTGATCGCAAACTTTTTTTGATGTGTGTACCTAGGGTTCCGTAGAGATATGGGTTTTATCTGCTTTACATAACTACAACTTCATCAACATAATTTTCAATGGATTTTCTACGTTTTCCTTTTATAAGTTGGTCGCCTGCTTGTCGGCTACGAAACCCTAAAAAAGGATGAATCAATAAAATGTCAGAGAAAATAAATTCACCGTCTGTATTTTTATAAAATGTTACATTTTTACATGCTCCTTTCAAATAATAATCATAACAATCCAGAGTTACAGTTACACACATCGATTTTCGTTCAGTCTTTTATTACAAACGAAACACGTTATTTCGTAAACATATTAACGCACAACTCAACAATCATTCTTTGCTTTGACATCAACATCAACAAACTTGAGCTCTGCCGAGAAAACTAACAATAGTCCAGTCTGTGCGGACATAATCGAAGCCTTTGTTTTACGAAAAGTGGAGAATAAACGGCGGTTTTGATATAAAATATGTTGTTTAAGCATGGGTCTAAGTTTTGATAAAACCGGCCAAGCGCGAGTCGGACTCGCGTACCATTATCTATAAAACATTAAACAAAGATCAAAACAAGATAGATTAGGTACATTGAGAACAGCGCCATCTATAGAAACCAACAGAAGCGTTTAACATTGACATTTAACGACATGACATCGGCGCTGTGAAGGTTACATAGACGGCCGCTAGATGGCGAGCGCTGTCTTTCGACAACGTTTGTTGTATAAAAGCCCCCCTTAAATATGTTTTATTCCGTTTTTTCAGTATTACTAATAATATAGCTACAATCCGGTATACTCACTGACTGACTGACTGACTGATCATCTATAGGTTTCCTCGGAAACGGTAAGAGTTACGTGAAAATTTTGTATGAGAAAGTTGTAGGGAATGTATGATATACAGCCATCCTATGAAGCCGATTTTTGAATTTCGAACGCGTTCTCCCATACAAATGGGCTAACTTTTTTGTTTACGGGCCGATTTGGATGAAATTTAAAACGGGTGTTTGTTACGTGACCTAATTTAAAAAAAAATTTGAACGTTCGAAATTCAAAATAGGGGCGAGAATATGCTAGAATAGCTGCCCAAAAAATCGACCTCTGCGCAAAAAAGTCGGCAGCCAACTGGGCATATGCTGGAGACGTGCCCTAAACGGCATCGGGCTGTCAAAGGACCCGGGTATATGAGAAAAATCGGACATTTTGGATTTTCAAGATGGCGGCCGAGATATCGACGATTGAAAATGAAAAAATTTTGTATGGAGAATTTGTACTGAAAATCTACTTTTAGTACAAAATTTTAAACAAAGATGAAAATTTTTTCAAAAGAACAATTTTTCGAGGCCGAAGCGGGGATGAGGAACCTCGCCGCGGCGAGGCCGAAGGCCGAGCTCCGTTCAGGCCGAGGCCGAAGGCCGAGACTATACATTTTCCGGCGAACAAGCAACAACGCAGAAGCCAGATGGGACAAACTTGCGAGGCCGAAGGCCGAGCTCCGCGAAGCGGGCACCAGGAACCCCGCCGCGGCGAGGCCGAAGGCCGAGCTCCGTTCAGGCCGAGGCCGAAGGCCGAGACTATACATTTTCGGCGAACAAGCAACAACGCAAAAGCCAGATGGGACAAACTTGCGAGGCCGGAGGCCGAGCCCCGCGAAGCGGGCACGAGGAACCCCGCCGCAGCGAGGCCGAAGGCCGAGCTCCGTCCAGGCCGAGGCCGAAGGCCGAGACCACACATGTTCCCACTCAAACAATCCCAACGTCAAGTGTCTAGCGAGGCCCTAGGCCGAGCGCCGCGGAGAGCGAAGCTCGGAGCGGCTGGGGGTTGGCGCGCGAAGCACGCAGGGGGTTCACCCCCTAGTTTGTTGTTATAGCTGCAACACAAATAAATCATCTGTGAAAATTTCAACTGTCTATCACGGTTCATGAGATGCAGCCTGGTGACAGACAGCCAGACAGACGGACAGTCGTCTTAGTAATAGGGTCCCTTAACCTTTTGGGTATGGAACTCTAAAAACGGCCGCCATCTTAAAGGTGTCAAAATACCACAGTACAAATAAAGATAATAAGTAATCTCGGGCCCGCGCGAAGCATAATAGCCTACACTAGCTAAAATGGCGAGTGCTGCCGCTCCGCGACGGGCGAGCGCGCGAATGCGAGCGGCTCCACAAGGTGCAATGTCCATGCAGCGAGAGCTGCGTATGGCCGCTAGTTTCTGCACGGTAAAGTACCTATCAAAATTTGTTGTATCATTTAATAACATAATATAACGTAAATTATATATGTACTTGTATTTTTACGGAATATCGAGATATCAATATCATGACGTTTTCCATTCAATAATATTAAAGGTACTTTCATTCACGCGTGAAACGAACGTTAGAAGGTTGAATTAATCACACGGTTATTCACAAAAATACAAGAAATAAGTGAATATTATTTACTTACTAGCTGATTCGGCAAACTTTCTTTTGTCATATTAATTATTAGCCTACGACCTATTCTCAAACCTACCAAATATACCTACACACAAAATTCCATAAACATCCGTGAAGCTGTTTAGAACGAGTTCAATAACAAACACCGACACGGGATAATTACATAATTGTAGCATTATTTTAAAGGTACGTTTTTAAAATGAAGTGTTATTATTTTGTAACTATTGACAATATTTAGGACAATGCCCATTGTTATCTTTGATCATACTTTCGGTATGACACAAGATTTACTACTTAAGTTTACCCTACGGTACTGATAAAGCTTTAACTAGAAGACCTAATAGAATCCTAAGCCTGCCGAGTACTTAGCGAGTAAGTCAATTTGAATTCAGTGATATGATTGAATATAAAATCTCAGTGAAATTGTACCATTTTTTTATTTGTAATACCGTTGATGGGGAGTTATTCGAAATCAATGAATTTTCAAGTATTTGTTTCCTCTTTCCTAAAATGGATTCCTACGGTCATAGCAAACAACTTTAGTTTGGTGTAACCTTATGTGATACTAATACTAATAGTTAAGGAGATATTTAAGGAAATGTAAAGCGGTAATCACAAAATGATTGCGGTAGTGACTACAAATTTTCTAAAGGTAACATAAGTTTTTAATAAGGAATTGTCGCTTTGAGACAGGGCTTACGATAAAGATTTTTGGAAAAGAAACGAAAGATTACATTTACAACAATGTAATAAATAATTATAGTAGAAAACATTTTTAAGTAGCATTTTCCTTCGGAATTCGTTAGAAGGGGCGGGGTTGGGGGGGGCGGGGTTGGGGGTCACTGGCAGTCGAAATTTTGCACAAACCAAAATTGCAGAATATTGAATGTTTTAACAACTTTGTTAATAACAAATTTTATGCAAAATTAAAAATAAACGAGTTATTAATGAAACAAAAACTCACCCCCTCTTTTGGGGTATAAATCGGAAAATATCGATCCTCGGAAAAAAATTATGAGAACCAAAATTGTAGGAAATTTAAATGTTAACAACTTTTGTAAAATTGAAAATAAACGAGTTATTCAATAACCCTTAAAATCAAGATTGCGGATGACGCAACGGATCGAGTACCTCGCAAAACAAAATTTAGACTGCCAGTGACTCCCTCCTCCCCCCACAACGAATTCCGAAGGAAAACTGCTACCTAAAAACTTAAATAATGGAGTGGTAGCGACTGTAGCAGTAGTGACTTAGAAACATTTTCTTAAATATTTTGCGATTCTCGGGTTGAAACTTTCAAAGAGCTTCTTATACGAAATAATGGACAAAAAAGTGTTATTTGTGTGTTATAAATTATGTTAAACAAACGTTAGTTACTGAGTAATAGCAAGTAATAGTAGCTGATGGCGGTAATGACAGATTTGTTATCTTGCCTGTAGAATACGTCCGACAACCCAACCTACAAGACAACCCACAGTTGCGGCACTCACTGGACGAATGGCGGCTATCCCGGAGTATTTAGTTTCGTGCGTAGAATGCCTTCTGTTTATCCCAATTCGTTGTTGTATGACGATTTCGGTAGTGACAGATTTTTTATCGCGTACCATGTTACGTCAATGAAATAAAAAATAAAAACCGACTTCGAAAAACTACAGCACTAAAAAGTTAGAAATAATATTAATAAGAAGTATTTATACATGTAGGTATTGTACAAGTATAATTTGGAGCCGGTGCCCAAAATATATGTGCTCATCTTGAAACTGGGCACCGACTACAAATTATACTTCAACAATACCTACATGTATAAATCATCATCATCAACCCATTATGTCCACACAGAGGGGCACGGGTCTCTTCCCTGAGGAAGGTATAGGCCATACTCCACCACGGGGGCCAAGTCCGGATTGGTGTAGGCCTGTAGACTAGTGGCTCGTCTACTGTCAGAAGTTGTCAAGCCGCCCTAAGGCCTCTGACTTGTGATTCGTGATTCGAAGTATAAATACTTCTAATTATTTAAATTATTTCTAACTTTTTAGTGCTGTAGTTTTTCGAAGTCGGTTTTTATTTTTATTTAAAAAAATATATTTTTCAATTTTTTGTGGGGGAGCGGGAGAAAAATAAATAAGTCCCTTATAACCATAATTTACCCTACTTAATCTGTTACTTTAAAATTTGATTTTCTAACTTGGGACTACTTTTACGCTATTTATGTATCCGTATGTTTCGGATATTACTAAAAGATGTGCCCCATTAGGGCTTATTTACTGCTGTCCATTGAAGAGTTCCGTTCTCCATCTCTGAAAGTCTCCATCAGATCTTCACCAAATTAAAAAAAAAAAAACGCGTCGAATTGATAACCTCCTCCTTTTTTGAAGTCTGTTAAAAATAACATTGTTAGGATGTGTAAATATTGTGTTAAAGGTATGTTTCGGTATCTTTAATGTATGCTTCTTGTGTTTACAATAATATAAAGTATCTAATTTATGTGCAAAGTATTTTTAGTTAGTTTTTGCACCCATATTAATTTTGAAGGTAAGTCTTCCAGGTAAAGCGTTACAACTGGCAGAACGGATTATTATACAACATAGTATACGAATGTTCAGTTTAAATTATCTTGCACAATATCTTGCCCGTCGGAGGTGTGTATATCGTCGGTCGAATTCATTATTGGAACATTTCAAAATATATTGTAAAATATATATTTATTATTTTTTATATATATAAAAGTCAGAGGCCTTAGGGCGGCTTGACAACTTCTGACAGTAGACGAGCCACTAGTCTACAAGCCTCCACCAATCCGGACTTGGCCCCCGTGGTGAAGTATGGCCTATACCTTCCTCAGGGAAGAGACCCGTGCCCCTCGGTGGGGACATAATGGGTTGATGATGATATATATAAAATATATTTTAAAATTTTACAGATTTTTAAACATCAGTTAATAATCTGATGTTTAAAAATCTGCAAATTTTAAAATTCCCAGTACAATCATTGCTTCTTTACTGGTTGAAGTCGTTTTATAATAAATAGATAGATAGAGTATTCTTTATTGTAGTTACAATGTGATTTTGTAGTTGTTCCTGTAATAATTCCGACCAACGAAATACTCGTTCGACCGAAGCTTAAGTAGGTACCTACCTACCTATACATTGTTATGCAAAGTCGAATGAATAGAGTGCACATATAAAGGTCGATGTGCTGTCAAAAGTTTGTGTGAAGCGAGGATAACATCGAAGTAATCTCAGAAATTTGATATCTGGGTTTTTTGGTGTAACCGATCATCAGTTTTTATAAGTTTACTTTTCAGAATTTGTTAAAAAGACCAGCCCTCAGTAGTCTGCAGGCCGATGACAAATAGCCCTCCTTCACGAATAGTCGGGTAAAACGCCATGGGTCCAGATTTTGCAAGTTTCAAATTTTTCCCATAGGGTTTAGCGGGATCTCTAGGTATATTATTGAAATCTTCCAGTTTTTAGAAAAACTTGAAAATCCTGATCAGCTTTCTATTCCTCCACTTGTTACGTTTTACCAGGTATACCTACAAAATAAAGGTACCCACATACAAAACTATCAGTTATTTTGTCCCACCCCAGTCTAAAACATAGATTTTTATTGGGACACCATCACTCCACATAATATCAAGCCATACATTTTCCACCTTTTGCAAAGGAAATATACCTACAGACGGTTCTATTAACTGGGCCTAGATTCTGTTAAAGCATTTTAGTAACATGACAACTGCATGAACATGGCGGTTTTCATTTCATGGCTGCTTTAAGTCTACGCGGGCACACCCATCAAACCTTCTAGGCGTCAATGGTACGAAAAATCACGTCACGTGACCCGACAGTGTACCTGTCATTATACTACAATGCACTAACAGAATCGAGGCCCAGTTTGTTCCCTCGGTAGCCCTAGTGCAGTGTACACAAACTTATAATAACCATAACAAAGGAAAGGCGATGGATGTCTCAAACTCCGGATTATGTAAAACAGTTATTACATCTTAAAGCTATATATATACAGTATTTATTTTTATAAATAAGTTTTCTACAAAAGCCATATGTCTAGGCTTTTTGTGATTGTTTCTCGCAAATGAGCAAGATTATTACTTTAATAGATCACATCATATTCCTTGGAAGATTAGTTTTAATTTCAAATTGATGACTGAATCTTTTATTGCAATTTTTACAAATCATTAAAAAAATACCTACTACCATGACAATTGATCAAAATCATGATGTAAGTATTTTGTTGAAAAAATGTGATTGATAAAGGACAACAGAATGCATACAGAGAGTATGCACCTATGTAACATCTTAGGAAACAATCCCATAGGTTTTCTATTCTTCATTTAATAAATACAAATATATACATAAAAGCTGAGGAACCAACAAATTAAATGCCATCTGGGTATAACATAAAACAACTAACTTGTGAGTGAGTTTTATAAGAGCCATAACTTATCATTGAAGCTCGCTTTCCCAAGCACTACAGGGAAGTGGATACGTAAATAAAATTAACACTACAATATAGTTTATTAAATATTTTATTCACTAACCCACCTCCCCAGTGTCATGGGTTTATTATAATGCTACAACCGCAAAAGTTTGCTTACATTAATATTTGAAACACTGGAGTCGATTCGTAAACTGTCAACTCTGTGACTATAAAGCATTGTTGTGTTGTCCACATAAAAAAAATACATTTAACCCTTGGCTTAGCCATGATTGGGTTACACAGCTCTCAGCTGCGGACAGACAAATACCATACCGTCATATTAGTTACAGATACTTAGGAAATACTTACATTGTGTAGCTTCGGCTAAGAGACACATGTGCAAGGCCAGAGTTAAACTAAAAACTATATTTACAGTCTTTTATGCACATCACTATTATAAACATTTATACATTATCTGTGACACATCAAAATCCATGGGTAACTAACGCGTCAAACATAGCTTTGGTACTAACATGATACAATTTGGTCGACCGATTCATTTTACTGTCCCAACACTTTTGTGACAAGTCCCTGCACATAAATCACTTCACCATCACTATTTCCATTCACTGTCATAACACCCGAAGTAGTACTCCCTATACTATTTCACTTGTCCCACGGCCTCCTGTTGGGGCTCGGTGGGTTTGAAGCCACTCTCCGACTTGTAGACGGGCTCTTGGCTGTTTGAGTCACTTTTGGACTCCTGTTTCAAAGAGTCATTTTCCTGGTAGGAGCCATAGTTTGAGTTTTTGGTTTTCGGTTGGCCGGCCTGCTCTTCGCGCTGCTGCCGCCGCCGCTGCTTGGACCACAGCTCGTGACAGTCCTGCCACGTCGGCAGCTCCAGGGACATCATTCTGGAAATGAGGGCAACAGGTGAAATATCTGCCTAAGAGAGAACCTGCTGGGTGCACTCTTTGAATGCAGAGCTTGTATTGTTGCAAGGGGTAAAACTTACTACTACTAATAAACTTACAATCATTGTAATCTTTGCTAAGTAGGTTGGGCGAAAATTGCAATTCTTGTAGGTCAATAGAACAGGGTCCTCGCCTTAAACTTGAATTTTGAATGTTGAAATTTTAATGAAACATTAAATCACATAAATTCACGCCTGTATCGCGGAGGGTTAGGCAGAGACCAAGGTTTGCCACGATCCTGACAGACCTCTTTCACACGCACGCCGGTTTGGTCGAAGTATGTTCGCCTGGGACGCCCCTTACCGGCCCTTCCACCCAAGTAGCATAAAGCATAGCATAATCAGCCTATATGCGTCCCACTGTAGGGCACAGGCCTTCTCTCAAGGAGAGAGTAATACCGCTCGATAAATTTCTTTCGTCAATCTTTCTTCCTCCATAATATGTCCAAAACAATGCAACAGTTTTAAACGTTTTCAAGACCCACATTTCTATACATTTACATTCTATTCGTTACAAGATAACACTAAAACGGTGATAGCCACTAGGCTAGGGTAGAAGATTGGACTCGGAAGCGAGAGGCCCAGGTTCGATTCCCAGTGCGGGCATGGACTTTGTTTTCTAAGTTATGTACATTCGTGAAGTTATAGTAGCAATACAGCTCGCTAATCATCATCATCATCATTCAGCCACAAGAAGTCCACTGATAGACATAGGCCTCCTCCATGGATTTCCAAAAAACCAGTTGGAAGCGGCTTGCATCCAGCGTCTTCCTGCCACTGGGATGAGGCTGCTTATGCTAACACTAAAACAACGAAAAGCGACTCACTGATCGGGCACGACGTTCTTGAGCCACGGACTCTTGAGCGCCTCGTCGGCCGTGATCCGCTTATCGGGATCCAGCTCGAGCATCCGGTCGAGCAAGTTGAGCGCGGGCGCCGGCATGAAGGCGAAGTGTTCGCGCACGCAACGCTTGTGGAACCGCTTCGGGCGCAGCGTGTGCCACAGCGGCAGGCTCACCACGTTCGGCCACACGCCAGGCACCGGCGTGCCGCACACCCGCGAGATCATCTCCAGCTGCATCATTTCCACGTTAGCCTGGAAGTTACGTCGAGGGCTGAGACTACAAAGCGTTCTTTGGGCCACTGGAAAGCGATAACACAGCGTTATCACTTCGTTGGTAGGTAGGTCATAGGGTCGTGCCCGACCGTACTTACTTGGCCTCAGTCTGGTTAATCTATGGTGCCCCAGTACTAGTCAACAGGACCCCGAGTACCTTTCATTTAGCTATTTACATGTCTCATAGTCATTCTCTGTTTCGCCGTGTGTACTCTCAGGTTAAGAAATCATCATCATTATCAGACCACCGCTGCCTTCTGCTGGGTGCCTTTTTTTTAGAAATATCTGCATTTTTTTATATACAAAAGTGTCTCCATCTCCTCTTTAATGAACCACGCCTATACACAGCTATATATTTATCTCTACACTCTACAACAGATTCATAGCCTCTTTATCGCCTATTCAGTCACGCTTTATCAATGCGCTGTTTGAATCCAATCAATAAGAACCATGATTGCTTCTTATCTGATTCACAGTCAGCTTCTCGCCGAATCCGGAAGAACGAAGAATAGTGAGAAGCTTGAAGCACTTAGGCTTTGATCGCCACTTGGCCTGCAATCTAGAACACTAGAACCTCACCTGAAAGACGGAGTGCTTGAGGAAGAGCTCGCCGAGTATGGACCAGACGTCGACCGCTGGCCCGCACCGTTCCTCTCCCAGCAGCAGGTCGGGCGGCCCGTACCACCGCGTTATCACTTTATTGGTGTAGGTTTCCCATCTATCTATCTACAGCGAGCGGCCACTTCACCTATCCAGAATAGGCACAAGTTGCCACTAAACGCTGACTAAATCATTTATAGTAGATGTAATAAAATATCTCATTTACAGCAGCCCATAATGAGTTGACTGTTTTTACCCTATCCGGAAGAACAGAGTATAGTCAGAATGTTGACAACAGCGTGTTTAGACTGTAGTTTACCTCAAGTGTAGGTTTTTATCTCCGGAAGACGCGCCACTTGACCTCGAATCTAGAACGCATGGTCTCACCTGAAACACAGGGTGCTTGAGGAAGAGCTCGCCCAGTATGCAGCCCATGGACCAGACGTCGACCGCGGGCCCGTACCGTTCCTCTCCCAGCAGCAGCTCGGGCGGCCGGTACCACAACGTTATCACCTTGTTGGTGTAGGGCCGAGCGCGATCTTCCGCCGACCATAGCCTGGCCAAACCGAAGTCGCCGAGCTTCACTTCGCCTCTGTGGGGGACGGAGTTGGTTGAGCCGCGTCGAAACAGTCAAAGTCAGCTTGGACGAAGTAGATTGGACGCTATTTTGACCTAAGCAATGGGTAACACAGCGCACTTGGACGACGCCGTCCAATCAAAGTTGAACTTTTTAAAGTTTAAAGTGAATTGAACTTATGACATCTCGTTGTCAAATGAAGAACTTTGATACGTGTCAACAGTTATGTAAGTGAACTGGATCAAAGCTGACTTTTACTGTATCCACGCGGCTTTAGTTAGTTGGTGTTCTATTTTTTCCGTTGACTTCAATGTTTATGCTGTCCTATTATGTGGGTGATTCAGCATTCCTTCCTTTTAGACCCACGCATTCGCATGCAGAATTCACCCTCTTGAAGGATTTGGGTTTTTTTTAAGGTTCAAAACACGCTACTAAGCTTCAGAGGGCCACGCGAGATTATTTTTATAAATTACAAATTATGTCACGCCATGACAGAGGTAGTCTTTGAACATTATGGCTGAACACAGCTATAAAACATTGTAGTCTCAAAAAAACTCGATATTTTTGACGGCCTAATAGAACGAGCGCTAACCCGTGCTGAGGACAATTTTAAAAACCTATTTAGAGGCTAAAAATTCCACCCACAGAGACTTGAACCCGCGACCTCTCGCTAACCGTGCCAGCGCTCCCCCAACTGAGCTAATGGGTAAGTGCAGGCATCGGCGAAATTTCGAGCCTCTTTACAAAACTTCTCTGTTTTAGGTACAGGCAACGACAGGTTTAGGTTTTTAAAAGAACGAGTATTAACAATTTAATACCTACTTAAAACAAGGCACAACAGCGTATACCCACTCACTTGTTATTCATAAGAATATTGCTGCACTTGATGTCCCGATGCAGGAAGTTCTTCCGGTGGCAGTAGGCCAGTCCGTCGAGCAGCTGACGCATGATGGAGGCGTTATGACTCTCTGTGAAGTCGACCATCTTGCTCTCCAGCAGGCCCATGAGATCGTGGTCCATGTATTCGAATACAAGGTAGAAGGAGCCCTTGTCCTGGAAACAAATTGTGGTTTGACTATATAGGTTAGGCTAGGAATTGGAGATGGCAGTTCGCTATAAAACTTGGCAACACTAAAAAATAATGTAGTAAATTGTAGCTTGTCTTTTATTTTAACATATCTACAGCGTGGTAATTTGAGATGGGGCAGTAAGGCGAACTTTGTAGCTGCAGGAAAATGTTCCTAGGAAAGCAAATAAATTGTCTTTTGGAGTAATTACAAATGGCATTTTCCAAAATTTGTGATGAGATTCGGGTAGTTTGCCTTCCTGTCCTATCTCAAAATACCACCCTGCATTAGCCTCTGTCTCACTGTGTTCAAGATTTAGTTCAGTCATTATTTTATACATTTGGAAATGCATGTGAACCAAGAAGGTCAAATTTTTGGCCTTAGAAAAGCTTAACTTCAACTTGTCGACAAAGATTTCATATGTGCATTTCCAAATGACTGGACTAAATGGAAAACTGATGAATCGCTCTTAAAACGCACTTTTGACCAGTGATTAGTATAAGCTGAGTATAAGTGCGGAGACATAACAAGGTGTTGTTAAAACCCTCAAATACATAAAACTATTTTCGTTAAATCCCGAAATCCAATCCGAATCTCTGTAGACGGTACTACTTTGGAGACTCCCACATGCAAACTGCAATTTTCTTTCAGATTGAAAACAAATTGAAATTTCTTAAATTGGATTTTGGAGCGACCTCTGAAGCCTGCTTACAATATTGTCAATAGTGGTCTATCGCTATCGGAAAGTATATATTATACACGCGCTTACACCAAAACTAAAAAAACCATCTAGATTTCATCTCATTACACATACGACCTCTAATGCCAATTTATTTAGCATAATAAGTTTCAATAACTCACAATGAAGTCCTTTAAAACATTACAGGACTGTTTTCCATTCCGGAAATCATCAAAACATTGTCAATCTCGGTAGAAACCCGGATTGAATATGGCACACAACAAAAAGAAAAATTACGTTATTGGCCACAACATGCTAGGCATAAACTTTGTGAAAAAACTTGATTCACATTCATAGGACATTCACAGAAACATAAGCAGAATGGACTTACGACTTCACTCGTCTGCAGGCGGTCGGGTAGCGACACGTATGGAGGGAACATTGGATTTATTTAGAAAAGGTGATTAACTCAAGGATATTATTCAAAAATACGTTAGGTAGCTTATTTATTTTCTTTGCACCTATCAAGTTGTTACTAAAGCGGGGGTCACACAGATGGGACGTGGGACGAGGACGGGGCGGAGACGCGAACTCTATAATGCGTTGCGTATTCATCCAATCGTCGCCCCACGTCTCATGTATGTATGCGTACACAAAAGCATTTTAAAACATTTTCATTGTTTGGGGAAACGAAACAAATGGTTCATTCGGTAATTTTTAATGAAAAAATACGAGCGGGAGACCGGGATTCAGAATGACAAAGCCTGCGATGTGCCTGTGATATTAATCAACATTGCAAAGCGGCCAATAAATATTCCACTGCAGGACACAGTTCTTCTGTCAGGAAGTATAATGCAGATGTAATAATAAAAGGTACATTGTGACACATACAAAAAACACAGAAAACAATCGAGCTAAGCAAGCTATCATTACCGTATCTCTGATCCGTGGGCGCAGTCAGATAGGCGATCGGGTGCCGATATCAGAATTCAAACAAGACGATGGATGGTTGGTAGTAAACTTACTTCAAAGTCTTATGGAGGGCAACCATTTGTAAGATTTTTTTTAGTAAAAAAAACAGTTTTGTTTGAACTCCGGAAACAGCATGATAAACCAACTGCAATTTCAACAAAGAAATCGTCGCTAAAATACAATGGCAATGTAAGTGCTTCTTACATATGAACGAAGGATACACAATAGCGCACACGCGTCAGAGTTACGCCAATTACATCCTTATATGTACCAATATCAAGGTTGTATTTGCAATCCCACGATGTGAGTTGACAGTTAGCGACAATGCAAAATAGCTCAGCACTACAAAACGCAATAGAGCAATATAGCGATCTAATATGGTTTACAACATCTTTTATACTACACCTGCTTGGAAAGTACCTTGATACTTTATCAAATTTACGGTATAAAGTACGTCATTGCATATCGAACAAATATGCGGGGAGAAAACGCATCTGAGCGGGAGAGAAAAGTGTATGAAAATCCATTTCTTACGTGGTTTTTCTTTTTTAATTTTGGGTAAGACTATGCGCCGGTAACCTAAATATCAAAAGCCAAAAAGTTTTTACAGTGAGTTTTTATCTCCAAGTTCGCAAAATGACACTGGCCACTAGCTGTGTGTTGGATGGTGTCGGGCTGGCAGTGCGACCCTGCGGCGGCAGGATAAACAATTTGAAAAAAGAACATGTGAAAATTGCAGACGCCATTGGCGCCATTTCCAATTTGTGTGTTGTTTGAGGATTCAGTTTTCGTAGAAAGTAAAATAAAACTATCAAGCAGGTGTAGTATAAAGCACTATGTATCACTCGAGAGAAACTGCGATTCCCGATCTCGGGTGTTTTAAACGACACCCTCGACGGTAATCGGTCACTTTCTCCTCTCGGTGAACAATGTACTATTTCTCTTTATCACATTGAATTATCAGGAAATAAAGAACATTTCTGTACCAGACATCCTTAGTGACGTGAGGTGTACAGTGGGGCGCCTCGAGAGAGGCCATCAGTGTATGAATAAGTGATATTGCGAATATTCGAACCCGTCATTACGGAACATCCGCATTGGTTTAGCCATCTGCACCCAAAAATGCACTTTGGTGCACGTCGCGACAAGAAATTAATAATAATAACTTCCACACAATACAAGCACTTGTGCTGGTCCCAAACTAGGATACCCACGGATCGGAGATACGGTAATTATTGGGGGGACAAATTGCAAAATGAAAAAATAAACGAGTAAATAGCCGTGCAAATTCAGTTCTTATTATATCTAGTGCTCGTGTTAACCTTTGAAAATACTATAGACATCATCATCATCATCATCAGCCATTTGACGCCCACTGCAGGACAGGCAGCCACAATACAGGCAGGCAAAATCCCTCATGGTTTTCCTAACCATGAGGGGTTTTGCCATAATCGCCACGCTTGGCAGACGGGTTGGCGATCGCAGTATGCGGTTGGAATCTCAGGAAGACGCTGCTGCATGTCTCCTGGGCCTAGATTCTGTTAATGCATTGTAGTAACATGACAACTGCATGAACATGGCGGTTTTCATTTCATGGCTGCTTTAAGTCTACGCGGGCACACCCATCAAACCTTCTAGGCGTCAACGGTACGAAAAAACACGTCACGTGACCCGACAGTGTACCTGTCATTATACTACAATGCACTAACAGAATCGAGGCCCTGGTAATGTATTTCCTTAGTCGCCTTCTACGACATCCACGGAAGGAAATGGAGTGACGCTATTCTTAATTCGGCGCCACACGGACTATATACAAAATATACTAATTATTTTGAAGAGAATAAATGTGGAGTTTCTTTTTTAGCTTCTTCTCCGTCCGAATAATCTGTTAAATGTGAAACTAACAGCTTTGACGTTCATTAAGTAAACATTTGGTTTTTATAGTGAATAATAACTTTGACTTTATTAATTAAATACTTTCGCAGCACAGAATACTTTCAATTAAAGCGACCGCACTTTTTCCGAAGGAAGGAATTCGTGACAATCCATTTGTGGTTTAAAAAAAAACATTCTTTTTAATTTCCGTGCTAAAAGTTAAGATAGAGGAGATAAGATACCAATATTCTTTACTTACATAAGAAACTAGTTGTGCTCGCGGCTTTACCGCTTGGAATTTAAAGATAATATCTATTATATAGGTACAGCCTATGTCCATTCTGAAGCACCATTATAAACATTGGGTAAAAGTTTTTTTTTAAATCGGATGAGTTGTTTTGAAGGTTACCTCCTACATAGAAACTTTAACTCTTTATATTATTATGTAGATATAAAATAGTGTCTCTTGAAAAAGAGAGTGGCTCCGCCACTACCGTATATTTGCACCTGCCACAAACTGTCAATTCACACCGTGGAATCAAAAGCACAAGTCACTCACCTTCCTAAAGTCAAGCGCGTCCTGCTTATCCGTGACAATCTCCCTCAGATTGACAATGTTTTTATGGTTAAGCTGCCGGAGGATTTTGATCTCTCGGACCGCGGTAATAGGGAAACCTTCCTTTTCGTTCTCTAGCCGGACTTTCTTGAGCGCTACTAGTTGGCCGGTGTTCTTGTCTCGCGCCTTGTAGACTTGACCGTAGGTCCCTTCGCCGATTTGCGTTATGACCTGGAAGGGAAGATTAGTTTGACCTTTTTGTCTTCTTCTCTTTGTTATTTAATGAAATTTAATCGTAATTGTACCCTTGTCTGTGGTGATGAAAAGCCTTCATGTTAATCTAAATGTTACAATGTACCCGAACGTTCCTAGGGCAACACGATTCAGGCTCACCTTTGTGTGGTGGCCACCGCTTCTGTCTTAGTTTATTTTGTTTATTTGTGTGAAGGGTTTGGGACATTTTGGAAGCATAGAAGCTGAGACATCCCACCAGTTACTACAGTAGAAATGTAAACGGGATGAGACAAAATGTCAAATTAGTAGAGCCTAGACTCCACGACAAAATTTCAATTGTGGCAAGTGATAAACTCTGGAAAATCTTTTTTCCTAGAAGTAAAAGTAAATTTTATATCTGTTTAGTACCGTTGTCCCTGCCTACCGTTCCGGGACACACTAGTGGGTTTATGTATGCATTTGCGTACCTGGAAGCCGTCAACGCACTTCTCGCCCCAGTCTTTAGCGTGGTGCGTGGGCGTCGCCACCGGAACTACTTTGGAGCCTCGTCGCTTCAGTATCCGCGGCCTTTTTAGCTTCGATGTCGCCTGAAGAGTAAAATTGTGAACAAGATTCGAGTGTCCGCGCTTGCAAATGGTAAGAGACCGCGAAAGATGGCGTGATGGGGAAAAAATCTTATATGTATATAAAAATCTCGTATTTCACAGTGTTTGTTATCGAACTCCTCCGAAACTCTTCACCGATTTATATGACATGTTTCGTGTTTTCTTCGGTAGGTTTGACAATAGGTCGTAGGCTATTAATATGGCACAACACGGTTTGACGAGTCAGCTAGTGTTTAGGGTTCCGTAGTGGACAAGGAACCCTTATAGTTTCGCCATGTCCGTCCGTCTGTATGGCCGTCCGCGGCTTAGCACAGAGACGGTAAGTACCAGAGCTGAAATTTGGCTTAGATGTACATATATATAACCCCGACAAAACGGTAGAATAAAACATCGAAAGAATTTTTTTTAATGGTACCTCCCCTACACTTAAATTAGGGATGAGATCGTTGGATTGGCCGTTGAAAAATATTGTGGGTGTAGGAGGACCATTTTTTTATTTAGGGTTCCGATTGCGAAATTTTTGTCCGAGTAGGGCGTCCCCCGAGAGGGGAGGGGCTCTCTTGACTAAACGGTCGATTGTAGAAACGTGAAAAAATTCAGGGTAGTAGCACATATAATGAACTTGAAAGGAAAAGTATCACGGCTAAGTAGGCTTTACTAGTTAAGGAGTAACAGGCAACCAACTTATAAAAGTAAAATTTCGTACAAAATCCATTGAAAATGACTTCGATAAAATTGTTAATTCTGTCAAGCAGATAAAAAAAGCCTCTTCCTACGGAACCCTAGAATGCGCGTCGCCCGACACGCACTTGGCGGTTTTTTCACTTATGATATGTCTGTCGCGAGTACTCACGGCGCCGTCCCGTGAGCCGCGGCGTGCACTAAACACGTGCGAGTACTGGTCGCGACGCGCGGCCGGCGGCGGCGTCGTCGAGCCGTCCATCTCGTCGGCGCTCAGCTCCTCTGACCCCGCTATCACTGGGACAGAACAACACCGCGAATATAGAGACTGAGGAAACGTCGCCGGTGGCTGTAACACAGTTGCTTTTTCAGTTTAAAAGTTGCTGTAACATGTCTTTAACCTAATCGTTAAATTAATGTTTCAATCTTTCTTACCAAAATTCTATCCTATTCTATTTTAAACCTGTGTATTTTAAGTGTTCACATATCTAGGTGGTAAGCACGCATGGTGATTAAACCCATACTCTCTCTGAGAGAAGGCCGGTGCATTGTTACCTGGAGGCATGGGCAGGTTCATGATGCCTGTTCTCTTGGGTTTTTTGGCAGGACCGGGCGAAGGCGTGCTTAGCGGACTCTCGTTCGCTATTGACTTCAACTCGTCAACCTAAAAATAAAAGTGATTTTGTGATAGGAATGACGTCGCAAATACGCATGCTACCAGAGTTAGGCAGTATAAGCTGCTAGGTAATTTGGTTAGAATTTTGGTTTGGGCGCCTGTTTTGCGGATCTTGCAGATTCTCTCGTTCGTCTGTGTGGGCGGACAACAGCCAGCACCAGGTTTGGGCGAGGGCCGGTGCTGGCTGTTGTGCAGGGCCACAGCTGCTATTTTCTATTTACGAGCTTCCTTCTCCAGTCAAACTCGCGTCTAGCTAAACTAACCAGTATTTGAGGCTTTGGGCTTGGGCTCACTGAGCCAGGAATGTATTTAGCTGGCTAGCCAGTAGTACCTGGGTGTTGGGCGGCATGGGCAGCTTGGTGAGGCTCTTGGGTTTTGGCGGCGGCTGGTGCTGGCTGTTCTGCAGGTACACGCCGTCGACGACGCTGCCGCCGACTTTGGGCAGCGGCGGCAGCGGCGCGGGCGGCGTCGGCTGGAATGACAAGTATTATGTAATCTTATTTTTTTTTCTTTTGTTGTTTTATCTTTAACATCTCTACACTGCCCCGATTTATATGTTATCCCAAATTTTTGCTGTCCCAAACTTCCCCGCCTCAGATTTGAACCAAAGCGCCTGGCAAGGCAAGGTCGAGAGCATTCCGCGCCGCATTATACCGCAATCGCATCACAATTTTCACTGGTCTTTTGTGGAGAAAGGTAAGTAAATGCATATATTTTATGCTTATTTACTTAACTAAGAACCTCATCATCGTCGGCCTACGCTTGTCCACTGCTGGACATAGGCCTCTCCTATAGCACGCCACTGAGCACGGTCCTCGGCTACTCTCATCCAGCTCTTGCCAGCCGCCCTGCGAAGATCATCGCTCCAAAGAGTCTTGAGAACGTCCTACACTACGTTTACCGATCCGCGGTCTCCACTCAATAACTGGTCTACCCCATCGGTTATCAGTTCTTCGGGTGATATGGCCAGCCCACTGCCACTTCAGCATGTTAATTCAGTGGGCTACGTCAGTGACTTTGGTTCTCTGTCGGATCACCTCGCTTCGAATTCCATCTTTCAGAGAAACCATAGCCTTTTCTATAGCATGTTGAATGACTTTCAAATTGTGGACCAGCCCCACCGTGAGTGTCCACGTTTCGGGACCGTATGTCATGAACTAAGAACAAGTGAAATTTGTCTACTTTTCAAATATTCTTCGACCAAAAGTTAGTACCAAAGTACCAGATGAATAAAGTTTGTTAACGAGTAGAACAGCATAGGGCCCGCGTAGATAAAAGCCGTTTCCACGCCCGCCACCCCTAGGCGTGAAGGGTCTAAAATCAGAACCTGATTGCTATTGGTAGAAGCCGGGACCTTTTCCACCTTCATGGCGTCAAACTCCGAACTGGACCATCTCTAGCCAACCAAAATCGTTTCTAGGCCCACCACCTCTAGGTGTGAAGGGTCTAATGTCAGTACCTGAGCGCCGTTGGTCGGAGCCGGGACCTCATCCATCTTCATGGCGTCGAACTCGGGCGGAGGGACCATCTCAACAGGCGGCAGCGGCGGCGGCGCCTCCGCGGGCATGTCTTTGCTTTCGCCGTTCTCCTTCGAAGCCTGGAAATTGTGGCGCGGAAATGTCGTTAGAGTTTCGTGCGTTGCGATAGTTGGGTGCCGCATGCCTATGGCTCGGTTAATTGATTGCGAATGTGAAGGTTAATTAAATAAAAACATGGGCGTGGAAATCTCAAGTCTAAACTAACTAGCTATAGACCTCTGTGGTCAAATTCATTAGGGAACAGGCAAGTTGAAGTACCGTGATAACAATCAGAACTAAGTGAGTATTACACACTAGACTTGGGTAACTCGGAAGCAAGATATGATATGACACACATACAAAATCAAAGTGTTCGGTATCTGTGTCTAACGGTTTTGTGCCCGTAAACTTGCAAGCAAACTTCACGGTTGGCGCTACGACACAACATCGAAATTCGCGTGGCGCTTTGAAGTGTTTGTGACTCATCTACTGTGCCGTGTGATTGGGCATAGACCACCGAGAACCGACACTACAAGAAGCTGGTTTGCCTCTCAGAGAATTTTACTTCGCTTACGCTCATAATAATACTCCCTGTCGGCAGAATGAAGTGTGAAGCTTGCTTTGCCGTTGCTACTGGTAGTGAGGCTCTCAAATGCACCCTATGCGGCAAGGGATACCATTACCTGTGCCTAAATATGACTTCGGCTACGTACAGGGAGCTGAATAAGAAAGCATGGCAGTGCCCCGGCTGCGACAATGTTAACAGTCGCAGGAGAGGGGACGAAACCCCCACCCGTAAACAGTTCGAGGAAAGGGCGGCCCCTCCTGCGCCGCAGAGTGAGTCTACGAGGGCGTCCCCAGCGCCAGTGGAGAAGCAGCCCATGGATGTTTGCAGCCCGACATCTGCCCCAAGTGCACAGGTCATCACGTACGACCTTTTCGGTAAGCTGTTGGAATCTAAGCTAGACCAATTCAGGACCAGTATTACAACCGAATTCAATATAATTCTTACAAAACTTCGGGAAAGCTTTCGTGAAGAAGTGTCGGCCCTTCGCAGTGAAAATGCCAAACTAAGGGAGGATTTTTCTGCCCTTGAGCGCAAAGTCGGTGCATCGGACGTCACCCGGATGTCGGAGGCCCTATCCGGTCTGCGCAACGAGTTAAACGAACGAGAGCAGGAACTTCTCATCAATGATGTGGAGGTGACCTGCATACCAGAGCACGACGGAGAATCAGTGGGACATCTTGTGATGACAGCAGCCGCCAAGCTGGGGATGACGTTGGAGGAGCGTGATATCGTCAGTGCGTCACGAGTAGGGCCAAGGCGTGGTTTGGTTGAGGGAGGCCGGGCGCCTACCCCGCGCCCTATCGTGGTGCGGCTGACACGGCGCTCGCTCCGCGACCAGCTGCTCCAGAGCGCGCGTGTGCGCCGTGGTGCCACCACCGC
Organism: Yponomeuta malinellus; assembly: GCA_947308005.1. Taxonomy (NCBI): domain Eukaryota; kingdom Metazoa; phylum Arthropoda; class Insecta; order Lepidoptera; family Yponomeutidae; genus Yponomeuta; species Yponomeuta malinellus. The sequence continues at coordinate 17,586,385 of OX371006.1, read as the reverse complement.
CGAACTGGGCCTACCGGCGCACGAACCGCGCCGCTTCTATGTAAATGAACGGCTGACGAAAACGAACAGAGCACTGTTCGCTATGGCCCGCGACGCTGGTCGAGCGGCACGTTGGAGGTTCGTCTGGACCAGAGACGGACGTGTCTTTGCCCGCATGGAAAACAATTCTCCTAGGTATATACTGCGCAGTGAAGAAGACATTAAAAGTTTTGTAAAGGCCTAGTTAGGTCATCTTTGTGTACCGCTTTGTTCTGTCTATATTATTATGTAATAATTTATCTGTTAAGTATTCAGTCACAGCGGACCAAAATAACTCCTTATAATTTCATGGAAACTTGGGACCCAAATAAAGAAATACACTTCCATCTAAATAAATACACACCATCACAGGACACACATTATTATAGTATATTCATATATTATCATCTCACTGTTAATCTAATTATCTATTTATATATTCTGTACAATATTACATCAAGCTACGCTATTACGTCTGTACACAAACACACAAACATAAACTCACGCCTGTTTCCCAGAGGGGTGGGCAGAGATCAGGGACTGCCACTTACCACGACTGTATCCATTATATTGAACTTATTTTGTTGCCATGCCTAAGACCGGATTGAAAATTAGTTTGTTCAATGCAGGCTCACTTGGGACCAAACATGATGAGTTCGAGGTTGCGTTTGCTAGGCTATACCCTGACATTATATGTATCAATGAGACGTGGCTGAGAGATGGGGAAGAGGGTCGGGCGCCTAAGTTGCCGGGATACCGGCTGCGGCACGTGCCGCGGCCGCGCGCCGTGCGGCAGCGGGGCGGCGGAGTGGGCTTCTACGTACGTCACGGCGTACGCGCCGTCACTGAGCCGCACCCGCCTGCACCCGAGCAGGTCGAGCAAATGTGGCTGTCTGTCAGGATAAATTCCATGCGGCTGGCTATAGGTACAGCATACAGACCACCATGGCTTAATTGCGACACGTTTTTTGAGGCTTTAACCGAGTCCATTATAAGCTTTGCCAATTTTGACTATGTGATTTTGTTAGGGGACTTTAATGTAAATACATTACTGCCTAGCACGAACAATAGCAAATTAGATAACTTTTTGACAAGTACCCTATTAAAGAATATTGTAAACGTGCCTACTCATTTTACAAATGGCTCTTCGACCTCAATTGACCTGGTGTGTACCGATGTTGACCCGTGTAAAATATCTGTGACAGTCGACCATATCTCTGACTTATGTAGTCACGCTATTGTGACAGCCGAATTACTAATAAAAAAACCAAAAATACCACCTCGCAAAATTACAATTAGATCATTAAAAACAATTGACATTCTCAAATTAAATTTAGAATTAGAATTAATCAATTGGACTAATCTGTCATGTTCCCCGGACGTGAACGAAATTGTAAATAAGTTCAACAAATTAGTAATAGATATATTCGACAAGCATGCGCCATTGCATACAATCGTGATTAGGGAAAAACAGAAGCCTTGGCTCACTAGTAATGTTAGATACATGATGCAGTTACGTGACCGGGCTGGTGTCAGGTATTCCAAAAGTAAAAGTGACATACATAAACAGGAATACAAAGATCTAAAGCATCTGGTTAATGTCAGTTTGTATCAGGAGAGGCGCTGTTTCTTTGAGAACCATGTTAACTGTAATATAAATAATCCAAAAAAATTATGGAAGTCTCTCAGGGAAATAGCTCTGCCTCAATCTCATGCGAAGAATCTCACACCAGACCACTTCGATGACCCTGATAAAATTAATAATTATTTTTTAACTATTCCTGGCACCAACATTTGCAGCTTCTCAATACTGGCGTATTATGAATGCAATAGGCACTCAAATGCAACTTTTGTATTAAAACCTGTAAACGAAACTGTAATTTCAAAGGCTATCTTGTCTTTGTCGTCAAATGCGCAAGGTATTGACGGTATAAGCTTGGATATGATTATCGCAACACTGCCTTATTCCCTAACGACCATTGTAGAAATCGTAAATAAGTCAATTGTATCCTCAACCTTCCCAGACTATTGGAAGACTGCGATAGTTCGCCCGATTGCTAAAATATCCAACCCAACTGAAATTTCCGATCTACGACCTATTAGCTTACTCCCCATAGTTTCTAAAATCCTTGAAAAGGTAATCTATGATCAGGTGATTCGGTATTGCGAGGAAAACAGTATCCTTCCCAAAATGCAGTCAGGTTTTAGAAAAAGTCACAGTACAGCAACTGCACTACTTGACGTTGTAGACAATATTTTAGGTGCACAAGACACAGGTAGTGGAAGTATTCTTACGTTATTGGACTTCTCACGTGCGTTTGATTCAATTAACATTAACCTTCTACTATCCAAGTTGTCCTATTACGGTTTTGACTCATGTACTATCAGGTGGTTCAAGAGCTATTTGACAGATCGCCAACAACGAGTGGTCTTACAAAAATCAGACGGCTCCACGACCGTATCCCAAGACAAGCCCACAGATCGCGGAATTCCCCAAGGGTCTATACTTGGGCCTTTATTATTTATTATATATACTGCAGACATAATAGACTCAATAAAGAATTGTCAGTATCATTTATACGCAGACGACTTACAAGTTTACACAAAAATTCTTCCGCAAGAGACTGATGCTTGTGTGTCTGGTCTAAATGAAGATTTAGGTAGAATCTCAGTATGGGCCGAAAGGAACTGTCTCGTACTAAATCCGATAAAATCTAAATATATGTTGTTAGGTTCCAAAAACCAAATCAAAAAATTATCACAATTAAATATTAATGTACATGTAAGGAATAAAGAGATTGAGCGAGTTACGGAGGCCCGTAATCTGGGCATTCTGATGGACGGTGAACTACATTTTGAACGCCATATCCAAGAAGTGGTCAGAAATTGTTTTTACCGATTGAAGTTGCTTTACCGCATACGTAGTTTCATTAGTCCTTCCCTGCGTATTAGGCTATGCGAAACTTTAGTATTATCTAAACTTAGCTACTGCGCGGCCTTGTATGGCCCCTGTTTATTTAAAAAATCCCAAAATCTGGTCCAAAGAGTGCAGAACGCCTGTGCTCGATACTGTTTGTATATACCGCCTCGTACACATGTGACCCCCTTCCTTAATGGCGCGAACATGCTGAAAATGGAAGCGAGACAAAAGCTTCAGCTAGCTACTATGTTATTTGGAATTATCAAAAAACAAGAGCCTTCCTATCTACTAAATAAACTTACCTGGAGACAATCACGTCACGCAGAAGGGGTAAGAGGGGCTTCTGTGCCACTTAGTTTGCCGATTCATAGAACAGCGGCCTTCCGTGGCAGTTTTAGGTACGCAGCAACAAAGTGCTGGAATAATATTCCACCCCCTTTTCGTACCTGCAAAAATAGATTAAATTTCAAAAAAATTTATAAAGAACATCTGTTGCAGGCACAAAAATCAACTTCTAACACAATTTCGTGCGTACCTACCTGTGTTGTTCCTTCTACCACTATTCGTGGTGAGTAGATAGTTCTCGGCGAAAATGGCGCAGATATCACCGGCAAAACACCGTTCATGAGTCACCTCACTTTAATATTTAGTATTATTTTCACACTGTTTTCTCCATTTACTTTTTTATACACATACCACAGACAAAAACACAACACACTACACTAAACTTAGGCATATAGACCTCACACTGGTAATATTGGGCACCCATTTTATAAATATATTTCATTACTTTTATTATTTTCACAAACACGACTAACCGCAACATGGCCGCGACAGAATATCAGCGTTGCAGGTAGTATCTCGGTGCTCCTGCAACACATGCTGAGTCGGGGCCATTTTAGGGGCTCAATACTTAAAACCCTGTTTTGTAACGTGATAAAATCATGATATTATAAATGTGTAACTTTTTTTCTTATGTTTTATGTGTAATTCAATATTTGAGCACCTATATATTCATGAATATGTTATGTTTTATGTTCTTTATTTTGTATAATGTGTTTTTTAGTATTGTGCCGTTAAATAAATGTTTTATCTATCTATCTATCTATCTAATCGCACTCTATCAATCATTCACACTTTTAAAAATGTAACGTTATAAATATGTATAATTATATACATATATATTCATAAGCAGCCTATATACGTCCCACTGTAGGGCATAGGCCTTCTCTCAGAGAGAGCGTATGGGCTTTATCACCACGCGTGCCCACCGCGGATTAGCGATTTCAAACGCTGAGGTATGTGAATAGCTCAGACACTCAGGTTTCCTCACGATGTTTCACAGTGAGCAAGTGGAATAGCTACTATAACTTCAAAAATGTACATAACATAGAAAACTTAGGTATGTACCGGGCATGTGCCCGCACGGAGAATCGAACCTGGGTCTCTCGCTTCCGAGTCCAATGTTCTACCCACTAGGCTACCATTGCTATGACTGAGTTATGATTGAGACATAGTATTTCTCAGAGACCGCAGACAGATATGATTACTCCTTTCAAAGACACACTTTGAGCAAGTCCGGTACCAACCTGAGCACTATCCGAATTCGTGTTGGACAGTTCGTCAATAGTCAACACATCCGGATTGTTGATTGAAGCGGTGGAGGAAAGCGCCCCCTGGGACTCTTCCTCCTTCTGGTTCAGGATCTCTTGCAGTTTCTGTGGAGATGGGAGATCTACCATGAGCACTACGGTTTAAAAAGAGAAAATATTGGAGATATCTAAAGGGGATTATTTGTTAGGCGTGCAAATGTGTGCCTACGCCAGAATTGTCTAGTGCCAACCCTAGTATATTGGGTCGAATGTATACATGCATTATGATTATGATTCAGTGTAGTAGACCATCACTTTTCCAGGGCCAGGCCCCCTTGAAAAATACGTATGATACAGGGTTATATCTGCTCACCATATGGTCTGAACTCAGTAGGCCACTAATTTAATATTCAAGGTCTAACTTTTAGGCTTACTCTGTACCTACCTATTAGGTACTCGTACCAACATATTAGATTTAAGATGATTTGAGAAAATATGAACGAAGTGGAGTTTTATATAGCTGTCTTCTTCTCTACAACTCGACCCAAAAACAGCAGTTATATGAACAAATGTCTATTCAACAAAGAGAATGTAAATTCTTTATGCCGAAATAAATTTTTGACTTCACATTTCCTATTTAGCTAAGAAGCAAATAAATGTATAAAGCATTATCATTAGTACCTTGGCCCGCTTGTGTTTGTCCTTGACGAGTTCCGCGAACAGACTGGTGTCGCTAATCTTCTCCTTGAAGTCGATCTTGCGCGCCAACAGAGTGGTCGGCGGACTCGGCGACTTGTGTGTGCTTCTACTGTGGAGATAGAGTCGTTTGGTTCAGTACATTTCGTTCATGCACAGAAGCAACCACAGCATCCTGAAAACACTGTCTGAAACATTTGATAGGCTTATCCTGCAGTGCTAAATGCGAAAATTAATTTGTTTTCAGCTAGTGCGTTAACACTAGGCTAGGTTTCTTTGTTTTTAGTTAAGTTTAATTTTGTATTTGTTGCTAAGTAAAAGTTACTAAATAAATGCACTTCAAAAAGAAGTTTCTAACTATAATATATCTAGCTAAACTAACTACATCTGAGAAAAAATAGTTTAGTTATACAATTAATGGGTTTAATAAGGATTATTAAAAGACCAAGTTTGGAGTTTTTTTGTCCATTTTTTTCCACATTTTGTAATGGACACCTTGTTTTACTTGTACCGTTCAATAAGTCACAGTTCTGTGTAATTAAGAATAAAAAAATATTGAATTGAATTGTTTCTTAGGTAAAATCGGGCTCTCGACGGCGCGGCGGCGACTGGGAGGGCTTGCATCTGCGGCTGCGCGACATTGAAAGCCGCATTGCGGCCGGACAAAGGTCACCGTGGGAGATACACCCATCAATGCCGGGAATCGGGTTCCCATTGAGTGGGCTAGATCCCCACTGGGGGCCGCCTCACATTTGTACAGAGGGCTCAGGTTGAGTGTATTTACATGTTTTTGATGCCCTTGGCTGGTTACCACAAGCATAGGGTAGCCTAGTTAGGGAGCAGGTCGCGTGATTGTGATGTGTGGAAGTTGTTCACTCCAACGTTCTACAGTTACTTGTCACATCAGATACGTCATGCATTCTACTCTATGGTTACTCTATGGCTTTTTCTCTGACAAAAATAATCTAACCTGCATGCGCGCCGTTGTAATTTTTAATTTTACTTTTTGTTCATTAGAACTAGTATTTCTACAAATTAGCGAGTTTAACTCGAGACACAAAACAGAAGTTACCTATGCCGGGGATCAGGCTCGCGGTGGCGGGCGCGGTGTCGCGGCGGCGACGGGGACGAGCCGCGCCTGCGACCGCGCGACACCGAGCGTCGCCGCTTCAGCGAGTTGCGACTGTGCGACCTGTCGAGGGGCATCGCCGGTTGAACATTTACTTACTGTATGGCATGAATAAAAACGAAAAGGGTTGCAGATCAGCGGGCCGAGTCTCACTAAAAAAGAAAATTTTTGAGACTTAGAAAATTATTATAAGAAAATCGTGATAAGGCTAGGACAGCAAACGCCTGGAAAGGCGTCCGAAATCGGTATATTTTAGTAGTCTGCCCAAAACACAAAAAAAGGTAAGGCAATTTGTAGAATATGGTATATTTTAGTAGTCTGCTCAAAACACAAATAAGGTGAGGCAATTTTTAGACTTCGGTATATCTTACTAGTCTACTCATAACATAAAAAAGGTAAGGCAATTTGTAGACTTCGGTATATTTTAGTAGTCTGTTCAAAACTCAAAAAAAGGTAAGGCAATTCTTAGACTTCGGTATAGTTTAGTCTGTTCAAAACACAAAAAAAGGTAAGGCAATTTTTAGAATTTGGTATATTTTAGTAGTCTGCTCAAAACACAAAAAAGGTGAGGCCATTTGTAGACTTCGGTATATCTTACTAGTCTGCTCATAACATAAAAAAGGTAAGGCAATTTGTAGACTTCGGTATATTTTAGTAGTCTGCTCAAAACACAAAAAAAGGTAAGGCAATTCTTAGGCTTCGGTATAGTTTAGTAGTCTGCTCAAAATACAAAATGGTCAGGCAATTTTTTTGGGAATTCTGAAGGGATGAACTGATGTTTTTGAGTATTTTGCTTAGTGGTATCCTTAGTTCAGAAACAGGTCCACAATAACAAAAAAAAAAAACAGCAAATTAATGTACATTTTATTAAAATTCATGTAATGTAGCCTATGTGCTAACTTACATTGTTGTTATAATAATTATTAAAAAACACGAACTCTCATATTAAAAATTAGTGGGACTCGTGTTTCAAGGTTTGTAAGCTGGTATTGCTATTTGTGTTGTTTTTTGTAGTCGTTACTTACGCTACGGTATAAGAACGTGTAGATATTAGATGCTATTAGTAACTATTGTATAACACATATTATTGGAATGTATTTTGGAAGAAGCCTGGCTACCCATAGCACAGGGAATCCTAGTTTGGGAGCCAGTAACCACTTTTTTAACCTTTTTCTAAATAAAGTTTTTTTCATTTGTACACTTTAGTAGCCTGCTCAAAACACAAGGAGGTATGGAGTACTGTAACGACACCTCTTTATAGTAGCTGGCCGGAACCGCCGTCTGATTAGATTTCAAATAGAAAGGGTATCGTTACGTTTTGTTTGAGGTGTCAGTCGATGACTAGCCAGGAAACACATAGGAAGGAGAAAAGATATTATTATAAAAAGTTATTATTTGCGAAGGGACCAGCCATAAAGTACATCACACGTTAAAGGGAGGGGACGGGGACGATGTGTGGCATTGTGTGACAAGGGGTGGGAGGGGTCCTAAAGTTCGTGACATCAAATTTAAAAAATATAATTATTATACTTAATTAATAATTTATTGTTTTGTAAATTTTTTTAAATGTTTGATATGATGTTGATAGTATTAAAAAGCATTGAAATGAAAATAAAACTGCTTTGGGAACTGCTGTTTTAATTTTATAATTTCTACATGTAAAATTGCAAAATATGTGACGTCACAAAAGGGTGGGGGGGGGGGGGCTCCGACGAATGTGACAAGGGCGGGGGAGGGGTCAAAAAATCACGGAATTAGTGTTACTTACTTTATGGATGACCCCTAGTGCCTACGTGTGATTCAGCGATGTCGCCACAGTGCATAAGGTAACCGACCTGTGCGTCGGCTTGGAGTCACGGTGGCGGGCGTCGCGGCTGCGGTGGCGGCGGCGCGGGCTGCGGCGGCGGCTGCGCTCGCGGCGGCGCGGGCTCCACGGCTCGCGTTCGCGCTCTACTGGCGAGTCTGAGGTTAATGGCGGCGGTGTTAGTCGGGGCGGGCGGCGCGCCCGTCAATCTCGTCGGCGGTTGGACAAGTCGGACGTTGCGCGCTGAGACTGCTCCTGCGGTAAGCGTGCTGTCGCGCTCGCACTAGTGCTAGGTAGTTCAGTGATCAAAATTGTAAAGTTTAGTGGTTGTAAAAAACAAATATAGTTTCGATAAAAGTGGTTCCGAGGCTTTGCTGCTAATAAAATTTCGGAGAGTGAAGAAGGATTTTTGTCATCCCATACCTAGTTGACAAAGAGCCACGAAGATTAGTGGCATAGTCTCAGTGGCGCCCTCTATATTTTTTTCAATGTCGTGGAGCACGATGAAACCTAGCTAGATCGATAGAGGACAAAAAAGTAAACAAGAAATTATTAAGGTCACCATGTCCTAAAGTGGCACGTTTAGGAGTTATTGAGCTTTGAAGTTTGTATGGAATTTCCACTAACTGAGTTTCATCACTGAATTTGTCACTTGATATGAGTTTTCTCGGGGATTCAAACCTACTTTGATGTTTTTTAAAGTCTGGGTAGCTATGTCTAGTAGGTACCTACCTACTTATATACATATATACATGAAATTATAGTATTATTCATGCATCCAATTCGTTCAATTCGATTAAAATTCAAAACGTGTCAATATAAAACCTACTGTTTAATTAATATAGATAGGTTTAGGTGGTGAATTTTCCTTTAAATACACTATTTTATTTATTTACCTGATAGGATTGATGAAAAGCAGATTTATAACTCTGGTAAAAGCTCCCGTAATACCCTCGCATTGTAAGCATCCTCGCTACGCTCGGGTGCCTTAATATACGGTATCTATAATAAACTGGGTGTTTTTTCTACGACTTATTTAGCAATTTAGTCAAGAATCGGCAACGAGTCACAGGTGCCAAGCATATACTTAGTCCAGTATTTAGTGAAAAATGATTCAAAAGTTAAGTTTTATAAAAATCTCATACAAACTTCAAAGCTCAATAACTCCTAAACATGCCACTTTAGGATATTGAAAAAAATATAGAGGGCGCCACTATGAACCATGCCAGGCCCCATACAAAAATCTTCGTAGCTCTTTGATACTTAGTAAAATTAATAATTTTGGAAACAAATCTTTATCTGCATATGACAACAAAAATGTATTTTAAATATCAGTAGTTTTTTAATGTAGCAAAGACTCGGACCATATTTAGCAAAAGTATATATTTGATTACAATTACAAAAAATAATAGACTGAGCGAGCGAAATAGCATGCCAGACGCAACAGTAGCTTAAGGTTCATGTTCCAACGGGCCGGGGGACGCGCGAGCGGCTAAAATAATCCTTCATAACTTATGAAGTTGAAGACTGCAATAAAAGTGCAAAAAAAAAACATCGGCGTCACGGCTCGTCGGCCGCCCGTAATGGCTGGTTTACATTTGCTATTTTTTTATACTTTTTTAGCACGCTTTTTTAGACCATACTAAAAAAGCATGCATTTAGCAAATGTAAATACGCTTTCCTTTTTAGCAGGCAAAAAAATCTGACTGATGGTCAGATTTTTTATCCATGATCTGTGCTTTAAAAAAAAAGCAACAAAAATGGCGTCGCAAGTCAAATGAACACGCGATTTAACAATTAAACTAATAAACGAATATGAAAAACATGAGTGCCTGTGGGATTCCTACAGTGAAAGCTACAAAAACAAAATTCTAAGAGACAATGCGTATGAAGAAATTGAAAAAACTTTAATCTGTTAAGTATCCTGCTTTTCAGGCGTTCAGCCAATAACTGTGATATTATTTCAACAGCTTGCAAAATTATTAGAGATTCCATATTTTCGACTTGCAATGCGAGTGCTTTCTTCGCATTTTCTATCTTTTATGATGAAAAAAGAATAGCAAATGTAAATCGGCGTCTTTTTTTAGCACTCTTTTATTTAGCATGCTTAAAAATCAATGCTTAAATAGCACGGAAATTTAGAAAATGTAAACCAGCCTTAAGCCGCACGCCCGCCGGGTTTTTTATCCGGCTGCGGCGAAGCCTAAGAGAAGGGTAATGTGATTGGCTAGTATGTATGTATTTATTTATCATCATCAGCCATTTGACGCCCACTGCAGGACATAGGCCTCCTTCGTGGTTTTCATAACCATGAGGGGTTTGCCATAATCGCCACGCTTGGCAGGCGGGTTGGCGATCGCAGTATGCGGTTGGAATCTCAGGAAAACGCTGCTGCCCGTCTCCTGGTAATTGATTTCCTTAGTCGCCTTCTACGACATCCACGGAAGGAAATGGAGTGACGCTATTCTTAATCCGGCGCCACACGGATAGTATTTATGTATGTATGTAAGTAAATATGTCCGATTCATGTTCCGTCATAACTCCTTAACTAATGGACAAATTTTGACGAATAATATCTTAGTCGATTCGTCGTGTTTGCGCAAGTGTCATAGGCAATATAAATTCAGCATAAAGCCAACAAAAAAGAACACTGAATAGTCAAAAATAAAAAACTGAAACGAAGAAATAACCAAAAACCCGACTGCTGAGAATTAACTAGCAGGCGGGATCCAAATTCAATAAGTAACTCATTGCGAGGAACCTATACTCGGGCCAAATTCAATAAAGAGTAAATAAATGTAAACAAAGCAAATTAGGTATGAACAAAACTGACATATTTAGGAATTAACATATTGGTAGGCAAAGCCTGTAAAAATAAAAGCTTAGGCAGCCTTTTGCAAAGGATTACTACAACGAAATAAAGTAGTTACAGACTACGCGACATAGAGAAATAATTAGTTACTATTTAGGTATAGACGGTATAGATGGCAAGAAAAAATCTACATAATGTACAAAAAAAATTTTGTACGATGTGCGATTTTAATTTTAAGTATAATCGATAATGTACTTTTTCGTCCCCATCAGTAACGTTGTGCTGCTCTTCTCATTGGCTGTTTCATTTGTGTTAACAGCGAATCGTGAGCCGGTTGTTTATGTTGTACTCAAATAGAGATTATGAGGAAAATGTAGCTGTGTGAGTAAGTGGCGACATCGGTTTTCTAGCAAACGGGCCATTATAACACTTCTCCTTCTTTTTGTGTTCTGAGATCATATTATATCTTTTAACGCATATGGCTGTGTGCGATAGTGGAATTATTACTTGGCTCTGCCATGTAAGTTATGTTTGATTCGGAGCTGTGTTGCTGATATTGAGCCATATGCTCGTAATTGTACGACAAGAGTGAAATAACGGGCAACAGAAAGGTATAACATCTTTGGTTTCGTCTTCAACTACCCCATCGGGGTACCAACCAGGGCCTCGATTCTGTTAGTGCATTGTAGTATAATGACAGGTACACTGTCGGGTCACGTGACGTGTTTTTTCGTACCATTGACGCCTAGAAGGTTTGATGGGTGTGCCCGCGTAGACTTAAAGCAGCCATGAAATGAAAACCGCCATGTTCATGCAGTTGTCATGTTACTACAATGCATTAACAGAATCTAGGCCCTGACCTCTTGGTTAGCCGAAAAAAAGTTAAAAAGAGATACTTTTATTTTTATGAGTTAAAACACGTAATAATAATAATAATAAAATAATTGACTGACAAAACTATCCCCCAGTTTCTGCTACTGACTTGAGCATCTCGCAAGTGAAATATAATATACGGTATTTTCTAAAAAAAATCTCAAAAAACTTACAAGATAGTTTTTTTTAAAAAAAAGAACAAATTTAGGTTAAGTCAAGTATCAGATCATCAAATCGGAAACTGGGAGTTAACCTAACAAAACGAAGCGAATGTCAAGTTTGAGCATAAGCGCGTGGCAACTTAAAACCATAATATATTACGCGCACCAAATCCTGCACGATTCCAATCGTTTTACTGTCAAATTCCACACTAATTGCTAACGCAAACTTCAGAATTCAGCCAGCATTTGGTGCGCATAATTAGGCCCCAGATAGATTTATTCACTATGATTGAAAGAAGTCCTTTACCTTACAGCGAAACTTCGGTGAAAGTCGTACGAAACGAGCTTGTGGGGTATGACGTACAGTTTTTGTTTGCATTCTTGTGCTTTGTCTTTGATTGATTTGTATTTGATTTATGTCAAAATACAAATGAAAATTGAGTACAAATTGCCCCCAGCCTGTTAAAAATCGCAAAAACTCAGCTGGTCCATGCTGAACCACAGTATGCAACAGTTTTTTTTTTGTCCCAATAATTTGAGGTTTTTGGTCTGGTTTTATTTCTTTCGATTTATCAGCCTGTGCCAAAGTTACGTCTTAAATGGCATTCTTTTGTTTTGTCTTTGCTTGATTTTGACCTACAAAATATCCTTTAAATATCCTCTATATTTAAGGCTCAATTCACACTGGCGCAGAGTCGAAGCGTCGCGTCGCGGCGCGAAGCGTCACGATTTCCAACTGTTCTGAATTTAACTCTATTTCTCTATTAATACGGTACGAATTTGTGTTGCGAAAATTTGAAAACGCTCAAACCCGAGCATCCCTTGCAGGTGAAGACGCGCGCAATCGCGCGCAGACGCGCGTCGCTGAGCGTTTTCAAATTTTCGCAGCCGGCGCTGACATCGGACGAAGCCAGCTCGATAGATTATCAGTTACGTTACGAGCTATTTTCCGACTAAAACGTAAAGCTTGACGTGCTGCCGACTCTAACACAATACACTAACAGAATCGAGGCCCTATCTACCCAAGAGGATAGGCACGCTGCCGTGGAGTCATTTACCTGAGATGACCATGATAGGCGACTGAACGCGGTGCTCCGGCCAGTACTCCCGGTGTCTCTCGCGTTCATACTCGTTGTCAGAGTCAATGGTGACCGTCTCTCCGTGATAGACTAGAGGCGGGGCCGAAGGCGTGTGCGGCGTGGTCGACTTTTGTCGTCTCCTGGAACCGAGACGGCGGGTTAATCCCTGCTTGCTGTGCTCAGCCCATCTACTATTGAAACGCAAAGACGAATAATAATTGGGAAGGTAAGGAACAAAGTCGCCGGCGCTGTATAGGCCACTAACTACACCAGGACAAGAGATGCCCGACCAGACAAGCCTCACGTACACCCCCTTGGGCAACCGACAGGGGGCCGGCCGAGGATTACTTGGAAAAGATCTATAGGCCAAGAGGCCAAGTCGATCAGCACTAGCTGGTTGGAAGCTGCCGCGAACAACCTTCAAAAGTGGACATCTGTGGCTGAGGCCCTATGCTCCCCTAGGAGTTAAAGGACGGAAGAATGAACAAAGTACCCTAAACCGGCGTGCAACGACTATTGAATGTTGATGAAGCGAAAGAGATTTGTCAGAATCGTGGCAAGCGGCAACCCATGGACTCTGCCTACCCCTCCGGGATACAGGCGTGGATTTATGAATGATTTTATTTAATTCTTCGTTTTGTTTTACACACGTAACGTGTAGTAAAATAACCGCTGAAATCGAATGGATTAAAACAAAGCGCAATGGACGCAAAATTTATTTCTTAAAGACCACCATACACGGTTGAGAAGGTAGACTGTACAAATAAGAAACAAAATAGAACAGGAAAATCAGACTTTTGCGTTTCAAAAGTAGATTTGTGAGACCTAAGTGTAATAAAAATAAAAGTGTGCTTCAACATTAAATCTACGAGTAAATGCAGTTCAGCGGTTAAACATATTTGAAATTCATTTACATATTAGGTAAGACCCTTGGGGCCGTTCAGTTATTACGTAAGCAGATTTATTAAAATTCTCCCCCTCGTCAGCCCAAAAGTAGGCAAAGCTTTTACCCCCCCCCCCCCCCCTTCCATGCTTATGCATTTTTCTTTTAACGTATTCAAATCGTCAACTCGTACCGAAACGACACAATACATTGGCGGAAGAAATTTAGACAAGTGAATGGTAACTCCCCTACTCGGTTCTAACTGTTTCGTTAAAATGCGTTTCGTTTTCGAGCACAAACGAGTAGGGTTGCCATATGTGTTCAAAGCAAAATAGACTAAATTTGAGAAAAAAAGCAAAAAAATAAATACCTACTACTGACATAATCACCATACAGACCCCCCAGGCCCCAATGTCATAGAAAATAAGCAAATGTAAGACCCCTCCGCTCCCCTGTAGTGCTTACGTAATACTTGAATGGCCCTCTTCCAAATTTACTAAAACCCACGTAGGTACTTTCTGCATCAAGCAGCGGCTTAGAATAAGAATATATTGAGGTTCCAAGTGGCACTTTTTTGCAGAAATGAATCTATCGTGTACATTTTGTCTCAAGAAACCCTTCGAAATATTCAAGCTCTCTTTCGAAAAAAGTCTTTGAAAATTCAACGCGCAAACCGTAGCGCTGCTTCTAACACTGTGCCATAACAACGCTGAAATATGCGGCGTCAAATTTTTTTATTTTTTTTTACAAAAAAATTAATTATTTCAAAAGATATACCTACATTTCCCAGTAAAATCCTTTCCTTACTAATATTATGCACGCGAAAGTTTGTATGATGGACGGCTGAGCGGATCCGGATGAAATTTTGCACAGAGATAGATTATATTCTGGATTAGCACATAGGCTATTTTTATCCCGGAAAAATACACATCAAAATTACCACGCGAACGAAGTCGCGGGCAACAGCCAGTTTAAGCTAAAGTAGTAGTTACATAGTTTTGGCACAATTTAAATAAGAATTCATTAAGAGTTCATCACACTGCGGTTTTAGTGTCCATTATGCATATTATCTTTCGGGTGTCAGTTTGTTTAAGACCTTCAAAATCAGTTCAACCTTGAACCGGTGTTATTGTGAATGGCGAAATGGACACAAATCGTAAACCGTGGGACGAGAGCGTAACTATAGCAACTTAGGCGACGTGCACCACTTTCTTAAATGTGGCTTAAACAGCATTTATCTAGCTATTTAATTCTTCATACAAGTCTATTTAAAAGGCGGCTTAATAAAGTGACATTTAGGAACTGATGCAAGTCGGCCAGTGTTAACAGAGGGCTTAAGAGAGGAAGCTGCAATACTAGGAACTGAACAGTGTAGCGCGTGTGCTAAACAAGGCAAAGCTCTCCAGTATATTACACAAACTTTGAACTTGTCAAAGACACTCCAGTATTATCAGCATTCCAGCCACGGCACACTCACTCCATTATTGCTGCGATAAGATAAGATAAAGCGGTAAGCGGCGCGGTTCGCGGCGACCAGAGGTTTCCACAAACTGTTTTGGAGACCGCAGTTGGCATGGTTACGACATCTGGTCCAAAAGTGTAAACAAATCGCGTGAACAGTTTGTGCAAACCGCACGCAACGTAACCAAAGCTCTATAAGGTTCATCCACAAGAAGTCCACTGCTGGACATAGGCCTCCCCTCCATGGATTTCCAAAAAGACCGGTTGGAAGCGGCTTGCATCCAGCATCTTCCTGCCACTTGGATGAGGTCATTTGTCCATCTTGTGGCTGGTCTTTAAGGTTATTAACTAATAAAAAAACTCTAGAGCTTTAGTGGGGGTGACCAAATAACATTAGAGTATCTGTGAAGTGGAGGATTAAAAAGCAATCGATTGAGTTAGGTTAATAGATTCTATAGGTAATAGTCTTAGCACATTCAAAGGCAGTAGTGACCGGCAAAAGTGAGTGTCGAACAAAACAAGGATACATAGGACTAAGAAAGTCCAGCTCCTACATAATGCGCACCAAATCCTGAAAGAATCTAACGTCAAATTCCGTACTAATTGCTATTGCAAACGACAGGATTTCAACAGGATTTGGTGCGCTTAATTAGACCTCTGATATGAGCGCCGTGACGCGTCAGCGGAGAGCTCACGCAGCGTGTATATATACAAGGTGCTTGAAATAACACAAAAATTGAAACCATGTCTCAATTGTATTGCACTGTATTGTAGCCCTAGATCATACCGCTTTTTAATGTAGTTTTCTTACAATCTTGAAATTGACTCAGTAATTTAAAAAATTGTTTAAATATTGACACCCAAGAAACAGTTTTTAGGTTTTGTGTTATTTCAATAACAAATAGGTATACACATATTTAGGGGAGGAAATTGAGTGTCTAGAAACAAAAGGAAACCTTTCTCTCAGTTAAAATAATGTTTAAGTAAAAACACAAGCATTGCTTCCAAGCGTCTGAAATCACTGTCAAATTCTTTACAATCTGCCACTCAAACATGTCATTTCATTTGAGCCTCCAACTACAGTAATCTAGGGAATACAAATTTTCGATTCCAGACACTTGTAGTCAGTCTAAACTCAACATTCACAAAGGCTTACGAAAACCCCAAAAGCATAAAATGAGATGAAATAAAAGACACAAAACATTACCTTGCGCAACTACTGTGAAAATTAAAAAGAGAATATTATTTGGTCATAAGCTCAAGGAAATGTGTACAGTGGCATAAAAAAGTCTTTCTACTTTAAGAGTTCATCATTTATCATAGTTGCAGTAATCTGATAAATTTTATTACAGGACCCAGATATGAGTGAATGTAGTGAAGCAAAAATCAAGACAATGGGGAACACATTCTAAGATGATTCACACCAAATGTGTGTTTTTGTTCCACAATTTATTCTCCCATACAAGATTGTTTATCCTTTATCAGCGAGCCTTCCCAGTAAACACTCAAAATCCCTTATATAACCCCTTTTATAACACAAAAATTAAAATAGTATAAATAGCAAAGCTAATAAAATGAACTAGAAAAAGGACAATGAATTTTTCTTCTTCCTCAAATCATACAAACAGGTTCAATGAAATGTTAGGCAACTCATACGTAACAAAAATAATCAGTACAACAAATCATGCAAGTAGAGTAACCCCAAATATTTCTCACCTTATCCCTGGGGAACGTTCTCTGCGAGGTGAATATGGTGTGGGGTGTGGTGCGAGTTCCCGATGCAGAGGAATATTGCGTGGGCGCGGGCTGGGCTCGCGGCGGAGTATGGGCGGCGTGGTGGGCGAAACCGGGGAGCACGAGCCATTGCGCAGCGGGGACGAGGGCTTCTCCCACTCGCTCACTGGCACTTGCTCGTACTTCTGCGGAATGACGGGCGGCGGGCTGACCACCGGCAAGTTATCATCGGGGGACACGCTCTCCAAGCTCGCCGACTGCGAGCGGTGCTTAGACTTCTTCCTCTTCTTCTTTTTGTCCTTCTTTCGCTTCTCCTTCTTTTTCTTGTAGTGCGAGCGCTCGTCGAACTCGGGCTCCGGCTCCGGGTACTCGGGACGCTTGCGACGCGCTGCTGCCGAAGAAGAATCACGTGTGAGAGCGTACTCGTCCGCGCGGCGGCCGGTCGTCGTCGTGACCGAGATCGTCTTGTCGTCGACGAACGTGCGGATTGAGTGGGACTTGCGCGTGCGGTCGAGGTCGTCGGCGATGTGCCGCCCGATGGAGCTCGCCTCGCTCTCGATCTCGCCGGCTTCCGGCGCCGACAGATCCTCTGAGCTCACGTCCGAGTACTCCACAAGGGGCTTATTAGAGTTGACAGTGGCATAAGACTGTTCGTGTGTACCACTGTGGCTCCGGTGCTTCTTGTGCAAGCGCTTCTTGTGCTTCTCCTTGTGATGCTTGCCGTGCCGCTTCTCGTAGCTGCGCTCCATGGTCGCTAGGGGCCGCGCCCCGGTCACAGCTCACTCACATTACACTATAACTGGAACAAGACGAAAATTGAAAAACAGATACGATAACACTTTTTATTTCGACTGTACCTTTGGAAACTCACCAAGCACAAATAGGTAGGTACCTACTGTAGGAGCTTATCACGATAAGTTTTCAGTAAATTACTTGTAAATAGCATAATTAGAAGGACCTAGGTACACATAATATGCTAAGAAACAGATCTAAATAAACCAAAGATGACTTGCCTACAGACAGCAAAATGGCACTTGCAATAATTTTCGATCAAATTTCAAAAATCTAAATACACAACAAAGTGAATAATCAAAACACGTCATAAACAAACAATAGGAAACACTCACCGTTACAAGATACGGGCGTAACGCAGTCGCAGGCACAATATTCCATTTTCGCAAAATACTAATGCAGTGAAATTCAATAGGCCAGTGACTAATCTTTTACAAGTATTCAGTAGCTTTTTAGCCTCAAATATAATAATATTTCAGTTCTTTATTATTGTCGTGAGCTTATTTTTCTAGTCATGATCATAAAGAGCGCATAATTCATGTAATTACATCGGATTATTTTAGTGGGCTAAGAAAGTCTTGTCGATTTGTCAGCCATTTGCTATTTTTCTATTATTTTTTTTTAACGCAGGAAGGAAGCATGCACGAAAATGAACGAAACATTAATTGTCTATGGACTTGCCAGACTTGGCGGTAAATTTAAAAATGGGCTCCAAGATCAATCTCCACAAGAGGTGCGTTTAGATGCAGATGTTTATACTCGACGCGCCGCCGTGCGTCCGCTCAACTGTGTTCCGCCTTGTTTTTAGGTATCGTATCCCAAATAGCCCAACCTTTTAATGAGGCACGGAGTGGCAAACAGACGATATCGTTTAGTTGAGTGCTTCTCTGGTTCTTTCATCTTGACTTGACTTACTGAAAAAAAAAAACTGTTTTCAATAAGGCGGTGAAGTTTACGTATTATTCTACAGTAGGTTTAATTTTATTTAAATATCTAACGCTTTTTACTCGACTGGAGTGAAGTGCAAAAGAAGGGTAATGTGGTTCCTGATCATAATTATACATACGTACCATACTTTGGAGAATTTATTTGCGATGAAATCTCGAAACGTTTGATTTCTATGAAAATACAAGTAAGTTAAATCGTTTAAAATATAAAAATCCGTAGCGCTTAGTGCTTAAGTTTTTAAGTCACATTATTTTTAAGTTTGACTTTTTCCTGTTTTGTTTTATACATGTAATTATTTTGGGTAATCACTAGAGTTAAAGGCGAATGCTGTATAAGCCTTTAATTAACAAGCTTATAAGACTCAAACCAGATTCTAATTAATTAAAAATTACTTTAAGAGGGCCGTTGTCTTACTTATAAAATGAAAATAAAGCGCTAAGCGCTTAAGTTTTTAAGTCACATTATTTTTAAGTTTTATAAGTCTAGAAGTTTGACTTTTTCCTGTTTTGTTTTATACATGTAATTATTTTGGGTAATCACTAGAGTTAAAGGCGAATGCTGTATAAGCCTTTAATTAACAAGCTTATAAGACTCAAACCAGATTCTAATTAATTAAAAATTACTTTAAGAGGGCCGTTGTTTTACTTATAAAATGAAAATAAAGTGAAGTTTTAAAAACCTATTTAGAGGCTTGTGCGGTATTCTGTGCATTTCTTAGCCTTTGCCTTTTTAGGGAGAGTGACAAAAGTTGATTTCAACTAGGTCTTAGGTAGGTCCCTAGAACTGTACATGGAGTTAAAATTTCGCTAGAGCATCCATGAAGTGTTCTTCTATGAGCTGACAAATCTTTAATTGGGTCTGGCCCTGGAGAGGTTCCAGTTTTGGACCGTTTAAGAGCCTGGGATTCCTAATTCCACTAGTATTTTATTAAGTATGTATGAATATTAGAAGTAAGTCAGTTTATGTACATTTTTATCCCATATATTTCATGTACGCCTGCCTACCTACTCTCTTCATCAGTTCATCCATCCTAAGGTTGTCTGGAAGAGATCGCTTTTAGCGATAAGACCACCAATTGTATACGGAAAAACTTAGACATGTAAGCCTTTTAATGTATTTTGTTTTCTGGTGTGTACAATAAAGTGTTCTAATCTAATCTAATCTAATATAATTCCAAGACAGTATTTCGTGGCTTCTGGACGCGTCAGTGAACATCTCTTTGACTTAGAACTTCCAAGTAGATTTCTTACTCTCTGTATCCAGCAGCAAGTTACCCCTGTCATCCGCCAATGTTATCCGGTTATTATATTTTGACAAGGAAACGATGTAGTATTTGTATCTATTAAATAGATATAGTTCATTGTCTCACAAACACAAGTGGTGGGGGAGTTGTCAATCTGTCAGTGCAATGCACCTTGAGCGTTCGGCAAGGCTGAACTCGTAATACCGACTTGGTGTGACAGTGAGCCACTGATAACTCGAATAAATAAGGAAGTACTACATGCCCTTCCGCATATTAAAATGTGCTTTTAATAATATGCTGCTAATAAAAAAAGTATTAAAGACAATTGAAAGCAGAAGGGATTGCTATGAATTACAGGAAGATCTTAATAATCTACCTAGATAAACCAAGACAAGAATAAGCACCACTTTATTATACTAACTCTCTTGTTATAAATGCAAAAAAATCTATCATTACCTTATCTATATTTAATACTAACCCAATTTTATTTTATTACAGTATAGATATATATACAATGGCTAGGGTTGCTGAAATGAGAGATTTGAGAGTTTACTTAGATAGTAAGTCAATTAGTTGATAATTCTTACGTAAACTGAATGACACTAAAAGTTTATATAATGCTTCAGTTTGTTACCTACAAAATCAAGCGCATTAATGCGCTTAATGAACAAAGGCGAAATACAAAGTAGAAATTTCTACTTTGTATTTCGCCTTTGTTCATTCTATTCCATTATTGGACGAAGGTTCCATTTTTTTGAATTCTACTGTTAAGGTTATTGTCTCGTTGGGCATGCTGTCTCGCTTGCACAATCTAACATTTATTGTGATTTGAATAAAATTCGTACTCTTTTGTTATAGGTATATATTTTTCTTATCCTGTATAACTTAGTATTCAATTGAGATTATTTGATTCCAAAATTAACAATTTTGAAAACAACTTTTCTTTATTAAAAACCACTCATATGTATTTAAAATGTATGTATCAAAAGTGTACTCATTTATTATAGTCCCTAAAATACAATATGTTATATCGTGCGAGCGAGACAGTGACATGCTGCGTGC
Organism: Yponomeuta malinellus; assembly: GCA_947308005.1. Classification (NCBI taxonomy): domain Eukaryota; kingdom Metazoa; phylum Arthropoda; class Insecta; order Lepidoptera; family Yponomeutidae; genus Yponomeuta; species Yponomeuta malinellus. The sequence continues at coordinate 17,565,178 of OX371006.1, read as the reverse complement.
TAATATAGAGGCGCGCGCGTATTCGTTAACGTATAACAGCATAATTATAATTATTACGAGGACACGAAAAGTGTATGGGTGCGGACGCATAGCGCGTCGAGTAAACAGCTATATCTGAATGCACCATTAGTGATTGAGCGTGTAACGTCTCCATTATGAAGGATTCATGAAAAGCAAAACAAAAAAAAGTAAATTGATTGATTACGGAAGACGGAACGCAACATTTTACATTGTTTGAGTGATGCTTAATTTTTCCATGTCCGAGTATAAAGTAAAGACGAGGAATACAAATTCCTATATTACATTTATTACAAGCTAATAGCTCTCAAGTGTATTTCCTCGATGAAAGAACCCTAAATAAGGTTGCGGTGATAGTGTTTATAGCTCTTGTAAATTCACGGCTGATGCTTGACGCATTGAGCTGTTCGTAGTATTTTCACTGTAAAATAGGTTCTATCCGATCTAGCAGTATCTGAAGCCCTGATCGATAAGTAAATTTACTTCTAAACTCCTGATCGGCTTTAGAAAGTGAGTATCAAAGTGACACAGTTGTGGTTATCATGTTAGATCGGGAGTCGTTGAACCTGTGCTCGGCATTGTGACAAAACGGCCCCAAGTCGGAAATATGTGAATAAACATGAACGATATCAGAGTGAAAATAGTGGAAACGCCCCGGAACACCGCGGGGGACGTACCGGCGCCTCCAGAAGCCGGTGGGACCTACCAGAATGAGGTCGACCCACTGGCATTCGACGACACGGATGTGGTGCACTTAAAGAACCCGGTGATCGTGGCAACTGAAGCTGATGAGAAGGTGGAAGGTCATGAAGTGAAGGTGGATGGTTGTGATGACAATGCCAAAGAAAAGATAGAAAGTGTACGAGACGCTTCAAAGAAAGTCACAGTTTTGAATGCTCAGTGTGAGAAGATTAAAGGTAAGTTAAAACAGAATCAAATCTCAAATTTAATATGAACCTGTTATTAAAAGTTACGAACTTTTTAAAATTTTTCCATATTTCCAGAGGAACTACTGAAAGATGACACCAGTTCTATAGACAGTTCTGTTGATGAAATCTCCAAAGTTGAAGATAATCACATTGAACGTCCACCGAGCAGTGCTGAAACTTACATGGAAACTGAATCCCTCCCAGACGCATCAGCTGACCTGTTAACAGAGACTGCTGAGAAGCCAGACTTTACTCTTGAGACCAATACTGAAAACCCACTGAGCCCTAAAGGTGAAGATAATTTAGAATGTGTAAAGAGACAAATAGATATAATTGCGAAAGAGATTGTAATCAAGGAGCCATCCTCAGTCAAAGAAGTCTCAGAAATCAAGAAAGTTAATACGCTTAAGCAAGATAATATACCCAAAGACTGTGTGTTGAATAAGGAAACATCTGTCAAGAAGATTAATGAAGAGCTAGCAGGAAAGGAATTTCCGTCTAAAGAAGTGTTTGGCAGGGAGGCAATTCCATTAAAGGTTGGGGTTCCTACAAAAGAAAGAATCTCAGAAACGAAAGCTGCATCTATCGATGAAATATATCCTGCAAAGGAAGTCATAATTCCTGAAAAAGAAGTGATTAAAGTCAAAGAACTAACTCCACACAAAGACGAACTGAAACCCAAGGGGATAGTTGCGGTCACTCAGGTTGCAACCATCCCAAAAGAACCCGTCAAAGAGAAAAGTCCCATTCGTGAAGTGATAACCCTTGCTTCTGAAACTCTGAAAATCAAAGACTCCCTTCCGAATAAATTTACTGAACGGCTGAGTCCTTCCCTACTGTGTAACGTAAAGGACAGTGATGTCGAAATGATAAAGGTTCCAGAGGAACCACAAGTTGTTGTTAAAAAGGAGAAAGTGGTAGAGGCAGCTAAACCTGAAGTGCCATCCGTGAATGGAGATATTACTAAGGTAAACTTACCACTCTCAGCTTAGCTTTTCTAATCCGCCAACCTTAGTATAGTAGAAAAATTATAATATACAAAAATTAGCATTCAATTATATGCACAACTAGGTCTAAGACCTGCTGAAAGCTGTAAAATAAATGTTTGACAGGTGCTACAAAGGCCAATGTTGGTAAAAATATGTATTGAGTTGAACATATGAAACCTAACTAAGGTTTCATATGTTCAACTCAATACATACCTAGTTGGAAAATTTTGAAAAAATGTTAAAAGGAATCATTTAGAAATAGTTCTCTATTGAGGTAGAATTTAATTACCCTAAATTCCCGAAGTAATCGCGATTACACCTGTTAATTATATATCTATGTATGTATGGGCATAGTGAGTCATAAAAAATACTATTGAGGTAGACTTCATCAGAAAGTATAATTTTTTGGAACTTACAATTTGAAAGGAAGTGAAGAAAGAAATTATTATTATTATTAATACATAATTACTTACTTACTTAATTAGAGATTTTTTGTTTAAATTATTAATTTTCTAACTATTAATGACTATACTTGAACTTTAACCAGGGAAGCTAAGTTAACAACAAAGAAGTTGCCTTCAATGGAAGACAGCTTCCCAAATTTTAAAACCGAATAAACAATTTGATAATGGCACAGAAGATGATGGCAGATGGACAACTACTGTAATTAACTAAAAAAATAACTATTACAGGATGAGCAACCAGCCAAGAGACGTGCAAGCGAAGACGCTGAGACCGACTCACCACTCAAGAAGCTGTGCCAGGAAGTAGAGAAGACGTTCCCGCAGCACGACACAATGATTAACGAGTTCATACAGACCACCACCAAGCACAACATAGACGAGATACAACGGCACACGGAGCAACTGCTCTCAGAGATACAAACACTAAGGGAACTTGCCCAGAAGAAAGAACATGAGTGGAACAACATCCTACACTTGAAAAAAGTCAAGGAAGAGATCCTCCTGAGGTTGCTACGAAGGAAACAAGTGCTTTCCTTTGAAAAATCAGTCGAGGTCCAAAACGGATCCAGCTGCAAAGATCCATTCGACTACCTAAACCAGGCCAAGAACCTAGCCATAGACAAGAGCGATGAAATATCCGGACTGGTCCTGAAGCAGCCTACACCACCAGCAACTTTAAATAATACCCCTCCTATGGTCCAGCCTCCGGTATTGCCAACACCTCCCACAACTCATTTCAACCCTATGTCAGGGTTGCCACCTCCGTACGACAAAGCTGCACACATGCAGTCCATGTCTAAGCCGATATTCCCTCAATCTTTGATGATGCCTGGCCCTACAATGCCTTTCCCTAGAGATATGAATGGTCAGATGACCAACTTTGGTATGCCAATGGGGAGACAAGGGCCTATAAAGGATGTTAAGTCTATAATAGCGGACTACAGGCAACGAAATCCAGATGTGACACCAAGAAGGGGCCGCAGAATGAAGTCTATACTGAACCCGAACATGATGAACCAGCCCCGGCAGATCGCGCCTAAGATTGATAATCTGAATAATCTAGGAATGATTTTCAATAACTTGGACATGGTAAGTCTACAATCAACTTTTAGGCCTTCCTTAAAACTCTTTTATCAGTCGGGTTTTTTGTTTTATGATAAGTTTTTTTAAATTTGAATGGGAAATTTGCGTCAAACTTAAATTGGAGATACAGAAAAAGTCAGAAAAAATAAAAAATAATACCAGAAATGTGAAAAATCATGTTAATCAAATAATAAAAAACTAAAAAATAATGAAAAGATTAGATTTAGTTTTTCAATTTAATTATAAACGTTTTCTGTTAAGAGTAAAGATGCATAAAAACATTTTAGGAGGTAACTCAAATAATGATAAACGCTACATACATTCTAGGGCGTTACATGCAAGGTGTGACGTCATAGGTTTAGCCCGTTTTGTGTGGCGCGTTTTTGTACCACGTGACTAGAATAAGTTTTCGACAGTTTATATAATTAAAGGTGTAGAGAAAAATTAACCATGTTTATTTATCTTTTAACATGGCCTCTTCCTGAGAGAAGGCCTGTGCCCTACAGTGGGACGTATATAGGCTGATTATGACGGCCTCTCCGAATACATTTAAAAAAATTAGAATTAGTTATATGTAGTGTTTAGGAGCCCTCATGTTGTCATGTTGAGATGTTATTTATCTGGTTTTCACTTACCTTTCAACCCTTAAACCATCTTATCATTCCCCGCAAACTGCATATTATGTATGTCGGTAAGCAAAGACACATTATCGAATCAATCAGCAGCGTGTCATATTTGTTTAAATTAATTCAGCCTGGCGACCTTCACGTGCGAGTCAACAGACTACAGTCGGCAACACTCGGAGGCACACCATTTTTTTAAATACTAGCTCTTGTGCCCCTGTAATAAGAGTTACCGCGGTGTCGATGACTTTACGCGCGTCCTTGGCACCGATACGCCGGCGCACGCGCATCTGTTGCAATTGCATCATTATCTATGTTATGTTATAACACCCTCTAAATATAACCATTCGTCTCAATTACTAAGTACTCTTTTCTATTCTGCAGCGCGACTTTTAAATACTTGGATTGGATTAGAACTCTTTATTGCACAGCACACCATACAATAATAATAGTGCATTAAATTTATTACGTGGCTCAAGTTACATTCTAAATAACTGGCGGTCTTATCGCTAAAAGCGATCTCTGACAATCTTAAAATAGATAGGACTGAAAAATGAAGAGATGAATATTCAGATGAAGACAAACTATAAATCGTTAGCAATATTTTTAGATCATGTTTTTTTTTTCATTGCAATCAACAATAATATTAATGATTAAAAAGTAATAATATAAGATTTTTGTAAATATTTTGTAATAAAAGGCATGGAGGGCTCTCGAATGGAGACCACATATTGGCAAGCGCAGCGTAGGACGACCAGCCACAAGATGGACAGATGACCTCATCCAAGTGGCAGGAAGGCGCTGGGTGCAGGCCGCTTCCAACCGGTCTTTTTGGAAATCCATGGAGGAGGCCTATGTCCAGCAGTGGACCACATATTGGCAAGCGCAGCGTAGGACGACCAGCCACAAGATGGACAGATGACCAACCGGTCTTTTTGGAAATCCATGGAGGAGGCCTATGTCCAGCAGTGGACTTCTTGTGGCTGAATGATGATGATGAAAAGGCAAATTGGTAGGAAGTATCATAACTGTCTGTCGTCTGTCGTCCGATACGCGTAAAAGTGAAAGAACATTACATGACATTCGCCTACTTAGGAGATAGACAAGTTAGGAGGACGACCACTTAAGAAGTAGATAAGTTTGACGGCGATAGACTTAGGAAATAAACGAGTTAGGAAGTAAGCTATTTAAAATGATCACGTTGACGGTATAGGAGTATGGACGAGATAGAATTAAGTCGACCAAAAAGTGAAAAGTGGGAATTATAACATTCACAGTATAGGCATGGACGTCTATGGAAATCTACGACACAGAAAAACCCGAAAGGAGTCCGTCCTTCGAATCCAAATACCTATCCAACTAAATCAGCAGCGTTCGGTATGTTCCAGAACCAGAAGGCGATGCTAGAGCGCCTTTCCCAGATGCAGGCGACGAGCCTGCCCAACGGCATGTCGTTCAAGGATGTGCTGGTGCAATACGCCAGCATACAGCAGCAGTCGGCCGGCCTCGTGCCGCCGCCCGGGCCTCGTCCAGACCTCGCGCCGCACAGGTCAGATCACCAACAAGTTACTACTCACGTAGCCTACTGCGTCTGAGAAGGGATAATCTGCGCAAAGCTGTGGCAATCCTAACAGGCCACTGCTCACTAAATAGACATTTTCACAACATGGGACTAAGCGACAGCCCGCTTTGCCGGAAATGCCACAAAGAAGAGGAAACACCCGCCCATGTGAACATTCACTGTGAAGGCGTGGAAAAGCAACGGACCGCCATCATTGGGAACCTGGGATCCCTTCAGGAGGCCTGTAGTGACATCAGAGCACTGCTGGCCTTCTGGAAAGAGATAGGCTGGCTGGAGTGAGCTCACAGCTTTGCTACGTACAATGGCCCAACCATGAGGCTAAGTGCGGAAATCTCAGGTCTAACTAAGTTACTGCGCTTCAAACGCAAATGAAATCAATTGGGAGAGGGGGAGGGGTTGGCATAGGCCGCGCGATATCGCTTGACAACGGTACGCCATGAGGGATGTGTTAGTGCAGTACGCCAGCATAGAGCAGCAGTTGGCCAACCTCGGCCGCACCAACAAGCTACTGTTCTTCAACTGCAAATCAAATCACATACAGGCCGAGCAGTATCGCGAGACAATGGCATGATGATCAAGGTCGTCCTAGTGTTACTGCACTCGCCCAGAACTCGCGCCGCACAGGTGGGCTCGCTAACGAGCTGCGCTTCAATCGGAAAACAAATCAGTGGAGGACTCGCATGAACATTATATTGGTGTGACATTGTATGTATACCATAGGGCATAAAAAAACGCACATTTTAAGTCTTGTCAACTCTTGGTAAAGTTTTCAAAACGCGAATGGACATTGAAGCTTTTTGTATAGTGGAAACCTTATATTTTGAGCTGTTTATTATTTTATAGAAACTATTTTGTAATCAGGAGATTTTTTTTATTAAAGAACGTTTATTTTATTTAAGTGTAAAAAAAAATTCACAGTGCAAAGTAGCATTATTTATGTTAAAGCCATTGTTTTAGTGATTTCCATTATTTTAATAGAGCCTTTAAATTAAGGGACCTATTTAAAGGCCATAAGGCACACCTAAAGAGCGACAACATGCTCTTTGAATCAGACCTGTGTCCCAAGATACTTTTCTGCGCTGCAAGATACCATTTAATTTAGCGTAAGATTCAGAGTTACTTTAGTTTGTTAAATGTCTTTCTGCCCAAGAAACATTTTAGATTTTTTATTTATATCTCCGAATTAGATAACTGTGCCAGCCGAATCGTTGTTGATACATGATCTCTGCTCCCGCAGCCGGCCGGAGGCGCAGCAGCCGCGGCCGGAGCCGGCGGCGCGCCGCCGCGACCGGCAGCCGCAACAGCTGGCGCAGCACGAGGAGCTCCACATCTCCGTCAAGCAGCCGGAGCGGCTGGCCGCCTCCAGGTGAGCGAGACAGCGTAACGCGACTGGCAATAGGTGAGGTGAGACAGCACGAAGAGCTCTACATCTCTGTCAAGCAGCCCAAGCGATTGTCCGCCTCCAGGTGAGTGAGACAACTGGACGCGACTGCCTACAAGCGAAGTTAGACAGCAGCCCGAGCGGCTGGCACAGCGTAACGCGACTTGCAATAGGTGAGGTGAGACAGCACGAAGAGCTCTACATCTCTGTCAAGCAGCCCAAGCGATTGTCCGCCTCCAGTGAGTGAGACAGCCGGACGCGACTGCCTGCAGGCGAAGTGAGAAAGCAGCACGGGCGGCTGGCCGCCTCCAGGTGAGTGAGACAGCCGGACGCGACTGCCTGCAGGCGAAGTGAGAAAGCAGCACGGGCGGCTGGCCGCCTCCAGGTGAGCGAGGCAGCTGGACACGACTGGCAACAGGCGAGGTGAGACAGCACGAGGAGCTCCACATCGCCGTCGAGCAGCCCGAGTGGCCTGCTACATCTAGATCAGTGCATATTACTCAATATTTTTCAAGTTCAAACTGATAACGAATGTACAGTTATAGGATGTAAATTATAGTAAAACGTGAACAATTTGTGATTTTAGGGTTCCTTACCACAAAAGGAAAAATCGGAGCCCTTATAGGATCACTTTGTTGCCCGTCCGTCCGACTGTCTGTCTGTCAAGACCCTTTATCTCGGGAGCGCGTGGATGTATCGAGTTGAAATTAAAACTATAATTATACTCGGGTGTAGAGTCCCTTGAAGCTGTAAAAAAATCAAACTTTTAATTTAACGTCAAAAAAGATGCGGCCGTTTATGCCGCAAAAAACTTATATTTCGACACTCAAGGGAATCAAAATTTATAAGGTATGAAATTTACGTACAGGGAAAAATCTGAAACTATACATTTGTAAGTAAATCATAAAAAAATTGTCTTTGACGTTCGGGAAAAGCTCGGAAAAACTACGAGACTCGATTCCTGAACTATGTATAATATTTACGTACGTGCCTACAAATTTGTACGGAACCCTCGGTGGGCGAGTCCGACACGCACTTGTCCGGTTTTTTTTTTTAAAGGAATGAAGATTTTTAAGTATTTCATTACTATCATCGTCTAATGAGAAGCTGCCATTCCAGCCCGAGACTCCCGCCGCCCCCGCCCTACCCCGAGATCTCCCTGCTGCCAGTCAACAGCCAGGAGCCGGGGCAGAGTCAGCAAAACTCGCTGCTCCACGGGATACTCACCAAGGTAACCCGCCACGCCCCAGGTCCTGGGGCAAAAGCGCGAGTAATCCTTGTCAGATCGGGGTCTGTGACAGATGTTTTTATTACTACAGCTAGCGGTCCCGGCGAACTTAGTACCGCCGCAGGTTCCGTTTAGACGATTCTTGTTACCATGGCAACGCAATAAATAAATATCTTAGAGTTTGGCTTGAAAAAAGGTTACGGTGACAATAAAATATTATCCCACGGGAACGCATTACCGCGATATCAAGTATCCTATGTCTCAATTCAGATCTTTGTCTATCTGTATGCCAAGTTTCATGTGACTCTGTTCAGCCGTTATTGCGTGATTGAGTAACAAACATCTAAACATCTGCATAAACCAAAACGGTGGTAGCGTAGTGAATAGAACATTGGACTGGGAAGCGAGAGACCCAAGTTCGATTCCCAGTGCGGGCATGTACCTTTGTACATACGTACATTTGTGAAGTACGGTACATACGTATCTACGTAAATACATACGTACCTGAGTGTTTGAGCTATTCACATTCCTTAAAATTGCCAATCCGCGATGGGCACGCTTGGTGATTAAGCCCATACTCTCCCTGAGAGAAGGCCTGTGCGCTACAGTGGGACTTATATAGGCTGCTTATGATTAAACTTTGTAGCCCGAAAAAGGTTGCCTTTTCGCTATAATAAAAGTTGTCCAAGTTGTATTTCTGTAACTCCACACTCAAGCAAGCTTCTATCGTGAGTACTAAAACTAGACTATACCGATGTAAGTGAATCCGTAAGGCTAATACTTTCACCAATATCTAATATATAAAATCTCGTGTCTCAGTGTTTGTTATCGAACTCCTCCGAAACGGCTTCACAGATTTTTATGATTTTTTTTGTGTATATTTGGTAGGTCTGAGAACAGGTCGTAGGCTAGTTAATATGGCAAAACAACGTTTGCAGAGTCAGCTAGTAATATCAAGCTTTACCTTCGTTTAATCATAAGACATTTCAAGCAACGCGTCATGGAGCTTTCCCTTGGCAGCAGTATAGCCACAGTTTCTGAAGTTAAAATAAGGTCCACAACCTTATTTTAAATGAATCGGTGCAAGAATTCACAAATTGATTTCCTTGTAGGTAGTTCATATGCTCAAACGCATATGAACATATATTTAAGGCGTCTCTGATATAAAAACATCTGTCATAGTCGATGGTTGACACAGTTCGGTACAGTTTTATCTTAACCTCCTAAGTGCTGACCAATGAAAAAATAACAATGGTTTTTAATTGGCTTTTTCAAGGTCAGGACTGAGTAGGCTAAAAGAAGGAGCCTTCGTTCAAGAATAACTTGACATGCGGCTGATTGCTCAAATGTAAGTTGTACTTGTCCGATGTCGGATCTGGCAACTGCCGGGTTTGCACACATTTTCAAAGCCCCCAAAAAAACCATTCGACATCAGACAAATACCCGTTACGAAATCGAATCTGATTGAGTTTAATATTTGTTAAACGGATCATTCATTTATAACTTAGCATTTTCAGCCACTGTGGATAACATTTGCAAGCTTCACGAGCTCACGTCGCCATCGTTAAAAATACATTACAGCTTGCATTATTTGAACAAAATAACATTCCTATTCAATGCAGACTTCATTCAAAGGCCACAGTTAACGCACAGAAGTGTCATAGTCAATGCAATACTGCGATTTTCATATTTGCTTTGTAAGTAACGTCTTAGACCAGAGGTTCTTTAACTTTTTTGTCTGAATTTTAAATGTTCCATGGATATTTTATCTATCTTTAGAGTACTTAACAGACCCTTGGTATTTCCTTGTGGTCCGCGGCGAATCTTTAAAGGGGCCATACGACGTACGGTACGTCAAAAATGTGCCGATGATTTGCCGAAATGGACCCACAATATTTATTCCCGCTGACATGGGCCTCGATAGACCCCTGGGGCCTGTTTCATAAAACAACATTTCGTAGTTTATTAGTACAATTCGATGTACATTTCGTAGCCGTGACTTTTGTGGGTTGCTCGACCTCGCAATGTACATCGAATCGTCATAGTAAACCATGAATTGTGGTTCTCTGAAACCTGCCCCTGGAGACCACGGTTCTATTGATAGACCGCTTTGAGAACCACTGGTTTAGACAACAATTAGTTATGTCAAGAATGAGGTGGGGGAGGCCTTTGCCTAGCAGTGGGTCATAAAGGCTGATTAATAAAATAGGTTTTATTTTAAAATACACTTAACAACATTCTAAAATGCAGCAAGCGCCTACCGGTAGCCTGGCCTCGTACTCTTGACGTGCAAGTTTTTTTTCCGGATGTTATGCCCGGTGACATGGACGAAGAAACGCAATAGCTTGAATTGGAGCCGTTAACAATGTGTTATGGAAATAATGAAAGACCTAAAAGCAGTACACATTTTTAACGTAATTCCGGAATCACTTACTTGAATTTTAAGAGAGGATTAAAGCGATTCCTGGTCGGACTCTACCGACAAAAATTCCGAAAAGTGACTCCGCAATTAAGTTCCTGAAAGCACTTTCTTTAGTAGCAATAAATTAAACCACTTCCAATCAGCCAAAGTATGAAATTCCCATTTTTTTTATTTTTGCTGAATTTTTACAATCGATACTGAAGAAACGGTTTTCTGGTTTTGTGTTATTTCAAGAACACGTTGTAGATTGGTTACTTTTGGTCGGGTATTGGTTCTAAATGCTCTACAGTTTGAATTTTTATTCACCATCCAGATTATAATAAGTAAATTCTTGGTGAAAATAACATGCCCCGTGTTTTTTTTTAATATAAAAAATATTCAAAATACTCAGCACAGTAATATACAAATACAAAAGTATTGAAGTTACTAAAAGAACTACGTTTGTGGTGACCATTTTCACTGCGCTTTTAATTAAGTAACCATGATTTAATGATAATAATCTTTCCTGAAAATATATTTTACTGCAAAATTCAACATACAATTTTTTTTCAAAAATGTGGTATACGGCCTACTGCGGACCGGACTACGCAGCGTGGAAAGGCGCCCCACCAGATGGTCAGACGACCTGGTTACGGTGGTGGGGAATCACTGGATGCGGGCGGCACAAGACCGGGAAGCTTGGAAAACCATGAGGGAGGCCTATGTCCTAGAGTGAGCGTCAAATGGCTGATGATAATGATACTGCCTAGATAAAATTGGATGGTGACTAAACGTTCAGACTAGTTCGATGTCGAAACAAATGGAAACACAAAAAAAAACGATAAATATATTCTTGCGTTTCGAGAGTAGACCCTAGTAGCATTTTTCGTTGAGAAATGTAGTATTATCGACTACGAATCCCCAAGCTTAGCCAACCGTGTTAAAGTCAAGACATTGCTATAGCACGGTTTATTTAAGAAAGGGACTGAATACCTATTTGCCCTTCGCTCTCACAATATAGACAGCAATATTCCATGAGAGCGGCAAACTTGCTGGCAGCGCTTGGATGAGGATTGCCGAGGACAGAAAGAAATGGCGGGCCTGGGGGAGGCCGATGTCCACCAATGGACGGGAACGGGCGCATTGATTGGTTGAGCGGCAAAGTCGTCCTGCCCCTTTCTTTAATTAAACTATGTTATAAGACGTTTGTCGGGCTTCCAATAACGTTGGGCCAACGTTGCCCAATACGGTTGGGCCGCGCTAAATCTGACCGTTGGCCAACCGAGCCAATAAGGCCAAGCTACTAGGGGTGGGGCTGAACGGTGTTGCCAACATTCCAGCAGGCGTCCCCTTCGCCTCAGAGTTACTCGCCGACGTTGGCTAAACTGCTTACGTCACCGGAGCGGCGGCAAAGCGCGCCCCCGCTGCCCCCGTTCGGTCAGGCCAAGGTACCACTTCATTGTATGACAACAATTGAAGCTCTGATTGGCCCAGACACGAATCATGTGACCAAAATTCTAAATTTAGCCTCTAAGTACGACTTGAGGCTTTTGGGGACAGTTGAAGGGGTTTTCTAATCAATTATATTCAATAGTTTATTCCCATAAATTAGTAATATACATGGTATGATAATAAATATATTCCACTGTGTAATTTTACTTGATTATCTCAATGCTACATACTTTTGGTTAAAAAATGAGTAGGACACGGTAAAATCAATAAAGGCAATGAATATGCCGGTTACCCTATTTGCGACGCGCTCGGCAGCAGCAGCAAAAGACATAAAAATAAAACTTTCAAATTCAAAATTATTTATTTGCATAACACACAACGGTAGCAATGGCTGGTTCTCTCTTTTTAAGTATCAATGTCATGTTATTAACATTTATTGAGCATATAGTTATATGCTCAATTACCTAATTAAAAATTTGGGTTAGGAGACGCTTGCATTTTAAATTGATTTAAATTTACACTTTCATTTAGTAAACAAAACAAATACTAGACACCGTCTTTGTTTTTTTTTTTTTTCATTTTCTCAAGACATCAATACATTTATAATTTGATTACCTACCAAGTATACCAAAGGTTGTCCAGAAGAGATAGCTTTAAGCGGTAAGACCGCGAATTGTATAACAGTACGCAGTTATAAGAAATCATATTTTGTGTGGCGCCGCATTAAGAATAGCGTCACTCTATTTCCTTCCGTGGATGTCGTAGAAGGCGACTAAGGAATTACATTACCAGGAGACGGGCAGCAGCGTCTTCCTGAGACTCCAACCACATGCTGCGATTGCCAACCCGCCTGCCAAGCGTGGCGATTATGGCAAAACCATGAGGGAGGCCTATGTCCTGCAGTGGGCGTCAAATGGCTGATGGTGATGATATTTTGTAATTCTCTTTGTGCAATAAAGTGTTCCCTATCTCTCTATCTATCTATACTTAGATCGCCGCCATGTCCAATGCCAGTTCATATGAATACGTTTACACCAGCAAGTAGATACGATTACAATTAGCGAGCTCCCCGACACGATTGGTGTCACGATGCCGCTGGCGTGTCGAGTTTCCAGTGTCATAAGAGCTATTACTTTTAAATTTTTTGTAAGCACTATCCATTACTAGCTTAATTCCGGATTCGCTTACTTGATTCTTTGTCGGAAGAGTCCGACCAGCTTTCGCTCTGATCATTGATTATGCTTTGTGAATCTGAGCGAAACCTGGTCGGACTCTTCCGATAAAAAAATCGAGTAAGTGAATCCGGAATTAATTTAATAACGACCTCGTGGCGCAGCGGCAGTGCATCTGCATACCATGCGAGAGGTCCCGGGTTCGAATCCCGGCTGGGGACAGAAAAAAACCCCAGGTCTTGGATGTTTACATGTTGGTGATGTCGTTGTTTCTGGTTCCCACGACACAGGGTATCCTAGTGTGGGGCCAGAAGCAATGTATGTGCCTGTATGTAAATGTTTATGTTTATTTAGTACAGTGAAAATGCCGTTTAGATAGATATATAGATAGAATATTCTTATCAGGCATTACATATGAGAATTTAACAATAATATAGTACAGTACAATTGGCGGCCTTATTACTGAATGTAATTTCTTCCAGACAACCTTTGACGGAAAAAAAATGAGAAGCTAAATGACGGGTAGTCGGTGCAAGTAAAGTTAGTTGCGAGACTCACCACCTCTCCATAATATTCACTGTTTGGAAAGAAATAATAAAACGCCCTTCAACTGTTTCGGAAAGTTCATCAAATGAAATAAAATGTTGGTGTAAATACTTGTATTATATTTAGTGTTCAATGTTGCTCATTTACCATTTCATTCGGTTTTGGTTCATACATTCTGGCTCTATCACCTGTTATTCATTCTAATGTTGGCTCATTTATTCTGTACCTACGAAGTGGTCGGGGTAAGGCGAAATATTTCGAGTTAATGAAAGAAAAAAACTTACGCGATAACATTTACTCGTAGATCTTACGTCTTAATAACGCCACGCTTTTATTAGGATCTATGAATTCTTAGTTACCGACTTCTATAAAAGGAAGAGGTTCTCAATTCGTATGTATGTATGTATGCGATAATTCCTTACCACGTTGTCTCATTTCATTCATTCGTTTTTTTTGGTTTTCCTCCATGGTGGTCCCATATAAATTTGTTCAATATATGTTGATGAGATCCACGAGAAAGTCGTCAGTCTTCTTTTTATTAGTTCCAGTTTTTCGTAACGTTTTTTTTTTGTTTAAAAAGTAGTTGTTATTTTTTCGACGCGTGAAGTGTTTTACAAACCCTCAAAGGTGCAGGGTATCTGCCGTATCAATTTTACCGTAGAATTCGCCCCACGAGGGAAGACCTTATTCCGATCACTGGAAACGTTACAGGATATACAGGTGGAACAGAAATGGCCATATCTGTCGGAGGAGACGGGTATTCTTCTCGTCAATATGCAACTTTTACTGTGGTGTCAACCTGAAAATATCCGCTGTTTCATACTAAAGTTACCGTCTAGGGGTCGTCTATTAGTCATAATATTATGTTTTTTGGCAACTTTTAAACCCCCTCTCCCGTCTGGTGATACAACGTGAGGTTTTAAACTAGACCTGTCTAGTCACCTCCTTACCCAACTTCACGTGTATATTTTGCCACAAAATATCTTAATGATTTTTAGAATATTATCTTTATGTTCCGGTATCTATGTTATCTTTAAATAAGTACAATTTAGCTCTGGAAAATTAACAGGCTTACCCCCAGTTTCTCGTACACTAACACGCTGTTAATCTACTGTTAACAGCTGTCAATTGACCAAAGTGCATACAAAAAAAAAACCGGGGGTTAGGCACCGTAATAAATTTATGCAGTCAGATATCAAAGTAGCAAGTTGTTACAGGCATACAAGTGACAAAAAAAATGTGTAAACATGTTAAAATCGGTGCAGAAATCGCGCGTTCAACGAAAAAATGTATACACGTGATATGTCACTACACCCTCCCTCCCCGTTGTAATATTTCGTGATGTTTGTGTACCCTTCGTGATTAATGGACGATCCCCTACCTACGGTACTACCAAGCATGGGACAGCTGATAACTTTTCGAACCTTATACCATAGCAGAAGTTGTTTGTATTTACTAGTAGAACCCCCATTATCGGATTAATGTGTTTATTTCCTTAAAGCCATCTAACAGAACCATTCCGATGCTTCCAGGCACGCTGTCCACGCTTGAGACGACACCACACTTGTAAATAAACAGCGTAAATAACATGGTGGCCTTTCTCATCTCCCCCTGTCACTTGTTTTCCTCCTTCAGCGCCGTATTGCGGTGATTTCCCAGCGTTTTTTTAGAGGATCGTTCTGTCAATGCTCGTCGACAATAGGGCCCGTACACAAAACTGCGATACGACGTCGCACCGTAAAAATCTGCGCGCTTGCGCGACGCATCGCAAGAACGTGAATTGATTCGCATCGGTGTTCGTAATAGTAATAAATGGATGAACCCAAAATCTTCTTTGATTCTTTTTCCTGTATCTTCTTAGCAATAACAGAAGTGAGCACTTCTTTTTACATGTCACGACCTAGTTTACGAAATACGTTCAGTACGGTTGACGGCTGTCGAAGGACTAGTCACCCGAATCGTGGAAGGGAGATGCCTTTTCTGCGTTGCGAATTCGCATCGCTCCGATTCGCAGTTTTATGTACGGAGCCATAGCCCATTCGTTTGTTCACGCAGAGCCGCTGGAAAAAACGCTCGGAAATCGTCGGTTTGTCTTAAGGCTGCTGTTACGTGGTAATAAAATGAGTATACTTTTGATAAATGCGGTCTGAGGGTTTGATGCATAATGCTATTAGTGTTAAATTAAAAATTTTTACTTACATTTAACTAAAACTCTTCATACAAAATTCAAGTGAAATGGCTATTGAATTTAAGTGGTGTAAGTTGGCCTAAGTATATGAAAACTAAAACATGTCCAAAATGTTTGTAATTTTTGTCAAAAGTATACTCATGACCCGGTTTCTCGTATGCTAACAATCTGTTAATCTGCTGCCAACAGTTTTTTTTTTGTGTGCGTCTTGACCGCCCGACAGCTGTTAACAGTAGACTAACAACAACACGAGAAACCGTATATAAAAATGCTAGAGTGTGCGAGGGAGTCGGTCACCAGACGTAACAGCTGAGGCTCTCACTAAAACCGGTAGCCCTATGGTAGTTTTTTTACCCTCCCCGCGTCTTGCAGAACTGCGGCGAGATCACGATCACGCCCGTGCAGCCGACGCCGCCCCCGCCCGAGGCGCAGCCGGAAAAACCCGAGGAGGTCGTGCAGCTCGTGAGTACACTCGCGTTGTTGGTTAGATATAAATATCTAACCAACAACGTGACACAAATTTGTGTGCCTACAGGGGCAAAACATGCAGGGTTTTTGTTTCACAATGTGTCAAAAAAATTGTGTACGTGACAAACTCATGTTTGACAAGAGATATCTTTATAGAGCCGTGTCTTTTGGTATTTGTTCATAACTATACATAGTACGCCCTCCAAAATGAATGGGGCCTTTTTCGTACCACGTAACTTGAATTCACCACCGGCATCCGTGTGGTGCCAGATTAAGAATAGAGTCACTCCATTTCCTTCCTTGGATGTCGTAGAAGGCGATTAAGGAAGGAATTACCAGGAGACGGGCAGCAGCGTCTTCCTGAGATTCCAACCGCATACTGATATCGCCAATCCGTCTGCCAAGTGTGGCGATTATGGCAAAACCCCTCATGGTTATGAAAACCACGACGGAGGCCTATGTCCTGCAGTGGGCGTCAAATGGCTGATGATGATGATGAACTTGAATTACTTTTCGACAGGTCACATTATGAAAAGTATTAGTTGTAGAGCGAAATCTTTATCACGGTTCTACAATGGACAATAAAAAAAATATTTTATCAGTTTTGAAAGATTAATTTCAACATGGCCTCTTCTACATTGCGTCCTACCTGTCCCCAGGACGAGGACGAGGGCCCGCGCTCCGAAGGCTCGCCCGAGGGCTCGCCCGAAGGCGCCGGTGGCCGGCTCGTCATCGACGAAGGCAGCGCCGCGCCCGCAGAGAGTAGCGACGCGCCGCTGTGCCAGGGCTGCCGGCGGCGCGACGCGCAGTTTGTCTGTGCCGGCTGCGCGAACCAGTGGTACTGCAGCCGCGATTGCCAGGTCAGTAATAGGGATTACATTCTTTTTGGTTCCACTAACCCGTGCTGAGGACAATCTTAAAAACCTATTTAGAGCCAAAAATTCCACCCATGCCGGGACATGAACCCGCGACCCCTGGCTAACCGTGCCAGCGCTCTCCCAACTGAGCTAATGGGCCAGTGCAGGCATCGGCGCAATTTCGAGCCTCTTTACAAACTTCTCTGTATTACGTACAGGCAGCGACATCTGGCCGAAGCAACTTACATCACCTGCAGCCCCGAGTAACCCACTTTTTTTCAGTACTAGGGAGTTAGTGGCAACTCGTTACTTAGGAGATAGGAGGCACTGGTCTTTAGGTACACTGGCTGGTCATTAGTAGAGACGGATACGCTACGCCAGTCGAGAGTAGCGACGCGCCGCTGTGCCAAGGCTGCCGGCGGCGCGACGCGCAGTTTGTGCCAGTTGCGCGAACCAGTGGTACTGTAGCCGCGATTGCCAGGTCAGTACTAGGGAGTTAGGGGGCAGTAGTGTTTGACTACACTAGGTAGTCTTAATGGAACGTCGCGGCCGTTGAGAGTAGCGACGCGCCGCTGTGCCAGGGCTGCTGGCGACGCGACGCACAGTTTGTCTGTGCCAGTTGCGCGAACCAGTGGTACTGCGGCGGCGATTGCCAGCTCAGTACTAGAGAGTTAGAGGCCTCTGAATTTCAGGTACACTAGATGGTCATTAGTGGAGACAACGGAACGCTGCGCCAGCCAAGTGTACCGCCAGCGGAACCGACTATGTAACTTTATTTTTTATATTCACAGGTTGCGGCTTGGGACGATCACTCGGAGATGTGCTCCGGATAAGGATATACCCCTAGGTGTAAGTGCTAAGATATCGAGTTGTTCTGTTATCTAAACAAAGGGAGGTATGCTACTTACAATCTTCGGTCAATGCACTAAGGATGTTGCAGGCTTTTTAGGATCTAGGGTGGTACTAAAAAAATATTTTTCGAGATTTTATTCTACCGATTTGTCCGCGTAGTAAGCGCGTATGTATATCTATGCCAAATTTCAGCTCTCTAGTAATTTTGGTCTCTGTGCTAACCATGCTAAGACAGACGGACGGACATGGACATGAAACTAACTTGTTGACTACGGAACCTTAAAAAGGACCCCTGCAGTGGGACGTATATGGGCTGCTTATGTGTGTTCTATTGTACTAAAATAATGTTTTACTGTATGTGCACATTTATGTATGACTTTAAAAATCTTCGTTCGTTTTGAACTTCTTAGTGCCAAAATTTTTATTTCTTATTAGTATTTCCTATATAAACTCATACAATTTAACCTACTTCGCGCTGTGAAATACATACATATTTTTACACATCGGAAACGTAAAAATGCATTTAATAATCCAATACAGTGGACAGTTAAGGAATAGGCTGGTGGATCTTAAATTCTTAAGTGGAGCACGCCTCTTATCTAATATATAAAAATTGTCTAATATTTCTTATCTAATATTTTTTTGTGTATATTTGGTAGGTCTGAGAATAGGTCGTAGGGTAATTAATATGGCAAAACAACGTTTGCCAGATCAGCTTGTCGTCTGTCGGTCGGCTTGTCTGTCGAATATTACGATTACCTGTCTGTGGAAAATATTGAGAAAATATTCTTCAGAGAACTAATCTAAATCGTGTACTGATTCGAGGGCCGCGTTTCATAATGCTACAATTCGTAGTTTATTGTAAAAATTCGATGTACATTGCATAGCCGATTCCTGCTTGTTAATTAGCAGCCTATATAATTCCCACTGTAGGGCACAGGCCTTCTCTCAGGGAGAGAGTATGGGCTTAATCGCCACGCGTGCCCACCGCGGATTCGCGATTTCAAGCGCTGAGGAATGTGAATAGCTCAAACAGTCAGGTTTCCTCACGATGTTTTCCTTTAACGTTAGAGAGTGGTATTGCTACTATAACTTCACAAATGTACATAACGTACATGCCCGCACTGGGTATCGAACCTGGGTCTCTCGCTTCAAAGTCCAATGTTCTACCCACGAGGCTACCACCGCTCCTGCTTGTTAATCTGTGGGCTAACCAGGTATGCAATGTTCATCGAATTGTCATAGTAAACCATGAATCGTAGTTATATGAAATCGGGGCCAATTGTACAAATCATTGTACGGGAATGCCGGAATTGAACCCAATACCCCTGTTTGTAGGTCCGATAGATCGGACGCAATACTCTTAGTGCAGTTGATCGAAGCTTACAACACTTTAATTGACTGATATATTTAAATATTCCTTTATAAGCCTTCCCATTGTTTTTGTAACGGCTCACTATTAAGGTTGTCACGTTGAATTTTTGCGTTTATTTGGCGGTTAGAAATAGCGACGTGCGGTGACTATTGTTATGTTATCCCCTAGTTCATGAAATGCTAATCAATTGAACGAAAAACCGGTCCCGTATAGGACATTATCGGCGTTCGTAGCACGACTGCGTTTGTCACGTGTTTTATGGCGGCGTAGCGGCTGAGAACAATGCTATGTCACTCATTTAATTGATGCGCTCCATAAAACCTGGGACCAACGAAGCAAAGCGAGTGCCGGTGTTCAGAAGCTTCTTAACTGACTTGTTTGTTTTCCTCGTTTTAACTTTACTAACAGAAACATTTTAAGCCTTTTTTTTTTAAACCACGATTCCTCTAGAACACTCCTCGGAGAATGTTTAATTAATCTGTGTTTACATTTTCCCCTTTGCCACAGACTATTTTAACTGACTCTGAGGAGTGTTTTAAGGGATCGGGTATTCTAAATACTGCAACGGCCTTATTTATAAAAAACACTATTCCTCTAAAACCAATCTAAAACTACATTTATTTGATCTGCGGCTATTATTATTTATTAAGATTCTTTATTGCACAAAACACATGTTTGATACAAAGGCGTACTTAATGCTAAATAGTATTTTCTTGTAAAATCTCCACCACACACTATTCTAATCGGCGTTTTGAAGTGTTTTAAGGAATCTAGTTTTTATAAATAAGACCGTAAGGGTTTAAATTTTCGCCCGCTCGTATGTCTCAGTAGGTATGTTTTAATCTATGCATCGTTCATTTGTTGCTCAAAGTATGCGATATATTTGATCAGTGTTTCATAGACTGGGGGCGCATGTCTTACTTTATGTATAGATGTAGATATCGAAATTGGTAAATTCTCATACTTATGTTTACGTTCTGTGAGGCAGTTACAACACTACTTGTACTAAATTATACTGTATCTGACGGTTGAACATGCTGAAAATGATTAAAAATGGCTGTCAAAAGGTAAAGTAAGGTTATTAGTATTTCGTACTCCTTTGATTTCGTAGACCTTTGCGTCTAATGGCAACACTTTTCTTGCAAATTGAAAACTCTTTTTTTTAAGTTTTGCCGTTATTGGCAATAAATGTAAGTATAAATTTGGCTTGAGATAGTTCAGCTGGAGAACAAAAATGCATCAATAACCGTTTTTCCTTTTTTAATAATTTTAAGCATGTCAGGCGCGGAACCCACTGATCTGGCATGGCAGGGACGTGGCGCGGACATGGCGCAGGCATGGCACTGCATGACTATTAAAGGCGTGGAGTGATGGAACTGACTGCAATCGGGCGCGGGCGCCAATATGGCGTGCTATAGCACGTCCGACTTAAGGCCGTTGATTGTGTTCAAATAATGACCTTATGACCGTGTGTTTGGTACGGTATTTCAATGAAACAGAATGATGTCCGCGCCATGCCCGAGTCAGACGCCAGATCAGTAGGCTCCGCGCCTTAAATGCCATTCGGAGACCGCTCTGTACGTACTATCTAAATAATGTGTTAGGTTTTAAGCTTTATTCCCAGAGGGTTGAGGTTGGAATTCTATGAAGCCGGTTTGCCTTATTACGAATGCGATGTTTTCAATGTGAATCTCTACGGGTGGGTGCTTCCTTTTAATTTGACTTGTACTATTGTTATAAATTATCTTGCTAGTATGTGACCAATTCTTCTCGGGTACTTCTGAACAACTATCAAAGTTCTTATTTAAATGATACCGAAACGAATGCCCGACTAAAAGCTTAATGAATAAAAATCTTGTAGTCTTTTGTATAAAAACACGATTCCTTAAAACTTACTCAAACGCAGTTTGAATAGATCTAGATAGATAGATAGAGAACACTTCACTCTTGCAGAATAAAAGAATTACAAAATAAGCTTTCTTAAATCTAAGTACGATTTGCGGTCTTATCGATTAGAGCGATCTCTTCCAGACAATCTATAAAATAGTCTGAGACTTCGCCGCAGACTATTTAAGCTGAATTTTAGGAATGTTATAAAGGAATCGTGTTTTCATAAATAATACACTAACGGTCTTATTTATAAAAAAAAACACGGTTCCTTAAAACGCCGATTAAAATATTCTGTGGTGGAGATTTTACAAGGAAAAGTCGTAACCGCAGGTTAAATAAACTGACTGCTTTAGACGAATCGCGTTTTTATAAATAAGGCCGTATGTATTCTGTGTACTGCCAATGAAATTAACTGAAAAATGGTTGTGTATTAGAAAGACCATAGAATCAAATTTTATGTGACGACTATGCTCTTCATATACATGAGAGAAATGACTTCTTCTGGTAGAATTAATATCGCAACTTTTGGTTCCTAAAAACAAACACTGATATATGATATATATATATATATAAAAAAAAATTAGGCTACCCTCTTTATACGAAGGTGTTTTTTTGTTTCTTTTCGTGACTTTATTGAAAAAGGAGGTTCTCAATTCGTCCGTATATATATTTTTATGTATGTTCAGCGACAACTACTTACCGATTTCATTAATTCCTTTTTGTTAGTACCTCAACGTTTGTAATCCATATAAGTTTGGTCAGAATCTGTTGATGACTTCTTTTTAGTGCGCGCTTTTATTGAAGTCGTTTTTTTTTATTAAAAGGTAGTTTGAAATGTAATATTTTAGTCATGATCCCACTTCATGTCTGGGCAACAAATTAATGAATTTTCGTTGCAGTTATAGAAAAACGAAATGAGTGAAATTATTTATACATAAAATAGTACATACAGTACTATTAACTGTTACAGCTCTGTCATGTGAGGATACTAATGGGTTGGTTTTATTTATGGAGTTTTTAATAAATGGACTCTCAATCATGATCAAGGTTATATTTTTTCTGGAAAAAAATCTTCATATGCCAGAGTAGGTTTTTTTTTTGTTTGTTTGTGGAAAATCAAAATTTCTTTTCAACTGTAAATAGCTGTATGTAAGTTCTTGGTTGCTATAATATATCTAATCAAAATCAGTATTTGCTATGTTTATATGTATATTTTACATTGACATAGAAAGAAACGCGGTGTGCCTGAATGCATGAAATATGTTTCATTGATAATTTATGTAAGGATCTAAGGATATTGTGTATGTACTCTACGTATCTAATTGACCAGCTCCTTGAGGGATTAAAAATATCACTGGTATGCTCTTTTCATTCAGCTTTCTTCTGAGTGTAAACAAACTTAAATACTGTAAAGTCAAGAAATTGATAACAGGGGTTGATATTTTTGAAGTTATGAGATAAATGCATGACCTGGGACGAGCAAACAACTTAATGGGATTACAATACGCTTCCCGTATTGTAATTTAACGATTTCTATCCACCGTTTGTTTACATGTAGACCAAAGCTGAATGAAACGGAATATAGACTATGCGTACATTTCGACAAAATTTAATGAGCTAAGTATATCAGTGAGTCTAAGAAAATCAATTTTATTTTTAAATATAGCATAATAATCATTATAGACAACCGATGTTTCGTGTTATAAGATAAGATTATTGTATGTCAATATTAAAATGGTATAAATATAATATACTGTGCCACACGGACAGCGATTCCGTGTGGCACCGGATTAAGAATGGCGTCACTCCATTTCCTTCCGTGGATGTCGTAGAAGGCGACTAAGGAAACCAATTACCAGGAGACGGGCAGCAGCGTCTTTCTCAGATTTCAACCGCATACTGCGATCGCCAACCCGCCTCCCAAGCGTGGCGATTATGGCAAAACCCGTCATGGTTATAAAAACCACGAAGGAGGCCTATGTCCTGCAGTGGCCGTTAAATGGCTGATGATGATGATGAAATATAATATTCGTTTCGCCTGACATTTTAGAGAAGCATTATATTTTTACAGCAGGCAGTGCCAAATGTAACATAACAGAATACAGTGGACCCAAAATAAAATTTAGGTGCAGATGTTCGTTTACTTGAAAATCGTACTTCACTTATGACTAGCTATATTTTTTGAAAGAAAGTACTTTTTCCGTCAAAAATAATATTTAGTACGTAAAACAACTTATAAAGAGCCTGATGTATAAAATATCTAGGTACCTACTGCAAAAATGTGTTGCCGCGCAAGGGCTAGTCACGTGGTTTGTTACCTACCTATATATTTTCTGTTTATATAATAACTTATATATAAAAGCTATATATAAGAATGTATTAAAGCACTACCGACTCTCAAGCCAACAAAGATGTTTTATTTTCTATATCATCCATTAATTATTCATTTGCAGGCGTCAAATATTTGGGGAACTAACAAAAATAAGATTGACATAAAAATCATATATTTATATAAAAACGATGATAACTGGTTTACAACCTAAAATAACAAACATGGAAGAATATCTTAGTAATGTGTAATAAACAGAAACAACAATATGCACATCTTTACTTATCATTACGTAAAAAGTTTCACAGTTGTTATAAATTGTATTAATCTCGTCATAATTATTATACAACAGACATCAAATGATTGAAATGCAAAATCTAGAAATAATAATAATAATATGTACTTAAAGTTTTGATCTGCCTAAAAGTATAAGCCTGCATTAAAATGAGGTAGCCAGACTATTTTTTTTATAATTTGTCTTCACAACCCATATAAGACATTTGAATAATTTACGATTGCTTATTTGGTTAATCTATCTGTCCATTCATTTTTCATTGACATAGGCCCGGTTTCTGACTTGAGTAGTGTCGTTTACACTAAGTAAACACTGTGTCACGCTCTTTCCTGAGGAATTCGAAGAGACAACACTACAGATAACTATTTACTTAGCGAAATTTAATTCAGAAACTGACCCACTATTATTTTTAAAGGAATTGATGTATAAGACATTAAAAAAAAGAAAAAGAAGGGTCCTTACCACGATTATTAATTTATTTGAGCTCATGGTCAGTTGTGGGCTCGCCGGTATCTGAACATAATGGGCCAGTTTCTGAATTGACAATTTCGCTAAGTAAATAGTTCACTGTAGTGCTCTCTCTTCGAATTTCTCAGAGAAGAGCGTGACAGTACGTTACTTAAGTTTACTTAGTGAAATTCTCAATTCAGAAACCGGCCCAATAACTCTGAACGCTGCCGTCGAATAAACAAGAGGGTAGACAGACATATCTAAGACTTGTCAACTCACAAAATATTCAGTCTACCCCGACATACCGCCCGTAAAGGTGCCGAAATTTATTTATTTAATATTTAGGAAAACTAGTAACCAAAACAATATAATATTACAAAGCCGAGATAAAAACAGACAGTCATCAAAAGTTTCCACAGGTTTCCACACAAAGAACAATGTTACATAATAGGTATAACCAAATCGATTATTATACAAACAATTAATTTTAAGGATTGAAAAACAATTTTGATAGGAGACATCACACCGCAGTTATTCCATCATCGAATAAATACCTAAGTCAATATCGACTTCCTTCGCCAAAGAGTTAAATAGATTAATTGAAATATCGTGGTAAGAAAGTTTCTTTTACACTTGTCTTTATTTCATTTCATTCTTGGTATGCATGAAAACTTGGTACACATCTATAAAAACACGATGCCTTAAAATACTCCTCAGTGTCAGTTTAAATAGTATGTGGTAAAGGGAAAGACGTAACAGATTATATTTAAACTGTCTCTGAGTATCTAGTTTAGAGTAAATAAAGCCGTAAGTGTTAACAGAAATCTGTAAAATATTTTATATTAAGAGTGTTGATAGAAATCTTTAAAATACGGGAAGCGATAATGTTTATCACTTTGTATGCTCACTAGGTAATTCATTTGTCTCATCGTCGATATTCATGAACATCAAACGCTTGATGAAATTCTTCACTTTAAAAAAAATTATTACAACTAGACCAAAACTGAATGAAACTAAATATATATTATGTCAAGCACGAAAGTTTTAAAAAGTAAATTAAAGTAAGCATTTATACACCTACCTTTTAGGCAATTAAAGTAGAACTTACAAAAGCACGACTAGATATCACTAGCTGTGTTTTGAATTTGGATTCAAATCCAATATAGAAAAATGCAAAAATGTACAAAAGAAAAAGGTTAATAAATACCCCAAATTCTTGCAGTGGACAAGGTAGATTATAAGCTTTGTAGCAAAATTTGTCCGTTTTTTATGTATGTCCAGCGATAATTCTTTACCAGGTATGATTTCATTCATTATATTTTCTGTTAGAAAAGGGGTACCTCCAGGGTGGTCAAGATCAGTTTATAAAATCCATGAAAAAGTTATCGAACTCTTCCTTTTAGTGAGAATTTTTCTCAAGTCTTTTTAGTGTTCCGTACCCGAAGGGTGCCAAACGGGACCCTATTACTCTGTCTCCGTTGTCGATTTGTCTGTCTGTCTGTCTGTTCATCTTTTAAAGGACTCCATTTTTGGAACCGTAATAGGTAGCCAGTTGAAATTTTCACAGAATATGTTTTATTACGGCGGATTGCCAAACAAATAATAAAAATAAATAAAATAAGGGGGGTCTCCATGCAACGAACGTGTGTTTTTTGCCATTTTTTTGTTTAGGGTCTATCGTGTAACCGGCAATACATACATATATAGAACTTGGCGAGGTTATGGGACTTGTATTCTAACAAATAATAAAAAATGGCCAAGCGCGAGTAACGATGTTCTTTGATTTTTCCTACTGTCCACTGCCAGAACTGCGGTATATCTCTAAACTCGGTGGGTATATAATATAATTTATATTTATAAACATGGTATAAATTTTTTGGCTCTTATCGATAAATTGTTAGCACCAACATTGTCTTCTATTTCCTTTGATACAGAATAAGTAATTTATTGCATGACATTAAAGGATACATTTTTCTGATTGTTTCATACTTACAAATACAGTTTTCTAAGCTATTGAGCAATTATTGTTTGAACTTTGAAGACATACATACTATTCTTAGTCGGTTATAATATTAAAAAATCTTATAAATCAAACTTCATAGAATAGACCTCCATTATGTTAACATTTTAACGAATATGTACCTGCCTATTCAGATGACTAAAAATTATATTAGCAACTAATTTCACCACCTTGCTCGAACGATAAAAAATGGGTCACGTATTATGGGTACGTTCCCTTAAGGCGGCGAAACTAGCCTTGTCTAAGATGACTATTGGGCCCCATTCCATACAACTACAATTTTATTCAGTATGACAATTTGATGTACATTGCATATAAACGAAGTGGTTCCACAGATCAACGTTAAGTAAGTAGGAAGACCAATAATTGTTCGAATCGGCTATGCAATGTTCTTTGATTTATCGCAATGGGCAATGAATTGTAGTTTTATAAAACGCGGTCCTGGTGGGTTACTACAATATACAATATCTAGGACGCCACTTGATCCTTGCCAGAACACTTGAAGCGTTTCGTTTTCTGAATAAAAAGTCAGTTCAGTCACAAGATTCTAAGCATTATAAACTGGACTTCACTTACTAAATATTATCAATAATAACATCCGCACAATACAAACCCTTGTCCTAGACCCCAAACAATAGTAGATTGGGACCTGCGACATTAAAACCAGATGAGCATCACAAACATAGAAAAACACCCACACTGAGGTCATTTCTACATTTGTAAATTAAACGAAACGGAGCGTTTACAAAAGTCGCGTCCTAGACGTTGCTTTATAATAAACCCCTATGATGACTAACCATAAATTGTATGAGATCTCAAACATGCAATTCGACTATATTCTCACATTTGCATTTGGAAAGAGGACGTCAAACGCCCCTTCATTACACGTCCCGAAAGACCTTAAATTGGGTGTAGTCTTGTTATGCTCCACTTGCGGGACTCAGGAGCATAGACAGAACCCCATCCTTCTTTAAAAATCAATAAATTGGGAATAAAATATTTGTAATCCGACCCTGTAACTTAATTTCTCTATTAATTTTGATGCAGGGACACAAAAACGGGAGACAACAGAAATGTAAAGTTGAGTTTACTTATTTTACGCCAGTGCTTGGTCTTTTCTTGGTCTTGGACAACGTGTAGGTAACTAACTGTCTTGTGGAACATCTTGGAGTACGCAACTTCAAGATGTGGAGGAATCTAGATGCCGACCGGGGTATAAACCATGAGTTAACTTTGGAATTCGATTGTCCAGAAGTTTAGCATAAGTCGCAAGTTGAGAGTCCCCATTCAAGGACTGCACCACAAGCCGAACTGTCCCCTCCATCATTTGACAATAAAGGCGACATTGCTGTCTCTCTCGAGCTGTTCCTCCAGCTGCGCGGCTGAGAGCCCATCCTGGCAGCACAGCTCGTCCAGACAAACCAAGCCGTTGTAGGTTCGCGCCAGGGGCTGGCTGTGGTCGCTCTCTATGCTTACCGCCTCATCATCGCACAGCGTTATCGGGTACTGCGGACAAAGGGTAGTAATTAGTACACTCCATCCACTCTAGGACTGATTGGAGAGTAGAACTATCCGCTGCTCTCGAAGACAGAGAATATCAAGCGACCACGCTGGATAGATATTCTACATGATAAAGCTTAGGATTGTAAGGTACAAGATGTGCACCTACGTTACAAACCTAAGCATTGGGACACAACTCAGGTTTCTAGCGGGTAGGTAAAATCTGGTACATTACAAACTTTAGCTTTGTAACGTAAGCATTCCGTAGCTTTGTAATGTAAATATTCCATGGGTTCTGGAAATCTAACTTGGACTTACAATAAATACACATACAAATTACCTTTCGCATTATCGTAAGTAAAATGTGTAGTGTAAAATAAGTAATTATGTTTTCCAACAAGTCCATTCCGAGCTACAAGTACCAAAAACTCGGGGCCAATTTTCAGACGAACTTACTTGACGAGCTCCAGCAGTACTGAGCACACCAGTTTGAGCTCATGTTTGATGGATTAAATATTTCCAGCGTGGACGAATGATTACCTATTTAATCCTCCTTGCTTCCACTAACAGCAAATGACTCCAGAACACAAATTTGTAATTATTGGTCCCGTGACAGAAACCTGAGGCCAAGCGTAGTTTAAAATGTAACTTTACAAAAGAGTGCACACTGCCTTGCAATGCAAACACCTCATAGGAGTCCACCTAGAAGTTGTGTAAAATATGTAATGATGGTTTTTGTAACAAGACAGATGCCAGCCGTAACTACAATAGTTACCGTAAAATATGTAATCATGTTTTCCAACAAATTGAAGAAGCTGAACCCCTGCTGAATCTCTCTAGTACTCCGAAGAGCATTAGTATCCACCACTTACTTTCACTAGCTGTCGCAGTAAGAGAATCCAAAACTTTAGTAGGCAAACCATGTAGTGTAAAACATGTAATCATGTTTTGTGCGAGAGAAACACGAGGCCAACCTTGTAGACGCGCCTGATGAGTCCCTCCAGCACCCCGAAGAGAACCAGCTTCCGCTCGTTTATGGCCAGCTCCTGCGGCCTGAGACGGCGGCACAGGTCGCGCACCGTGCTGCCGTACGTCATGCCGGCGTACATGCGGAATGCGTCGCTCACCTTCGGCAGTTGGCGGGCTGTGGGGTACATTTAGTTCTTTAGAATAGATGTTTCCAACTATAACTATTATCTACCTATCTAGTCCATGAATTGAGTCCACTGTTTATTGACAATTGTGTCTATCAAAAGTTATTTTAGAATGTATCACATGCCGGAGCACATACATGCGGAACGCGTCGCTCACCTTCGGCAGTTAGCGGGCTGTGGGTAAATTTAAATGGACTAGAATGAAGCTTCTAACAATAAGTTTTGTCCATCTATTTAGTCCACGAATTGAGCCCACTGTTTATTTACAATTGTGTCTATCAAAAGTTATTTTACAATGTATCACATGCCGGAGTATATACAAGCGGAACGCGTCGCTCAGCTTGCAATCCCTTAACACTCTTGTAGCTGACCCAAATATTAGCGCCGCACATCTTAAATCTTTATGACACTTCTAAGCCTCGAAAACGATACCTACACTTTATAATACTTTTGTTATTGTAAATACACATAAGTACAATGAAACTGAAATATCGGGCGCATACAAAATAAATTAACTCGAGGTAAGAATCCTGTTTATTCACATCCTTACCAAAAACCAGGCATTGCACTGTAGCACTGCAGGCCGACTTCCTCTCAGAGGGATATTATGAGCGCCCTAGGCCTACTCTCTCTTTCTGTACATTCTAGTGCCACGGGCCGACTCTCTCTTTCTCCAGTGACATTCTAGTGCCACAGGCCGACTCTCTCTTTTTCTAGTGACATTCTAGTGCCACAGGCCGACTGTCTTTCTTTCGTGACATTCTAGTGCCACAGGCCGACTCTCTCTTTTTCTAGTGACATTCTAGTGCCACAGGCCGACTCTCTTTTTCTAGTGACATTCTAGTGCCACAGGCCGACTCTCTCTTTTTCTAGTGACATTCTAGTGCCACAGGCCGACTCTCTTTCTTTCGTGACATTCTAGTGCCACAGGCCGACTCTCTCTTTCTCTCGCTACATTCTAGCGTCACAGCTGACTCTTTCTCTTAACATTCTAGCACCGCAGGCCAACTCTCTGTCTCTAGTGACATTCTATAATCGCAGGCCGACTATGTCTACGTCCGCCCAGTATAAGTAGTACAACGACGCGAGTCACGTATTTTAAATGTCACAAGTTGCGACTTTCCAGTAGATTAAGTGTCTCAAAGTATCTGTCCATTTATAGCTGTAAGCTTCAAGTTTCCAAAATAAACAATAATAAAATGTAATTACTTGTCATACATTTTAGCGCCATAGTCCAGTCATTATATACATTTGGAAAAGCATGTCAACCGAGAAGGCAAAAATTTTGATATTACGTGGCCCCTCGCGTTTTTTACGATGTACAATTAAGGTCCTTTAAATTTTTCACCTATCTTATAATATATAAATGAACGATAGGTGATAAATGTAAAGGACCTTCATTGAAGATCGTAAAAAAGCAACAAAAAAGTATTGCATCATAATTTTCGCATCTCATCGCAGAACCGAGTTATTGTAAAAAAAAAACTGAATTTAACGCCTTTTCAAGATGGCGGAAAATGCACATAGGAACTCTTGGTCGACAGTTTGAAGTTAAGCTTTTCTAGACCCCTCCCCCCACGACGTAATATCCAAAATTGAGCCTTCTCGGTTCACATGCATTTCTAACCCGTTTTTTCTGACGCAATGACTGGTCTACTACAAAACGCGTGACTCGTGCCGTCATACTGCCGGGGCAGTAGTTGAAACTCCCAACCCACGTACCAGATCTGGCGCAAAACTCGACGCACTGCCGCTGCAGGCCGGCGCAGCGTGTCAGCTGGCGCAGCTTGGGCGTGGCGCTGTACACCGCGCAGTACTGGAACATGGGCACGAGGGTCACCACGCCGTAGTACACCAGGTTCTGCACGCACGCGCGCACGAGGCTGATCTCCACGTCCGTCAGGGCGGCGATCTTCGAGATGTGGTTGAAGCCGTCGATGTACGGCAGGATCTGGAAGGAGGAGGAGGGTGGTTAGTTGATGCCGCAAGTAGTGGTTTGGTTATTAACGTGCGTGGTGTATAATTGTACCAATATTGTAGTAGAATGGATGGAGCGCTAATGTCTACGTAAAGGTTTAAACAATCCGTTTTCCATGCCCACAACCTTGCTACGGGAAGTAAAATAGAAATAATATTTTGTGTACATATTGAAAATTGCTTTGTATATTGTTTATGAAAAACGAGAGCTACACTGGACCTCTTAAATTGTGATATGTTATAATGTGGTAATAAAGACACTGAGCGGTGGTTGCGGAGCGGTAGAACAGAACGCCGACTTCTCATTCGAGAGGTCGTTGTTCGAATCTCGGCATGTACCAACGACTTTGTTTTCTAAGTTACGTACATTTGTGAAGTGGTAGTAGCAATACCACTCGCTAACGGTGAAGGAAAACATCGTGACGAAACGTGACTGTCTGAGGTGTTCACATACCTCAGCGCTTAAAATTGCCAATCCGCGTGGTAATTAAGCCCATACTCTCTCTGAGAGAAGGTCTGTGCCCTGCAGTGCGACGTAAGTAGCTATATAGGCTACATTTAAAAAAAACCTCGTGCGCTATTTCCAGTTTTTTTGTTCTACAGTGATAGACCCTATTATTCGACAGCTCGGTTTCTGAAAAGCCTATCTATGTCACAAACTACATAAGCACTAAGCAGCCTATATACGTCCCACTGTAGGGCACAGGCCTTCTCTCAGGGAGAGAGTATGGGCTTAATCACCACGCGTGCCCACCGCGGATTGGCGATTTCAAGCGCTGAGGTATGTGAATAGCTCAGACACTCAGGTTTCCTCACGATGTTTTCCTTCACAGTTAGCGAGTGGTATTGCTACTATAACTTCACAAACTACAAATCCAGGAAATAGCAGTTTCACACAAAGGACATAAGACGTCGCGAGGGCGAAAACTCTATACAACGCATCGCGTTTCCCGTCTGTGTGACCCGCGGGAGTTCTTAATCTAGGCCACGCCTTTGGGAGATTGGGAGCGACGACAATGTTTGACATCAAACTGTTCGGGGGTTTTAGCGAGATTGGAAGTCTGTCAACAACACCCTTGTTTGGCAATTGTAAGATCGACGGAATATGGTATAGGCATATTATGTTTGGAACTGGCATCGGAATTTTGCCGTATACCTACGTGCGGACTGTATACATTGTGTAAATAGCCAAATACATCTGAAAATGGGGGGGCGTTCTACTAATGAATAATAATGTTGTACTCAGTTCGGAAGCCGCGAAAATATTTCTTTTTTATTTTATATTCGCTTTTTCCCAAAATATAAAGTTGTTCGTAGTGACGAGTTAAACCACCTACTCTCGGATAATGGGGATTTTGTCACACCTTGTATATTCAGAGAGATTTGCTGCGCATAATCGTGTGCAAATATAGGTAACCGTAGTGCGTGCGTGGTAAATAAATTGTGCGATAACGAAGCCGTAGAGCGGGCGAGACCTAAATTTAAATTTCATCTAGATTATGCATTTTAAAGTAGGCTATCTTATTTATGTAAATTGCCTCAGTGCACTGAGATAAAATTAAGTAATTGAGAACGCGAACGCAGAGCAGACCGATCGCGATGGAGGACTAATGCAAAGGCTTATTTACGTCCAACGGTGCACAAACAAATGCTGATTAAGATAGTGTAAATGGCCCAAACAGTAACTTTACGACAACGTATGACTTATTTTTCTAACCCTCAGAGGTAAAAATGACTTCAGTGAAATTGCAAAAAAATGTCTTAATCTCGTTAGAGTGGAATCATGCTTAAATTTTTCCTACGACAAATACTTTCGTAATAGGGCTTGTTATAAACGTTTTCTATAGTATAAAAACAATGTCACACTAATGTATTACAAAAATCGAAAAAAAAAATATAAAAGCGTTATTGGACCTCGAAAAGTACTTTTTCTAAATTGTAAAATGTGAATACAATGTCTGTGATTTGAGACAGTTATCGTTGATATGCTATGAATGCCGGGACTTAGTAAGCTTATTATAAAAGGGGTTATTCTAATACACGGCAAATCCACAGAAACCAGCAAACATTATCAGTTACGGGAGTACAATGTGTCTAACTAGATCCTAAGCTTTAAATTAAACATGAGTAGGGTCGCATGTAGAATATACCACGTCATGCTTATTTGTATTTAGGTAATATTATATAGAACTATTTAAGAAGTAGATTCAAAATGTTTCAATATAAAGCCCTGTGGCTAATTCAGTCACCTTAGTTCTTTGCCCTTTGATTAAGCCCTGACGATAAAAACTCCCTAATATAATTGGTAAAGAAACGGACTTACTAATTTAATTTATTTAAAAAATTTATTTAAAATATTTATTTAAAAACTACACCACTTAAATACATCCGGAGTCTTAGGTTCGGGGTTCAGACCCTGAGCAGAGGGAGTGTGAATATGTGAAAGGGATGTACTATTCTGTGTAAAAAGTATCGGAAATATGTCAGTAAAAAGACCCGCGTAAAAGAGGTTGTTTTAATTTTTTTACTGCATGTTGCTAGCACTTTACTGATTTACCGCGCAAAATTTGAGCGGGATCTGTCATTTAGTTTTTTTTAAACTGCACTTTTTGTTGATCATAGTTTTGAGTCCTCGGCGATTTTTACAATGGAAAATATTGTTGAACAAAGAGTGTGCCTTAAATTTTGTGTTTCGAATGAAATTTCATGTGAATCGCTAAAAATGTTGCAAAAAGTCTACGGCGAATCGTGCATATCAAAAACAAAGGCATATGAATGGTATAAAGCTTTTAAAGAAGGCCGAGAAGTAGTAGTGGACTTGCCTCGTTCTGGCAGACCTTCGACGGCTACGAACAAAAAAAACATCGACAGAATCAAGAAGCTAGTGCTCGAAAATCGTCGTATGAGTCTCAGAGAGTTGGCTAATGAGGTGAACATATCTTTTAAGTCCGTTCACAACATTATCATTGACATTTTAGGCATGAAACGCGTCGCTGCTCGACTAGTTACAAAAGAGCTCAATTTTGTTCAAAAAGCACAGCGAAAGCATGTCGCTGAAGACATGGTTTCCCGAGCTTCCATGGACCCTACCTTTATGAAACGCATAATAACTGGCGACGAAACATGGGTTTATGAGTACGACATGCAAAAAAGCCAACAATCTTCAGAATGGCGTCTCAAGAACGAGCTGAAACCCAAAAAACCGCGGCAAAGTCGCTTCAAAATCAAGGTGATGCTGACAGTTTCTTACTACCGCAGTGTGGTTCTCTCCGAATTCCTTCCAGATAGAGAAACAGTGAAAAAAGAATATTATTTAGGCGTCATGAAGCGTTTGCCTGAGAGTATCCGGCGAAAACGTCCAGATTTATGGCACCACAACTCATGGATGCTGCACCACGATAATGCACCATCACACACAGCCATTATTGTGAAAGAGTTTTTAGCAAAAAATTCAACACAAGTTCTCGACCAAGCACCTTATTCACCTGACATAGCTCCGTCTGACTTTGTTTTATTTCCCAAGTTAAAATTACCGCTTCGAGAAAAACGTTTTGAACCGATAGACGCCATAAAAGAAAATTCGCTGAACGAGCTAACGGCCATACCGCAAGTAGCATACGAAAAATGTATGGAGGACTGGGTGAAGCGGTGGAGATGTTGTATAACAAGCAATGGGGCCTACTTTGAAGGCGCTAAAATACATTTAGATGAATAATTAGTTTTTTTTTGTTTTATTGAAAAATTCCCGATACTTAGTACACAGAATGTATATTTGTCTGGATGAGACTAAGGTCACGTTCAACGATAGAATCATTCCGGAGCCGGTCTTCGTCGGTGAGGTGGCCCTCGAAGCTGTCCAGAAATATGTCTGCCTAGGGCAGACTATCCAACTGGGCAGAGGCAACTTCGAGAAGAGGCCGCGAGAAGGATCCAACTGGGTTGGGTTGCGTTGGGAAAACTGCGCCAGTTATTTCTCAGAGCCTAAATATAAGGGTCTTCAACCAGTGTGTCCTGCCACTTAAGACATACGGAGCTGAAACGTGAACACTGACGGCAGGACTAGTCTACCGATTCAAAGTCAACAACTACAAGACGTATTCACACTCTAAAACATGACCTAAAATTCACTAGACACCACGCTATTGCCCCCCAAGTCAATACGGTCGAAAGATACAACAAAACAATAATTACAGCAATCGCATGTTTTGTTGACGAAGACCACCGTACATGGGATGTAAATATAAACTATAAATAAATAAAATAAATAAACAAAATGAATAAAATTGACTCCAGCATTCTTTGGTCGAGACCTCGAATTTGACACTGGAGACCTCGTCTAGAAGCGTAACTACGCTTTGAGCCAGACATTTCTCCGCCAATCTAGCTCCAAAATTATTAAGGAACCCTATTATCATACAGACTTAAAAGTCCCTTTACCTGGTATATATCAATAACTCAACTTAGAGCGCAATTATTTTAATTTACCCTTTGTGCGTTCTACAAGCACACTTAAACCATTATCTTCCATAGTATCTGATAAGCAATTTTATTATCTTACCCAAACTTACAATCAGGTGCGGCGTCAACACGTTAAACCAGCCTAGGTCAACTAATATTTTTTAACAAACGCGCTATTTAAAACACGTTATGGTGTTTACCACACTAAAGCAAGCTGAAGTGGCAGTGGGTTGACCAGCCGACTATGACCAACAGATGCCGAAGAACCGATGGTCGATGGGATGCAAAGGTTCTCGAGTGGAGACCACAAACTAGCAAACGCAGAGTAGGGCGCCCACCAGCTCGCTGGACCGACGATCTGAGGCAGATTGCTGGCAGCGGCTGGATGAGGGTGGCCGACGACAGAAGGAACCTTACCTTGTGGGAGGCCTATGTTCAGCGGACGAGTACGGGCTGATTGATTGATTGATGGATGTATATTTGTGAATGTAGATAGACTTGCCCATTAGCTCAGTTGGGAGAGCGCTGGCACGGTGAGCCAGAGGTCGCTGGTTCAAGTCCCAGCATGGGTGGAATTTTTAGCCTCTAAATAGATTTTTAAAATTGTCCTCAGCACGGGTTAGTGCAACAAAAAGAATATTGATATGTTGAATATTGATATCTCAGAGGGCGAAGAAGTCTGGAGTCATATGCGTACATTATTATTATTATTATACAGATGACCTCATCCAAGTGGCAGGAAGACGTTGGACGCAAGGCGCTTCCAACCGGTCTTTTTGGAAATCCAATGTGGCTGAATGATGATGATGATGATGATTATTATTACTATTAGTTAAGTAAAGTAAACTGGAATTAGGCATATTAGTCCCCATATTTGGCAAGATAAAATATATTGAGGCTCTTATTTAATGAGTCTTACATTATATCAGCACGAAGACAGAAAAATCACAGCGCATAAGACAGAGCGGCTAATAATATATATTTTTCGCGAAACGTAAGATTTAATTGCTTGTATTGACAAGTAGAGCCGGATATCAAAATCACTGATGTTGATTTACTGTGTTCAATGTCTGGAAAAGTTTCAAGTTTGATGAAAAACTCTCAAAGTATCACACATTTTCTTCATCAAATGAAGTTCGGAAATAAGAGTCATAATAGAGTCACTCAATCACATCGTTACTGTGTGTGCCAACGACGAGCCAATTAATGTAACGTGTTCTTGACTGCATCGCAGGTCCTATCAAAAACTCAATTTTGATACCAAAATCTTCTGGTCCAGTTCATAAAATTTTCTTATCATCATCATCATCAGCCATTTGACGCCCACTGTAGGACATAGCCCCCCTTCGTGGTTTTCATAACCATGAGGGGTTTTGCCGTTTATAGGAAAACGGCTAAAAATGCTTATTCCGACATTCATCTCAATCGCCACGTCTATTTGTCGGTCTTTTAGATATAAAATTTTTTGGGTGTAACAAAAACCCCTATATCAATCTGAAAAGGGATACTGATAACTGTTACTATGGTAAGAACTTCAAAATAACGAAAATAACTTCTCAGCTGTTCCATACTAAGTTACCTCTTACGATATTAAAATTGTTCTATGAAGCAGATGATATTTTTCTTGAGATTTCAAAGATGAATAGATAGATAGAAAACACTTTACTGAATAAGTGTTTTCTCTATCTTTATATACTGGTCAAAGATTTCAAAGTGAGTTAAAACTTTTTGCTAATTAGATTTTTAGTTAAAACTGGGAACTAAATATTAAAATGGCATCCTTTACCAAAATTAAAAACAAAAGATCATCAGCGTTTTCGTTACCAGTTCTTAATATGGCGGCCAAAAGTCTATGTACACCTAAAAATAATGTGACGCCATGGAATTTTCTTAAACTTTTTAATTACAGAAAACTCACTCAGAAGGAAAGTGGCATTTAATTGACAGCTCGGTGTACTTGAATTTCAGTCAGATCTGGCATAATACGAAATGAACACTTGGAAGACTTGAAAGGCCACATAAAATGAGGGAACTTTTCTGTAACTACCGAATAAAAAATTAAGAAAATCAATGTCGTCACTTTATTTTTAGGTGTACATAGACTCTTGGCCACCATATTAAGAGCTGCTTACAAAAACGTTCTTTTGTTTTTTAGTTTTTATGAACAATATTACTTTCATATTTGGTAGGCAGTTGTAATTAAAAAACAAAGAACTTTTTTTTATTCCACTATGAAATGTTATTCCCTTAATTGTTTTGAGTATATAAGAAAGGAAAGTACTGAGATGTTTCGTAACCTAACAATACAAACGGCGCGGCCGTATTAAAAGTAATCTCTGCCTGACAACCTTTGATCAAAGGTTCTGCTTCCAAGAAAAGTTTTTCGTATTTAGATACATAGAGAAGACTTTATTGTACATAAAAAGTAAATATTATAGAGTATTTTCGAGTAGAAGCCCCTACATATTCGGATGAATATGAGGATTTCGCCTTATCCTGAATAGGTGGTACCTAGATGGGTAGTTACCGTAACGTCAAGTTTGCGAGAGGCCTACAGAACCGAAGCGGAACAAATGGGCCTGGTGCGCTGCGTCACAAACTGACGAGCCGTCTGCGGACGGACGGATCTCACCGAGAAACCACTGTTGCCTACCCGCTAATGCGGACACCATAGAATTATTGCAAGACAGAACGACAGTTCAAGCCTCCAAAGTGACGCGACAAATTGGCAGCAAAATTGGCACGCTTAGCGGAGCCGGTTGTCAGTGCCGAACTATTAATGTGAATGTATGTTACTACAGTACCGTTCATAGACACACACATTCCGCTTAGGCACACTCATTTCACGCGTGTCGCTTCGCTTTGAGCAGAATTTTGTTTGACACACTGTCTTTGCGATGTATGTCTATGGCGGACATAACAGTCCATACACAGTAAAGTTTCTATACGCTTTACTCAGTATTAGCTGCTAAAGGGGTTACGCGCCACTGAGATGTTCCTGCCTGCCTATCCTACCATGACTTACAGAGACGAAACGTGGACACTGATGACGGTAGGACCAGTCCATCGATCGAAAGTCGCTCACTCAGAGTCTCTTTGATGGCTCACCTAAGAATTGAGAAAATTCTCCAAAACCTTAGGCGATAGATAAAGCAACAGGGCTTATAGCCCCTTTTGGAAGCATCATATAAATATGCATGTAAAATAGTCCGGAATTGTTCTCTTAATTTCACTAACACAGTCTAATCCCCGGTTTCTCGTACACTAACAAGCTGTTAATCTACTGTTAACAGCTGTCAGTGTTTTTTTTGTATGCACTTTGGTCAATTGACAGGTGTTAACAGTAGATTAACAGCGTGTTAGTGTACGAGAAACTGGGGGTAAGTCATCTACTAACTATTTATGAATGTTTCGTCTGAAATAAATAAATAAATAAAATAAATGAAGCCTTTCAGTGTTATTTATAAAAACACGATTCCTTAGAACAATCCTCAGAGTGAGTTTTATTTAAACTCTGTGGTTAAGGTAAAGACGTAACCACACATTACTGAAACGCGCTCTGAGGAGGGTTTTAGAGGAATCGTTTTTTTTATAAGTAACACCGTATAAGATTAACAAGTTGAAGTGGCAGTGCGCTGGTCACATCTGCCGAACAACCGGAAACCGGTCGGGTAAAAGGTTATCCAGTGGAGACCACGAACTAGCAAAGGACGCCCACCAGCTCGCTGGACAAACAGTCTGAGCCCGATTACTGGTAGCGGCTGGATGAGGACGATCGAAAATAGAGAAGTGTGTCGTGTGTGGGGATTACAGGGCCTCGATTCTGTTAGTGCATTGTAGTATAATGACAGGTACACTGTCGGGTCACGTGACGTGTTTTTTCGTACCATTGACGCCTAGAAGGTTTGATGGGTGTGCCCGCGTAGACTTAAAGCAGCCATGAAATGAAAGCCGCCATGTTCATGCAGTTGTCATGTTACTACAATGCATTAACAGAATCTAGGCCCAGTTGGGTTCCTAAGTCTTACGATTCGTGGACTCTACTCGAGAACTTATTTACCGCAACCTAAGTCTTCCGATTCGTGGACTCTACTCGAGAACTTATTTACCGCAACCTTATCATCAGTTCAGAAACTTCTTATCGATCGCAAAGTCGCTCTTTGGCAAATTGTATCAATCAATCGATATTTTTATACTGATTGATTGATACCTCGTTGGTCTAGCGGTATCACGTCTGATTACCATACCGGAGGTCATGGGTTCGATTCTCACTGGGGGATGCCGTACATTAGTAGACATGGCCTCAGTCTGGGTGTACATATTTCCATGTCCTTGCCTGGTTACCATAGCACAGGGTATCTTAGTTTGGGACCAGGTCAAGTGATTTTGTTTTGTGGAAGGTATTATTATTATTATTTATTTGTCATAAACATCGCTGTTTTATCCATAGAGCATATATTTTAGGCTAATATTTCAATATCATTTGTGATATACGATTTCCCAGAGATTTCAACACAGCCGTGATCCTGGATAGTCCTATGTTAGCCCATAGTTATTTAATATTTCTACTATTGCCTTGCGGTTTCGTATCGCTAATAAATAATACAAATAAATAAATTTTCGTAGTCATGATCGGCATGCCGGCATGATCACATAATTCAATTCAATTCATTTTATTGCAATAAATTACAGTACAGTATGATAATGATGTTTACAAAAATTGTGGTACAAGTGTGGTACACTGACAGTTTTTTAGGGCTCCGTACCCGAAGGGTGCCAAACGGGACCGTATTACTAAGACTTCACTGTCCGTCTGTCTGTCTGTCTGTTTGTATCTCATGGCAGTTGAAATTTTAACAGATGATGTATTTCTGCTGCCGCTATTACAACAAATACTAAAAAGAGAATAAAATAAATATTTAAGGGGGCTCCCATACAAGAAAGGTATTTTTTTTGGGTAGCAATAAAACGAGTGACTGTAAATTACAGTTCTAAGTGTCAAAATTAATTAATTTGGGTTATAGAATTACTAAGTGAGCGACTGACTGCGAGTGACGAGAAATCAACAGAACAGCAACTTACAAACATTAATTTGAGTTACTTAAAATACAAATTGAGCAGCTTCATAATATTTGAGCGACCTAATATTTGTTTGAGTGTCAACGTTACGTCCTGCATTTTTTTCAATATTTGGCAAATGTATTTTTTATACTGAGCGGCATTTTATCTTAAAGGACGTGTTTCGAATACAAAAACCACTTTGAAAAATACACTAATGAGCAGAGTATAATGAGCTCACATTTAAAAAATAAAAATAATATGAAATAACTATTTGAAGAAACACTATTCTATTAGTTGAGAAATTTTATTATTGAAATATAAGGGTAATTAAATAAAACAATGTACTCCGTAAAAATAAAGTAATATGCATGCATTTATTTCAATCAAATGAACAAAAAATAAAATAAGACGCTTCAGTCAACTAAAAAAAAACTTCTTATTAATACTAAGAAGGGATACCGCCGTTTAGCCAAAGTATTTTTCGCCAAATTTTACTTCCCAATAAACTTATGGCATCAGTTTCATTTCCCAAATGAAACTTTAGCAAGTTTTCATTTCGCATTTTATTCATTTGGTCAAATTATCATTTCGCATAATTTTACTGCGTCAAGTTTTATTAAGACAAACGTTTATTATGCTAACGTTTTATTTTGGCAATGCGTTTTTGGCTTTTTTTTAGAAGCTACATAGCTGAAGTTTTACTAAGAATTAAATTAAAATTTTGGGTTGGTTGTTAGGTCAGTACACATAAGCAAAAACAGGTTCGAAGTTCTATTAAAAATCTGTAGTTTTCATTAAAAAAGCGTATCAAAATAAAAAACATAAGCCCTCAAATAGAATATCAGTAACCAATAATCATTAATAAAGCAGCTTACAAAACTTTGCTCAAAGTGAACTTTTTAGTAGTTCGCTAAGTATAACCTCACTTAGAAAAATCGAATCTATCTTAATATTGAAGTTGCCCTCTCTGTATTTCCAGTCGCTCACTTGGTAATGAAGTCGCTCGGATAAAATTTTAATATCTGAAATGGATTTATCACAATCCACTTTTTGTAAGCTCGTTCTGGATTTTATTATAAATCAATATTCGTCGTCAGTTTAGTTAATTTTTCGCTTACTCAAATTCATACCGCTCAAGTTATTAAAACAGTATGTCATCATCAGTCGCAAAGTTTTTTTTTGTTCGCTCGTTTTATAATTCCCCATTTTTTTTGCCGTTTTGTGCTCATTAATAACGGAAATAGGTGGCCGCTTGAAATATTCACAGAATATTTAGTTATCGCTTCAACAACAAATAATTAAAATAAAATAAATATTTAACGGGGGCGCCTAAACAAAAAACGTGATAATTTGCCGTTTTTTCTCGATCTTTGTGTCTAACGTTGTAAAGATAATATAGTAAAGATACGGAACCCTTCGTGCACGAGTCCGACTCGCACTTGGCCGCTTTTTATCTTTCTTTATAATAAGCATTTAGGAATGGCCGTGGCTATGAAAAGAAAAATATATGCCTACTGCTACAAAACTAAAGAAACATGGACCTTATGTACCGAACAAGAACTGTATACTTTGAATATTTGAGTTTTATCTATCAGTATGTATTTCCTTGTCAACATAAAAATATTCGCTATCACAAAACACAAGATATATCTGCCCGACTTTGGTTGTTTGCTCTCCACCACTACACTCTTTACAATAGAATGGATATCTCGGGAAAATTATAACAAAAGAGAAACTTCAATGAAAATGAGTCGAATTCATTAGTGAGCTCGC
The DNA here is from genome assembly GCA_947308005.1 of Yponomeuta malinellus. NCBI lineage: Eukaryota > Metazoa > Arthropoda > Insecta > Lepidoptera > Yponomeutidae > Yponomeuta > Yponomeuta malinellus. Next base: position 17,522,663 of record OX371006.1, on the reverse strand, counting down.
TTCGCTAACAATTAAATAGTCGAAGAGGTTGGAACATTGTTTTTCTTTGGTTAAAACCTTGGACTTAGCATATACAACATAGCAGTGCCCGCGGCTTCGCTCGCGTGAAATTCGGTTTGTGTGATTATAATAGTATCATCATAATCATCATCACTCAGCCACAAGAAGTCCACTGCTGGACATCAGCACTGCTGGACATCAGCACTGCTGGATACGAGTATCACGAAAAAAAAACGATGGGTACAATATGTATTTGTTTTCCTTTTCGTGTACAATAAAGTTTCCTCTATTTATTCACAATTTTGAGGCGGTGATAGCCTAGTGGGTAGAACCTCGGACTCGGAAGTGGGAGACCCAGGTTCGATCCCCGGTGCGGGCATGTACCTATGACTTGGTTTTCTAAGTTATGTACATTTGTGAAGATATAGTAGCAATACCACTCGCTAACGGTGAAGGAAAACATCGTGAGGAAACCTGAGTGTCTGAGCTATTCACATACCTCAGCGCTTGAAATCGCCAATCCGCGGTGGGCACGCGTGGTGATTAAGCCCATATTCTCTTTGAGAGAAGGCCTGTGCCCTACAGTGGGACGTATATAGGCTTCTTATAATGGCTCGCACCGTAACATAGATTTTATTGTTTTCTTTATAGTTTTCAACAAGTTCTTTGATAAGACATTTGTTAGGTTTCTTTTACAATAAAAGCAATCTTCAAAAGAACAAAGCATTTCTTTCTACTGCTTCACCGTCTGTTTTTAATTGAATCTGTTCTTTTATACGAAGGTAGGGTCAGTTAGATCGAGTGATACGGTTTGCTTCCATAAACATCCTAAGCACTACAGCATTTGACTGGTCAATTCTCATATCTAGGTAGTGTAGTTAGGAGTTGCCACTAGACGCTGAGTAATCACCTAGCATAGTAGTCGACGTTTTCATACGTACACTCTAATCAGTTACGTTAAAGACGCCAGCTGACCAGCTGTCGAATGAATGAACATACACAGGAGCCTGATACAGTCTACTTTTTGAATTTACACCCCCAGTGACCCCCCCCTAGGGACCTACGAAAAAAAATCCAAGAACTGATTATTCACGGGTAGGGTCGGTTTTTTTGATATAATGACTGGACTAAGGTAAGTTATTTGTGATTGAACGTAGTTGTTTATTTCAAACACCATTTTTAAGTACTTACTATCAAATCATTATTAACTTAATTCCGGAATCACTTACTTGAATTTTGGTGTAACAAAATACCAATATACATACCTACAAAACATAATAGGAGGGGGTTCTATACGAACATCTTAAACCTAATATGGGGAAAACATCGAAATTACGAATAAAATAGTAATTAACAGTCATCATCAGCCATTTGACGCCCACTGCAGGACATAGGCCTCCTTGGCGGTTTTCATAACCATTAGGGGTTTTGCCATAATCGCCACGCTTGGCAGGCGGGTTGGCGATCGCAGTATGCGGTTGGAATCTCAGGAAGACGGTGCTGCTCGTCTCGTAGGCTTAGCACGCTGATCATTTTGCCTTAGTCGCCTTCTACGACATCCACGGAAGGAAATGGAGTAACGCTATTCCTAATCCGGCGCCACACGGAAATTATAGTAATAAATAGTAAATTAGTAATTATTTTTTCTGGCTGTAAATAAAGAATTCTCTATCTGTTCTCAATCTATTTACTCGTAAAATATGTTCCTTTTGCAGAGTAGAACGCTCTGTATGAACTCTGTATTTAGGGATTTTGTTACGCCCTGTAGGTATGTGGTTGGCACTGTAACAACAATAATGGGATAACCTCAACTTTTCCGTGACTGTAGCACATAGTGGTTAACATCAAGAGCCGAAACTACGTTCCAAGACGTAGAATACTGTTTGCAATAACAAGAAAAAAGTGTCCTTCACTGGTAGAAATATTAGGAGGAGGAAAGAATACGCAGAAGTGACTGTAGCTTCAAACAGCGACCTTCATATTATATTCATTGGTAAGTATATGGAATAATATCGTAAGAATGGGGAACCAAAACGAAACATTGGAGGCATTTTGTATGAAGATTATTCAAGAGCACTTGGTAATAATAAAAACCGGCCAAGTGCGAGGCGGACTCACGCACGAAGGTTTCCGTACCATTATCTATACAACAGTTGAATATTCAAGCGTCTACCTGTTGCCGTTATTAATATTGAGCAAAAAACGGCAAAAAATCACATTTGTTGTATGGGAGCCCCCCTTAAATATTTATTTTATTTTAATTTAATTATGTACTTTTAAAGTAAATATACAACTAAATATTCTGTGAATATTTCAAGCGTCTCCCTGTTGCCGTTATTAATATTGAGCAAAAAACGGCAAAAAATTACGTTTGTTGTATGGGACCCCCTTAAATAATTATTTTATTCTCTTTTTAGTATTTGTTGTTAAAGCGGCAACAGAAATACATCATCTGTGTAAATTGCAACTGTCTAGCTATCACGGTTCATGAGATACAGCCTGGTGACAGACAGGCAGACGGAAAGTGGAGTATTAGCAATAGGGTCCCTTACCCTTTGGGTACGGAACCCTAAAAAAGTATTACTTTGATTTGATTCAATTCATATTCAGTAAGCATAAGCGTACATCAGACGACGAGACATCAATCTTTACGGTCTTATTTATAAAAACACGATTCCTTAAAACACTACTCAGAGTCATTTTAAATAGTCAGTGGCAAAGGCAAAGTAACCACATATTATTTAAACTTCCTTTGAGGAGTGTTCCAGAAAAATCGTGGTTTTATAAATAAGACCGTTACATTTTAGTGGCAAAGTCGCTTGCAACGTAAGCAAGTAGAGTGCAAGGATATAAAGGTTCGTGTGCTGTCAACTGTGGGGTTTTAATGAGTTTTTCTGATTCGTTCCATATGAAAAACCCGCTGAACATAAATTCTTACACGAAGTTCAAAGTTTTGTTTACCATTTCTAGCAAGTACAGTCGACAGCACATGAATCTTTGCATGCGTGCACTCTACTCAGTTACGTTACGGGCGACTTTGCAACCGAAATGTAAAACAAAACTCAAAACATTTATGAATTAATCTTAGATAAATTAACTTCCTCAACATGTCACAAGAGTTAACGAGGCGTTGATAATAAAATGTACTTAATTTTAAATTGACGTTGGTTTCGTCAACATCAGAGTTCTCTACACACATACTTAAGTCCACTTAATAAAGGATGAAACAATATCGAATTATTCATATGAATTTATACACGAATAATTCAACATAAACTCTGCAAGTTATTCAGTAAATTATTCTAAGACTAAGAAGTTCTCGTCGTTTATCTTTGGATGTTGAAAACCTAGCGCGTAATTACTTTAGTTAGAAGATATATCTGTACGGTGGCATCCAGCGGAAATCGAACCCACGACATCTGTTTTGATAGGAAAGTGATTTACGGCTAGACAAGTGTAACTTGTCGGAGATAGTATTATTTGCAGATGAAACGTCACCTTTTTTTTTAAATTAAGAGAAGAAAATTACCTTGACGATACAAATAATGCTCTCTCTCAGGTACTAAATTGGTTCACTTCTGATAACTTATTGTTAAATTCAAAAAAGACAAAATGTATAAAGTTTATTCTACCAAATGTCAAAATGGTTGATAGTAATGCTATAAGACAAGATAAGATAAGAATATTCTTTACTAGCTGTCGCCCGCGACTTCGTTTGCGTGGTAATTTTAATGTGTATTTTTCCGGGATAAAAATAGCCTACGTGCTAATCCAGACTATAATCTATCTCTGTGCAAAATTTCATCCGGATCCGTTCAGCCGTTTTTGTGTGAAAGAGTAACCAACATCCATCCATACCACAGAAAAAAAAAACTTTTTTTTTTATTCTGTGATCCATACATACAAACTTTCGCGTTTATAATATCATTGAATTAAAATTCAATGATAATATTAGTAAGTATTGTACACCAGGAAAAACACAAACATTCAAATATTTACTTTTATATTTACCAACATACAGTACCTACGTACTACAGTATATTGGGGAATGACAAGCTAGACCTTGTAGAAGAAACTGTATTTCTAGACGAGTGTACCTATCACAATTGATGCAAAGCTTCAATCGGGTCCTCATACAGAAAAAACTGGCCAAGTGCGAGTCGGACTCGAGCACAAAGGGTCCCGTACCATTATCTATACAACATTAGACACAATGATCGGGAAAAAACGGACGCTTCAGTTAGTTCCTGGACTCTTGACTGCATACGCTGCAGAACTAGGCCTATTTGCCAATTTTTTGGGTTCCGTACCCGAAGGGTGCCAAACGGGACCCTATTACTAAGATTTCACTGTCCGTCTGTTTGTCTGTCCGTCTGAATGTCTGTCACCAGGCTGTATCTCATGAACCGTGATAGCTAGGCAGTTGAAATTTACACAGATGATGTATTTCTGTTGCCGCTATAACAGCAAATACTAAAAACAAAATAAAATAATGACGTCGCAACTGCTATTAAGGCTTGTTTATTTTAGTTCCTTCCATAGTATTATGTCCTACGGCATACTACTGTGGGGTCGGGCAGCAGACATTGAGACCATCTTCGCCTTACAGAAGAGAGAGATCAGATTCATTTATAAGCTAGGCGGTAGAGATTCATTAAGAGTGTTCTTTAAAGAAACTAACATCATGACAGCATTTGCTAGTCAGTATATCTATGAAAGTATTATGCACGTCAGGAAAAATATGTATAACTTTAAAACTTCGCCAACACAATGTAAGTACTATATAGAAATAAACATAAATTACTTTCGTTCCCAAGATTTAGGCTGGCAAAGGTTATACATCCTTTATGGGGCATTGTATACGTTTCTACAATGAGATCCCTGAGGATACAATATGCTTGCCAGAAACTCGGTTCAAAAAATGTGTAAAACACACTTTGTGCCAAAAGGGCTATCATTAAAGATTAGGGGCCATCCATAAAGTACGTCACACGAATTTCATGATTTTTAGACCCCCACCCCCTCCTTGTCACAGGTGGTCACATTTGTGAGACCCCCCCTCCCTAGTGTGACGTCACAAATTTGCAATTTGACATCTAAAAATTTTAAATTAAAACAGCAGTTCCACAAGTAGTTTTATTTCCATTTAAATTACTTTTTTTATGAAATCAACATCAAATATTTGAAAAAATAACAAATCTATAAACTTTTGAATATGAACATTTCACACAATGCAGTTCATGAAAAAACACTGATACTATGGTCCGCTTGATAGGTAAACTAAGCGGCCCACACGATAGAAGAAGAAGACTAAGGTAACTTTTACTTTCACTTTTATTATATTTTTATTTTTTTATTAAATACATTATATAAAATATAAATAAAGAATCGCTCGTAGCCCCGGCTGCCTGAGTGATCTTAAACGATCACGAAGGTTAAGCAACACAGGGCGCGTTCAGTGCATGGATGGGTCGCCGTCTATGCCTAACGCTAGTGGCATTTTTCCGAGCGGTTCCGTGCTTCGCAAGGCACGTTAAGCTGTTGGTGCCGGCTGCCGTCGATAGATGGCAGTCGTTAAGCCAAGTCAGAGGCCTTAGGGCGGCTTGACAACTTCTGACAGTAGACGAGCCACTAGTCTACAAGCCTCCACCAATCCGGACTTGGCCCCCGTGGTGAATTATGGCCTATCTATACCTTCCTCAGGGAAGAGACCCGTGCCTCTCGGTGGGGACATAATGGGTTGATGATGATAAATAAATAAAAAAAATTATAATATAATGCAATTCCAATTAATATCATGATTAAATCGTGTCGTTTTGAGGTGAAAAATCGAACTTACTTTTCCCTCCTCCTCCGGCTCTAGTTGTATTCGTGATGTTGACGACGAAGGAATTTTCGAAAAAAAATTCAATTATGTCGCTTTTTTTTTTCGTCATTTGTATCTGGCTCTTTGATTTTAGATTCCACTTCACCTTCAATGTTTTCACTACTTTTCAAAATTTTCCATAAGGAATTAACTTCTTCTTGTATATGCTGTTTTTTTTTTATCAGCGTAAGTTGCACTGTAAGTTTCATACAGTTTACGGTAAAGATTACCTATATCTATCTTTTTGTTCATTATGAACTTGTTTAATTGAAATAAGTTGTAAAAAAGTAACTGTATCGACAAAATAGCAGATCTGAAAAAACGACGTCGTTCACTGGGAGAAAGTCAATTATCGAATGAAATAGAAACAATGAAATCACGCGAGGTCGCGCGTGCGGTGCGTTTGGCGGCATTAGTCAAAGGGCTCATAGTCGGCGCGTGCTGCGTGTCACTAGAGCGGGTATGAAGTCGTCAACAACAAACAAAACATTTCAAACCGTATGTTCATATAGATAGAGTAGAAATTATTTTTTAGTTTTAATTAATATTTCAAATTTCTTGATTCAATTTATTAAATTTGAAATGTGATGTCACAAAACTTAGGACCCCGCCCACCCCTTGTCACACCATGTCACACTTCGTCGACCCCCTCCCCCCCCCTTTACGTGTGACGTACTTTATGGATGACCCCTTATTTAGATGACAACGATGTCTGGAATTAAATCCAGTTCAATGCTTGAGTTCTAGGTTTTAGAATAATTATGTAGACTCTGGTAATTAAGTATCAAAAGACTCAGAAAAGACGAAGTTTGGAGTTTTTAATGACTCGCGAGTCTAACCACGGCAGCTGCAACGTTGCCGAAGCGTCGGGAATCAAAGGTAATTTAATTTTACAAAATTATCTAGATTTTGAAATGGACACCTAGTTTAACTTGTAACGTTCATTGAGTCGCAGTTTGTGTGCTATTTTGAATAAAAAAAAATTTAATATGAATTTGGCATGGTGTATTTATCTATCAACTTTAATGTATGCAATGTTGTGCAGAAACACATTTCACTTATCGTAATAGACTACATGACGAAACAAATATAATTAGTCACCATCGGTCTACACGTGCGCGCGCCACGGTCAAGGTGGTTGAAAGTTATTTTACGACACGCTGCTGGTTCGAATTGTTTACAGACTCTTATTTATAAACAATGTTTAACAACGTTTAATAGTCATCATCATCATTATTCAGCCACAAGAAGTCCACTGCTGGACATAGGCCTCCTCCATGGATTTCCAAAAAGACCGGTTGGAAGCGGCTTGCATCCAGCGTCTTCCTGCCACTTGGATTTGGTCATCTGTCCATCTTTTGGCTGGTCGTCCTACGCTGCGCTTGCCGATATGTGGTCTCCATTCGAGAACTTTTTGGCCCCATCGGCCAACAATTCTGCGTGCTATGTGGCTCGTCCACTGCCACTTCAACTTACAAATCCGCTGGGCTATGTCGACGAGCATAGCCCTTTCCATAGCTCGTTGCGTGACCTTGAGCTTTCTTATGAGGCCCATAGGGAGAGACTACGCATCAGTGCCATAAGTCATCACTGGTCATCATCAACACGTTTAATATTACAGCTATTTTGGTTTTTTATTTTGGTTATTGTTTTTGTTATTATTTTGTTTTTACTTCTGGAGGGGTTGTTAACGGTTATTAACGACTCGGTGTAATACTTCTAATGTTAATTTTATTAAATTAAATTTAAGTGCTACTTTGATTTTGACCTTAAAATATATTAAGCCTCTGACATCCCGGGAATGAGTACTTTGGAAAAATGTTACATATTCTAAATTGTTTGTTATCGAACTCCTCCGAAACGATTTTTATGATTTATGGTAGGTCTAAGAATAGGTCGTAGGCTAATTAATAAGGCAAAACAACGTTTGCCGAGTCAGCTAGTATATAAAATTTGTTACAAAGGCCAACTTGCGTCTAAGAGAGATCTGTTCCAGAAATGTTCGTAACTATTCTAGAGAATACGTGGGCTGCGGCACCAAACCCATGATGCTAGTCTCTTAGTGAATAATAAACACACAATAGATGCTGCACGTGTCAGCCAACGTCAAGGCTCTCAGAGCGAGAGCTTGGGATTAATCACCACGCGTGCCCCCACCGCGGATTGGCGATTTCACTGAGGTATGAGAACTCGCTCGTAGCCCCGGCTGCCTGAGTGATCTTAAACGATCACGAAGGTTAAGCAACACAGGGCGCGTTCAGTGCATGGATGGGTCGCCGTCTATGCCTAACGCTAGTGGCATTTTTCCGAGCGGTTCCGTGCTTCGCAAGGCACGTTAAGCTGTTGGTGCCGGCTGCCGTCGATAGATGGCAGTCGTTAAGCCAAGTCAGAGGCCTTAAGGCGGCTTGACAACTTCTGACAGTAGACGAGCCACTAGTCTACAAGCCTCCACCAATCCGGACTTGGCCCCCGTGGTGGAGTATGGCCTATACCTTCCTCAGGGAAGAGACCCGTGCCCCTCGGTGGGGACATAATGGGTTGATGATGATGATGAGAACACCTCTTTCCTCACGATGTCTTCATTCACAGTTAGCGAACGCAGTTACTACTACAAATTTAGAAATGTATGTAACTTAGAAAATGTCATTACATGCCGGGCATCGAACTCACCTCTCTCTCTGAGAACCTCTTAAATGTGAGGAAAGCGCTACCGCTGCCACCGCGTAAGTAAATAATCACACTGTACACTAAAGGTAGACTTCCGTGCACCGCGGCCGATCGCAACCGCGCGCGATCGATTGCGTGCGACTGACGCGCGCGGCTGATGCGACAATAGTTATTGTATCAAAATGTATGGCGCCGTTTTTGTCGTCTGCCGCAAGCGTCCGTCGCAGACTTTGGAGGCAGCGCCATACATTTTCATGCAATGACTATTGCCGCATCAGCCGCACGTGCGGTCGCGCGCGGCTGCGATCGGCCGCGATGCACGGAAGTCTACTTTAATACAATGCTCGATAGAGCTGCAGTAGATGCTGCACGTGTCGGCAAAAGTCAAGGCCGACACGAAAGCGGCTTCTGTTACGAGATGAGCGAGCCTTAATGGAGAACTTGCACTAAAAAATGTTTTAATATAATCGGAGAGACCATGTTAAAACGACTAATACTTTTCTAAGTCTTTTCATTAAGTATATTTCCATTGTACCTATTTTAAAAACTGTGACTGTCTGTTGCGAAAATGGAAAAAAAATGGTTTGTGCTACTAAATGCACCCAGGCTAACAAAGTCATTGGTACATGCGGACACGCCGGTACCTATGAACTCTTAAGTGTGGGGCAAGCAACCGCGCTTCCACCGCTTACTTTAGAAAAATCGTTAGACTCTTGTGATTATGCTTTAAAATTTGATTGGAGCGACGACATTGTATTAATTTATAGATACCATAAAGAGCAAAAAAAGTCACGAAAAATAAAACCATAGTTTTTTTTTCAGGTTAAAAAAACATGCGTAAAATGTGATAAATCAATCATATAAATATTTTCTAATTAAGGGTGTAGACACATAAAAACATCATTTTACGAGATACTAACAGTTATGTAAGAGAAATTTTCCAAATAAGCATTTTACATTTTTCATATAGAGGTGAAAGGGTGGAACAATTGAAAGAATTTGTCTATTTAGGGAGCCTCTTTACCAGGGATGGAAAGTGTGAAGGTAATATAGAGAGAAGAGTAAAAGCAGGAAATTGTGTAAACGGTGCATTGCACTCCTTTGTGAGTGGCTAAGACATCTCCAAAAGAGCTAGATTGGCTATCCATAATGAAGTGCTGGTTCCAACACTTATGTATGCTAGCAAGACTTGGGTATGGCAAAAGAAGCAAGAAAAGGATTACTGCAGTAGAAATGAGGTCCTTGAGAAGTATGTCTTGTGTTATTTTGAATGACAGGATACGCAATAGTGTGATTAGAGAACGTTGTGGACTGAAAGAGGATGTAGTGACTAGAATTGAGAAAGGAATGTTGCGTTAGTTTGGACATGTGGAGAGGATGAAGGAAGAAAGATTGACGAAACAAATATGTCGAGCGAATGTGGATGGAAGGGCCGGTAAGGGACGACCCAGACGGACATACTTCGACCAAATAGGGGACGTATTAGCAAAGGGCAAGATAAAAAGTACCCGAAACCGGAGTGCGTGCATGCAACGACTAATTAATGTTGAGGAAGCGAAAGTGATCTGTCAAGATCGTAGCAAGTGGCAGTCCCTGGTCTCTGCCTACCCCTCTGGGATACAGGCGTGAGCTTATGTTATGTTATGTTCATATAATTACTTAGCCGCTTTCGGAAACCTATTGGTTTATCTGTTAGTCTGTTACGTAGGAGATCCTCCTTCGCCCAGTACGTGCGCCCCAATGTGCGGCGAGCCTCAGCCCTGGCCCCAGAGAAGGGACGTAGGGCGAAGGCGCGGAAAAGACGCGTCCTATTTTCTTTCCAATATACTTTCATGCAAAATGTTCTGAAGGGACGGGACGAAGCCCACACAGAAGAGACGGTGCGAGGGCGCGAACTCTACGCGTCGCGTCTTTCCCGCGGCTTCGCCCCACGCGCCTTCTGTAGCCAGGGCCTTAGGGGAGAGTTGCATGCATCGCGTAACGGGATTAGGCTCCTTACACAAATTCGCAGAAAACTGCGCCACGAATTGCTGCGATGCAATTTCGTGCGGCCAGGCATCTCCCTTCCACGATTAGGGTGACCATTCAACCGTACTGAACGTATTTTCTAGGATCCTAAAAAGAAATGCTCACTCCTGTTATTGCTAAGAAGATACAAGAAAAAGTAACAAAGAAGATTTTCATCATCATCATCATCAGCCATTTGACGCCCACTGCAGGACATAGGCCTCCTTCGTGGTTTTCATAACCATGAGGGGTTTTGCCATAATCGCCTCGCTTGGCAGGCGGGTTGGCGATCGCAGTATACGGTTGGAATCTCAGGAAGACGCTGCTGCCCGCCTCCTGGTAATTGATTTCCTTAGTCGCCTTCTACGACATCCACGGAAGGAAATGGAGTGACGTTATTCTTAATCCGGCGCCACACGGAGAAAAAGTAACAAAGAAGATTTTGGGTTCATCCATTTATTAGTACTATGAACGCCGATGCGAATCAATTCGCAAATTCTTGCGATGCGCCGCGCTGCGCGTGAGCTCGCAGATTTTTACGATGCGACGTCTCATCGCAGTTTTGTGTACGAGCCCTTACAGCGCATGCTGTTATCTGCATACACGTGGCAAGGTCACGGCTACGACAGCCAGTATACACAGTACAATTGGTCAACTAAACATTAACATATCGAGCTAATGCGGGTGGAAGGGCCGGTAAGGGACGTCCCAGGCGGACATACTTCGACGAAATAGTGGAGGTTTTAGCAAAGTGCGTGATGAAAAATACCCGAAACCGGCGTGCGTGCACGCAACGACTAATGGACGTTGAGGAAGCGAAAGTGATTTGTCATGATCGTGGCAAGTGGCAGTCCCTGGTCTCTGCCCACCCCTCCGGGATACAGGCGTGAGTTTATGTATGTGTATGTAGGTATGTATAAATTAACATAGAGCAACCTCTGGAAGCAGTAATATCATACTATATGAAAGATTCAGCTTCCAGAGCTAGACCAATTAGTATTTTTGTTCCTGAAACAAACAGTTAATTTTTTTTTCTATCAATATTACATCTTAAATGCGCAATATCTGAAACATGTCTATGCCAAAAAATCAATATTTCTCTAAGACTACAAACAAATATTTTTGCAGGTAACCAGGCAAAAACGTCACAAACATGAAACATGATAAAAGATTATGATTTGTTTTTTAGCCATAATTTAATTTGTTAGAGTTTTATTCTATGAAAAATACGCCTTAACTGATACTTATTATACGAGGGGTTTCAATAAGTAGTGAGAATGAGGTATAAACTCCTTGGATCATCATCATCATCATCAGCCATTTAACGCCCACTGGAGGACATAGGCCTCCTTCGTGGTTTTCATAACCATGAGGGGTTTTGCCATAATCGCCACGCTTGGCGGGCGGGTTGGCGATCGCAGTATGCTGTTGGAATCTCAGGTAGACGCTGCTGCCCGTCTCCTGGTAATTGATTTCCTTAGTCGCCTTCTACGACATCCACGGAAGGAAATGGAGTGACGCTATTCTTAATCCGGTGCCACACGGAGCACTCCGAACTCCTTGGATAGAGAAAAAGAAAATACTGGCAGGCGTAGCCCACTTATTTGTCGACATAATAAAATCAAAAAAGTTTGACGCTCTTTTGTTTTTCAATCACAGAAGGTTGTTGCTTGTGTTCTGTCACCACGAGTAATCGAAAATGGAGAAAATTGAAGTTCGCGCGGTATTTAAATATCTATGTTTGAAAAATTTTACTACGGAACAAGCAAATCAGAACTTGCAAGATACGTTAGGGGTTCATGCTCCTTCTTATTCTACGGTTGCGCGGTGGTGTGCTCAGTTTAAGAGGGGAAGAACATCCACTAATCATTCTCTAAGGTTAATTGCATCTTATACATTCTCACTACTCATTAAACCCCCTAGTACATTTACAATCTGAAACAAATACTATGCCGTTACAATAAGGACGAAAACGTTGACCAACTGTTTTCATGGTTTTTGAAAAGTCATGCTTGAAATCAAACTATAAATAGGTATAAGAGAAAACAAATAAATCCAAGAGTTGACAGTTGAAAGAACAGCGAAGAGTTGCGAAATGCGGTTACGGGTGACGTAGAAATGCGCGCAGCTAAAATTATCGTACAGATATGGGGCAGGGATTTGCGGCACAGAACGACAGTTCCTCTGCAATTATCACTCAATCAAACAGTCCGTATTCGTCCTCTGCTGGTCATAGGTCATAGGCATTGGGCAGCCAAGACACGCCACTTCTTCCTATCCTCGCCCATCCTCATCCAGCCGCTGCCAGCACTCTGTCTCAGATCGTCATCTTCGCTGCGTTTGCCAGATAGTGGTCTTTTCCTCTGCAGCTATTTATATAAAAATGTCATACTAAGCGGTGGTAGCCTAGTGGGTAGAACATCGGACTCTGAACCGAGAGACCCAGGTTCGATCCCCAGTGCGGGCATATGCCTATGACTTGGTTTTCTAAGTTATGTACATTTGTGAAGTTATATTAACAATACCACTCGCTAACGGTGAAGGAAAACATCGTGAGGAAACCTGAGTGTCTGAGCCATTCATATACCTCAGCGCTTGAAATCGCCAATCCGCGGTGGGCACGCGTGGTGATTAAGCCCACACTCTCCCCCTGAGAAAAGGCCTGTGCCCTACAGTGGGACGTATATAGGCTGCTTATGTATGTATGTGTCATACTAACAAAATAAATAATTCAGACGGGCTAAAATCTCTCACAGACTCGCCTTTAAACATGTTTGAACTTTGAACATTTCTTTTGTCGTCTTAAATCTTCTTACCTCAAATTAAATGTTTTAACATTATCTGGCAATGAATGTCTCAAATAACTCAAATTTTCATTTTAATATTACATACATACATAAACTCACGTCTGTATGTCAGAGCAGATCGCTCAGAGATCGCTTTCGCTTCCCCAACATTCATTAGTCGTTGCATGCACGCACTTTATAATTTTGATATTATTGAGTAAGATATTGTTATTTAAAGTAATATTAAACTTAAATTACGTCAGGGTCATGGCAAGCGGCAGACCCTGGTGTCTGCCTACCACTGCGGAATACAGGCGTGAGTTTATGTGTGTTTTGATTTTAAAATTATGATTTAACTTTTTATTTTTAATACAATCTTAAAGTCACGCTGTCAATTTCTAAGGAAAATAAAAAAATAAGTTACAAACTTTTGTTTATTGAAAGTTTAAGAAACTGCTACTATGAATAGTGAAGAAACAAAACGTTTTCAGCATTGGCGTAATTTTTTTGATAACTCGTTGTATAGTGTACTATCAAATGTTCTCTACACTAGTCTATCATCCACTCCACTGAGCGGGACCGATCAACATACATAGTTACTTTGTCTGTACATTTACAACAATAATGAAATGCATAGTCTGGCTGTGCAGAGTTCAAACCAGAGTGAAGTGTCTGCCATCTTTTTAGGGTTCCGTAGTCAACAAGAAACCCTTATAGTTTCGCCATGTCCGTCCGTCTGTCTGCCTGTCCGCGGCTTAGCACAGAGATGATATGTACTAGAAAGCTGAAATTTGGCATAGATATACATATTTATTACGCCGACTAAACGGCAGAATAAAATCTCGAAAAAATATTTTTTAGGATACCTAAATTGGGACACCTAGGATGCAATTTTTTTTCCCGCCTACACCATAGCGGTGTATCGTTCGATTGGAAAATATTGTGGGTATAGGAATACCATTTTTTCGATTTAGGGTTCCGTTTGCCAAATATTAAGCTTTAAAGCGCAATTTTTTGTCCGAGTAGGTCGTCCCCCCTCTTCCGGCTAAACGGTTGATTGTAGAGACGTAAAACAATTCAGGGCACTAGCTATGTGCTTGTGAAGTTAAATAATTGCTAATGAAGTTAAAAGGAAAACTATCACGGCTAAGTAGGTAGGTAAGTTAACAAGTAATTAGGCGACCAAGTTATAAAAGGAAAACTTCGAACAAAATCCATTGACAATTAGTTTGATGAAGTTGTTAGTTCTGTAAAGCAGATAAAACACCGTCTCTCTCTACAAAACCCTACACTGCGCGTGGCCCTACACGCACTTGGCCGGTTTCAAACACAACTTTTCGATCACTTGCATAAGAACCTGATACATCCCGTTTAGAGATTGTGGCACACACCACAAAGAAGTAGAGGATCTAAAAAAATTGTGCACATAACTTTGAGTCGAACTGTACTATTATTTATTCCAAACACAACTAGCTTATGGCTTTATTATTTAAATGTCGGTTGTCTAGTATCGTATGATGCAAATATCGCGCTAGATCTCTCGTGTTTGTCTTAAGTCACTCCAAGGGCGCTGGTGTTTGGTTGATAGAGACAACTAGGGGATGGATGACTCTACTAGATACATACTCGTAGATACCAAGTTAAATGTATACTGCGGGCTCTACTACAAACTACTAAGATAAGGGGTACTTACCCGCAAGTACTCATCGCAATCCGTGTGGCGCCGGATTAAGAATAGCGTCACTCCATTTCCTTCCGTGGATGTCGTAGAAAGCGACTAACCCCCAGTTTATCGTACACTAACATGCTGTTAATCTACTGTTAACAGCTGTCAATTGACCAAAGTGAATGCAAAAAAAACCACTGACAGCTGTTAACAGTAGATTAACAGCTTGTTAGTGTACGAGAAACCGGGGTTAAGGAAATCAATTACCAGGAGACGGGCATCAGCGTCTTCCTGAGATTCCAACCGCACACTGCGATCGAAAACCCGCCTGCCAAGCGTGGCGATTATGGCAAAACCCCTCATGGTTATGAATACCACGAAGGAGGCCTATGTCCTGCAGTGGGCGTCAAATGGCTGATGATGATGATGATGATGATGACTCATCACAAACTAATGTATTTCATTATTAGGGCTCTGTAGCAAACATTGTCATAGCCATCGTCCAGGTTCTCCCACGGTGACTCTTAGCCTCTCTAAGGTTTATCCCTCAGAGCATAGATATCTGTGGTTTATCGACATTTCGACCGGCCGCCATTACAGTAGGGCGATGGTTTTTTTGCGCTTGTATTGTAGTCTGTGACTTCTTTAGAATTCTACAGATTACAAGGCAATCTAACTTGTATTGTAAGCAATTATAAAGCGGTACTAAATAATCGGTGGAAAGATAAAGCGATCGCGACTCCCCGCTAGTGGTGTTAATGTTTTAGTCTTAGGTTCACGGTCGTGGGTCCCAAAAATCACTACTAACATGATTGAAAGATTGGTCTGTTACTTTTTGCAAAACTATCTGTAAAAACGGACAGTGTAGGGTTCCGTAGAACGAGTGGGTTTCATCTCCTTTACAGAACAAACTACTTCATCAACGTATACCTGATTTAGAAAAGCAGCAAAAAATAATAATTTTGTTCTACCGTTTTGTCGGCGTGATTAATATGTATGTCTATGCCAAATTTCAGCTTTCTCATACGAATCGGCTCTGAGCTAGGCCGCGGGCAAGTATTACTACAAGTACAGGGAAAACTCTGAAAACTTTGTAATTGAATCATAAAAAAATAGTCTTTGAAGTTCTAGAAAAGCTCGGAAAAACTGCGAGAATCGATTCCAGAACTATTTATAATATGTAAGTTACTACGGAACCCTCGGTGGGCGAGTCAGACTCCCACTTGCCGGTTTTTGTTTTATAAAAATCATGATTTTAGAACATTGACTCTGCAGACACTTGATAACAGAGTATAATGTAGTATCAGCATATATCGTATAGTATACGACGTATACAATATAGACATGTTGGCACTTTGCAATTCGGACGTTTGTGATAAGGTATCATACATTGATTATTCATTACAACATTTCAGCAAATCATACATTGAGGTTAATTATTCTCTCACACCATTTTGGAGGGTTGCATTTTTTATTAAAATGAAGTCAGTTAAAATGATACCAGTTCTTTTAGAAACTCGGCTGCCTCGTTGGTCTAGCGGTATCACATTTAATTACCATGACAGAGCTTGTGGGTTCGCTTCCCTCTGGGAGTAGCCGTATATTTGTACGAATGGCCTCACTCGGTGTGTAAATATTTCCATGTTTGTGATGTCCTTGCCTGGTTACCATAGCACAGGGTATCAGGTAGTCTGGGAGCAAGACAAGTGTGCGAGTGAGTGAGTGAGTGACTGAATGAATAAGTTTTTTACTGTAGCCCACATGTATACGCCCTACTGCAGGGCACAGGCCTTCTCAGAGAGAGAGAGAGAGAGAGAGAGAGAGAGAGAGAGAGAGAGAGAGAGAGAGAGAGAGAGAGAGAGAGAGAGAGTATGGGCTTAATTAATACACACCGAGGATTGCCAATTTCAAGCGCTTAGGTACGTGAACACCTCAGTCACTCAGGCTTCCTCACAATGTTTTCCTTGACTGTTAACGAGTGGTATCGCTACTACAACTTCACAAATGTAACGTAACTTAGAAAACAAAGTCATCGGTATATGCCGGGATTCGAACTCACGATCTATGAATAAGTAAATAAATAATAATTTAGTTAACAATTTAATCACTTATCGCGTGTGAGGCAGCCATTAGCTATAATTCGTCGGTTTATCAGGGAAACGTTGTTTACACGCCTGCAAGATGGTGTATGTCCTACTCCACTTCTGGGGGCTTCAAACAAGAACAGAAGTTCCAAGAGCAGTTTCAACCAGCCCGTATTTGTCCGCAGCTGGACTAAGGGCGTGGACACATGTGTACGGTGCGGCGCCGGCCGTGACACGGCGACACACGGTAGTAACGATCGTTCCAAAACATACTTGACTATGGACCGCGAAACACATAATATTATGCTCTTGTTATTGTTGAGACGACGAATGAAGAAAAAACAAAAACAAAGAAGATATTGGGGAATCCATACCTTTCTATAATGAACCACGATGGAAGTCATTTTAAGAATAAATATGAAGCGTTGAAAATGTGTGGTGATGACATTATATTCCTCCTTCGTCTTGTCCCAGAGAACGGTACGTGCTTCCACTAGAGAAATTAAAAAGTCGATATCTAAATTTTCAGCCATTTTTTGGTAACGTGGGTAGGTACGTGAGCGCTATGCAATAGCAAAACACAAACTACCAAGCAGCGGTGCACCGTGTATCGCCGCGGCGCGCCGTACACGGCGCCGTACCGTGTTGCGGCGCCGCGGCTTCTCCCGGCGGCGGTGCCGTGCCGTAACACGCTGGCGGCGCCGCGCCGGTAGTGCCGAGTACGTGTAGTACGAGCCATAGGCCTCCCCAAGCTCGATACATCTTCCGGTCCTCGGCCATCCAGCCGCTGCCAGCAATCCACCTCAGGGGCCTCATTAGTATAGCATTATAAAAGTATTGTAGTAGTTTATAATAATTATTTCAGTAAGATTTATGTAAGTTCATTATTAAGCTTAAGTATGTACTATTCGTATTTGCACTATCTACCCGTCTCTCTTTCTCCTTCGGAAACCTTTCCGTCACAAGGTTGTCTGGAAGAAATTGCTGTTAGCAATAAGGCCGCCCATTGTAACTTTCATATCTTATGTCTCGCTTCTTGTGTGCAATAAAGAATATTCTTATCTTATCTTATTACGTAGGTCTATTCAATCTTACCTTATATGTAAGTCTTACCTTACTGTCCTCCCCTTTCCTCTTTGCATGCCTACCAATCTTTCTTCCACCTCCTGCGGTCGACTGGTAGAAAATGCTTATTGCATTAAGTCCGCCGTATTGTACATTAGGCTAAGTGCAATGAAAGTATTAAATAATAATAATAATTACGCGCGCACCAAATCCTCAGCGATTTCAATCGTTTAACTGTCACATTGCAATTTGAGGGACGATTGGCATAGCTCAGGATTTGGTGTGCGTAATACAGGGGCAGGTCGTCGGGCCAGCGGGTGGGCGTCCCACGCTGCGTTTGCCAGTTCGTGGTTGTTTTTATGTCTGTCTCTCGTACCGAAATAGGTAAGTTGTTGAAATTCATGGGTTGACTATTCTCGCCACGCGTTCAACGTGAACGAATTAAAGTTCTTTGTTTCAAACGACGGAGAAACCACCGGTATGTAGCTGAAGTATTTTCAATATGAAGGAAAAACATGTTTCGGTAAATTAAAAATAAAAACGGCCACGCGCAGTGAAGGGCACCATAGAAGGAGGAGTTTTAATAAACTTCGTCAAAGAAGTTTTCAATATAATTTGTATGAAGTGTTCCTTTTATAAGTTGGTCGCCCATTACTCGTTAGTTTGTAAAGCCTACTTAGCCGTGATAGTTTTCATTTTAAGTTAATTATTATGTGCTACTGCCCCGATTTTTTCCACTTTTCTAAAATCAACCGTTTAGCCACGAGACGGGGGGGGGGCGCCCTATTCTACAAATATTTCGCAAACGGATCTCTAAATCGAAAAATGGTTTTTCTACACTCATAATATTTTTAAACGAACAATCCAACTATACCCCACACTATGGTGTAGGCCAGAAACAAAAATGCATCCCTAATTTAAGTGTAGGGGAGGGAGGTTCCTACGGAACCCTAAAAAGTCAATGGAGCGTTACATTTCAGAATACCATTCATAGTGTATTCTTACTAAACCCATCGAATATCTACAGCTTGGCAAACAAGAGTAGTAACCAGAAGTACCTACAACCTTTTTTCCCCTGTGCTACAACGTAACTAATTCATTTACCGACAATTCGGTTATTTATTACCTTTATTTAAGTACAACAAATAGTTTTAGCTTGTATGTTTTAAAAATCAAAAAAATCCAGTTTTAATAAGAGACGGAAATAAATTATAACAGCAAATTCATACTCTTTAATTTCTACATAATTTTTTGGGAAACACAGTACACAGTATAGTAGCAAAATCATACTCTTTATTTTCTAATATTTTTTATGGTAAGCTGTAACCCAATAAAATAGTACGAAGGGCAAGAGCCGAGGAGAGAAAAAAGACCCTAAGTTCGTGTCGGGGCACGCGCAGTTTAGGGTTCAGTAGAAAGAGGGGTTTTTTATCTGCTTTACTGATCTAACACTTTCATCAAACTAATTTTCAATTGATTTTGTACGAAGTTTTCCTTTTATAAGTTGGTCGCCTAATTACTTGTTAACTTGTAAAGACTACTTAGGCGTGATAGTTTTCCTTTTAAGTTCATTATATGTGCTATAAAATAAATGTTATTTGCTGTATTTTCGCATCGTTTGTTAACGTTACTGCATGAGATTGTTATTATAACTTCGCCACTGTTTGTGATGCTCGTGATCTCAATTAGGTTCTGGCGGAAGACCAGCATTACGGGTCTTACCCGTAACAAATGCGGAGTCCAGACTCCTATTTTAGGATTCCGTACCCGAAGCGTGCCCAACGGGACCCTATTACTAAGACTTCACTGTCCGTCTGTCTGTCCGTCCGTCCGTCAGTCTGTCCGTCCGTCCGTCTGTCTGTGTGTCTGTCTGTCTGTCTGTCACCAGGCTGTGTCTCATGAACCGTGATAGGTAGGCAGTTGAAATTTTCACAGATGGTGTATTTCTGTTGCAGCTGTAAAAAAATAGTAAAAACAGATTAAAATAAATATTTAATGGGTTTTCCCATACAACAAACTCATTTTTTTGCCGTTTTTTGCTCGATATTAATAAGGGCAACAGGTAGACGCTTGAAATATTCACAGAATATTTAGTTTTACATTCGCTTCAAAAGTAAATAATTAAATTAAAATAAAAGAAATATTTAAGGGGGGCTACCATACAACAAATGTGTCTAATGTTGTATAGATACTGGTACGGAACCCTTCGTGCGCGAGTCCTACTCGCACTTGGCCGGTTTTATGTATTGACACACATCGTCACAACCACTATATTGGTGTAACTTTGTTTAACTTTGAACGGAACCCTAAATAAAAAAATGGTCTACCTACACCCACAATATTTTTAAAGACCAATCCAATGATACCCCTAGCCACTTTGGTGTAGGCGAGAAAAAAATGCATCCCTAATCTAGGTGAAGGGGAGGTACCCTTTCAGAGATTGAGAAAGGAACTCTTCAATGGACAGCAGTAATTAAGGCCTAATGGGGCCCATCCTTTTGTAATATCTGTATGTTTCATAAAATAGCGTAAAAGTAGTCCCAACGTAAATTGGTGGTGTGCTGGTGAAGACTTTCGGAGATGGAAATTGAGAAAGTCAAATTTTAAAGCAACGAATTAAGTAGGGTAAATTATGGTCATAAGGGACTTGTTTATTTTTCTCCCGCTCCCCCACTAAAAATTGAAAAATAAAAAAATTTAAATAAAAAATAAAAACCGACTTCAAAACACTACAGCACTATAAAGTCAAAAATAATTTAAAAGAATACCTTTAAATTAGAAGTACCTATTAGTATTAGAAGTATGCATGTAGGTATTGTAGAAGTATAAATATTATAATAAATTACTTTTAGTAATAAGGCCGCCAATTGTACTGTACTATATTATTGTTAAATACTCATATGTAATTCCTGGTGTACATACAATAAAGAATATTCTATCTATCTATCTATCTATAATTTGAAGTCAGTGCCCAGTTTCATGACCAGGACATATATTTTGGGCACCGACTGCAGTTTATACTTCTACAATACCTGCATGTATACTTCTAATACTAATACTTCCAATTTAAAGGTATTCTTTTAAATTATTTTTGACTTTATAGTGCTGCTTATTTAAAGTTATCATCTATATATATAAAAGAAAGTCGTGTTATATATACTATTTATAACTCAAGAACGGCTGAACCGATTTGGCTGAAAATTGGTAGGGAGGTAGCTAAGAACTGGGAGAAGGACATAGGATACTTTTTATGCCGTTCCCGTCGTTCCCGTGTGACGTGACATAAAACGTTGTATAACAAAACGCAACTGACATGGAATAACAAAACAACTCAGTCAAAATATAAGTCAGCGGTTCATTTGTTAAAATGGTATAACAAAACGCAACTGACAGCTGAGCATATTTAAAAAAAATTAAAGCAAGGAATATTAATACCTACTCTCTGCCGCCGGTTTAAAGTTTGTAATAAAAAGCTACAAAGCAAACTTCAAATTCAAAATTTCTAATATTGTATTGCTGTGCCGTTTATCATCAATAAAAATACCATGCCGTGACCAAGACGATCAAATCTTTCTTGACAAAGCCGTAATGCAAAAGTAAATCGAAACATTGCGAATGAAAGCACTGAAGAAGAGCAAGAAATTGCACGTGAAGAGCGCCGCCTTAGTATGGCTCGACTTCGTGCTTCTCACTCACAAGAGCAAAGGGAGGCAGCCCGCGAAACGGCTCGGTTGGCAATACGAAATCGTCGAGCAAACCTCAGAGATCAACAGCTAGATAATTTACGAAGCAGAAGAAGAAATTCATCAAAATATACTGATTTGAATCGGGCAGCGTTTCAATACAATTGCAGCACTGATTAGTGCTTGCATACTAGCGTTCGCATTGGGCCATTGGACGTTGTTTGCGAGTATTGTGGCGCATTAAAGTTTTCATTTTCATTTCATTCATTTCATTTCATTCATTTTATTGCAATAAATTACAGTATAGTATGATGTTTACAAAAAATGTGGTACAAGTGTAATTTTACCGATAATGGCATAGCAACGTTTCAAGTTTCAACATACCAAGTTTTCCGGAGAACCGCCAAGATTGTGCTGCCTTAGTGCCAAAGTGAAATCGCCATCATTGACTCCGCCACCTGAGCCATTAAATTCATTGCTTCGTGGCGAAACACCCGAATCCCGTCATTTTCTTGGAAACACCCAAAAATACAATAGTTGTTTCCAAATGACCTCATTTGGGGCAGACATTATTAAAGAACGAGGATTTAATCCGACATTCAAGGTATTTATATTTATTTAAACCTTCATGATTATCATATCTTATATCATACACGCGATTAAGTCCCCGTAATACTAAAATCAATATTCAAGGTATTTATTTGTTTTTGTACTTATACACAATACAGTAGGAATAGTAGGATAATAACATATTATATTTATTCCTGAAGCGTTTGTAAATCAGTAATAATGACTGCTTTTGATTTTGTAGATACAAGGACAGATTCGCCATCGAATTGGATCATTGCAACCTCTCGATGATGGACAGCATAAATTTTTACAAACATACTTCATGGGCAACACAGAGGAACAACTTGATTGACGTCAAGAGATCAATACAGCAACGAAAAGAGCAATTCTTCAAGAACTGCTTCATGTTTTTTTTTTTACAACTATCCTAATTTATAAATAAAAAAATGTGATCATGTGATATTGCCTTTAAGGCGGAACAAAGCTCGCCGGGTCAGCTAGTTAGTTATATATTTAGCTGACTCGGGAAACGTTGTTTTGCCATATTAATTAGCCTACGACCTATTCTCAGACCTACCAAATATGCACAAAACATTTCATGAAAATCGGCGAAACCGTTTCGGTGGAGTTCGATAGCAAACACTGTGACACGAGATTTTTATATATTAAATTGGCTTAATTCCGGGTTCACTTACTTAAACATGACGTAAATGAATCCGGAATGAAGCTTTAGTTCAAAAATAGTTATAAATAATCGCGATTGGACGCATTTAATATATAATATAACTAAGCAAAGGTTCTGTTAAGATAATAATATCAGCGTATATTATAATTACCTTGGTGGCACCAGCAGCGCGGCCTTTGCTGAAAAGGTTAGGCTCTATTTTCTATACCGTGTTTGTCTTGTTAGGCACAAATAACTTCGGCACTCCTTTGTTATTTTATTTGAGTCCTTGGAATAGATGGAATGAAATATAATGGTTGATCAGCTCGATTGTTGGTCTGGTTGGACTATACCGGGTGTTAAAAAAAACACACCCTTCTTGAAACCCACGTATTCTCCGTAACATTAAAACATTTTTTCTAAAGGAACCAAGGCTAAAATCAATGGCTTAGAAGATATGGAGGTTCAAAGTCACACTTTTCTATTGCATTTTATGCGGAAATCCAGTATAGTATCGTCAACCGAACATTTGTCCCAAGGAACCTTTCGGTTTAAGCTTTTTGTTTAAAAACAAAGTTTTTAATATCAACGCGCAGAGTATTAAATTAGCGCTGATTTATACTTACTCTATTCAGGCCTCTCCATGCTGTAAGAACGCTGAAAGTAACACCAGCGCGGCCGTTGCGTGCTAACATCGTTATATTCGTGGTGGTAGCCCAGTGGGTAGAACATTGGACTCAGAAGCGAGAGACCCAGGTTCGATTCCCAGAGCGGGCATATACCTATGACTTTGTTTTCTAAGTTATGTACATTTGTGAAGTTATAGTAGCAATACCACTCGCTAACTGTGAAGGAAAACATCGTGAGGAAACCTGAGTGTCTGAGCTATTCATATACCTCAGCGCTTGAAATCGCCAATCCGCGGTGGGCACGCGTGGTGATTAAGCCCATACTCTCTCCCTGAGAGAAGGCCTGTGCCCTACAGTGGGACGTATATAGGCTGCTTATGTATGTTATGTATTGTTATATTTTGGGAACTCAAAAACGTTAGCACGGTTAGCCAGAGGTCGCGGGTTCAAGCCGCGGCATGGGTGGAATTTTTAGTCTCTAAATAGGTTTTTAAAAATTGTCCTCAGCACGGGTTAGTGCAACAAAAAGAATATAATCAAACAAGTTAATTAATTTACCAGCATTTTTTATAGATAAGGTAATTCGAGTATACGTAGCTTTCGGGTCGATCTTTAGTACGTCCTGTATATAGTTCGGTGCAGGTTCGGAGCTACAAATATTCGGTATCTTCATAACATACTGGCTTTTTGGTCTAGCCGTTAAGGCCACCAAAACAGAGGTCGTGGGTTCGATTCCCACTGGAGCCGCCGTACATTTGTGCAAATGGCCTCCGTCTGGGTGTAATTTCATGTTTGTTACGTCCTCGCCTGGTTACCACAGCACAGGGTATCCTAGTTTGGGACCAGTTCGAGTGATGGTGTTGTGTGGAAGTTATTATTATTATTATTATATAAATACTGACGTAAGCAAAACCACTAAAAGATTTAATTCAATCAGAACTACATAATACATTCCAATTAAATTGGTACATAATCGTAAAACGGCGCCAATGGTGAAGGCCTTCCAGTTAGGTTAACATACCACTTTACAGGGCCGGATTCGGACATAGCAGGGCCGACGGAAATGCAAGCAGATAATACTTGGGGGTACGATAAGTACACCCAGTAAGTAAAACGTAGTGTTTATATACTCTTTGCCAGTAAGTATAGGGCACTATCTATCATTTCTTAAAGCGTTTTATCGTATTTTTCTTATAGTAAATGAGAATTTAACAATAATATAGTACAGTACAATCGGCGGCCTTATTACTAAAAGTAATTTCTTCCAGACAACCATTGACTAAAAAAAAAAAAAAAAAAAAAGCTAATACTTATTATTAATTCTTTGTAGTACAAGAGAAAGATCCTTCCAAGATTTTTAAATTTATAGCCGAGAAGAACTCTCCTTTAGGATACATCTGAGGATTTTATTGCACCTATGGACAGTCACATAGACACCGTCCATGGAATGCTGCCTTTGGAGATGAGAAAAATCTACCTTGTGCTGACGTTTTTCAGCATAAATACATACTCATACATAAACTCACACCTGTAGGTACCGGGGAGATAGGCAGAGGCCAAGGTTTGCCCTTTGCCGCGATCCTGAAATACCTCTTTCGCTTCATTAACATTCATTAGAAGTTGCGTGTACGCACTTTTTGGATTACTGCTTTTAAAGATGGGTTCTCTGTCTGGGACTTCTTGCGGGGGAGAACAGTAGGCATTTTTGAAATTCACTCAATCGATCAAGCCATCTATTCAGATACATTAACATAATTTAAAATCTCATTGCATTTATATTTAATTTTATAAGTTCATTAATTTTTCCATCTTGTTTATAATAAAAAAAAATTGTCTCAGTTATTTTTGTCATTTGTGTCTGTTTGCCCTTTGGCATAGGTCTCACCCAAACTCTTCCACTACCGTCTATCCTATGTCAACCTTGTCCAGGTTCCTCCAGCCTCCTTTTCTATTTCGTCCCTCCATCGTTTGTGTTGCCTACATAAGCAGCCTATATACGTCCCACTGTAGGGCACAGGCCTTCTCTCTGGGAGAGAGTATGGGCTTAATCACCACGCGTGCCCACCGTTTTTTTCTCCTCTCTGGGGAGCCAAGTAGTGAAATTACAGAAATACAAATCCTATTAATAGAATTTTGACGACGAACGTAACTAACACATTTAGTGATAGTGATGTTGGTATATTCTTTATTTTTGTATTCTTTTTGTTGCACTAACCCGTGCTGAGGACATTGGAATTTTGGGCCTTTAAATAGGTTTTTTAAAATTGTCCTCAGCACGGGTTAGTGCAACAAAATGAATACAATCATGTAGGTACAGCGATATCATTCCGATGTAAAAACCTGACTGCAAAGTGGGTTACTCGGGGCTGCAAGTGATGTAAATTACTTCGGTCAGATGTCGCGTAATAGGTAATACTTCCTTTTTTCCTCTGTGGTAATACAGAGAAGTTTGTAAAGAGGCTCAAAATTTCGCTGATACCCATTTATTTGCACTTGCCCATTAGCTCAGTTGGGAGAGCGCTGGCACGTTTAGCCAGAGGTCGCAGGTTCAAGTCAGCACCCGCGACAATCACAGCAACGGTCAAATGGGTGGAATTTTTAGCCTCTAAGTAGGTTTTTAATATTCTTCATTATCCAAAACGCCAAGCGTGGCGATTATGGCAAAACCCCTCATGGTTATGAGGGCCACGAAGGAGGCCTGTGTCCAGCAGTGGGCGTCGAATGGCTGATGATGATGATGATCCAAAACTCAGTACAGTTCAAATAAAACCGTACAAAAGCAGCCCATATACGTCCCCCTGTAGGGCACAGGCCTTCTCTCAGAGAGAGATAATATAACCATCTCTAGTGATAATTTACTCATATTACATTTTTTTCTTATGCTATTCAGTTAAAAAAATCATAAAAATTGGAATTGAAAAGTTGAAGAATAAAACCTAAATCCGCGCCACGCCTCTGCCCACTCTATCACACACACAACAATAGAATATTTTATCAACTCGCGCGCACACGAAACTTATTTTGGGTGTGGAATTGTGGATTAACGATTTTAGCGAGCGAGCCGAGCCACACAGCAACAGTCAATATTGGTTACTAACCAATACTAAATTCCATTTGATTAGTTGAACAAAGAAACCTGTAGCTCACAGAGCTAGTTGTGTATCAATAAGGTTCTTTCAGAGTTCTGTATCTCCAAAAGGACAAAAACGGAATCGTTATCACTTCGTTGTCCGTCCGTCTGTCGGTCCGTGAAGACACTTTTGTCAGGAACGCATGGAGGTATCAAGTTGAAATTAATATCTAATACTAAGGCAGGTGTGAATCAATTTGCAATTCAAAAAAAATATTATAAAAACAAAATCTTTAGTTATTGAACGTCAAAGCTGTTAGTTTCAGAACTAAGCTGGAGCTGGTGAATAAGATACGGTCCAATCCACGTCCAATCCAATCCCCTCCCCCTCCCCCCTTTTTAAGAATGTATGTGAAAAAGGTGGCCTTCACGGTCGGTCCAGCTCCCCCCCGCCCCCCCTTATGCGTAGATTCCACTAGGATTAGCTTTTTTTTTTTTTTTTCCTCAAAACCATCGTTTATGAGGGCTCTCTTAAAGTTTCCTCCGTACCGTCCATTTATCATTCCCTATCTAACATAACCACTGAACATAATTATTAAATGTTCTGTGTATAAACTATCGTTCGTGCAGCCTCTAAACACACTTTAAGATGATAATGAGATGTTCAGACCGATAGATACAGTATCTGCTGAAGATAACTTGGGAGTTTTATTAAGCCGGGTTCGTGTTTTAAAGTGCGCCAAACAATTTTCAATGCGCTATCTATTGGGTTTTGGTATTCAATTCAAATACATAATGTTTTCATTTCAGGTAGCACAGAAGCTGCGACTTAATGAACGTTACAAGTTAAACATAGACACCTGTCTATATTTCTGGACAATGGACAAATAAAGACACATGTCTCTATTTGCCCATTGTCCGTTTTAAGATCAACATTGTTTTGGAGAAAATGTCGGCAAAAGGACTCGACACTGAGTAAGTTTTCAATCTTGGTCTAGCTTTAATTCCAGATATCTTTGTCATCTAAATTAGACATCTGCACCCAAAGGGGTGCTAGTCGGGGTTATTATTATGTCAATATCTCTTGAAGCGTTATTACGCCTCAAGAATAAAACAAAGTTCAAAATAAAATAAAAAGGTAGTCAGTTGAAATTTTCCCTCAATGTGTTAGTATATTATTATTATTATTAATCGTTTATTTCGGATCATAAAATCAATATAACTTAACCTAATCTTTAAAAACATAGGTAAACAATAATATAAATTTACTAATTACTTAATGTTTTAAGTCAATCAATATCAATCAATCAACTGATCAATTAATTAATTAAGGGCATTATGCAAAAAATTATAAAAATGCCTGACTTTTTACCGTCACTTTGCTCTACAGTGAAAACGGTAATACAAGCTAAACTTGGTGGGATTACAGTGCAGTCACTATAGTATTAGAAGAAATAAATTATACAAACCGGCTAAGTGTGAGTCTGACTCTACTTTACATGAAATCTTGCTCCTTTAATAATGAAACTGGTTGGCGCATAGAAAGCGGATTCTTTTGTGTAGTCTTTGTTTACTGGAGGCTGAATACATCACATACTTTACTTGACATACTAATTTACATGAATTTTTTTATTTTGCTCCTGCAGGGATACCTACTACAATAACAAAAAGAAACTATTTTGCGCTTAGAAAACGGATTGTTTTGTCTAATCTTTGTTAGCAGGAGGCTAACTACTTACTTTACATGATATTTTTATTTTTGCTTTACAATTGTAGTTTTTCATGTTTTATTATGAATAAAATTAAATATAAATAAATAATTAAATATTTTTGGTGGGGATAAACGTGCCCAATCGATACACAGACTTTGGATTTATTCTCATTATTTCATTGTATTATTTTGAAGATTTTGTGTGTGTTGTGGTATTTGAATAAATGTTTTTCAATTTCAATTCAAGCACAACCCACAAAATCTGCACTGCTCTCTGAATAAAAGATCAAGCAATAGATAACAAAGGCTTCAATAAACAGATCCTATCGGCCCGCTTAGGTTGTCCATAAACGCCTCCTAGCCGGCTAATTTAAAACTCCGACTCAATGGGAGATTCGACGATTCGACTCTAAGGGGGTCATTTGAAATTGGTCGCGTTGTACACGCGCCTCACGCATGGTGTCGGTCGCCACGAGAATCAGAAGGTCGGCGCAGCATCTCAACCCATAAATCATAATACCTATTCAGTGTTGAAATAACGCAAAACATGAAAATCGTTTCTTTAGTATCATTATTAACATAATTATTTAAACAACATTTCTGCCTCGTTGGCCTAGCGGTATCACGTAATTTTAAATCCTTCTAGACAAAGAACAATGTCGAACAATATTGTATTTCGTCTTTTTCTTGCACTACCCGTCGCCAGTCTCTTCAATACCAAAGGTTTGCTGGAAGAGAATGTTTCTTGCATTAAGCACACCCTTGAACATTTACAATGTAATTAGTGCAATTAAGAATTAAAATAATAAATAAACGCCTCGATAAACGCTATACCATTATAAGGCGTTACGTCCAAGTTGTGACGTCATAGTTTGAGTCCCATTTATATCGTTTTTGTACCACGTGACTAGCATAACTTTTCGACAGGTTACATTATGAAAAGTACTAGTCGTAGAGGAAAAAATTAACAACTTTTATTTATCTTCTATCTGCCGTGTGGCGCCGGATTAAGAATAGCGTCACTCCATTTCCTCCCGTGGATGTCGTAGAATGCGACTAAGGAAATACATTGCCAGGAGACGGGCAGCAGCGTCTTCCTGAGATCCTAACCACATACTGCGATCGCCAACCCGCCTGCCAAGCGTGACGATTATGGTAAAACCCCTCATGGTTATGAAAACCACGAGGGAGGCCTATGTCCTGCAGTGGGCGTCAAATGGCTGTTGATGAATTTTCTTCTGACATGGCCTCCGATTATGTTAAAACATTCTCTTGTGCGAGTTCTCATTCTTAGTCTTCCCTGAACTCACAGATTTTTGGTCGCCGTGCATTTTTATACGTTTTTTCACTCGCGATTTTATTCTGCATCGCTAGATAGTCTGTCCTATCCTATCGGCGTGAAGGAGTAGACAGAAACAACGTATTGCCACCAAGACCATGTATTATTGACTGACGTATGTCACTTAGGCACAGCTCTGCTATACAATGACATTTTTACCCGTATACCTTTTCTCAGAGAGAATTGTAGTGTATTTTTTTTCTTTTTTACAGGCACATACATTGCTTCTGGCCCCACACTAGGATAACCTATGTCATGGGAACCAGAAACAACGACATCACAAACATGTAAACATCCAAGACCTGGGGGTTTTTTTTTGTCCCCAGCCGGGATTCGAACCCGGGACCTCTCGCATGGTATACAGATGCACTACCGCTGCGCCACGAGGTCGTCGTATTGAAAGTAACTTCCTCAATACACTACAATTTATTATCTCTGAGAAAAGGTCTTTGCCATGCAATAGGACGGTTATAGGCTGGTTATTCTAAGGGCCTTAGCATGCTAGGGCCTTGTAGGCAGATTCAACCGGGCTTTCTGTAGGTTCCCAAGTTGTGGCAAATGGTTATGTCGACAGAGGGCCATAAATTTGACAAGCTGGCCTTGCTCCCACTAAAAAATACATTTTGGAACATTTCGGCTAGGCGGAAGTGTTCGTTAACTGCGTTATTTACGAATGCTTAATTTTAACTGCGGCATTGTAATTCATCTAGGACAAATAGATCTACCTACATATTTAAACAACATATAGAAATAAAAAACCGGACAAGTGCGAGTCGGACTCACCCACCGAGGGTGCCGTACAAATTTGTAGGTACTTATATATTATAAATATGTACTTCAGGAATCGAGTCCCGCAATTTTTTACGAGCTTTTCCCGAACTTCAAAGACAATTTTTTTTATTATTTAATTACAAATGTATACTTTTCAGATGTTTCCCTGTACTCATAGTATAAGACGATATTACTTGCCAAATTTCATAGTTCTAGGTCAACGGAAAGTACCCTATAAAAGATTCTCCTGCAAGTGTCGAAATATTTAGATTATTTATAAAGCCGTAACATTTTGTTACGTTATCTCAGAAGTTTGATTCTTCCACAGCTTCGAGGGACTATAGACTTGAGTTTCAACTTCAAAAAGATCAAGAGTGATGCCGACATAAAGGGTCTCGACGGACGGACGGACGGACAACAAAGTGATCCTATAAGGGTTCGGTTTTTTTCCTTTTGAGGTATGGAATCTAAAAAGCCGCACTAATATGAGTAGGTAGGTACCTATACGTTTTACTGTAGGGCACAGACCTTCTCTCAGAGAGAGAGAGAGAGAGAGTACGGTATTGACCACCACAATCGGAAAGGTCTAAATTAATACAGTATATTAAGGGAGATGTATTACCGAAGATATGACATAGGTTTTAGAATAATATGTAAACTCTGTTAATTAAGGAATATATTTGAAAAGACTGAGTTTGGAGTTTTTTTGTAGTTTTACTTTTAACCTACAATAAGTCACAGTTTGTGTGTAATTTTGAATAAAAAAAATTGAATCTATTTTTTTATTTTTGAAGGGCAAGATAAAAAGTGACCGTAACCTGCGTGCCACTGAACGAATGTTGATGAAGCGAAAGAGGTTTGTCGGGATTGTGGCAAGTGGCAAACCCTGGTCTCTACCTACCCATTCGGCATACACACGTGAGTTTATGTAAAGTAATGTGTATATTATACACATACATATTCCTAAGTGAACTTGACCGAATTTTGTCGACGAACAAAGGCATTGCATGCTGTGGTAGAATTATTCAGCATTACCATAACAAAGTTATCAAACCTTCCGTAACGGGGAAAACAAGTTGCAAACATTACACAACAAACAAAAAAGCCTTTAAGTACCTAGGTACTTAGGCCTTTAGAAAAAATTACAATGTTTTTGTTTCATTTGTGTCACGGTACAATAGACAGCAGATTGACCGGCACGTTTTCCTATTCCACGACCTATCGCTGTACCTAAATGATTATATTCTTTTTGTTGCACTAACCCGTGCTGAGGTACATACAGCGATATCATTCCGATGTAAAAACCTAACTGCAAAGTGGGTTACTCGGGGCTGCAACTGCAAGTGATGTAAATCGCTTCGGTCAGATGTCGCTGCCTGTACGGGTAATACAGAGAAGTTTGTAGAGGCTCGAAATTTCATCGATGCTAGCACTTGCCCATTACTCGTAGCTCAATTGGGAGAGCGCTGGCACGGTGAGCCAGAGGTCGCGGGTTCAAGTCCCGGCATGGGTGGAATTTTTAGATTCTAAATAGGTTTTTAAAATTGTCCTCAGCACGGGTTAAGCTGCGTACTGACTTCGCACGGCATACCATCGAGCATTGGCTCACGCGGCAGCCGCGCACTATGGATACTGTGCCACCGCGCGCGGCAAATCGAACATTGGCGCGCTTGAACGTGCCGCGCGACGAACCAGTTCATGTCGGTTTTTGACGGCGCGGCAAAGGAGTGTCAGTGCGTTTTGCACGCGAAGTTGGGACGTATCTCTGTATTTTTAGTTGAAGCGCGCGGCAAAAACATGGACAACGACAAGTATCGTACCCACCAAGGAACTTTTCGCTTCGGTCTCTAGTGAATAACATGATAAATAACGATAAAAGCAGCAGCTGCACGTTGCCGACGTACAACGTCCGTGGTTGTCGCGCACAAAATGAACACTCGGTAGCCTCGCTACCAGCGACTTGTGCGCTAAAAATGGCTCGCGAGCCAAAACATAGGTTTGCCGCGGTCGAACAATGATGCGGCGCGCGAGCATTGTAGAATATAAACGTGTTTTTATTACAATCACCGTTGAAATATTCAACTTTCTTAATATTTTTTTCTGACTTTCGTGTTTTTTATTAGATTTATCAAAATATTCACAGATTGAAGGTCAGGACCTGTTTCAACCACTCAGCATTTTCAGGTTTCATGAAATGTGTCAAGGATAAAACGTCCCTAATCTTTACGTCTTTTACTCCAGGTTTTTATTCCAATCTTCAATGAGGTGGCTAGCCATCAATACATTGAACGAGCTAGGATTGCTTCTTGCTGGTGACATCACTTTCAAATCTGATCTAAAGACACTTGAATCACTCGTTTCAGGCATTTTTTACATTAATAAGTTTTTACAAACTGCATACAATGTCGTAACGTATTCGAATTTAAACGCACTTTTGTTATCTATGCAACAAAGGCGTAGCGCCATCTTCGAAATCAATGATTCTCACGCCGCGCCATCTGGGAGCGGCTGATAGAAACGAGTTTTTGGGATGCGAAACTAGATGGTGCTGTGCATGTTTTGATGAAATAACATCAAAACGGGCTTTGGGTACTGAACGCCTTTGTTGCTCCCAATGCTTCAATTATATAATAGTCTACATTATTAACATGTTTTTTTAGTAAAAAATAAATAATTTAATAATACAAAAACACTTTTCCCAAACAGAGAGTATCACGGCTCGGTCAAACAAATTTTGAATCCGACGTCCACCTTAAAAATATCCACTCCATTCAGGACAGAAGTAGATGCAACTTTCTAACGGTCAACGCACGCTTTATTGGCGTCTGTCGTATCATAATCACGCGTTAGCCCGATTCGTTTCTTCCAGACCTAGCACGAGCAAGATCTGTTTTATTGTGTCTGTTGGTTTTCTAATAAATATAAAATAAAAAATAGAATAAAGGTGGCGTCAATTTATTAAGTAAGCTAAAAGGAACTCACAGAAATAACTGAAATCACTACAAACAGGTTACTGGCAGGTTAGATACAGATCAGATTAAAACTCTTTATGGCACATCATACCTAATAAAAGCACATGAAACTTCAATATTCAAGTTATATAATACAACGGGCGTGCCATGGCGGTCTCATCACTTAAAAAACCGGCCAAGTGCGTGTACGCGCAGTGTAGCGTTCCGTAGAAGGAGGGGTTTTTACCTGCTTTACAGAACTAACAACGTCATCAAAGTAATTTTCGATGTAATTTTTTTTTCACGTAGTTTCCCTTTTATAATCCGGTCGCCTATTACTCGTTAACTTGTAAAGCCTACTTAGCCATGATAGTTTTTCTTTTAACTGTATTATATGTGCTACTGCTCTGATTTTATTTACGTTTCTACAATTAACCATTTAGCCGAGAGAAGAGGAGGGAAGCCTCGACTCGAACAAAAGTTTGCGCTTTGAAGCTTAATATTTCGCAAACGGATCCCTAAATCGAAAAATGGTTCATATTATACCTACGCTCATATTATTTTTAACCCATCAATCCAACGATACCCCACAGTATGGTGTAGACGAACAAAAAAAAATTGCATCCCTAAATTAGGTGTAGTAAGTACATCTATGCCAAATTGTAGCTTTCTAGTACGTGTCGTCTCTGTGCTGAGCCGCGGACGGACAGACGGACGGACTCGGCGAAACTATAAGGGTTCCTTGTAGACTACGGAATCCTAAATAAATATTAACATTTACGACGTCATTTTTTTAAAACACGATTCCTCTGAAACTCTCCACGGGCTACTACAGGGTCGACCTGGACTACAATAGCCGCATACTGATCGCAATGAAGGACTCGTGAAGAGGCATACGCCCAGCAGTGGACAAACAAATGCTGAAGAAGAAGAAGGAGAGAAGACTGAGAGGCAGTTTATCATCTGTGGTTACGTCTTTCCCTTTACCACAGAATATTAAAACTGACTCTGAGGAGTGTTTTAAGAAATCGTGTTACTAAAAATAAGACTGTTAAAGATGAGTATTAAAAAAATACTTCTTTTTAAGTTTCACTTCTTTTGAGTTTTTATCAAAAACCGATGTGTAAATTTGTGCAATACGAACGACAATAAATAAATGCATCTCCAAGCGAGGGATTTACTCTATAAATATTTTTGACACGCAGTTAACGGTAGCGAAATCTCGTACAAATATTTTTTATTTCTACAAAAGTGAGATTTCACGATCGAAAGTAGTATTTTTTTAATGACTCGCGATACTCATGTTTAGTAAAACATGTAGGCATGTTCTGCCTCTGTTAAAAAATATGTAAATACGCCTAAGATTAACGATACATTGACGTAACCCAGTTTAGGCAACACTTGTTTTATGCTAGCCTACTTTATTTTAAACGAACTAGCTGTAAAATATTTTAAGTTCTATTAATGAAAGTAAACAATTTATTATTATGCATTGAAGGTCCAACCGCGATTCTTTGATTTATTTACTGCAAGTACGTCAGTCAATGCCAATTTCCATGCTATCTGTACAATGAATGTAGACCCTGCCTGTTTAAAATATTGACGATTTTACATTGAACGATAACGGTAACTGCACGATATTGTTATCCTACAACGGCCGGCCAAGGTCGTAGTAAATGTATCAAACTAAATGTCGCGTCGTTCGTTACGGTTATCGTGAAAAAACCGGCCTACCTCGGGCTATTTACAATTAAAAATAATGTTGGAGGAGCGAGATGACTTCGCAGCACAAAAAGACTAACCCCCGGTTTCTCGTAACATTCTGTTAATCTACTGTTGTGTTTTTTTCGAATGCACTTTGGCCAACAAACCAGATTGTCAATGTACGTGAAACCGGGGGTGAGACAGAAATGCGTTTTGCTGAGAAGAGTTCGCTCAATTTGCTGCAGTTTCGAAAGTGCGTGACCCGCGATATTTTACACTTTCACAAAAAGGAGGTTGAAGAAAGTAAGGATCCTTTTTTGTCTTTTTAGGGTCCGTACACAAACGGGGGTAACGGGACGTTATTAAAACACCTACGTCTGTCTGTCTGACCTACCTATTATATCATTATTAATTTTATTAAGGCGCCGGTCCGCTCGGGGCCGCCGTACATTTGTACAAATGGCCTCACGTATTTCCATGTTGTGTTGTCCTTGCCTGGTTACCATAGGGTAACCTAGTTTGGGACCAAGACAAGTGATTGTGTTGTGTAGAATTTATTATTATTTTATTTAGTAAAATTAAGCTTACAGCGCAAATACAAGAGAATTAAATATAACTTTAAAACCGCATCGCAGCTAGTTGAGTTTTTCATAGGACAAATCAATTATAGGGGAAAGCCCAAGAAATAATAAAAATATACTTAAAATAGGCCAAATGAGAGCTCTCTCGCTAGGGGAGATGATGATGATGATGATTGCACAAAAGAAAGTCTACAGAAGGTGAAATTAATGCTGATGGCATGAACTTAGTCTGCCGGTGTTCGAATTGAGAATTTCATAAAGTTAATACTTCGGTTAAACTTTGTTTTTTTTTATTCATAGGGTGAAATAAAGTGTTTAAGTGTGTAAAATATTTGTAGGCGTTTTGTTTTCCTACATACAAAACCGAATTCATAAATGCCACCTGGCGTTATCTCTAAAATTATATTAGTCAAGTGTTACTGAATGAAATACTCTTCTACCCACGCACTTAATATCGAGGTTGACAAATGTATACTTTGCCCTCTGTTCTACATCTTGAGGGACAGATCTTGGGGCACGTTAGTGCCCTAGCCAAGACGAGCCAAGCGAAGCTCAATGGCACTTCTACCTTTTCTCAAAGCGTTTTGTCGTTAGTTCGAACCCTCATAACTTGGGTTTGAACTACAGATAAACAAAATTCTCAAAATATACAAAAGTTTAAATTATATATCTGTTATACTTTAGATTTTATTGATGTCTAAACAACCCCGATTTAGACACTGACGATTATCAAAATTCTTATGGTTCTTCCCGAAGTCCTCATCATCATCATCAGCCACTTGACGCCCACTGCAGGGCACAGGCCTCCCTCGTGGTTTTCATAACCATGAGGGGTTTTGCCATAATCGCCACACTTGGCAGGCGGATTGGCGATCGCAGTATGCAGTTGGAATCTCAGGAAGACGCTGCTGCCCGTCTCCTGGTAATTTATTTCCTTAGTCGCCTTCTACGAGCTCCACGGAAGGAAATGGAGTGACGCTATTCTTAATCCGGCGCCACACGAAAAGTCCTAGAAAGCTGAAATTTGGTATGTAAGCTATTATTAGTTCACAAACAACAAATAAAAATTAAAACTTGGAACTTTTACCACCCCTTAAACTAGGGGATGGAAGTTTGTATGAGACTTCCGCAAATTTTGATGCTAGAGGTCTGAAAATGGATATAGGGACTTCATGTTACACATAATAATCAAATACATATTTCAGAAGTTTTAGTAAATCACCCCCAACTCTTTAAATTAGGCAACGGAATAATTGTATCGCCCTGATTTATCACTTATTATAAACAATAAACCAACGAAGAAAAAAGGCAAAGATAGGGAGTGGGCTAT
Source organism: Yponomeuta malinellus (assembly GCA_947308005.1). Lineage (NCBI taxonomy): Eukaryota > Metazoa > Arthropoda > Insecta > Lepidoptera > Yponomeutidae > Yponomeuta > Yponomeuta malinellus. The sequence continues at coordinate 17,485,519 of OX371006.1, read as the reverse complement.
GAAACAAAGGCACCTCCGATGTGCAACATGATGTGCTACCGTTATATGGGCGTAAGGTAAAAAAAATATTCATATATTATTACTGTTCACTATTTTCAATTATACAATAGTTCTTGCAGTAAAGAAACGGGTGAGCCACATATTTTGGCTAAGGTGTTGTAGAGTTTGTGAGGTTAGGGCTTGTAGAGTTAGAGCGTGTAGAATTAAAATCGTGGCTCTACATAAGATCTGATAACTTTTTGACAGTGCGAGGTCTTGGCAACGATTTACGTGAATATGATTTTGGTGGGATATTATAAACAGCAGAATTTCCAAGATTATTCCTAAAACAGCCACCAAAAGACTGGTCTTTTGGACGGTAAAAGCGCGGCATAAAAATGTATGAAATGTATTTCATAGAAGTACAAGTCATGATTTATTATGTCAATTCGATGTACATTGCTATGATGTCATTCCCACTCGAATGACATCGCTGACACGGCTAGTCTTTCATACCATAAATTGTTTATTCGTTCACTCAATTTAGATAAAGTAGTGAGACAATTAGTCTGTTAAAAGAATTAAGAGAGCCATCGCCCTTAGTGCGTAGCGCCCCGGTTTACGAAGATGTCTGCAAAAATAGGTTAAGGCACTCATGAATCATCCGTGTGGCGCCGGATTAAGAATAGCGTCACTCCATTTCCTTCCGTGGATGTCGTAGAAGGCGACTAAGGAAATCAATTACCAGGAGACGGGCAGCAGCGTCTTCCTGAGATTCCAACCGCATAGGTACCGCGATCGCCAACCCGCCTGCCAAGCGTGGCGATTATGGCAAAACCCCTCATGGTTATGAAAACCACGAAGGAGGCCATGTTCTGCAGTGGACGTCAAATGGCTGATGATGATGATGATGAAGAATCATGAGCGAATGTTAAATCTTAGAGTGTGGAAACTTTTTGTCCTGAGAATCTGTTTAGAGACACACCTTAAAACACTTAACTCTCTCTCTCTCTCTTATAAAATAATGCTGCAAAAATAGAGTTTTTGGGTTGAAAGTTCCCATAGTAAAAACGTCTTATACAAATAGATTTTCAGACCATATGCGTTTTCGAATATATAACACGACGGTGAAGCTATGTGACATAAAATGTAACACAGTCAGGGAGGCAAAGATATCTGATATATCAATGAAATAGTGAGTCTCCGGTGTCCGAATTGAGAATTTCATAAAGTGAATACTTTGGCAAACCCTGGTCTCTGGCTACCCCCTCCGAATCCTTGCGTGACTTTATATATGTAGATATGCATTCTTCTTCAGTCTGTTGCCACCCAAATACATGAACTTTGCATATTTTACAGTGAAACGAGCAGGCTGTCAATCATGTCGACTAATCGCTTATCCTATCCTCACGGAGTCCAACTAGATTACGAGCTTCAGTGAACTTAGACTAGTGGCAGAGTAATCTGAATGAAATAACAGAGTCTATCTTAGCTGAGACTTTGTAAAGGGCATTTTCAGTAAGTAATTGCAAACTAATCTTAATCTACACTCATCATCATCATCAGCCATTTGACGCACACTGCAGGACATAGGCCTCCATGATATGTCAGTGTAATCTACGCTAACATTATAACAACCTTAGTTATGTTTCGTTAAGTTAATAAGTTTCTATGTAGTAGGTAATCTCCGAAACTACTCGTATTCGGCAGATTTTAAAGTTTGGTTAAAATCTCAGATTCCAGGAATTTAAAAACTATTATTATCAATTAATAGTAAAACCTCCACCTCAAGCCTCCACCAATCCGGACTTGGCCCCCGTGGTGGAGTATGGCCTATACCTTCCTCAGGGAAGAGACCCGTGCCCCTCGGTGGGGACATAATGGGTTGATGATGAATAGTAAAACTAAAAACAAAACCAAGCTTTTTTTTCTGGTGTTGTACAATAGTGTTCTAAACCTAATCTTATCTAATCTAACTCATTTATGAAATTGTAGTCGCGACGAACTGTAATGTTGTTCACATAGGTACGTACAGTCGAGAGCACATCAATCTTTACATACGTGCACTCTAAGCGGTTACAATAAGGGCGTCTTTGCAACAAAAATGTAAGTTTGACTTGCTGTCGTCTGTATCTGGGCAACACAGCGCTGGAAGCACAGTGAGTTCTTGAAGTCGCCGATCCGCGGTGGGCACGTTCTATTTGAGAGAACACCTGCGCTTGCAGTGAGACGCATATATCGTGCAGGCCGCTAAGTGCTTGTTCAGAAAGGGATTATTAAAACTACCAACGGTAAAATGTTGAACGAAAGCCAAAAGAGTTGAAAAATTGTCGGAAAACAAACGTAACTTGATATCTGTTTCAATTTACTTGAGTATTCCCAAATAACTGTGACTGACCATTAATTAAAGTTTAATGATGTAGCCCGATCAGCTTTACGGAGAACTCGTTTATGAGCACTTTATAACGAACCGATTCGATATTTGTTAATCGGAAAGATTTCAATATATGGTTTTAAGGGTTCCGTACCCAAAGGGTAAAAGACCCTATTACTGAGACTCCGCTGTCCATCCGTCCGTCCATCCGTCCGTCTGTCACCAGACTGTATCTCATGAACCATGATAGTTAGACAGTTGAAATTTTTACAGATGACGTATTTCTGTTACCGCTATAACAAGAAATACTGAAAACAGAATGAAATAAATATTTAAGGGGGGCTCCCATACAACAAAAGCGATTTTTGTGCTCGATATTAATAACGGCAACAGGTAGACGCTTGAAATATTGACATGCTGTATAGATAATGGTACGGAACCCTTCGTGCACGAGTCCGACTCGCACTTGGCCGGTTTTTTATTTGTTCTGTGTGTTTTTTTGTCCTGTGGTTTATTTAATAATAATTGGTGCTGTTTTTGTTGTTCTATAACTACTTATTAACATTTAATATACCAAGTGCATGAAGAGTTATTCTTCAGTATCCTCCATAAATCAATATTTGACTTATTGAATTGTATAATTATTTTTGTTGGGAGAATCTTGGCAAAGCCAAATGTGTATTTTCGAAAGAATATTAAAATAAGTTAGATAACACTATATTTGAATCGTGTGATTTTAAAACGACACATGTCCTTTCATTACAACTTTGCAGGGAATGGAAAAAACTGTTTTATTTAAATACTAATATCTACAACAGCAATATTTTAGCACATTATATTGATTTCTGTATGAATAAACTACAATTTTTTTTCTAATGTAAATCAATAGGTAGGTGTAAATAATTTAATAAAAAAAAATGGGCAAGTGTTATTTTAAAAACACATGTAACTTGTGTTGTTTTAAAATCACACGATTTATTTAGACTCTTTACCTATAGATAGACAAATGAACGCTGACGTAAACATGCAGCTTACATTTAGGCCGACTTGCACCACTTTCTTAAGTGTGGCTTAAACAGCATTTAACCAAAATTCTTCGCACAAAAGTCGATTTAAATGACGACTTAAGTGAGATTTAAGAAGTTGTGCAAGTCGGCCTTAAATATATTCGGTGTTATTTATAGTAACTCTATTCCTCTTATGACAGTGGTGGTAGCCTAGTGGGTAGAACAACGGACTCGGAAGCGAGAGACCCAGGTTCGATGCCCAGTGCGGGCATGTATCTATGACTTGGTTTTCTAAGTACGTAAGTCTGCCTGTACGTAATACAGAGAAGTTTGTAAAGAGGCTCGGAATTTCGCCGTTGCCTGCACTTGCCCATTAGCTCAGTTGGGAGAGCGCTGGCACGGTTAGCCAGAGGGCGCGGGTTCAAGTCCCGCCATGGGTGGAATTTTTAGCCTCTAAATAGGTTTTTAAAATCGTGTTTTTGTAAATAAAACAGATTCGATTGCCAGAGCAACAAACACTGATGCCTAGTAATTTTTGTTTATAAACACTCTTTAGCACGGACACGTAGGCGGCTAGAAAGAGTATAGAAGTGTCTTATAAATAGTAGAGCAGGGAATTTTGATGAATAAATTAGGTAAAGACAGAAGTTCCACTGAAGGTCGGATGAAAATTTAAAATTGAAACTTAATTGTAAATAAGTTTCAATAATGTAAATGTTTTTATGTTTTATTTGAAAATATCTATCGTCCGATACGCGTAACCAATATATCAATTGAGTCGCAGGCGCCTACCACAAGACGCTCATTTCACCCGTCAATTAGTCGTCAATTTCGTTTTTATATATTCTATGCTTATATAATTTATTTATGATAAAGAGACTAATTCCTCTACCATCCCCGCGGCGTATTCAACAATATAAAAATGAGTTGAAGGTCTTTTGTTATATTTAAATTTTCCGCCGCTAACCTTGTAGACGTACCAAAACTACCAAACAACAACAAACAGTGAGTTACAAAGAGCCACGAAGATTAGTGGCATAGTCTCAGTGGCGCCCTCTATATTTTTTTCAATGTCGTGGAGCATGATGAAACCTAGCTAGATCGATAGAGGACAAAAAAGTAAACAAGAAATTACTAAAGTCACCATGTCCTAAAGTGGCACGTTTAGGAGTTATTGAGCTTTGAAGTTTGTATGGAATTTCCACTAACTGAGTTTCATCACTGAATTTGTCACTTGATATGAGTTTTGTCGGGGATTCAAACCTACTTTGATGTTTTTTAAAGTCTGGGTAGCTATGTCTAGTAGGTACCTACCTACTTATATACATATATACATGAAATCATAGTATTATTCATGCATCCAATTCGTTCAATTCGATTAAAATTCAAAACATGTCAATATAAAACCTACAGTTTAATTAATATAGATAGGTTTAGGTGGTAGGTAGGTATAAATAATGTAGATAGGTACATATCGCTAGAAACTTAAACCGCTGCTGTGTGTAAAACCATGTTCAACCATGTTTTTAACATAAATACCATTTCCTGACGTAGCGTAGTAGGTAGGCAATATCCAATAATTAGGTAGGTACCTTCATCTTCAGGCTTCCCTTACCTGGTGTAATAGACTGTACTTGGACTTGGGGAATGAGGATATATGTATAAAAATGACTTCTGTCAGCCAATAATTACCTACATTGAAGTGACATATGTTTACTATGAAACCATATTAAACATAGAAACAGGGATTAATCATATTTTCAGGTCTAACTACCTAATTATTGTTTAATCAGATAATGCTTATAACTAAACACAGCCACCATAAAACTTAATTTAAGTACAAATGTTTCTTCCGGTACCTACTTCTCCGATCAATAACTCGCTCACTGTTCGGTAGAATGATTTAATGATAAGTAATGCCTAATTGTATATTGTAATTAGTCTAGCAGCTAAGTGTAATTTGTAATTAAAATAAAGAAATATCTTGTGAATTTTCCTTTAAATACACTATTTTATTTATTTACCTGATAGGATTGATGAAAAGCAGATTTATAACTCTGGTAAAAGCTCCCGTAATACCCTCGCATTGTAAGCATCCTCGCTACGCTCGGGTGCCTTAATATACGGTATCTATAATAAACTGGGTGTTTTTTCTACGACTTATTTAGCAATTTAGTCAAGAATCGGCAACGAGTCACAGGTGCCAAGCATATAGTCCAGTATTTAGTGAAAAATGATTCAAAAGTTAAGTTTTATAAAAATCTCATACAAACTTCAAAGCTCAATAACTCCTAAACGTGCCACTTTAAGACATGGTGACTTTAATAATTTCTTGTTTACTTTTTTGTCTTCTATCGATCTAGCTAGGTTTCATCATGCTCCACGATATTGAAAAAAATATAGAGGGCGCCACTATGAACTATGCCAGGCCCCATACAAAAATCTTCGTAGCTCTTTGTCTTTTTCATACTTCTCTTGGACACGTTTGTCATAGAGAAATTATTTAAAAAAAAAAACAAATTTCGGCACCTTCAAATTAAGATGGCGGCACACGCTTCTCCCAAAGGTCGATTACCTGGTTTATTATTGTGGGTTTATTATAGTTGGTTTATTATAGCAAAACAGCTTATTCAAAACCGTTTATTTTCCACCTTTCGCAGAGCAAATATACCTACAGACTGCACTAATGAAATTAACGAATAACAATAAAAATTGCGCTCCCACTCCTTCTGTATCGTGGAGTGCTGATCAAATCACTTACACTAATTAATTTAGATCACTTATCATCTTAGAGCAACCTCTGGAAGCAATATAATCTCATGTGGAAGATTCAGCTTCCAGAGATGGATTTATATGTAGTCCTTTTTTTTAAATAAACACTTAAATTTTTTTTTTAGCATTGCTGGTCCAAATAGTTAAAATTCAATTCACATGTTGGACATAAATCTGTTTTTATCCCGATTTTATATTTGTTCAAGTAATTGGCCGGGCATTATTCCGGAGGGGAGAGCAGCCTCAACAAGGATATTTCAGACGCCGTGAGCGGACCATCTATCACAATCTCAACTCAACTAGTGTTATCATCATCATCGCCAACAATAAAGATCGTTATGGCCCAACCGGCCTTGGCCACGGTCGGTATGGTTTCAGCACACTTGTGCACACGTCTCTCAAAGAGCTGGGGTTCGATGACTGCGCCAGAATGTCTTCAGCGTAGAGAATACACGTATTGGTAGTCAACATTCTTGCTAACATGTCAACATGATATTGGGTGAGGATGGGGTTCAAAAAGCGGACATTACATTAACATTACTTAGATATAAGAAATTTGTGTAATTCTTTCACCTGGTTGTGCAATAAAGTGTTCTCTATATATGTATCTATTTAATCGTAGAAAACGCACAGGTTCACAAATAAAAATGGAAGTATCATCAATTTTGGGGCCGTTCCTTTTCCTTGTATGTGTAAATGATTTGCCATTTATGGTACAAAACATGTCCGAGATAGTATTATTTGCAGATGATATGTCACTTATTTTTTAAATGAAGAGACAAGAAAATAATCTTGTAGATGCAATTAATGCTCTCTCGCATATGTATTAGATTGGTTCTCGACAAATAATCTGCTTCTAAAGTCCAAGAAGACAAAATGTATAAAGTTACTTTTAAAGTAATACATATTATATTAAATTAGATTGTATAGTGCAATGGCCAAGTCAAACTACTTATTTAAAACATAAGATTCTTATTATTGATAATAATATGGTCATCGCATGTAAACACAATGTATCTCACAAGTAAAACATATTATATCAAATTAGATTGTTTAATGCGATCGCCAAGTCAATCTATTTATTTAAAACATAAGAGATTTTTAATATTGATATGGTCACTATAAGATGTTGTTAGGTTAGCTAGTTACATAATAACTTAAGACAGAAGGACCCTTAAGTAGGGACTGAATAAATTAACCGACTTGGTATTACATGTATCTCACAACTTTTTACGGTAGAAGAACTGAGTTGCAAGACTAGCGCTCGGTTTCTAGAAGAGCGATCAAATGTTAATCACACGTCAAGCTAATTTCAGCCAATCACGTGCCGGTATTTTGAATTAATCTTAGATTAATCTCTTGTTACATTTGAACACTCTTTCAGAAACTGAGGCTAAGTCTTTTACAAGTTATGTTTTTAATCGGACCTCATTTCTTTTTTCCTTGACCATTTTACAAGTTACCTTTGAACATAATTATATCTAGGTGCCTATCTACACCTATTATTCCATTATATTATACATTATACAGGTACACTGATTTATTCACTGAAAATATAACATCTGCTTAGTTGCTCAGCAGTCGGGTTGTTGGTAATTTTAAACTTTACTAAATTAAATATAACAGCGCCATCTAGTGACTCACGGTCGTACTATAACGTTACTTAATAGCGATTTTGGTTTTTGGTACTTTTCTGTTCCATTAATGCTAACTTAATATAGCCTATGACACTCGCGCAGGGATGACGAATCAATTGAGGCCTTATTTGTAAAAATCTAACCATTGGTTAAGGAGTTATGAGGGAACATAGATTCGGACATACTTATATACATACATACATACCAGCTAAACACATTACCCTACTTTTGGGCTCCGCCGCTGTCGGGTAAAAAAAATTTGAATTCGACATGCGCATTACAAGCTCACTTACCTGGTTCGTGGTGAGGTCCCACTGGTCAGCCACGAAGGAGTGGCGGCTGTAGAGGAAGACGGGCACCTGGTGGTCCCGCACGGGCGCCGGGTCGTTGTTGAGGCGGACCACGGTCAGGTGGGTCGTGGTCGTGCCCACTGTGGACATGCCCACGGCGGCGGTTAGTTGGGCCAATGTGCCAACGGTGGAGAGAGACTCTGTTAATTTATAGACCCGTTTATAAGGCCTGAAAGGTTTAAAGGTGAGCTTATCTCTTACTCTTATCTTTAAACATGCTATTTCTTATGTAATGTCTTGTTGAAGGTTTCGTGTGCAATAAATAAAGTATAATTAATTAATTGTGCCCACGTTGGACGGGAGACTGGTAGCCTAGTGGGTAGAACATCGGACTCTGAAGCGAGAGACCCAGGTTCGATCCCCAGTGCTGGCCTATGACCTATGACTTGGTTTTCTAAGTTATGTACATTTGTGAAGTTATAGTAGCCATACCACTCGCTAACAGTGAAGGAAAACATCGTGAGGAAACTCTTGAGTGTCTGAGCTATTCACATACCTCAGCACTTGAAATCGCCAATCCGCGGTGGGCACGCGAGGTGATGAAGCTCATACTCTCTCCCTGAGAGAAGCCCTGTGCCCTACAGTGGGACGAATATAGGCTGCTTACGGACGGGAGACTGTTAGTTGGACACAATGTGGACGAGAGGGTTTTCTAACGAATAGTTAGCACTGATTTCATAAAACCTGCAACGTATTATAAATTGTCGGCAAACAGGCGAATAAAAATAGCGAAGTGAAGCGCCAGCATAATTATTATTATGATATACCTATGTTGAGAGCGCAAAATATTTCACTCAACAGATAAAAGTTCTGTAGGCACAGTAATTGAACAACTTTAAATGATTGCGGAAACTTTTGAGCAGTAACGCCGCCAATTGTACTGTATTTTTGTAAATATGATATGTTTGTGTTTTTCCTGGTACCTACACTAAAGAATATTCTTATCTTATCTAAGTTCTTAAAACTAGATCTCATTCGGGTGGTCGTGGGTTCGAAATTTCGAATCACGGCATGTACCAATTTGTTTTGTACTTTCTTTTCTAATGTACGTACGTACATTACTAACGGTGAAGGAAAACATCGTGAGGAAACCTGAGTGTCTGAGATGTTCACATACCTCAGCGCTTGAAGTTGCCAATACGCGGTGGGCACGCATGGTGATTAAGCCCATACTCTTTCCCTGTGAGAGAAGTCCTGTGCCCTACAGTGGGACGTATATAGGCATATACATAAAAAAAAACTCGATCTCATTAGCAACGGAAAGATTTCCTTGAGATTTATTTATCGCCCGAGTACCTACCTACACAATAATGTAATACATTATTTGCACACCCATCCTGTACATAGAGCACAACGGCTGATAACCTAAACACATTACATTGCGGCTGGTGATAAGGGCGTAATATAAATATCCACAACAGAAGGATACCTCAGTTACATGTGAAAAAAAAACCTTTTTTTATAAGAAGTTTTTGCAAGCAAAAAGTGATTAAAATAAATATCAAAAATGTTAACAGCTACTTTAAAGCCTACAGCCAACACCCAAGAAGTTTGGACAGACTTAAACGAATATTTGGCAAAAACAAGCATTTTCAGCGAAAATGGATTCTTAGGCTTTAGCGAAATATTACGACAAGCCCCTATTTCAATTTTGTCAAGTGGAGGACGCAAACTGGCAAACGCACTATAGGATGCCTACTACTACACTAATTGGCCATTGCCTACTAGTTCGATGGACCGACTATCTGAGGCAGATTGTCGGTAGCTGCTGGATCAGGATGGCCGAGTACAGAAAGCAGCGTGCCTTGCTGGGGGCCAATGTTTTCGTCTCTATCTCGACCTGGTACTGAGTTGTCCTTCTGCTATGTAAATGCGACATAGCACCAGACCAGACAGCGCGCAATCTGGCTGGCTGGCGAAGCTTATCGGCGAGTAGTGAACTCGAGAGCCTACAGCAAGACGGCGTGTTAGCTCGATGGATTATTGAAAAACGATTCGGGGTGTATTGAAATTAGTACTTTATCTAAAAGTGGCTGTAGCTGAAAATCAGTAAAATATCTGCTTAATTAAAGTGGATATTTATAATGCTGCGATACGGCCTTTTGAGCTTCTGTGGCACACCCATATATGGCCTAAAAGTGCCATATAACTTTAGGTTTATAGATATAAGTCTGTACTTGTACCTAAACTATTGTATGTCATCAACTTTTATGTACTTATTGCTTTATGTGTGTGTGTCTCTAAGCGCAAATAAATGATTTATCTATCTATCTAAGTAATAAAGTCGAGCCTGTAGGTATCTACCTAGAGAACACTATATTAAAGACAAATAATTTACAAAAGTTTTTTAAGGGAATTGTTCAGCGGCACAGCAATTTGAAAGACTGACCATGAGCGTATCTCATCGCCTATCAAACAACAGAAGATGGTGAAAACTTAAACTTCTAAAGTAGTTCTCAATTATCTACCAAGAAACTTCTGAAGTTTGAGCACTTGAGTCAAGTTAATTTTACATAACTGCAAAGTAAACGGGAGCGTGCACATCCACCGGTTGGTTGCCGATTCCCAAATAGCACAAATAAAGTAGAAAACTAACTCCTGAACAAGAGTTAAGAATCCACATGGCAACGGGCGGGGCGGACGATCTCAATGTAAAATAATCCAGAAAGAAAGTAGTCTCTAATAGTATTTAAGTATTGAAATCATGTCGCTCGCACCGCACGTCGCAGCCCGTGGGGCACCTAGGAAGGGCGTGGGACGAGGGCGCGGAAAAGACGCGACGCATTGCATAGGGTCTTATCTGTGTGGGTTACGTCCCACAGGTTCAGTACATTTCGTATGAGGAGTCCTCCCTATGTTCCCACGCCTAAGGGAGCGCCTTATGGCCACTTCAGCTCGTTGGGTCACCTGTGAGCGTGCACATCCGCCGACTGTTGATGTCCTGCATGACCTGCCGCATCAGCCCGCCCAGCGCCTTCGCGTCGCCCGACTGCGACTGCCGAGACAGCCACTCGGTCTCCAGCTCCATCGACAGCTGTTGGGTTAAGCGCGTCTTAGTGATAGAGAACTCATCTCTATATTCAGGATATCTTATCTAGTAAGTAAATTTATATATTTCGAAAAAGGGTAGGGCTGTATTTTGGGTGACTTTATAGTAACAAGAGGAGGCGCACAACCTGATCATTTTAGAAGTATAAAGACGTCTATTACAACAAACAGGAATATGTGCCAGACTACATTCGGAGGATGAAGAGCGATGAAAGAAATATACCTAGAGGACCTCAGAGCATTGAATAGTAGATATCTGTTTAGAGGACCATAGCGATCTATGTCCATGCAAGAAAGACCAGGTCGCTGTTCGCACTAATAGAACAGTCTACAGACCGAGGCAACTTTGTAAGTATTGAGACCCGATCCAACCCATAGGTACTAGTCACCTCCATCTTAGCTGCGCTTATATTTTACGTAATGAACGTGTCGCGCCTTGATAGGCGAATCATTCTCTGTGGAGCCTTTTGCAAATTTTGCGGTATGAGCGGCCCCCGTCACAAAACATTTAATTCGTGAAGTGATCGGCGTCCTTTAAACTAGGAGTTGCCCGAGGATTGTGGGCTTAGAGGCTAATGCCTGGTTCCTATATTTAACGAATCGTTATTGGTAATCGGTAACTTATCCTTAACAAGCGCCCCGTAACTTGAATAGCTGGTCGATGTTTAAAAAATTATTAGGAACTTTACAAATTGTCATCTCCATACATTTATCGTGCAGTACGTCATTCGAAACCGTTTGTAAGAGGAATACTTGAGTAGACATTTTAACAGTACGTAAGCAAAACGAGTCGTTCTTGAATATAGGAACCGGGCATAAGAGTTTGGCGGAGCCTACGCGCGGAGTAACATGCGAACCTTTTTGGTTTGGATGGGCCTAGTCCACCTCGCTGAACCGACGACGGTATAAGGCGCGAGAAACACAGACGGGACGTGGGGCGAGGGCGCGGTAATATGTATACAATGTACCAAGAGCGACCGCAGAGCAAGGGCTGTGGTCTGTGACTCTAAACATATTACCGCGCTCTCGACCCACGTCCCAGATTGCTAGCAGCGGCTGGATGAGGATAGCCGAGGACAGAAGGAAGTGGTGTGTCTTGGGGTAGAATTATGTCCAGCAGTAGACAAGTGCCGGCTGATTGATGACGATGATTGGACTTCGTCACTTACCAAGTACTCCGTGAGCTTCTTAACCAGCGGCTCAAGGTGCACGGTGCGCGCCCACGCGTCGCACACAAAGCACAGGTTGAAGTAGTAGGCGTTGCGCGCATACTTCTTATTGTCGATCCGCACCGGGAAGCCCAGGATCTTCGAGCCCAGGAGCGTACTGCAGGATGAAAATGATTGTAGAAGTGAATGTTAGCTACACTTTGACTGCCTCGTTGGTCTAGCCACCAAAACAGAGGTCGTGGGTTCGATTCTCACAGTGGGCCGCCGTACATTTGTACAGATGGCCTCAGTCTGGGTGTACTTTACCCAGCACACGTTACCACAGCACAGGGTATCCTAGTTTGGGACCAGGTCAAGTGATTGTACTGTGTGGAAGTTATTATTATGATTATTATTATCATTGTTATTACATATAAAAAGTACCCGAAACCAGCTTGCAAACATTCAATTACTAATGAATGTTGAGGAAGCGATAAATGTTGATGAAGTGAAACAGGTTTAATAAGAACTGATTTTGACAGATATTTACATGTTTATTTTTTCATTTTATTATGTCTAGTGCTTGTGTTAACCTTAGAAAATACTATGAAAGAGGTTTGTCAGGATCGTGGCAAGTGGCAAACCCTGGTCTCTATCTACCCCTCTGAGATGGAGGCACGAGTTTATGTTATGTTTTAACAATTCTTGAACTTAACCACTCGTCTGCCGCGACACAGATCTGTGTCCAACTTAGTATGGGCCACCTATACGTTGCGTTCCGCGAGGGCAGTTCAGGAGTTAAAGGACTTGCTTTTGAGATTCACACGACGAGCCACAGATTTCTTTGCAACGCGGCACACCGCGAAAAACTTTTTCTGACATTCGCGGGTAATCCAATCCAAACAAAAACAAAACTCACACAGTCAACGTGCACCGCTGCAGTAGTTGCGCCTTTGGTATGATATAGTGGCTAACCGTGTCGAAAATGTCCTTGGAAACGTAGTTCTCTGGCACTTGACACAGTATCTTGGGCCCAGCCGTCGGATGAAACTCGCACAGAAATATACAACGTATAGGACCCTCCTGTCCGCAGCCCTCGTAGTATTTAGAGTTGGTATCCATCGTAAACAAAATATTACACACTCAAATTATTACTGGCACACTGCACAGTTCATAGTTCTACTGAAATATACTTGTAACTATTAAATAACTGAAGCAACACACTCGCGATTCACGGTCGCTCGGTGATACGAGAGAAATAATTAATTTAGGCAACAAGACAGCCGTACCACCTCACCAGCGATTTTTCATTGACTAACGAAAATAGCGAGAATTTGACAAATAACAATCAGCTGACATTGACAGTTCATGATTTGGAAAGCGTCGTGGAGTGAACCAATCACCGATCAAGTGTTTCTTTTTTACGATTTCATTCTTGTAGTGTTGCACGCTTCTGTGGACTCAGATTCTGATTGAATCTATATTCACAGATACAATACTTACAAAACATCGCGTCGCGTTTGTAGTATGAAAAGCCTTACAACGTGAAAGTTTGTGAAGATATTTGGAGGTTTGGATGTTTGATTTACTTGATATCCCGGTCAGTTGATAATATCAAGATTTAAAAATATTTGCTTGAAAGATGCTGTGTCCGGATTACCCGTCATCCATATCCATATTTACACACTACAATCAATCTTTCATTCAAATTCTAATTCTAATTCAAAATAGCCTTTATTAACCAAATATTATATTTACAATAATTCATGCTAACATTTCCATGCATTAAGATTAATTTTATTTACATAACTTAAATAGTTTGCATAAAAATTCAAAACGTTATATTTGTACTAAATTAAATTAGCAACAATGAATTCATCATCATCATCAACCCATTATGTCCCCACCGAGGGGCACGGGTCTCTTCCCTGAGGAAGGTATAGGCCATACTCCACCACGGGGGCCAAGTCCGGATTGGTGGAGGCTTGTAGACTAGTGGCTCGTCTACTAATAATGAATTAAATTAAATTAATTTAAAATTGAATAGTTTCGTTTTATTTAATTTTAATATTTACTTATTTGGGCCGGCTTGAGAAATCCAGCTTGCTCTTGTGGTTGGTTTCTTTTTAGTTCGGCTGACATGCGTCCCAGGATTAGGTACTTTTGAAAAGATTTTGTAGAGATTGGTCATTAGACTTATGTTCCTGTAGTTTCCTATTTCGCTTTTGTCCCCTTTCTTATGAAGAAGTATGATGGTTGAGGTTTTCCATTGCTCCGGTATTTCTTCACGGTACATGATTTCGTTGAACAGTTTTGTTAATTGTGGGAGTAGCACCTCTACAGATCCTTTTAGTATTTCGTTACCTACAAATCTTGTCTTCTCCTGGAGCTTTACCCACTATCTGCGGTAGTATTGCATGTCTTATTTCACTATCTAGGATAGGTGGTATGTGTTCTTGTGCCTCGTCTCCATCCAGTGTCTTTCTTTCTTCACCGTATTCCTCTGTATTTTCATACAATTTACTGTAAAACTCCGTCGCGCTAGCTCTTATTGCTATTCTTGATGATATAATTTGCTTTCTTTCTCTATTGGTATGTTTGATGTTTGCTATCCATATTGTTATTTCTCGTAGGATCTTTAAAGCTTTCTTTATTACTCCTATTTTTCTTATTTCGTTTCTTATAGTTTCTAGTTGAGTCTGTTTTCTATGGTTTCGTATTTTACGTGTGATGTCTTTACTGATTTGAGTGATTTCTTTGGCCTTATTTTTCCTGTCGGAGAACAATTACTTTCTTTGTTTAATTAATTCTTTCGCCTCTGTGCCGACCTTATCCTTTCTTTGGCTACATAGGTATTTTTGCTCTCAACAGTCTGTGGTCAGTGTAGAAGTTAAATTTGTTAGCGGCGTCTACATCGAGGAAGCTTTTAGGGAGATTTGTTAAGATAAAGCCAATCACGTTGTAGGTCCTACCATCTGGGGCGGACCATGTCCTTCTCCGCTTTTCATTTTTGTTGTAGAAGCTGTTCATTAAAGATAGTCTATGTTCTTGGGCAAAACAGACTAGTCTTTGACCATTATAGTTTCTTTTGCCAGAACTGTGGTTTCCTACTATAATTTCTTCATCACATAGTTGTTTTTCGATTTGTGAGTGGAAATCTCCCATCACAATTACATTCCTTCCAAGACTGCTCATGATCTCTTTTAGGTCGTTATAAAATATGTCTTTTTCTTCTTCCTTAGCCTGTTCTGTTAGTGCATTATGCTTGAACTATATGTTTGTAGCCAGATTTCCCGGTAAACTTTTCAATATATTCTTGCATATTTTTATTTACTAAGAATCCTGCTCCATATTTTCCTTGCTGTTCTCCTTTGTAGTAGAATATATAGTCTCATCCGTCATCAATCCGTGTGGCGCCGGATTAAGAATAGCGTCACTCCATTTCCTCCCGTGGATGTCGTAGAAGGCGACTAAGGAAATACATTACCAGGAGACGGGCAGCAGCGTCTTCCTGAGATTCCAACCCCATACTGCGATCGCCAACCCGCCTGCCAAGCGTGGCGATTATGGCAAGAGCCCTCGTGGTTATGAAAACCACGAGGGAGGCCTATGTCCTGCAGTGGGCGTCAAGGGGCTGATGATGATGATGATATAGTCTCATCATAAGATCTTCAATTATTTCTCCTATTCTGCGAACTTCACTTAGGCCTATAATATCCCAGTTGATTTCTTTCAGTGCTTGTTCTAGTTCTATGAGTTTCCCGTCTGTTCTTAATGTTCTTGTATATAGTGTAGCAATAAGAATATTATTATTCCTTTCTGCTTTTATTTTTGTTTTATTTTTCTGATTATTTGCGTAGCATTCTGTTGGTTCTTTTGTTTCTTGAATAGTAGTGAGCTTGGAGGGTTTTAGTGTGGCTCTGGACCACAACTACTGTCTGAAAAGACTCGTCTTGTTCTCAGAGAACACTGGGAAAGAACTTTTCACTGCTGACCACAGAGAATATAATCTGCTAACAGCAGCGATGTCCGGTATAAACCGAATGGGCTGATTAATGAAGGATTGAAAATTATTGATAATGCTGATAGTTCCGGCATAGATTATATGGCTACTGCTGGCTGACACGGATGTGTCTAGTGATGAGGAAATATTTACAGTTGTTGGGTCTCCAACACTGAAAAACACTCAATCACAGTTCCGTATTTCTCCAGGAGACGAATTACTTCAATGTGGTAAAATTAGAGAAGGTCAAAACTCGAAAATCAATATTACATCAAAATATCAAACTCCGCAGAGCAATATTGCACTAATATATGTGCGCTGATATTACCATATTAGGAAAAATCAGCAGCACGCTACTATTAATGACGGTCGAAATCCGCAGTACGATATTGCCGCGCAAAAGCAATACCCGGAGAATAAAAAAATAAATATTATTAGCAGAATAGATTTCAAAATAGGAAGTCAAAATCCGCAGACCGACATCACAAAAGGTGGTCTAAATTCAAAGTATGAAATTACATCGTAATGTAAAAAGCCACAGTACAATATTACATTAGTTGGTCAAGATCCCAAGTATAAAATAACAATAGACGGTGAAAAACGGCAGCACAATATTACTACAGAAGATCAAAATCTGCAGTTTAATATTGAAACAGAGTTTACAAATACGCAAAACGCAGTTAATACGGAATGCCAAATCCGCAGTACAATATTACAACAAAATATGAAATTCCGCAGATTAATATTGCAACAGAAGATCAACAACAAAGTATGAATACAATAGATGGTCAAAATCCACAGTACGATATCACAACAGACAGTCAAAAATCGCACTACGAAATTACAACCAAATGCCAAAATCTGCAGACTACTGCTGCAGAATATCAACATCACGAAGATAATATTGCAATGGCTGATCAATACCAGTAGTGTGATATTACAATTGCAGATAAAGACCTGCTTTATGATATTACAACAGACTCAAGATCGACTGAATGTAATAACTACCAAAGGTGAAAATCAGTTACACAATATTGATACAGAAGATCAACATCCGCAGTACAATATTCAACGTCGTACAGTATAGCCACAGAAGATCTACCTAAATCTGCAGAATAACGTTCACACAAGATCAAAATTCGCAATTTGATATTGCAACAGAGTTTGAAAAGATGCAGTACGATATGATAACGTGTCGCCAAAATCAGCAATACGGTACTCAAAATCCCAAAAAAACTATTGGTACAGAACATCAAAATCCGCAATACAATGTTACCCCAAAACAAAATTCGCATCGCGAAAATTCCAATATAATTCCAAGTAATAATATTGAGAATGATGAAAATGGTCCGAATGGTCATTATAATTTTATAATAAGCGCCACTATTAATGGTCAGCAATATTTCAAAAAGCATGTGTGCAGTTCATCGAGTGAAGTACCTCGACATGTTACTAAAGCATATAAAATGCTTGAGAACAATATTACAAGATCAAACTGCGCTAGCCAGGACTTACCTGCCACAGGTGAAGACCGGCAAAATGATAATGCCAGAGAAATCTAAGTTCTCAGTTTGATACTCATTCAGAATATAAAAAAAAACGCGCAATACACCATCATCACAAATCAAGATGTCTCCTGGAGCCAGGGTCGCCGACAAGTAATAAAACGGATCACGAAAATAATACAATGCTGAAACACGAAAGAAAAACCTTTTGAAGATCAAAACTCTGAACTCAAAAATCCTCAGTGCGATATTACAGCGAAAAACAAATGTCAGCGTGTCATTATTGTGAGGAGACGGAATAAGTAGCAGCAGCATTTCATGTAAGTGGAAAAAATATGTTTTTTTACTTTATTATATGTATGTATATTATTATATATATGTTATATTTATTTTTTACTTTATTATATGTAAATCCGTGTAGCACCGGATTAAAAATAGCGTCACTCCATTTCCTCCCGTGGATGTCGTAGAAGGCGACTAAGGAAATACATTACCAGGAGACGGGCAGCAGCGTCTTCCTGAGAATCCAACCACATACTGCGATCGCCAACCCGCCTACCAAGCGTGGCGATTATGGCAAAACACCTCGTGGTTATGAAAACCATGAGGGAGGCCTATGTCCTGCAGTGGGCGTCCAATGGCTGATGATGATGATGATATGTATGTTATTGCATTTGTTTTTAATTCCTTATAAATGCACCACGACACGCACTCCGTAGTACAATTATGAGTTACCATAGGCATTGACTGAAAATCAGCGCCGAGGAATCACTCCCTCAGCACAACGCTGAGTCAGCTGCCTTTTGCTTTTGTGGCAACTTAGACACCACAGGCTACTATGGTTCTGTTTTATTTATTTGTTTTATCTTTTGTGTATTTAGGTTTCTTCCTGTTGTGCATATTATGTAACTTATTTGTTTATTTTGTTTCTGTGATGAGACTTGGTATAATTTTTAGAGTTGTAGAGTAGAATGTAGGGTGGTTTGGGAAGAGTTTGTGATGATTTTTGGTGACTAATAGTCATAATTTATTGCTGGCAACATTAATCATACCATACATCAGATTGACCATGGCGTGATATCATGTGGGAATTTTTCCAACTTTTTGGAACAGAGCGTTTTGGTCGATTTACTTAGTCTCTAAATAGTCACAATCAGTAATGTTAATTTTTGATATTGGCTCATAACTGATTTCTCTAACTCTGTAAAAAAATCTGGTTGTTCACCATGTCAAGACTTTCTCTTAAACAGAGCCGTTTTAAGGATGCGATACGAAAAATCAAAGGACTAACACGATGTGATTACTCAATGTGAAATCAATCCCGCGAGTAGATCATCATTCATTACCAGTGCTGCCAAATGAGGCGATTTATCGCGATTTGGGAAAGTAAAATGGAGCCCAAAAGTTGCAATCGGCGACTGATTGCCAATGTTTATCCCTTTAACATTTTTTTATAATTATTTGTCTCAATATATTTTTTTTTACTTTTGGGCTACTTGGGAAATCAGAAGAAATGATTTTTTTTTGTCTCAAAATTGAGGCTATTTGGGCTACGAGAACTTAGGCGATTTATTGGTCGACTGTTTTTCCAAATTTCGGCGATATTGGCCGGCCAACGGCCGACGTCTGGCAACACTGTCCATAAAAAAATCCGTATTGTTTACGTTTTCACTGCTTATGTTTCTAATATTTTGCCAATATCACCAAATTTTTAGGGTCTAATATGGACCGAAAGTTCAACAAAGTCCTATTAGCTGCCTCGGGAAGTGTGGCAGCATTGAAAATCCCTTTGATTGTGCAATCACTGCGAGAAAATAATTTTGAGGTTAGATTCATCCGCTGTGCTGGGTATACAATACACACCGTTGGTTGACCTAGGATTGCTCAATTCGTTCAATTCACTCAATTTAAATTAAAAACTCAATAAAAAACTATTTACTGACGTGACTAACAAATGCTGTGTGTGCAGTACTGTTAAAAAGGAAGTAATTGAATACTGTTTCTCGCTCACACAATACTACCGTTGATTTGTGTATGCGAGAGACAAATAATTTTTCATTCATCTCGGCCAGGCAATTCAATTCAAATATTATACAGTTATGCAGTCAATATTCTAGACACTGAGGCTGATTTAATTACTCTAATTTGTTTTGCCTGGCTATTTAACTGAAAACAAAGTACTAGTTAATTAGCTGAATTGAGAGAAAGATAAATAAATTATTTTTTGTTTTTTCACTTCTAGGTTCAAGTTATAGTGACTGAACATGCAAAGCACTTCTTCAAAGCCGAGGATCTGCCTTTGAATGTGCCCCTGTATGATGACTCTGATGAATGGTCCACATGGCAGAAGAGGGGAGATCCAGTGCTGCATATAGAGCTGGGAAAATGGGCACACATGATGCTCATAGCACCTTTGGATGCTAACACACTGGCGAAAATGTCACAGGTACATACTTACTTTTCATCTACTATTAGCAATGACTTGTTAGATTTATTCCATTGACCAGTATGGTGCCTACTCTACCATGTGGGCCAAATGTGGGTGTCAGTTAGTTACCATCAGTCAGCTTGACTTTTGTTAGATTCATTGCATTGACCTTCATGGTGCCTACCTACCAACATGGAGGTCAGCGATTTCTTGCCAGTGCAACGCTCATGACTTAGTTGCCAGTAGTTTTCATTTGTATGCAGTCTCCTTTTGTGGACTATTTATTCGGTTGCCACCCATATAAAATATACAATGTGTCCCAAAATTCAACAATAAGCGGGCACCAGACGGTGCACCTGCTCGTGACAAGTCTAGAGAAAAGATTAATTTTCAAGCTACAAAAAAAATTTAATCCTTTGAAAATGTAGGTACACCCCTTAACTACCATGACCACATTTTCTTAAACTTTTTCTTTTTTTTGCATCTGCTACCTAAGTAGCACTGCTATTTACCACAGCCCTTAAAAATCATAGATTGCCTAATTTTTTTTTTCCTAAACCTTTCACTAACAGTTCACTTTCACTCATTGTGGTGTAAAAAAAAGTATGGAAACTACAATGGCAAGTTTTTTAAAAGTTGGCGCTACTAACCAAGATTCCCAAACGGTGTAATCATCATCATCATCATCATCATCACCATCATCATCATCATCATCATCATCATCATCATCATCATCATCATCATCATCATCATCATCATCATCATCATCAACAGCCCTTTGACGCCCACTGCAGGACATAGGCCTCCCTCGTGGTTTTCATAACCATGAGGGGTTTTGCCATAATCGCCACGCTTGGCAGGCGGGTTGGCGATCGCAGTATGTGGTTGGAATCTCAGAAAGACGCTGCTGCCCGTCTCCTGGTAATTTATTTCCTTAGAAATAAAGTGACGCTATTCTTAATCCGGCGCCACACGGAAAATCCGGCGCCACACGGAAAGGAACGGTATAATACTCTAGGAAAACTAGCCTACTGGAAGTAATCTGTTGTTTATTCCGCCGGGCGTAGGTAGTGCAATATACCAAATGTGACCAAAATAGGTTTTTGTTGCAAATTCTTGGAATTTGTGGGGCATGTGGAGCTAGAAAAGCTTAACTTAATGAATGCTACAAGTTAAACTAGGTGTCCATTACAAAATCTAGATCATTTTGGAGAAAAAATGGACAAATAACTTCCAAACTAACTAAATAACTTTTCAAAGTCCTTAATTAACAGAGTTTACATAATTATTCTAAAACCTAGAACTAATGCATTGAACTGGTTTTAATTCCAGCCATCATTGTCATCTGAAAAATCTTTAATTTTATAATACACCTTTTGGCACAAAGTGTGCTTTACACATTTTTTTAACCTCTATTCGGGCAAGCTTATTATATAAATAGCTTTTTATATCTTCAGGGATCTTATTGTAGAAACGTATACAATGCTCCATATTAATATAAGCCTTTATTTCTTGAATTTACAAATTTTGACTTGCATACTATCTCTCTCATTTTGACTTACATACTATCTCTCTCTTCCCAGCTTTCCCAGCCCCCACCCCCCGCACGTAATATAAAAAATTTAGCTATCTCGGTTCACATGTATTTCCAAATGTATATAATGACTGGACTATTAAAGCTGTAGGTACGTTAGTATGGAACATCAGATAATATTTTTTTTGCTATTTTGGAGTTGTCAACACATTAAAAGTTGTTGATATTGAATTTAGTATGGAACAGCTGATACTTACCGTTGCTCTCGTGGTCCTCTCATCTTACCACCTCAGAACAATGAGTATAATCTAAAAGCCATTCATAGAGGCAGTATGAAATAAAAACCCCAAGCTACAGCGTTCTTTTTATTGCATTTCCTCTGTTAACTCTCGCCGGTGCTCCTCAGGGCATATGCGACAACCTGTTAACATGCACCACTCGTGCCTGGAGCCTGAACAAGCCGCTGCTCTTCTGTCCGGCTATGAATACACGGATGTGGGACCACCCTCTCACGGCCCAACAGATCGGCCTGCTCAGGAGCTGGGGCCACCAGGAAGTACCGCCCGTTGAGAAGACCCTTATGTGCGGAGAGATGGGAGTCGGGGCCATGGCGGAGATTGATACAATCGTGAAGACGGTTATGCTGCTTAGGACGGCTAAGGAAAGTGAAATAACTCAGTGAACTTATTTAAAACAGAATCGATAGACATTTTACAAGTGCACAAATGTGATATAAGTGCATCAGCTTAAGGCTGCTTGTATTTTAATGAATAATAATAAAAATCAATGATTGCAGTGTGTGAAGTTGCTTCATCTCTTCTTCACAAATGTGAAGCAGGCAAGAATAATAACATACCACTGGTTTTGAATTGAGAATTTTAGAAAAGAAAGAAAGTCATTTATTTTAATTGTCACAGAAACAAAGTAAACACGTATTAATATTTCTGTGGCATTCGTTTTTAATAATTCTGAAGAAACAAACAGATATTTTAATGGGTTTACTTTCTGAAATTTTCAATCCAGACCTCCATCAGAATTCTCAATCGAGCACTTTCCTTCAGCAGATATCAGTCTGTATCTTTAGATTTCTTAAAACAGAACCGAAACAGAATGGCACTTTTAGTATTTAGCGAGTCTAAATAAAAAAAGTGGCGAGTATGTAAATTAATTGAATTGAAGTTAATTAATTTTAAGAAATTGAGTTTTTCAATGAGAATTTTGGAGTTGATAAAATTGCGAGACAGTTGGTTGAGCAAAGATTTCGCCAGTCTGAGATATAATGTAAGCCTGCACTATTATATTAAATGTGATTGCTGTGATACATGTAACTTATAAGTGTTGTGTAAATAAAATAGGTTTTCTTGTAGTATATGAAGTTTTTTTATTGCATCACTGAATACTGTTTCTAACTCTAGCGTACATGCAATGTTAAACTTAATTATGATGAATGTAATGAATACTTTTATATTATTATAAGGAATCACACTATACACAAACATATCTTTAAATTAATATTAAAACTTAAAAATGTATCAAAACTTAACTTTATAAAAACTGCAGATAAATTATTGAATTACTAAATGACTGAGCCTGTATGTTTGCTCTTTCAATATTGAATCTTAACTCAGTATAAGATAGTAATTTGCCAACAGACAACTCAGAATTGGATCCAGCACCTATTTGAATCAAAAATCTGTTTCAGTACCAATTAAACATAATACGACTTAATTTAATTAAATACATTACTATCAATCTACAATATTAAGTGAATATGATATCAACGTATTTGTAACAGTACAAATACCGTAAAAATAAATTGTATCACTTGGTTATTGCCTCACTACACTACTAAATGAAATTTACAAAACGCCTCAAGTATCTTGGGCCATTGCGGATATAAAAATACAATATTTACATACTATACGAATAGCACTTATTAGAGAAACATATACATAATAGGCAAGGCAAATTATTTACATACAACTAAAAAAATGACTTAATAAACAAATGTCATGCATATAAGTCTATAACAAGTTATTGTAGAAGCTCTAAGTTTGTGCAAACTTCACCTATTTGAAGAGGACAGGTTGGAAAATATTCTAATCGTCATGGTATTTTATTTAATTCAATATTAATCACGATGCGCTTACACACGAGAGAACGGCAATGTTATCGTAAAAATGTATAAATGCATATATTTCTACTTCGTTTATATCAAAGACACTTTTTATATTGGTTTAAATGCTTTAAGGACACTGATACATTATTATAATTCTAGATTGTGTATAATTTTATGCTAAATACTGAAATTAATAAAAAATGTTGTGCGTCAATTTTCAGAGGCCATCCTTGGCAACTAGCGGATCTAAAAACAAAATCTAGATCCTATTAAAAAAATCGATATCTTCCAAAACCTAAGCTCTTATCATAGAAAAAAAATGTATACTTTCCGTAGCAAAATAGAGTGCGTTCGTAGGCATGGAATGAATAAATAGGCGTAGAAAGTCATTTTCACATACATTACACTCTCGCACTGGTGTAAAACGTGATGATCTAAAAACGAGCTAGACCAACGAGTGCTCCTTTGTTCTAGAGTCAGTGCGGCGACCATTGTACTGCAATGAGACATGAAAAGCACAACAGTGTGTAAATATTCGATCGACTCCACCAAGGATAACGTAAAATTCATTCACAAAACTAGCCTGGCAACCACGTGAGCCCAAGCTCACCGAATCGAATTAAATTTATTCCGCTTTTACTCAGTGACCCTAATAATGGCTCTACGATCCATTATTCGGTAAGCGCGCGCCACCCCAAGTGCATTCGACCGAAGCAATAAACGTGAACATACAAAAGTGAGGCACATCGTTTAGACGACGGTTTCGTTTTGCTTCTCGAACATCGCTCGCGTATACTTCGTGATGACGTCATACGTCGACTTGATCAGCTCGCAGCGCTCGTCAACCTCCAAGTCGACCGGGGCCACTCGGTGGGAGCTCCGGGGCCTCCTGCCCACCTCATCGTCGATCTTGCAGAGCGACATGGGTTTCCTCGGCGCTGTATCTAAGTCTTTGCTTTTTGCGTTGTCCAGCGGTGCGCTGGAAGGTTCTGATCATAGATCGAGGTCCTCTAGTCCTTTCGAGAGGCGGTGGGAGTTGATTCGGCGTCGGTGGGAGCGGCGGACGGCGTCGGCGCGCCGGTAAGGCTCGCTCCGGAGCCCGTGCAGTATGTCCTCTAGTGCACCGTTGTATACCTCGTCTTGGTGCAGGAGTTTCTTCTCGCCGACCTGCGATTTTGTCTTGAGCTCGTTTATGACGGCATCCTGTGAATGGCGGTACGGTAAGTCGAGGTTCGGGTTTAGTTTAGTGGAGAACATTTATTGAAACACTCGAAGTTACTAAATGGAGAACCGTTAATGTTGTGTTACTGAAACTTTAATTTAACAAAAAACATGCTATAAGCTTCTATATGTAAACTTAAGAAACTACTTTTTTCTACGTAGTTAAGAAGGTCTAAGGAGAAGTACAAAATATTCTAGAAAGGAATATTCTTTCAAAAACATGCAACTGTTAACGTTCAATGCTACAAGATTGTAAAGAAATGTTATATATTATTTACATTTAATATAATAGACACGCGGACAGTTCCTGTTATTCAATTCCATGCGGTTGCAAGTTGCGGCATGACAAGAAAACATTTCTCAATAAAATTACACTTTCTTATAACTAGACACTCGAAATTTTTCTCGAGTCTATTAGTGCACATTAGGATAAACCCTGTAGGTATACAGTCGACAGAACTTTAACCTTTACAGGTGCGCTCTAATCCGTTATGTTACGAGTGACTCTGAAAAAAATATGAAGACTGACCTGGGCCGTTTCATTACTCGCAATTTGTCATTATCGACCAATGGTAAGGTTCGGTTGGGCGATAAATTGCTGCACCAAGTTTATTACGAATTGTGGCTTTGTGAAACGAGGCCCTGCTGTCGACTGTATTTTAAAAAGGAAGAAAATGTATCTGTCACAACACGATTCCTCACACTCCTCGAATGCAGTTTAAATACTATGTGGTAGTCTTTCCCTTTATCAGAGACCATTCATCATCATCAGCCATTTGACGCCCACTGCAGGACATAGGCCTCCCTCATGGTTTTCTAACTATGAAGGGGTTTGCCATAATCGCCACGCTTGGCAGGCGGGTTGGCGATCGCAGTATGCGGTTGGAATCTCAGGGTGACGCTGCTGCCCGTCTCCTGGTAATTTATCTCCTTAGTCGCCTCCTACGACATCCACGGAAGCAAAGTGTGGCGCCGGATTAAGAATATCCGTGTTAAACCGCATAAATTGCTCATTGGTTTTGGACTTTATTTCTAAGATTAAATTTAAAACTATTGTGGCACTGTCCGGTAGAGGGTTAAACCGAGGAGTGTTTCAAGGAATCGTGTTTTTATGAATAAGACACATTTTACGGATCATTCCAACGGGTAATCTTTTCAGTCAAAATCTAAAGAAACACTATACTAGACTAAAAAACAGACATGTAGGTAGGGTATCTAAATCCCCTACGTTGTGAAGTGATGTTATTGTGATGTGAGCATGTCTCAGTCAAACAATCTATTTTGTTCAATATTAGCACACTCTGGGGCCTATTTTTTTGAAAAAGTTACAAGTCATGCTTACGTAATCCGGGTAAGAAAATGAAGAAAAAAATAATAAGAAATTCGCATTTCTCTGGGTTGGCATTTACTTATAGTAAAAAGTCAAAACTTCTTAAATTGGTTGTGTTAAGAAAAATAAAAAATATATTTTCATCAGTTCATATTTCGCAACTAAAATTGAGCGAAGCGAAAGTGTTACAGTATTTTTAAAGGCATTTCTGCCTGCAAGAACGACAATTATGTTCTTTGGAAGCAATCAATATTATCAAGCGGTATTTAAAGGCACCTTCTGTTAGCCACCTATGCATAATAAAATAGCGGATGGAATTTTTCAGTCGCCAGCGTAAACGCCCAAAATAATCAACAGAAGTTCTTGACGATAAATAAATAGTGATAAAATTAAAATGCCCAACATGCTTCTTTTCATAACATAACCACTTTTTAGTAAAAAAAAAAACCGACCTCAAGAAAACCACGCAGGAAAAAGAAGAATTCCATATTTTATAATATCATCAACAGATCTTGACCAAATTTTGATGAGACCAACCTTGAGGTACCCCCTTTCTAAACAACAACAAAAAAAAAACGAATGAAATCGGACAACGTGGTAAATAATTACCGCTGAAGATACATAAAAAAACATAGACAAATTGAGAATCTCCTCCTTTTTTGAAGTCGGTTAAAGACCAAGAATTAGAACAGAAAAAGTTAGTAGTTAAAAAAAACTTATTAAAAAAGCACACACGAGAAATAGGCCCCATCCGATCGGTAACAAGTATCGACTTACTGTGGCCCGGGCCTAGGCCCGAGTGTTACAGGCCTAGACCGGGTCCAGGCCGTGACGCAACTGAGACAAGCGTTGTTGCAAGAGGCCCGCGCTCACGGCGGCGTAGTTAAACCTCTGTCAGGAAGTAAGGTTACGTTACCATCACCGCTCGCTCGCTACTACGGGGGTCGCTGGAGTGTTTCCTGGCATATACGACATACGGTTGCGATAAACTGCAGATTCGAAAAGTTAATATAATTTAAGTTTTAGATGTATTTATTTGGATTCAAACACGAGCTCTATGCTCTATTCAATAAATTAACTTAAACCAGTGATAGTCAAAAACATACATGTCTAACTTGCGCTAAAAATGACCCCAAGTTGAATGGTTGCTTGTTAATTGTGTTACCAATAGGAGCGAGTTCAGTATTACCGGGAAAAATATCTATGCACCGCTATCTTGCGAGGTACCTAGATTACACATGAATGAAGTCATTGGTTTGAAGTTTTTGTATAAAACCAACCATCAGTTACGTACGCTGTAACTTACTATCGCTCAATCAACGTCCGCGTCGTCACGCGTGGCGCATAGAATGAACCAATCACAGAGTGATTTGCTCTACAGCACATCTTACGCTTATTCACTAAATTTTAAGTAATCAGTGGCTCATTTCATTGATAAAGACTAATCGAGAGGTCTGGCCCCGTTTTTAAGTGTGAATTTTGTAGGAAGAAATCCTCCTATAGTTTTTTTACATTTTCGTAGGTACCTGCTTAAAATACAATGCTATCAGCTACCACTAGACTGGGCCCTTTATTAAAAAGTGCGGAAGTCAAGAGCAGAAACTTTTAAATATATAACTTTGCGGCGTTTTCTATAAAACCGGCCACGCGCAGTGTAGGGTTCCGTAGAAAGAGGGGGTTTTATATGCTTTACAGAACTAACAACTCTCTCTTTTTATATTTATTTATTCTTTTATGATTTACGGAGTTTTACAAGATTCTGAGTAGCTTTTTCCTCCAGGGGTTGGATAAATTGATAGAAATCTGGCTAAGCTGTGTAGGTGGCCCGCCGGCTAGCATGATATCTAAGTAATGGCCTACCTTGAAAACGGTTTGAACCCATGTGCGTATATGTAAATGCTATCATCTGACTTTCTTCTACACGTATATGCCAAAAACTCTCCGTACCCATGTTATTAAATGTAATGGAACCACAATATAAACAGTCATAAAGTGTCTTTTCAGTATATAAATGAGACCATCACCACCACGAGTTCTAAATAAAAAAGAAAGACACATTCAATATAAATAAAAGTAAAATAATATACAGAATAATACCTCAGGTGACTATTTTGATCGACTTGTAGGAACAGTTCAAATAGAACAAAAAATTCGTCGCTATTTAGGTATACCCCGCGTGGGCGCCCACGCACTGCGGTTAAATATCCGCACGGTTTTATGCAGATCAATACCGCGATTGTGTTTTTGAAATAAGGCAAAGCTTGAAAACCGTTTCTTCAATAAATAATTAAACCACTTCCAATAGGTAAAGGGTCAAAATAATCATATTTTTATTTTTAATTCGCTTATTAGTAGTGGTTTGATTATGAAGAAACAGTTTTCAAGTTTTGTGTTATTGAAATAACACGTCGTACTTCCATAATTCCACAGATTTGCGGTAAAAATCCGCACGGAACATCACCGCAGTACCAGTACGCGTGAGCCCCGAGTGTTAGTCTGCATATTATTATAATCATTAGTAGTAAACTGTACGCACGACAATCTTACTCTTGCCACATCAAGAACTCAGACAAATCGTAACACTAACAACATCAGGCTCCATTCGGTCGAAGCGTTATGGTAAATATGTACAAAGAGCCATCGCCAAGCAAAAACGACCTACTGTAATGTAGGAAAACAAAAATTGATCTATTCCGAAAGCGAGTCAGCGATATTTCTGTTATACCGTTGGCACACTGACGCCTCGCAGTCCGAATCGACCCACAGAAACACCCACAGATGTTTTGAAAAGAATAAGTGTGGAGTTTCTTTGTTAGCTTCTTCTCCGCATAATCTATTATTTGTGAAACTAACAGCTTTGACGTTCATTAAGTAAACATTTTGTTTTTATAGTGAATAAAAAAAAAATTAATAATAATAGTTATTTAATGTGTCGAAATTCTAAGCGGGCATGAGTGGTCATCAATTCCTGTTTCAGTCGAAAATAATTGAATTATGTATAATTGGACTTAACTTATTAATTTATTAAAAGCGTAAATAGGTTCTCGAATGTAGATAGAGTACGACAGGTCCATATCCACTAGGACGAATAAGGGCTGATTGATTCAAGATCTGAACAAAATAGCACCCAAAAAACTGAAGTTGATTCAACAACGTAACATCCACTTTCTCAACATTGCATTTACGAGACGTGTGAACCCAATTTCATACAAAAATCGTCACTCATTCCAATGAATGATGATTTGACACAAAAATAAATGATGATTTTCGTGTGAAATCAGGAACACACCTCCCGATTCATTAAAGACTGCAATATCTGCCTTGATTTTTTACCCGCAGAGCGGCCCTGAATGGACAATAAATATTATTTGAACCTGTCCGGAACATCTCTTCAACCCCCGATGTTACCAGTTGTCAGTTTGTACTTTGGACAAAATAAAAAGAATTTGCAACCATAAACTGTTTGTTTCTTTTTAGTGTTTCGCTAGTGGTATAGACCAATACGCAGTTTGAAACGTAAGTCTCCTGTTACGTCTGGCATTCCCTCTCGCTCGCTCATTCTGTAATTTTTATTCATTGTAATATATTAAGTATACTTTTCATATCTGTGGTCCACGGCTTTGTTAGATAATAAAATTATGGACATTGTAAATATTTTTTTGTTTAATAATTTGTAATCATAAATTTAAATACTTTTTTTATCAAAAACTAAATAAACAAACAGTAGAAGGCGACTAAGGAAATAAATTTATTACCAGAAGACGGGCAGCAGCGTCTTCCTGAGATTCCAACCGCATACTGCGATCGCCAATCCGCCTGCCAAGCGTGGCGATTATGGCAAAACCCTTCATGGTTAAAAACCATGATGGAGGCCTATGTCCTGCAGTGGGCGTCAAACGGCTGATGATGATGATGAAATAAACAGAGATCAAAATCCATATCCATAATTTTATCATCTAGCCAAGCCTCAAACCACATTTATCAATATAACAGCATAATTTTTTTTTGTTTTACAATCATCAAAAAAGTTACGATGTGCGAGCGAGACTGATGCCAGACATAACGCAGCCGCGATAAAATTAAAATAAAACTGTGATACATTCAAATTTTCCGCTGTGAATCGTCTTAAGGCTGTTCTTACGTGGAGCAGGCTGTCTTGCTCGCACAATTTAACATTTTTATTGATTGTAATACAATGTGTATACTTTTGAGGAATGTGGTCTGAGAGTTTGTTGGATAATAAAATTACGGAAATTCAATGCATACTTTTCTTATCCTGTATAATTTTTTTGATTGAGAAAATTTGATTTCAAAATTAATATTTTTAGAAACAACTTTTCTTTATTAAAAACTACGCATAGGAAAACAAAAATATATTTTAACTGTCCGTAATTTAATTATGCATCAAACCCTCGGACCACATTCATAAAAAGTATACTCATTTTATTACATACACACATAAACTCACGCCTGCATCCCAGAGGGCTAGGCAGAGACCAGGGACTGCCACTTGTCACGATGCCTATTTGGTCGAAGCATGTCCGCGTGGCACGTCCCATTTTATTACAATCACAATAAAAAATGTTAAATTATGCGAGCGAGACGGCACGCTCCACGTTAGAACAGTCTTAACGCACGAGAGCCCGCGCGGATCAACGCAAAGCGGTGCTTATGCCCTGAGCGACAAGGGCCGGTTTCGCGCGGAAGGTACGTCACCTGCTGCTTCTTCTGCATGAGCTTGGCCTTCTTGGGGTCGACGGCCTCGCTCTGCTGCGCGGCCTGCTCCAGCCGGCGGCGCTGCTCGTTCTCTGCGTCCGCTTGCTACAATACATGGGGGGAAACAGGGTTATTATTAAAAAAATATATAAAAAGCCTCTTCCTCTACTCTCTCTCCGAGAGAAGGCTTTCTCAGAGAGAGAGAGAGAGAGAGAGAGAGAGAGAGAGAGAGAGAGAGAGAGAGAGAGAGAGAGAGTATGGGCTTAATTACCACGCGCGCCCGCCGCGGTTTGGCAATTTCAAGCGCTGAGGTGAGTGGTTAAAATATTTCTTATCTCATCTTTAGACGTTTGCGGTCTCATCGCCTGTCAAAGCGGCTGTTTCACGCGGATCTCGGCCGGCACGGGCAGCACGATGGCGCGAGACACGCGTTTTGTGGCGCCAAAATGTCAGAATTCGACAATTAACGTACTGGAATTTTGACTTTACAACGCGTGACTCGGGCCGCCGTGTGGCCTATGCACTATGCAGGTTTGGGCCCGGATGGCCGAGAGCCTCGCTCGGCGGACGGTGGCGCACCTTGAACGCCCTCGTGAACCGCACGAGCAGCGAGAAGAAAGCGTTGGCGTCGCAGCCGCGCGGCGCCTCCTCGCCGAAGTACTCCACGCACGCCGCGAACGTGTCCTGCCGACAATGCCGTTGCTTAACTTGCCATAGATACTTTTATTATGCTGTACCAAGTTTTTGATTGACTAATTCGATTCCAAAATTAATAATTTTGGAAACAATGTTTTCTTTGTTGCAAACTACGAATAGGAAAACAAAAATCTATTTAAAATGTCCGTAATTTTATTATCCATCGAACCCTCGGAGCACATTTATCAAAAGTATACCCATTTTATTACAATCACAAAAATTATCAAATTATGCGAGCGAGACAGTATGTTCCACGTAATAACAGCCTTAACGTTACCACAATATTTATACGCTCTTAATTGAAGAGCAGAGCAGAGAATGAAATAATGTACAACTTTTATAGATATATTATTTTTTTTCTATTATTTTTACCTTTTTTTTACCTATGTTCATTTCATTCTTATTCAGACTATTCATTCGGTTGAGCGTTCACATGAGTGAATGTTGGTTTTCTCTTTCATTCCTCGATCATGCTTCATTGGAAAGATGACCTAAAAAAATGACTGTGTTTCAAATATCGAAGCTCCAGCCCAATTAGAAGCTCCCTAAACAATTCATGATATTAGTGTCTTTTTTTTAATTTAAATCAACATAGTATGAGTATATTCGGACCTCCTAAAGTGAGTCACTTAGTGCCGAAAACTATAATTTTTGGATGCCCACATCATGGAAACTATTCTGGTTGCATGAGCTTTGGAGCAATGTTTCTTATGTACTCTTAATCTCTCTGCAAATTGTCAGTCCTATTGGCAGGTCCGCACTGTGCCTATATATTAACAGGGTCCCACTGGAGCCCTTTTCGTCCCCTCTAACTATATGTTAGATGCAAGCACTCGGACACGGTGTTCACACTGCTGCCGCCTCCACACTAGCTAGGGGGAGCGTTTACCCGCGCTCGGACACGGTGTTCACACTGCTTTCGCCTCCACACTAGCTAGGGGGAGCGTTTACCCGCACTCGGACACTGTTCACACCTGCCGCCTCCACACTAGCTAGGGGGAGCGTTTACCCGCGCTCGGACACGGTGTTCACACTGCTTTCGCCTCCACACTAGCTAGGGGGAGCGTTTACCCGCACTCGGACACTGTGTTCACACTGCTGCCGCCTCCACACTAGCTAGGGGGAGCGTTTACCCGCACTCGGACACTGTGTTCACACCTGCCGCCTCCACACTAGCTAGGGGGAGCGTTTACCCGCGCTCGGACACGGTGTTCACACTGCTGCCGCCTCCACACTAGCTAGGGGGAGCGTTTACCCGCGCTCGGACACGGTGTTCACACTGCTTTCGCCTCCACACTAGCTAGGGGGAGCGTTTACCCGCACTCGGACACTGTGTTCACACCTGCCGCCTCCACACTAGCTAGGGGGAGCGTTTACCCGCACTCGGACACTGTGTTCACACTGCTGCCGCCTCCACACTAGCTAGGGGGAGCGTTTACCCGCACTCGGACACTGTGTTCACACTGCTGCCGCCTCCACACTAGCTAGGGGGAGCGTTTACCCGCACTCGGACACTGTGTTCACACCTGCCGCCTCCACACTAGCTAGGGGGAGCGTTTACCCGCGCTCGGACACGGTGTTCACACTGCTGCCGCCTCCACACTAGCTAGGGGGAGCGTTTACCCGCGCTCGGACACGGTGTTCACACTGCTTTCGCCTCCACACTAGCTAGGGGGAGCGTTTACCCGCACTCGGACACTGTGTTCACACCTGCCGCCTCCACACTAGCTAGGGGGAGCGTTTACCCGCGCTCGGACACGGTGTTCACACTGCTGCCGCCTCCACACTAGCTAGGCGGAGCGTTTACCCGCGCTCGGACACTGTGTTCACACCTGCCGCCTCCACACTAGCTAGGGGGAGCGTTTACCCGCACTCGGACACTGTGTTCACACTGCTGCCGCCTCCACACTAGCTAGGGGGAGCGTTTACCCGCACTCGGACACTGTGTTCACACTGCTGCCGCCTCCACACTAGCTAGGGGGAGCGTTTACCCGCACTCGGACACTGTGTTCACACCTGCCGCCTCCACACTAGCTAGGGGGAGCGTTTACCCGCGCTCGGACACGGTGTTCACACTGCTGCCGCCTCCACACTAGCTAGGGGGAGCGTTTACCCGCGCTCGGACACGGTGTTCACACTGCTTTCGCCTCCACACTAGCTAGGGGGAGCGTTTACCCGCACTCGGACACTGTGTTCACACCTGCCGCCTCCACACTAGCTAGGGGGAGCGTTTACCCGCGCTCGGACACGGTGTTCACACTGCTGCCGCCTCCACACTAGCTAGGCGGAGCGTTTACCCGCGCTCGGACACTGTGTTCACACCTGCCGCCTCCACACTAGCTAGGGGGAGCGTTTACCCGCACTCGGACACTGTGTTCACACTGCTGCCGCCTCAACACTAGCTAGGGGGAGCGTTTACCCGCACTCGGACACTGTGTTCACACCTGCCGCCTCCACACTAGCTAGGGGGAGCGTTTACCCGCGCTCGGACACGGTGTTCACACTGCTGCCGCCTCCACACTAGCTAGGGGGAGCGTTTACCCGCGCTCGGACACGGTGTTCACACTGCTTTCGCCTCCACACTAGCTAGGGGGAGCGTTTACCCGCACTCGGACACTGTGTTCACACCTGCCGCCTCCACACTAGCTAGGGGGAGCGTTTACCCGCGCTCGGACACGGTGTTCACACTGCTGCCGCCTCCACACTAGCTAGGGGGAGCGTTTACCTGCGCTCGGACACGGTGTTCACACTGCTGCCGCCTCCACACTAGCTAGGGAGAGCGTTTACCCGCGCTCGGACACGGTGTTCACACTGCTTTCGCCTCCACACTAGCTAGGGGGAGCGTTTACCCGCACTCGGACACTGTGTTCACACTGCTTTCGCCTCCACACTAGCTAGGGGGAGCGTTTACCCGCACTCGGACACTGTGTTCACACTGCTTTCGCCTCCACACTAGCTAGGGGGAGCGTTTACCTGCGCCAGCTTGGCCTGCGCGCGCACGCGGCGCAGCTTGTCGGCCGCGTTCCCGATGAAGTCCCGTAGCACGGTGATGCAGCCCGCGCGGTGTTCACACTCGCGCCGCGCCGCCTCCATGCCGCGCTCCAACTCCGTCACGTCGGCAAGGATGTTCTCCAGTGACACTGGGGGAGGTATAACATGACAATATTTTTTATTGTACACGGTAGACACAAAAAAAAAACATATTCTTTTCTGTGTGGGTGGTCGTTGTCTGTTGGTTGTGATTGTTAACTTGGTTGCAATTTTACTTATTTTACAAAGATATCAGTACTCTCTCTCTCTCTCCCTCTTTTATAGAAGGCCTGTATGTGCCCTACAGTGGGATGTAAATATTTTTTATTTTCTTTCTTTAATAAAATCATTAAAAAAAAAACTAACCTTGTGCGGCCTTGTCAATGTACAGCAGTTCCGTATCGAAGTTCATTAGCTCGGGGAAGTTCTGCCTGATCGTCGCCACAATGTAATGCAACAGCGAAATCCTCTTATCCGTAGACTTGGTGTCCATGAGCGTGTCCAGCGATTGCAGCTTGAACCCGTAGGCCGGGCCTCTCTTGCTGCTGTTCAGGTAGTTCCCGAAGGCCAAGATTATCTCTAAGACATTCCGGAGTTTCTGCGAAGACTTAACCGAGGATGATCCCGAGATAATGGCGTGTATCTGCGGCGTGATTAAGTGGATGTTATCGAAGAAGTTGCCCATGTAGCTCATGATGGAGAGTTTGACGGAAATGCGCTCGACTTTGGTCAGTTGCATGAGGAATTTGTCTTCTTCCGTCAGTTGGTTGATGTTTCTCTTCTCTGCGACGTACTCTTTGTAGGCTTTCTGCTCTGCCTCGGTGGGCACCATGCGCTGAAGGATCTCGACGCTTTCCAGCGGCAGCTGCTTCAGGTCGAGGTTGTTGACGGCCGCCATGACTTTGTCGACGGGCGTGTCCAGTTTTCTTCTCGATATCGCTGTAACAGAGAGGCAGGATGTTTAACGGTAGAGCTCTGGTAGGGCGTGCTGGATTCTTGAATTAATCTGATGATGTTAAAGAAAGAAAGAAAGACATTATACTAACAAGACACATCACAAAAACAAAATAAACAGCTAAGTAACATTATATGCACAACAACAGAAAGAAAACTAAATACACAAGAGATAAAACAAATAAATAAAACAGGACCATAGATGTAGCCTGTGGTGTGTCTAAGTTGCCACAAAAGGCAGCTGACTCAGCGTTTGACCTAGAAAGATCAAACAAATTGATAGACATTATGGCTTCCCGTACCGTTTAACTTTTTCTTTCAACGATATATTTACATGCAAATGAAGGCTGAATGATGTTAAATATAATATGTATCGCTAGCCGCCACTGACCGATGTTCCGGAGCCGGGTATGCTCTAGCAACGACACGGTGTCGGGCTTGCGGAAGCGCTTGCTGGGGAAGGAGGCGAGGTCGGCGTCGCGGCAGTCACTCACCGATGTTCCGGAGCCGGGTATGCTCTAGCAACGACACGGTGTCGGGCTTGCGGAAGCGCTTGCTGGGGAAGGAGGCGAGGTCGGCGTCGCGGCAGTCACTCACCGATGTTCCGGAGCCGGGTATGCTCTAGCAACGACACGGTGTCGGGCTTGCGGAAGCGCTTGCTGGGGAAGGAGGCGAGGTCGGCGTCGCGGCAGTCACTCACCGATGTTCCGGAGCCGGGTATGCTCTAGCAACGACACGGTGTCGGGCTTGCGGAAGCGCTTGCTGGGGAAGGAGGCGAGGTCGGCGTCGCGGCAGTCACTCACCGATGTTCCGGAGCCGGGTATGCTCTAGCAACGACACGGTGTCGGGCTTGCGGAAGCGCTTGCTGGGGAAGGAGGCGAGGTCGGCGTCGCGGCAGTCACTCACCGATGTTCCGGAGCCGGGTATGCTCTAGCAACGACACGGTGTCGGGCTTGCGGAAGCGTTTGCTGGGGAAGGAGGCGAGGTCGGCGTCGCGGCAGTCACTCACCGATGTTCCGGAGCCGGGTATGCTCTAGCAACGACACGGTGTCGGGCTTGCGGAAGCGTTTGCTGGGGAAGGAGGCGAGGTCGGCGTCGCGGCAGGGCTGCGGCGCGGCGCCGCCGATGCGGAAGCGCTCCTCGAACTCGGCGAAGTCGATGCGGCGCCGCGGCCGCTCCTCGTCCAGCTCGTTGAATATCGTGCCGCGGACCTGACCGTGCCGGTGGTGTCAATATGCGGCTGGATGAGAGTGGCCGAGGACAGAAAGGAGTGGCGTGCCTCGGGGACTTTCTTGTTCTTGATTATTAATCATTCTAAGCACGATTTGTGACTTCTCAACATATTTTTGTGAGCGGCGGTAGCGTAACGGTAGAATGCCGGCTTCTCATGTACCAGTGGCTTTGTTTGCTAAGTTACGTACATTTGTTAACTTATAGTAGCAAAACCATTCGCTAACTGTGACGGAAAACATCGTGAGGAAACCTGAGTGTCTGTAGTGTTCACATATCTCAGCGCTAGAGATTGCCAATCCAAGATGGGCACGCGTGGTGATTAAGCGCATACTCTCTCTCCGAGAGAAGGCCTGCGCCCTACAGTGGGAGGTGTATAGGCTGCATTATAACATATTAGTAAAGTTTAATTGCGATCCGTCACTTCGTTTGTGAATTTGAATTAAACTACGTTCGTAACAGAATTACCGCTCGAATAACTCTCTTAAATCGTTGTCAAATAAACTTCTCTTCCTCGGCGGCTACGGTTCGCCGCCGACCTGGGGCTTAATTATGAGCATAAAATCGTGAGCAATTCCAATCGTCTAACTGTCAAATTCCATACTAATTTGACAGACCGGCGACGCCTTCTTGGCAACGGACCACGACTACGTTGGGAAGTGAGAGTCATTTCCAGTTTCTGCGTAGGCATTAGGATAACCGAGCTGGAGATTGAATTAATGACTCAGTGAGTGAGCCAGTGAGTTAATCAGTGTCTTAGATTGATTTAGTGAGTAAATCGATCGATTCCTGCACGGTCGGTCGGTCGCTTGAGCGATTGATTCTGTAGGCGTGAATAGGTGCGCGAGACCCTATGAAACTTCGTTCAGCGCGATTCATTCTTTGGGCTCCTATAGGTCCTTCCAAGTCAGGTTACACACAAGGTTGTACACAGCAAACAAACAAACCTGATTCGGCTTCAGCGCGATCCAATTCAACGTGGGCAGCTTGTACTTGGTGTCGACCTTCCGCTTGATGGTCATCGCGTCAGTGTGGTGGGGGGGGAGCATCATGCCGGGCGCGGGCGGCGCGGGGGGCGCGGGGGGCGGCGGCGCGGCGACGGGCGCGGGGGGCGGCGGCGGGGGCGGCGGGGCGGCGGGCGTCGGCGCCGGCTGCGGGGCGGGGGGCGCCGGCGGGGGGGCGGGCGCGGGCGGCGGCGAGGGGGGGGTGACCGTTCGGTGCGCCCGCGCCGTTGCCGTTGCAGAGGGCGTGGGAGGAGATGGCGCCCACTGGGAGGGTGTACAGATGTGATTGACTAAAGAATATTCCACTGAGAGCAACAAAACCGCCACAAGCATCCATAAATAGAAGGTTCTATTGGTAATTAAGGACAACTTTAAGTATGGGAAAACTTTGAAACCGGAAAAAAATATCGCTGTCCCATACTGAAGTTACCGCCTGCGGTATTAAAATTTATAAAACAGATGATTTTTTTTGTTGCGATTTCGAGGTTTTGCCCAAACTAAAAAAATATCATATTGACAATTACGTAGAACCACAAGTAGTTGTAGTGACCACGTCACTAGAACTACTATTCACAGGTTACATTTATGAAAAGTTATAGTTGTAGGGAAAAAAAGATCACGATTTTGTGACATTTGACATGACAATAATTTATGTGTCCATATATATGTTGTTAACAATTTATACTATTTTATGTTAGTCATCAAATTAAAATTAGAAGCATTGTTTTATATTATTGTAATGGTAATCGGCTTTATACACCGTCTACTGGCACTTTAGCCCAGCACGTATGTTTACACCTACGATGTTTTCCTTCACGGTTAGCGTGTGGTATTGCTACTATAAACTCGCAGATGTACGTAACTTTGAAAATAAACAAAGTCATTCGCCGTTAGCATATGTAATGAGTCCCACAATCACGATAAATGTAATGCCTGTAGGTATTATCGTTTTTACGATAGAACATAAAAAATACGTTTGTTGTATGGAGACTCCCTGTTATTTTTTATTTTTGTGTGTGTGTGTGTGTGTGTGTGTGTGTGTATGTGTGTGTGTATGTGCGCGTGTGCGTGTGTGTATGTGTGTGTGCGCGCGCGTGTGTGTGTGTGTGTGTGTGTGTGTGTGTGTGTGTGTGTGTATGTGTGTGTGTATGTGCGCGTGTGTATGTGCGCGTGTGCGTGTGCGTGTGTGTGTGTGTCGGTACTGACTGGAGGCGCCGCGCGGCAGCGAGCGTGTGAGCGACTCGAGCTCCTGCACCTTGGACTCGAGCATGGACTGCCGGCTGCGCGAGTCCTGCTGCGCGCGCCGCAGCGTCGACACCTGCCGACACACCACTATGGTAAACCCTTGTCCACAAAGGACGGACTCTCGTGGACTCTCTCGATGAGTCGAGTTCAACAAAATATGAGAAATGATAATTATTTATCATTATCATTATGAGAAATGTTATAAATGTTACAGGACCGCCGTGCGTACATGCGACGACTAATGAATGTCGATGAAGCGAACAGAAAGAGGTTTGTCAGGATCCCGGAACGTGGCAAACTCTGGTCAGTCTGAAACTGAGCCTAGCAATACAGGCGTGAGTTTATGTGATGCGGATGTGTGTGATCAGGATCAGGATTTTGTCAGGATAGTGGCAAGTAGAAGGTTTTAGTCAAACTCTAGTAAACATACACACACACACTCACACGCACGCACGCACGTACACACAAGCACACGCACACACATACACGCATATTTAAAGTTGTTTAATTTAAAATCTTATTTTTAAGTGTAACTTCTACAAAATAGTTTATATTGGCCATGAGAGAGCGGAGTGTCCCAAAAAGGCATCTTCTTGCTTAAAGGCTTCAAATACTATTAAGACAAATGTACCTTAAGTTGATGAAATAAAAAAAAAAAAATATTATATTTATATATTTATATATTTTATATTTATATCTAGTCTCTGCTGTACAGGGATATCACTATATATGTATGTATGTACACGTGTCTGTTTATGTGTGTGTGTGTGGGTGTATATAAGTGTGTGCGTATATATACTATTTGCCGATATAGAAGCCCACACCGACCAGTAGCAGCCCTCGCCAGTCGCGCGTGCGCTGCGGCTAGTCGGCTACGCTGTGTCCCGGGTAGTACGACGGCGCTAATCGCACGTTTCAAATGTCAAAAGTCACGGTTTTCCAGTACATTAATTGGCAAATTCTTACATTTTATCGCCACAAACTACACTGCTCGCTTAAGCACCAGAGTGTGATGTGTTTGCGGATGGGATTGGAAGTGTGGTGAAGGTATCAACAGAATGCTGTAGTGCTCAGTTATAATATTGTAACGCTTCGGTGTAATTGAATCGTGTGATTTTAAAACGACACATGTCCTTTCATTACAACTTTGCAGGAAATAGAAAAAACTGATTTATTCAAATACTAATATCTACAACAGCAATATTTTAGCATATTATATTGATTTCTGTATGAATAAACTACAATTTTTTTTCTAATGTAAATCAATAGGTAGGTGTAAATAATTTAATAAAAAAAAATGGACAAGTGTTATTTTAAAAACACATGTGACTTGTGTTATTTTAAAATCACACGATTCAATTACTGTTACGTTGCAATATTTATGTAAATAAAATAAATATAACCTCCTCAGTCCTGACCTCGAAAGTAATAATAGAAACCATTGTTATTTTCGAGGTGAGGACTGAGGAGGTAACGTGCGGAGATGCGTGTAGTACCGACCTCCTCGACGACCTGCCGCCTGGCCTCGGCGAGCTGGTCGCGCTCGAGGCGCGCACGCGCCAGCTCGGCCTCCAGGCCGGCCAGCTTCGCGATGGCCTCGCGCTCCATCGCCGTGAGGCGCTCGTGCGCCTGCGCACACACAGAGTGACCACACGTATACAGTAAAAGTAAGGCTGTTCTTACGTCGCGCGTGCTGTGTCGCTCGCACAATTTAATCATTTTAGTTACAATTACTAAAATGATTAAATTGTTGAAAGTACATTTTTTTTTTATAAATGTGGCCTGAGAGTTTGATAGATATTACAATTACGGACATTAATAATTTTGAAAATAACTTTTCTTCTTTATTAAAAAACAAAAATGTGTTTATAATTCCACAATTGTATTACCCATCAAACCCTCAGACCACATTTATCGAAAGTATGCTCATTTTAATAAAATCACAAAAGAAATATTTATTAAAAACTAAATATGATTTGAGAAAATATGGTGAAAGTAAAGTGTTTTCGCAGCCCTTTTCTCCATTACAAATCAACCCGAAGGCAGCTGCAACAGCATGTGAATTCTTTACGCAGAAATAAAAAAAATACTCGGGGTCTCCATTTGAAGGAGCTCCATGAGGCTCAGTAGCGCCACCAATGAAAGAAATCGAGTCTTCTATTTAAAACACCTCAAAATAGGTTCTCAATTCGTCTGTATATATTTATAAGCAATAACAATTCTTTACTAAGGTTAACACGAGCACTAGACATAATAAAACTGATTTTTAACGGATATTTACTCGTTTACTTTTCCATTTTACAATTTTCCGACGTTTCGGTACTTCAATAATTAATTTTTTTGTTTATTATAAAGCCGAGTCTGGTAATCAAAGGTAATATTAACAGATCTTGACCATATAAATCTGTGGGTGAGATCCATGAAAAAACTCTTCTTTTAAGTGCGTATTTTGACCCCAGGGTCAAACGCACCGCTCTGGCTGACTACTAACGGTTCTCACAAATTCGAGTTTATGCCAAGATCAAGATATTTTGGAAAGTGTCTTTTTTTTAAACCAAACTAGCGCACTCGAGAGCTATGGTCAAGTCACCTTCATTTCGCTGTGGCTTTCAAACAACCGAAAATTCATGGTGTATTCAAAATTCAAGAATTTATTACAAATTAAAAAAAGAACTTCTACTTATGGAAGGCGGTATCTATATTTTACTATCACCATTTCGTCTACACGTAGAGTGAACAAAAGCTGAATAGAACATAGACTCACATGTCCCAGCTCGTCCTCGAGGTCGTTGACCTTCTCGAGGGCGGCCGTCTTGGTCTCGCTGTCCTCCATGAGCGCCGCCACGTCGAACACGTTGTCCAGGTACGCAGAGATTTGTACCTGCACACCGTTTTTAATCTTAACACTAGGCTGTTGGCAATACTGCAACATTGAGTGAACGAAGATGGCTGGGTGAACGATGAATGAATGAGTGAATGAACGATTCTTGTTCTCGCTCTCCTGGCCGTCCTGGACGGTGCTAATTTACGTTAACACTGTTTATGTAAGCTGTTTTAAGTGCATATTAAACGGCTAGGCCAGCCTACTTGAACCCACGGCGTTTTCATCATACAGTCCACTGCCTACTATCGTGCCTTCAGAGGGCAGAAAACTCAAACTCTGACTCACAAGAGGTATTACCTCGTTGATTGCCAACCTTTGTTAGGCAGACAAATTTATTCATAGGTAGCAAAGCTGGCAAGGCTAGGGGTCGCAGAATAACCGTTCAAATTGCTTATCGATCTACCGTCAATGCGAGATCGCTGTTCATGCTGCTGCATTAAGTGGTCGTCATTTAATGTTCGAACAGGGGTCAGAAAAAAATCACTTTTATTTTTTGTGCGACGAAAAAAATTAATTTTGTTTGTAATATAAACTTACTTTTTTGCTCAGAGCTCTTAAAAGATTTTAAAAAACTCACGGGAGTGTATTTAGCAGTGTACGAGTTACCTGCAGGTCTTCGCTCTCGCACAGTCTTAGCCTCTCCAGGTAATGATCCAGCTTCAACGCGGTGAATTCGTACTGCAGGTGTACTCGGAAGTTCATATCCTCGACCGAGTGAACGATTATGTTCACGAACTGCATACACGCCACCTAGAAGGGAGACGAATTGGAACCTTTAATCCATTTTTAGGGTTCCGTACCCAAAGTTCCGACCCTATTACTAAGACTCCGCTGTCCGTCCGTCCCTCCGTCTGTCATCGGACTCTATCTCATGAACCGTGATAGCTAGACAGTTGAAATTTTCACAGATTATGTACTTTTGTTGCCGCTATAACAAAAATTACTAAAAACAGAATTAAATGAATATTTAAGGGGAGCTCCCATACAACAAACGTGATTTTTTTTGCCGTTTTTTGCTTGATATGAATAACGGCAACCGGTAGACGCTTGAAATATTACAAATGTTATATAGATAATGGTACGGAACCCTTCGTGCGCGAGTCCGACTCGCACTTGGCCGGTTTTGTTCACCGTCGAGTAGATTTTACATTCTAAAGTGGACAGGAATGCAGCAAAGCAGAAGCGATAAGACTATGTTAGAGGTTTCGTTGGAAAGATTCTGAGTGCAAATGCGCGCATTTTCAATCCTAACACGATACCACGCCTAAGCCCATTTGCTGCCGATTCAGTGCGCGGTTTTTGATTCCAGACGGATTTAATGTAGAAATATCTGTGTAATTTCCATTTTAAAGTACAATAAAGTGTCTCTATCTATCCAATACTAAGAGAAAATCAGAGCCACAGACAGATTCCACAGAGTCAAAACGTAAACCACTGAAACTTGCTACAAACAGTACATTTCAAGTGGCAAGCAGCAAAGCCTGGTGTCTACGACAAGACAAACACCTGTTCTCTACCTACCCCTCCGGGATACAGGCGAGAGTTTACGTATGTACACATACATAAACTATGCTTAGCGGAGCGATAGGCACTGGGTTTGCCACATGCCACAACCCTCAAACACCTTTCTGTCGCTTCTTTAGCATACTTTTATAATATGTGTAAAGAGACTGTCTAATAACTTTTAAAAATTCTCAAGCTCACCATAAACTCGATGTGAAACGTCTCATAGTTCATGAAGTACTCCATGAGCGTGTGAAACCTCCTTGGCTCGCCCACTACCTCCTTGAAGTTGTCAAAAGCCGACAGTATGATCTGGTGGCCGCCCTTGACCAGGCAGATGGCTGCTAGTAGCTCCAGTACTAGGGCCTTGGTCCGCTGCGAGTGATGGACCAGGGATAGGGCGATGCTGTTGATCGCTTCTCGATGCTGGATCACCATGTTGAAGC
This sequence comes from Yponomeuta malinellus, assembly GCA_947308005.1. NCBI lineage: Eukaryota > Metazoa > Arthropoda > Insecta > Lepidoptera > Yponomeutidae > Yponomeuta > Yponomeuta malinellus. The sequence continues at coordinate 17,441,356 of OX371006.1, read as the reverse complement.
CGTACTGGAGAGAAAAGACAATGTTTAGTCACTGACATAATATAGACAGATAGATAAAACATTTATTTGCATCTGCGTATACACACATATACAACAATTTAAAAACAAGAAATAATTGCACAAGAGAAACACAGCAAAATTTGACAACACTGAGACAAACAGAGACCACAAAAAATGTAAGCACAGGCAAAACAACATAGAATACGAGGAAACAATTTGTGGGTGTGGCAAATACAAAGGGGCTCTGACTCAGCATATATGCTGAAGAGGCAGACTACTCCAGCGCTGGTCTTCCGTCAGTACCCAGAGTCAAGGTACCTAATGGAAATCCTTTAGCAATGAGATATGATGCTATCCGCATCTGAGAATTGATTCCTGCTTCCAAATACTACTTGAATACTTCCAAACTCGCAAATAATCCTCTTCAGATTTCAAAGGATCCCACTTCTGATTATGTATCTAATATATAAAAATCTCGTGTCACAGAGTTTGTTATCGAACTCATCCGAAACGGCTTCAACAATTTTTATGATTTTTTTTTGTGTATACGAGTATTTGGTAGGTCTGAAAATAGGTAGTAGGCTAATTAAATATGGCAAAACAACGTTTGCGGAGTCAGCTAGTAAGGATATAAATGGCTTCTACAAACGATTTATAACATCCTTTATGCAGACGTGGATAACGTCACGGAGATCCCAAGCTAGTCCTCCGGAGCTTCACTCACTGAATCGTTTTAGGTCCCACTCCTGACATTTTGTATAAGCTCTGATACTTTTATTGTACTATCCTTGCCAAGGCGAGGATGTCGGGATGACCTTAATATTATTTTTACCGGGATAGTGCGAAGTGACTTAAGTTCATAATAGCCCGCATACACATAATGCACACATGGATGTCATCCGTGGACGCCCCCATGTTCAGCCTCGCCGCGTGTCTACGCCGTCTCCTGGCTCCTCTCGGGCTAACGGTCTTCTCCGTTTAATGGTACTCACCTTATTGTTCATAATAGCCCGCATACACATAATGCACACATGGATGTCATCCGTGGAGGCCCCCATGTTCAGTCTGGCCGCGTGTCTACTCCGCCGCCTGGCCACTCCCGGGCTGCCGGTCTCGCTGACGGCTTCGCCCTCGGAGGCCCGCGCGCGCCGCCGCCACGTCGCGTTCAGGGACGCCAGCCCGTTGTCTGTGGGGCCGCTGCAGTCGGACGTGGTTGTGTTCGCACCTGGAGAAAAATAAAGAAATACACTGCAACTATAGGACCGGAGGCCAATCCATTGGGAGTTCTGCAGTTTGCGATAGCAGTTACGATAATTTGGCAGGTATCTTTTAGGATTTGCGCGTAATATTGGGCAAAAGGCCGCGGTGGGCTCATGATGATGATGAGGATAGGGGCTGATCATAGTATGCTTATTGAATGCCAAGATACACTATTATTTGCCTGCTTCACTACGCGACGAAGAAACTCCAAGGACCATCTTAGCTCAATATCCCGTTAGTATGAGTCGCCGCTTAGATTTCACTGCAACTTGATTTCAGATTTCAGCCATAAAGAAAAAACTATTTGACCTCAGAGTTCCAAACAGTTTTGTGCTTTACTGTCGTTTTCGCTATACACCAGTACAATTATAGGCTTTACTGAGCTCAAAAGCCGTGGGATCTGCTTAAATTCTGTGGTGTCAAATCCATCGCGGATCACTGTCTGACAAACTGTCTCTCGGGTTTGACTGTGAGGTCTAGATACACCCTGGTCAAGCTCCGAATCAGAAATAGTTGAACTCGCGAGCCGTCTTTTGTCTTTAGAAAGCCAGGTCCACCTACCCTGGTTGATGCCCTCGCTGGACTGACTCCTCGCCAGGGCAATCCGCTGCTCGTGCCTCATCATACTGAGCCGGAAGCTCAGGTAGTCGATCAGCACGTCCAGCCCTTGGTTTTGCTCGTTGAGGAACTCGCGAACCCATCTGGAACGGCAGAGTGGGCCTTAGTTGGGAGGCCAAAGGGTAGATTTTCCAGACTTTTGGTTTAACCGACGAGATTTGAGACCGCTTGTGGTTGAGTTGGACAAAATATGAATTAAGGGGAATAAAATTCTGATGCATCATCTGGATAAAAGAAAAACAATTTATTCCGAAATAATAAAAAAAATTGAATAACTGGTCCAGCCATTTTGGTAATTGGAGAGCTCACTATTTACCACCAAGTGGTCCCCAACGCTAGTTGTTAAGATATAGAATTATACCTTCGTCCAATGACACAATTTACTGGTTCATTGATTAAGGTTCAGAATTGCTAAAATAATTATCAAGGTAAATTGTGTCTCCACTCAATAAATCTTACAAAAAATTTTTAATTTTGTTTTGGTACTTACTCTATGTGATTGGTTCGTAACGATATCTCCAGATCTCGCAGAACCTGTGTGGACGTCGAGTCGCCGACCATTTTTCGTTTCTGGAAAGGCAAGAGAAGATTCATTTTTACACATATTACACTGCTTATGGCCCCCGTGTGGCACTGGATTAATAATAGCGTAACTCCATTTCCTTCCGTGGATGTCGTAGAAGGCGACTAAGGAAATAAATTACCAGGAAACGGGCAGCAGCGCCTGCCAAGCATGGCGATTATGGCAAAACCCTTCATGGTTAGTAAACCAAGAGGGAAGGCTATGTCATGCAGTGGGCGTCAAATGCCTGATGATGATAATGATGATTACACTGCTTATTACATCGTGCTGGAAAGGGAGCGTTGAACTTATAGGTGCCCTAAAGATCTGAACCAGCTGTTGGTCACTAAAAATTGTAACCACATGGTTACATAACCATGTGGTTATAATTTTCAGTGACCAACAGCGTTACCATGTGGTTATAATTTTCACTGACCAACAGCTGGTTCAGATCTTTAGGGCACCTATAAGTTCAACGTCAATATTATAACCAAAATTATAATCACATGGTTACGTACCATGTGGTTATAATTTTCAGTGACCAACAGCTGGTTCAGATCTTTAGGGCACCTATAAGTTCAACGCAGGGAGCGTTGAATAGTTGTCCAGCACGATGAATAGTTGTTGCCAGAATATGGAACCAGGTAAACTCATTTCTACTCCGGCTACCATTACATCGTAAGCCGGCGGTTCACTTGGTCACTCGTATTTGCGGATTTGGCATATACTAACCATCCATTGACGGATTTTCTAACGAATCTTTAGCACTGATATAAAACCTGGTGTATTGTAATTCGTCGGCATATACGCGGATGCGAATAGCTAAGTGAAGCGTCGGAATTATGGTCAATGAATGAAATTTAGTTGAGACGCTGCTGATGAGATTTACACGTCGAATGCAAAGTAACCTTCCCGGCAAAAGGCCTTTAGGAGACGGAATGTCTCACGTACGTAGTCGCTGCATAAATCATCGGCAATAGGCTCAACCTATTTGGGACTAGGAGGGGTTAAGGATCATCACGCCGTCAACTCGTCTGTGCAAGTACAATGATAGATATGACTCACGAACGAGTGAAGCACATTATCAATTTGACCTCCGGGTCCGCGACCCGTTTCGTACGGACATACTGACGAGTGGGATGTACTGTTTAGGCAAGTGGCGAGGATCTTGCCAAGTTACTCATAAATTGTCATTCGCATTGATGGTATACACATTCATTAATTAAAATTGTGATTTGTAGCAGCGCGCAGCGTTGCGGATAGCGATTACAAGGTGAGCCAAGTACCTATGTACCGCGATAACGTACCTATAACAAAGTATGAGCATCGTGAAACATTACAAAATACAAGTAAGACGACATCGCGAAATATACAGACAAGTTAGAGGTTTATTTGAACTTGCCATTTATATCCTCAGCTCGCGGAGCGCAGGCCAATGTAGGCCTACATCTACTTTCATCCCGGCTTTTTACCACCAGCGTTTATCGAATCGTCGACCAAACAAGGCCAGAATAAATCAGATTCAAACTAGTTTCTTTATCTAAGTGCAAAAACTAGACACCACTAAACTCGTCCATCAACATTGCTCCGTGAGAGCAAGGACCTCCGAATGAATGATGTTATCTGTCGTAAACATCGAATCGCAATTACGATGCCATTGGAACGTGCTCCCCGACCTTTGAGATCTCGGATAAGATGGAATCGCACGGCCGTGCCATTGTTTACTTTGATCTTTCTTAATACATGTGTTAGTGATTTGTTCCTTCGAGAGACAATGGTGTGTACGGTTTATCGCAATCGATTGTAGTGGATACACGAGATAGAGTAGCAAAAAGTGGGATGCGGAAGCATAAAAATTAAAAATCATTTAACGATCGACACTGGGAGAGACCTACGAAAGAAGATAAGCCGGGGAAGGCTTTTGCACAGCAGAGGGACGCAAAAGAGGCGAAGCAAAATATAACCGGACAAGTGCTAGTCGGTCTCGCCCACCGAGGGCTCCGTACAAATTTGTAGGTATATACATATTATTACAAATAGTTCAGGAATCAAGTCTCGCAGTTTTTTCCGAGCTTTTCTCAAACGTCAAAGACAATTTTTTTATGATTTAATTACAATGTTTAGTTTTCAGACTTTTCCTGTAATAAGACTATTAATTGACAAATTTCATAGTTCTAGGTCAACTGGGAGTACACTATAAATTTTGATTCTCTTGAGTTTTAATTTAATTTAATTTAATAAATGAACTTATTTCGAATATAAAAATTCATATAAAGTTGTTAGTAATCTTATTCTACTGTTAGTACATATTCTTATTCCAGTAACTACAATGCACTGTCATTGCTTGTCACTTGAAGATGGCAGCAATGGTTTATGTAGAATATACATTTTTGCGACATAAACGGCCGTATCCTTTTTTTCACGTTAACATAGAAGTTCAATTTTTTCACAACTTCATGATCCTATAAGAGTTCCGTTTTTTCCTTTTGAGGTACGGAACCCTAAAAAAGAAGATAAAGCTGCAAATATTACCTTATTAGCCGTTTCATATTACAGTCGACAGAAAGTCAAGCCGCCCGTAACGTAACCGAGTACAATGCACGCGCGTAAAGGTTGACGTGCTGTCGAGTACGCGCTGTATTAGGAAACTAGTGTGAACCGGTCGTGTTAGTCATTAGTTCCACCAAATTATAAAATCTACTTATAATCTAAATCTATGTCACTGACGTCGTCGTTGAATCCAACTCGGCTGGGCAGCATTCGGGAAACTTAGAAGTCTTTTCGTCTACTATACCTCCATCGCTCAAGACAAATTATACAACCAGTGTGGTTACCAGTGATGACTTATGGCACTGAAACGTGGTCTCTCACTATGGGCCTCATAAGAAAGCTCAAGGTCACGCAACGAGCTATGGAAAGGGCTATGCTCGGAATTTCTCTACGAGATCGAATCAGAAATGATGAGATCCGTAGACGAACGAAAATCGTAGACATAGCCCAGCGGATTAGTAAGTTGAAATGGCAGTGGGCGGGGCACATAGCACGCAGAACTGATGGCCGATGGGGCCGAATAGTTCTCGAATGGAGACCACATATCGGTGGCAGCGTAGGACGACCAGCCACAAGATGGACAGATGACAAAGACCCTGGATGCAAGCCACTTCCAACCGGTCTTTTTGGAAAACCATGGAGGATGTCCAGCAGTGGACTTCTTGTGGCTGAATGATGATGATGATGATATGACGTCAAAATGTAAATAAGAAACTTGGCAGGCGGGATCTAAGTAACTTAAATACAGGAAATGAAATGTCAGGTCCCGCCTACTGACTTTTTAAATTTAAATTCAGCAATCGGGTTTTTCGTTTTTAAAATAAGTTTTTTTTTCCGTAATTTAAACCGATCACTCTCTTTTGTGAAAAAACATAACTCTGTACTAAGCACTGAAGGGGACAAGACAAAGCCAGTAAGGACTACTGTAAACACCCAGGGCCATCGATTGGGGGTTTTCACTCAAGGGTTTTAAAGCCTAAGAGATCGATGTCATTTAAATAAATGAGCACCTTTACGTAAGACCGACACGCGAACGTCTAGACTTCGCCTTTTCATTAGCTAGTCAACTAGTTTACCTTGTTACCGAGGAGTGGAACTAAATACGGGGAGTTGCACAAAAGTCTATGGAACAACTTTTATTACAAGACCAATCCGATTTTAATCGTATTTTTAATGACTCGGTCGCGATGCCCATACATACGAGTAGTTGTACAATCGTGAACAAAATCGCCCAGTCAATCAAAACATAGATTTGCATGCTAAGTCAATGATACCAAATTAGTCGTTAAGTTTAAAAGGAGTTGTTAAGTTGTTGCTTGTATACAAATTTTAATTTATATCTCTGCAAATGTGGATGCTTCTATCTGGGATGGATACAAGAAATTAAGACATATACTTTGTTACTAGTGTATTGGTTAGCATTCCTAAATAAATGAAATAAGTCTTCCCACATTCAGTGTCATTTTCATGAATTAAGGACCCGATTTTAATCGCGAAGAAAAGAACAGCTGTTCCAAGATACATTTTGAAACTGGCTGTGCGGAATGTATGAAACAACTCATTTGTTTTTTCGCAAGTCACCGCCCCGTTGCAATGCGGATAGGCCTTAAGTAAGAATGCAGCTGAACCATACTATAGACCAGTGTTTTTCAACGCGTGGATTGACCGTCCCCCCTGGGGAGTCGCGAAGTCTCTATAATGGGGTCACGGGGGGTCGCGAAGCCTCAGTAAAAAGTAAAAAAAGCAATTAAGTTTAGAAATATATTTTTACTAACACAATTCAAATAAAAATAAAAACATATGAGACATGTTGAAGCACGTTGTTTACTGCATTCATCTCATTCAAGTTTTTTTCAACAAGTTGGAGTCGATTTGGAGTTGAAGCTTGGTGTATCTAAAAAATTAAAAGAAAATACGAAAGGTAATTCTATTTTCAAAGTGGTTGACTAAATCTGAGTCGATTTAAAATATGTCTGTTGTAGAATTTAATTATGTGTACAGCCGATACCTAATAATAAAAAAAAAATGAGATATGATATTTTTGAACATAATAAGGGTAGGGGGTCGCGAATTTCTTTTACGTATTACGCGGGTCGCGCCGGTGAATAAGGTTGAAAAGCACTGCCATAGACGTTACGGTGGGTGACGTAACGTCACACATTCTCACGCGGCCGCGTGTCTCGACCTATGTGGATACAAGCGGTGACTCACCGCGTTTGATCAGTTTGTTTTTGTGATCGTCGATGATCGTTGACCCGCCTCCCCATTTAGTATCCCACACGATACGAACTATCGAACGACTAGTCCAAACCTGTAGCTTACGAATACAGGGTTACCGCGATAATGCGCAATTCCTGAAGCACACCAATTAGAGTTTGTGTTTTAGAACATTTGTACGAGAAAAAGGGTTTGAGAAATAGAGATTCGGATGTTTAAGGTTGGCTCCTTCTTTATACTGACATCCTGCAGACTTGCTAATACCGCATCGCCATTCAGTCCTTCGCATTTCATTCAATCCTATTGTGGGTCGTTAAAAATAATGGTTTCCGGACTCTATAGCTTCGGCTTCGTTGCGCAGCCATAAGCCTCGTAATTGAACGACTTTGAAGCGGAATTACGGCGCGTCTAATCCTCAGCTACAAAGTGCGGAGGAAGGGTGTAGCCTCGGGAGCTATTTTAATTAGATTCCAATCAGACACAAGTAAGAAAATCGGCCAAGTGCGAGTCGGACTCGCGCACGAAGGGTTCCATACCATTATCTATAGGTACATTTGAATATTTCAAGCGTCTACCTGTTGCCGTTATTAATATCGAGCAAAAAACGGCAAAAAATCACCTTTGTTGTATGAGAGCCCCCCCTTCAATATTGAGACAGACAGACAGACGGATAGTGAAGTCTTAGTAATAGGGTCCCGTTTGGCACCCTTCGGGTACGGAACCCACATTGTTTCTTGCGGATAGTCAGTCATGTAGTAAATATCGTACACCGCACATTTAATCCCAAATACCCTTTTTGCAAACCCATAAATAATATTTTCATAAATGCTTTTAAGTAAACCGGATCGCTCTCTTTTCCATGTGAAGATAGTCTTAATTTATGCTGCCCGAACCCATAGCAATATACTGTTGGACATAATACTAAGGAAGTAACTAGAATAACCTCATCCATCCAGAGATCAGTGCTGAAGGTGATGCAGAGAAGGCCTTTCCGTTATCCCACCCGCACGCTGTACATGGAGGCCCAAGTATTGTCAGTACGTCAGCTTTATATTCAAAGAGCATTGCTCTCTCAACATAAAGAAGTTATTAACTCCTACCTATACTCCAAGTTATTAGAACAACGTAATTTCAAATTAATGATCCCTCGTACAAAAACCGAATTCGCTCACCGTTTTTGCACATTTTGTTTCCCATTTATTTACAACAAATGTCTCCAACGCTGCGATATAAAACACGACTCAATTCGCAAAGCAAAAATTAAAGTTAATAAGTGGCTTTTAAGCCTAGACTATTGTGAAACTGAGGCTATTCTCAAAATAACACGATGAACGTAACTTACTATTAAAATCTATACTTACCACAACGCTCACATGTCACTCCATCACAATAATAACTTACATTAATGCAATATAATATATATTCTATATCGAGATAAGTTACATTAACCTATAATACGTATTTATATTTTTATTTTAATAATTTTATAATATATCTTAAGTATACATGTATACATTTTACACATATTGTTATGTATATTCCTGTTCCCGTTTTTAAAAACAAGTTTTAACTTTGTTTCTCATAACGACAATTGCATGTTTGTCTTTAAATTTTGAAATATTTGCTCGTATAACCCACTCTTTGAAAAATCTGTTTTGGGCGTCCGCGATACAGGTTTTACCTAGTGCGGGGCCCGCTGTGTACCTTCATGTAAAAATTTTGCTTTGGTAATAAATATTTTTTGATTTTTTGATTTTGATCCAAGTGGCAGGAAGACGTTGGATGCAAGCCGCTTCCAACCGGTCTTTTTGGAAATCCATGAAGGAGGCCCGGCCCATGTTCAGCAGTGGACTTCTTGTGGCTGAATGATGATGATGATGAACTAGAATAAACATGCCTAGCAGTTGCAACGTCAGTGAGCTCCCTAATGATGTTTATTGCCTGCCTTGCCTGTGCTGTAGAGTTAAGTCTGTACATTATGCTCATTTTATTATTATTTGTAATTCTTTCACCTGTTTCAATCTAATTTTACAATATGAGGTTTTGAGTGATTGTGTGTTATGCCCAGAAATACGGTATTTTTTTTCTTTTCGTTTTCAGCTTTCATTTAGAAAATTATTTTAAATTTATGCACGCAATATATTCAAAATATCGCGATCTCAAGCCAGCGTTGCGCTGGACTTACCGCCCGGGCGAATTAACATGACACCTGACTCGAGCGACGTTTATATGGAAAGACAAAGGGGCAAAGTCTAAGCGAGGTGTCACGTAATTCGCCCGTGTTGTACGCTCCGTACCATAAGAACCTGAAAGTTACGCCTGAGTTGGTCAGCCAGATCTTGAACACCCTGTGTACTGGAGAATTGATTGAGAAATCGTAGCACAGTCGTCGTCGGAGCTGACCCTCTGCCCTACCTATAGATCTATGCAATCCCGACTTTCATAGCCTAGAGGTTGTCCCAGGTCTCCCTACCGCGTTACGACCAATGGGGCACTTGCGTCAAACTTAGAATGAAGTGACATTGCTTTTATACCATAGAAGACATGTAAAATGCAAAAAATCAAGTTATAAATTAGTTAGTAAATAAAAAAATATTAGAAAAAAGTAATTTTTCATTAAATTCTAAACGTTTTCTAGTAAAGATGTCGCCTCACAAAAATATTATTTTGCGAAATAACCCAAAAATATATAACCTCGCACACATTATAAGCCGTTACGTGCACCATGTGACGTAATAGCTTGAGCCTCATGCATGTTTGTATGGCGCGTTTTTGTACCGCGTCACTAGAACTACTTTTAGTCGTAGAAAAAAAAAACCACGATTAGTTATCTTTTAACATGGCCTCTCCAATGTGATTATGTAAGTATAACATTTTTAGAGCAAGTTCCCCATTGAATCGGGCACTCAGGTGATTGCACCGCGTCAGCGGTCATCGATAAGGCACCGCGGCACGAGTTAGTTTGACGTATGGTCCATTGTCTCGGTGTACGGTACTCGGAGTTCAGGGCAACCTCAGCCGACAGTTAGGAAGTATGGATATTCTATATATTTGCTTTCTAGGAGACTGCTCTCGGTAAAGCTCAAAACCATATAATAATAACTTCCACATAACACAAGCACTTGACCTGGTCCCAAACTAGGATACCCTGTGCTATGGTAATCAGGCAAGGACATCACAAACACGGAAATACACCTAGACTGAGGCCATTTGTACAAATGTATGGCGGCCCCCGGTGGGAATCGAACCCAAAACGACATCTATCTTGGTAGTAAGCGAATTAACGGCCAGTCCAACGACGCAATCTTGGTACTTTGTCTTTTATGTACTTATATTCTTTTCTCGGTCCACGTTTTTGTTGCACTAACCCGTGCTGAGGACAATTTTAGGTTTTTATGTCTTTAGTGTAGAGCTGAGGGGCGCAAAGGTCACACCATAGTGTTGTAAGAAAAGTGTATATATTGCGTCGCATGAGTGCTATCGATAAAAACTACAAGCTAAGGATGTCTTGAACAATTGGCCACACGACAGACTAACACAGGCAGTTGAACTGCAACCACAGCTGGTATTTATGACTACCTACACATAAGCAGCCAATATACGTCCCACTGTAGGCCACATGCCTTCTCTCAGAGAGAGAGAGTATGGGCTTAATCACTACACGTGCCCACCGCGGATTGGCGATTTCAAGCGCTGAGGTATGTGTTAGCCCAGACACTCAGGTTTCCTCACGATGTTTCCTTCGCGGTTAGCGAGTGGTATTGCTACTATAACTTCACAAAGGTACATAACTTAGAAAACAAAGTCATAGGCACATGCCCGCACTGGCAATCGAACCTGGGTCTCACGCTTCCGAGTCCAGTGTTCTACCCACTAGGCTACCACTGCTTTCGACTTTAATGGCTACTGACAGTTAAATTGATTATTTGATTCAACTACGTTTTCTATATATTTTTTCTCAAACTCAACCTCATATTATTTCAATAAGAAATGCGCAGTTACTCTCAAATAAAAAAATATCTTTTCTGTCAAATATGCTAAAGTGAAATTATAAAGAAACTATCAAAAGTAATCCTTTTATAGGTACGTAGTTCTTCTGTTTACTTCCATGGTGTTCGAAACTCATCTGAACCGAGGCGCGGTAACGGGCCGACTTTGACTATCTGTGATATTATTTATATTGCAATTTTGAAGCGAATAGGCTTTTTAAATGACGCAGTAAACGGCCCGGCCGCTTCCCACACAGCACTTTGGCACTCAAGAGAACGGTTAAACTAGTGATTCCAAAACTACGGTTCTTGAAGGTTCAGATTTTTTCACTGTTTGCGTCCTTATAAAATAACTGTAAACATTTATTTGCATCCGCATACACACATATATAAAACCACAATTGCTATGACACAAGTAAAACAAAGCAAAATTTTACAGTAATGAGACAAACAAAAATAACAACAAAAGTAAGTACAGGCAAATCAACATAAAGTACAAGGCAACAATTTGTGCGTACGCTGGTCTTCCGTCAGTACCCCATGCCAGTATAACTATGTAGTGTTTGATTGACAATGTGCAACCGACAAAAAGCAACGTTTACATTAAAGTCATCAGCATCATTACCCTGTTTTTTTTACTCTTCTTGGTCCCTAAATAAATAATTTTATACTTTATAGAGTAAATAGATGTAAAGGTTGACTGTACCTCAGAAAATCGTTGTAGCGCAATTTTACCAGCTAAGTGAAAAGAGAATAATAAATTATAATACTTATATAATAATAATTATACTACAATAAGCCTATATTCTCTATCTGAGAGAAGGTCTATGCAATGCACTGGGACATATATAGGCTGCGTTATTTAGTATTTAAGACAATATTATGTATAGCAAACATAGATGACATGCGGTGACTGTGCCATCGTGCATGCAGTCCCTAATTAATGTTGATGAAATAACATAGGATAAGACGAGATAAAAAAGTACTTATTCAAATAACCACATATTGAATGACACAGGTGAGAATGTAACATTATCAAAAGTAGCTGTTGCACAGATAGAACAAAGTAGAGTTATGAAACGAGAATTTTGTTAGGTTCGTGGCAAGTGGAAAGCATTGGTGTGTTTATGTAATTTCAAATATCACAACGCAGCTAACGCTTTGAGAACTGCTGGTTAACCGCCTGCGGTCCCCAACTTGAACGGTGACTATTTGTCTGCAAGCAATCGATCCTCGTCAGGCTCCGTTGTAGTTCTAGATGCACTTAAAGTTTTACGAGAGTTCCAACACAGTAACAATAGCTCTATGCTGGATGCCATCCTCTCTCACATACAGCCAACAAACTAAAACAAAATATGTTCTGTTCCATTCCCCACCAATGGAACTAGACAAACGCCTGGATTGAGGTCTCTCTTTCGCATAAGCTATTTGCAATTCGCAAGCACGGCAAAGAAAAAGACGTACAACCCGCCAAAAACATTTTTATGTAAAATGTTGCCAAGACGAGACCATAAACATTGCACTGTCAAGAAGGTATCAGATCTCATGCAGAGCCAAGCTTCTAACTCTACACGCCCTAACTCTACAAGACCTAACTTCACAAATTCTACAGACAGAATATGAGGCTTGGCGGTTTCGTCACTACTAGAAGAACTATTGTATAACAGAAAATTAATGAACAGTAACATGCACAAATAGTATATGAATAAATTTACGGCTGTGTGACGGTAGCGAAACGGTCAAGCCACATATTTTGACTAAGGTGTAGAATTTGTGAAGATAGGGTTAGTAGAGATAGGGCGTGTAGAGTTAGAAGCCTTGGTCTACATGAGATCTGATAACTTTTTGGAAGAGCAAGGTCACGTCTTGGCAACATTTTACACGAAAACATTTTTGGTGGGATTTCACTTCTTTTTGGTTGATTGTGACAATATTTTATTATTTTGTTCATTTTTTCTTTCTCCTAATTTAAAGGGTGGGGTGGTTTACTAAAACTCCTGAAACTATGTATTTAATTATTATTTATAACATGAAGTCTCTATATCAATTTTCAGACCTCTAGGATCAAAATTCTCGGAAGCCTCACACAAAAATTCCATCCCCTAGTTTAAGGAGTAGGGGGGTGAAAGTTTCAAGTTTTAGAATTTTTTTATGTTTGTGTACTAATACATACCAAATTTCAGCTACCCTTGTACCCTATGAATTAGTCAGTGACGAAATCGGGGTTTTGTAGATATCAATAAAAAAAAATAAGAGCTATGCAATTGAAACTTTATATGTTTAATGAGACCACTATTGGCATCATATCTCGAGATTTTCGTTTATCTGGTATAATCCATACCCAAGTTATGGGGGTTTACGCTACTAGTGTTTTTGTTACACTACTACCTTTTCTCGAAACGACCAAGCGTTTCGAGAAAAGGTAGTCACTGCCCTTGCGCTTCGCTTGGCTCGACTTGGCTCAGATTGGTCAACTCGTAAATGCGCTTTTATTGACCAAGCGAGAAGTAACTCTGCATGATTCATTCAATCATTATACTAGCTATTGTTTCAGGAATAGCTAGAATAAATAGTACAAAACCACAGTGTAAAATCGGCATTTTTTATCTCATTACCTCTACATTTTTTTTTTTCAAAATCATCCGAAATTTGACTAAGAAGAGTTTACCTTTCTGAGTCGACCTTTGCATGCGAAAGGTTGAAGTGATAACTACTATATCAAGTAAATAAGCAACCTAGTAAAGGGTCTCGTATCCAACAAGACGCAGGCAGGTTTATGTAAATGCGGCATAGACGTGGGCAGGGCTCGCTGGAGTCACTGAGATATGTGGGGTGCTGCGTTCGCTTCACGTCGCAACGACTTTATTAATGGTCTCAGAAAGTCCATACAGTGCGTGGCATATAGTTCTATTGTCAAGAGGTATATCCCAACTGGCACATACTAGAAAACTACAAAAGGGTGTACCCCATATGCATCCTCAAATCGGTGGTTCTAGCAAGTTTCCATACCATACTAAAATGAACGGAACAGCTGATATTTTGTTGCTGATTTGAGTAGAAGCCATATAACTAACATAATTTGCATCATAACAATCTCAGTTGTTTGGTCCTTTGAGCCAGCAGCGAATGAAATATTAGTTCGCCATAGACGACTGCGGTCAATTTCGTTAGCAAATATTACAGCAGGGGCGGGGCGCCAAATTGGGTTTTTAATGGCTCCACGCGAAATGAAAAGCTCACCTTTCCGAAGAGTACCTATAACTGGAATAGCAACTGTAGAGCTCTAGCTTGAAAACGGTGCTTCGATGTAGCTGCAGGCGTGTGGAGGAGAAATTGTTGTGCATAACTTGTACAGCATGGTTATTTCAAGCGATTGGACGGATATGGGATAGAGCCAAACCATAGAAATTGGGTGCAGAATCTTAGATGATAAGATAAGCTGCACCGGACCATGCAACGTGGGAAAGCCCCCCATCAGATGGTCTGACGAACTGGTTACGGTGGCTGGATGCGGGCGGCACAAGACCGGTAAACTTGGAAAACCACGAGGGCGGCCTATATCCTGCAACGGGCGTCAAATGGCTGATGACGAAGATAAGGTGCGTCTATTTATTATTATTATTCATACATTTATAATTTTGCATTGCACATAAGTAGAAAAGATACAGTAGCAATGCGGCAGAATTTATGGTTTTTCTCGTACTTACGGAGTAATTGAAAATTAAAGAACACATACAGAACGGAATTACAAACCTCATCTGCAGTACACGCAGACACAACATTAACAAATGAGATCATCATTAAACGCATAAGAACAAGAATAGGAGTATTTATTTGCTAAAGCATGGTAATTAAAAATTATGTAGGTGGTAACCAAAAATTATGGCACAAGCATGCTCTACCCGTCAGGGTGCGCAAATGTTATTTTTGCTTAAAGAAAAACAAAAGCCTGCTTGTTAGCTAAATTGGTAGGTAGGTAAAAAAAATGTACATAAATCTTAAGTAATAACAATAAAAGAAAAAAATTGCTTAAAATTAACCTGAGATCAATGAACCATTTAAGAAGTCCTTTACACTATAATATATTGTGTCAATGAGAATTGTATATAATACAGTTTTAAATTTTGTGAGAGGTAGCTCCGAAATGTTTTGTAGCGGCTATAATGTGTATCTCTAATATGCCTAGGCATTAAAGCATTTTCTACCAGTCAACCACCAGGTATTAAGTCTGAGGAGGAGCCAACAAAACATTTGGCATTTCTTCATTTAGGACAAATGTAGGATTTCAGGCACATTTCAACAGAATATCTAATGAATTTAATGTCAAAATAGAAGATATGGACATTTTCAATGAAGAAAATCACTCAGTCCCGCATACCATAGATTTACGCGTTATGTTTTGTTGGACTGGGTGAGTCAATTACACAAAATTAGTTGTTACTTTAAAAGGAGTATGTTGCTTTAGTTACTAAGTTGTTGCTTGTATTCATAAGCAGCCTATATACGACCCACTGTAGGGCACAGGCCTTCTCTCGGAAAGGCTTGCTTGTATACAAATTTTAATTTATATCTCTGCAAATGCTGTGGATGCCTCTAACTGGGATGCATATCAGATATTCAGACATAGACTTCGTTACTAGTGTATTGGTTGATGTGTAGCCTGTTGGCGTTCCTAAATAAATAAAAATAAACAGTTTCGACGGATGCTTGCCTGCATCAGCTGAGCCAACTTACCCTATGACTTCTCGAGGCCTTAGGATCCAAGTACGTCCGTAGCTTGTTGAGGTAGTGCGCGGGCGAGTCTTTCGCCTGCACCATGTCCTGGTCGCAGATGATCTCCCATTTCTTGTCCAGGTCGTAGTTGCGGAGTAGCTTGGCTTTGTCCGCCGGCAGGTCCATGGAGGCCTGGAGGGAAGGAAAGATAGCGATTAATTAGTGAATCGAGAGAGAGAGGAACAAACATCACACAGAAAGAAAAAATACTAAGAATGAAAGAAAAATACTGGCAGAATGGTATGGCCAATTGCGAAGTTTCACAATGGAGAACTTGCACAAAAAATGTTTTAATATAATCGGAGAGGCCCTGTTAAAAGATAAATAGACTTGTTTTTTTTTTCTCTACGACTAATACATTTCGTAATGTGACCTGTCGAAAAGTAATTCTAGGCACGTGGTACAAAACACGCCTAACAAATCGGACTCAAACTATGCCGTCACAACTTGAACGTAACGCTTTATAATCTATGGAGCGTTTAACAATATTGGAGTTATCTCGTAAAATAATGTTTTTATGCATCTACACCCTTTTCACAACTCAATGAAAAAACTAAATCTGACACGTTTTTATTATTAGAGTAACTACATTTTTTACGATATTTGGTAACCCAAAAAGCCCGTTTTTATGGTTTTATATTAAAAAAAAATTGAGTTTTTCTTAAGTCTTCTTTGGTATAAAAGCAATGCCACTTCAATCTAAGTTTGACGCAAGTTCCCCATTGTTCCTCGAATACTGCTCCCTTTCCAAATTCAGACAGGTAAGAAATTCAGCTAGGCGGAGCAAAGCTACATAAGATAAGATAAGATAAGAATATTCTTTATTGTACCAGGAAAAACACAAACATGAAATATTAACAAAAATGCAGTACAATTGGCGGCTAGGTGGAAGAAAAATTATTTAATTATCGCTACAAAGACATAGCAGAGTAACATAGCTGAGGACGAACACCAAAGACCTAGCAGAGTAACATAGCTGAGGACCGATGAAGAACGTTGGTAGCAAGAGCTACTTCCTAAACTCACGACCCATGAGGCGCAGCAAAAGGAGGAAAGAGGAGGACAGGGAGCTCCTGAGGCAGTTGTAATTTTTTTTTACAACATGACTTTAGGAGTACGTAGCAACACTCCGACAGGCCCTGTCGCTTGAAATATTCAAAACAAAAAGTTTACCGTCACTACCTAAATCTCCAGCATGTGTCTTAATTTATTATAAGTATATCACAATATCTTTCCTAAATCTGTAGGTTTATGTATTTATTTATTGTATCAAGTATTTATTTATTATTTTGTTGTATTTGTATAATATTTCCCCTCTATTATATTTTATATATCTAGGTCTAAATAAGTAATTAGTAAGTATATTTATTATTTTACGAGTAAGTTGCAATACCTGTTAATGTTTTCGTCATAACTTAGGTTAGCTGGTAGATAATGCTAAGTAGCATTAAGCTCGCAATACAAGTTATGTGCAAAACTGTGTGTTTAAATGCAATAAAGGAGTTTAATAATAATAATAACAACACAAAAATTCAAACAGAGATCTTGTTTCCGAACCAAAACAGTTTAGTTTTGGTTTAACTATTCATACATCTACATCCAGCATAGTAGTAGTTCCACAATTTATGGCCGTCATTTGCTTGCACCAAATCGCTCCACAAATCCCCTCTACCAGGTATTTACAACGCCCGTGTGGCATCGACGGCAACCATCAATCAAGGCGGAAGGTGGGCAGAAGGCAACATCTAGTGGGATGTAGTGGGTTGGATCACCTAGCTAGACGACGGAATTAGCATAAATGACTTGACCATTAATTACTTTAGTCGGACTGAAACTTGTGCCAGATAAATGTAGAAATTGGCTCTCCGACAAGTGTGGCGTGAGAAAAAAAAAAAGAGAATAACCATAGATATGTAATGGAAAAATGTGTCGAAGGGTTTTGACTCAAGTGTCTCTTTTAGCTCAGGCTCACAGCACAGATGCTGTGAGCCTTCGCACCTCCGAAAATAATACAGTGGCAGATTTTTCACTTCAAATTCAAGCTGTCCTGATGCTGATCGCTTCTTGTTGGCTGCATAGGAACATTCGTGCGACCTAGCTGCACCGATGAATCTTCGGCATATGAAAATGAAATGAAAATTGTTTATTTGCAGAAGTAAAGGCAAATAAAACATAAACGTATCACAAAGTAATTAGTTTGAGAATGTACAAGCCAGTTAAACTCCAACTCTAAAACTAGGAGAAGTCCTGTATCTTAAGAGCTAGTGATTCTAAAGTGAGTCTAATAGACTTTATTACCTGCTTACAAAGCTACGAATCGGTGGTATGTTTAAATCTTATAGAGACCGGAGTAGTATTGTGTGTGATTGTGTGTGTATGTTTGTGTGTTTGTGTGTGTGTGTGTGTGTGTGTGTGTGTGTGTGTGTGTGTGTGTGTGTGTGTGTGTGTGTGTGTGTGTGCACATGTGTGGACATGGTATTGTATACATATGGGTGACTACTCATGTAATAGCCTGTTTGGTCTGCCTAACCGAAGGTGGGCCGGTTGTTATCTCGCCACCGTGAAATGAGATTCAGCAGGCGTGAGTCAGCGATGCGCCGACATTAGCATAGATCAGCATAGATGACTCGACCAATTATTACCAGTTGGGGGATCCCACGCGTTTCACGGTGTGGTACAAGTGTGGCCGATTTGTGGCTCATGTTGTTTCCAGTGCGTATGACCTCAACAATGTGTCGGTCGAAAATTCCGAAATTATGACACATATTTATTGGAAGACCGGGAAGCTTGGAAAACCATGAGGAAGGCCTATGTCCTGCAGTGGTCGTCAAATGGCTAATGATGATGATTATGATTCACGGGAGAAAGATAAAAACAAACCATACCTTTTGAACAAACCTATTTATCTCAAAAGGTAAGGAGAAGCAACAGCTCATTGATTTTGATTTTAGCTAGAAAACAAAATGGGCCAAGTCGCAAGCTTCTTTACATTTCGAGCGACCAAAAATATATTTTTTAATATACCTCATCATGAATATTAGGATCTTGTTCGATACCCTTCGGACCCAACATTTTACGAAACTCAAAGTCTCCAGTTAGAGGTGAGGTAATCATAATAACTTCCGCAGAACACAATCACTTGCCCTGGTCCCATACTAGGATACCTTGTGCCACAGTAACCGGGCAAGGACATGAAGAACATCAAGTACGGCCTCCAGAGAGAATCGAACCAACGACCACGACGAGTTTAAAGTACATTTAATAAGCCACGTAAAAAGCTTTACCGTAAGCGTAACACCTTGTAACTTCCACACAACACAATCACTTGTGTTAGGATGCCCTGTGCTATGGTAACCAGGCAAGGACATCACAAACATGAAAATACACCCAGACAGAGGCCATTTGTACAAATGTACGGCGGCCCCAAGCGGGAGACGAACCAACGACCGCCGGCATGGTAATCAAACGAGATACCGCTAGACCAACGAGGCAGTCATGTCAGTCAGTCGTAATCATGTGAATGACGTCAAAAACCAACCAAAATCAGAGTTAATGCGCTTGCGCTTATCCCTTACATCACCAGAGATAATAACAGCTCCATAGTGTGTTGACGCACAACGCACATTAGTAAATATCCCATCTTTACGGTCAACGACCGCGGCGGCGTAACTGCAAATATTGGTCCCAGTTTGGGCCCACTAATTGAATGAAGACGCCCACGTATTCTCGTTGGGCTACGTTGTACGTTATTCATCTGATAACACCTTCATCTTGTAAGACATCTCGGTCGTTCTCCGTCCAAATAGGCAACAGAAAGCACAACCGTAACATATACATTACAATCTCATTGCAAGTGCGCAGTGAACTCGATCTCCCGATGCCGGGCAGCTCGCTGGAGATCTGTGGCCTAATTACGCGCGCCAAATCCTGAGCGATTCCAATCGTCTAACTGTCAAATTCCATACTAATTTGACAGTTAGACGATTGGAATCGCTCAAGATTTGGTGAGCGTAATATAGGGGCTGGTCTGAAGCGGATGGCGGAGTGGCGACTTCATAGGGAAAACCGAGGACAATTAAATAAAAAATAAAAACCGACTTCGAAACACTACAGCACTAAAAAGTTAGAAATAATTTAAATAATTAGAAGTATTTATACATGTAGGTATTGTAGAAGTATAATTTGTAGTCGGTGCCCAGTTTCAATACTAGCACATATATTTCTGCACCGGCTCCAAATTATACTTCTACAATACCTACACGTATAAATACTTCTAATTATTTAAATTATTTCATATTTTTTAGTGCTGTAGTGTTTCGAAGTCGGTTTTTTATATTTTATTTTAAAAAAAATATTTTTCAGTTTTTAGTGGGGGAGCGGGAGAAAAATAAATAAGTCCCTTATAACCATAATTTACCCTACTTAATTCGTTGCTTTAAAATTTGATGTTCTAAATTTCCATCTCCGAAAGTCTTAAGCCGAAACATACGGATATCGGATATTACTAAAGGATGGGCCCCATTAGGGCTTATTTACTGCTGTCCATTGAAAAGTTCCGTTCTCCATCTCTGAAAGTCTCCATCAGATCTTCACCAAATTAAAATCCTTTTTTGAAGTCGGTTAAAAAGAAATGGCGTGCCTTGGGGGCGACCTGTGTCTAGCAGCTGACGTGATGAATGTAGGCCATCCGTCAGCCTACATTCATTTTAATAAATAATCGCGGTTGGACCCGTTTAATATATTACGAGTACCATACATTCATCTGGATTGGAATCGATTGTGAACCAATAAATAATAGTTATTTGCCCAGCATATTCCCGGAGGGGTAGGCAGTGACCAGGGTTTGCCATTTGCCACAATCCTAACAGACCACTTTTGCTACATAAAGAAAGAAAGAAAGAAAGAAAGAAAGAAAGAAAGAAAGAAAGAAAGAAAGAGGGAAAGAGGAAAAGAGGGAAAGAAAGAGAGAGAGAGAGAGAGAGAGAGAGAGAGAAAGAGAGAAAGAGAGAAAGGCATTTATTGGGACAAATCAACACATCACAAGAAAAAAAGGCATAACAAGTAACATAACAAGTACAATAAAAAAACGAGACACAAATCATCAATGTGAATTAACCGCTGCATACACGCACGCCGATTTCGGATACTTTTTAACTTGCACTTCACTAATATTTACATCCCCTGTTTGGTCGACATATTGGCTGGTCCGTCTCAGGACCATTCAGCATGTAGGACTTTCTTGGCGTGTATTTCGTTCATTGATGGCCTATGTTTGCTTGCAATGTGTTTAGTTTCAATATGGATGGATCCTATAATTTGTTCAACTGTTCTATCCCATGACAATTTTTACATTTTTAACTTTGGTACGGAATTTCGGAAGGACTTTCTATCTCATCTTGGTCTATTCTGTGTTATGCTTGCATGAAAACAATCTACAAGGAATGAGTTCTCTCGAGCTAGTCTTTATCTGACATGTTCTTTAAATCCGGGTTCATGAACCGATGACATGAGATTGTACTTAATTTAAGCGTGCATGATAAGTATGATCTTAAATTATCTAAGCTTACTATTAGACAACATGTAAACGTTGATGAGAAAATACCTAGTATTTAATCCGGTCCGGTTCTTTAATCAATCATAACTTCTTAATCAGAGGTTTTTAGCCTTTCTTATTACCTTGGTCATATTAGAGATTTTTTTTTATTATCTGATTCTATGTCCCACTGTTGGGCATAGTCCTCCCCTTTAGCCATCCACTTCTCTCTGTCTCCGACCACCCCCTGCCATCCCCACAGAAAGATCGTCCTGCAAAGGTCCTCCCGCCATCTCCACCTTGGTCAGCCACGTTTAAGGTAGGGAAACATATTTTACCATTATAAATAATAATGAGCAGTTATATATGATTTTATTCAAAACACATTATAAGACCGCTTGACGTGCTAGCGTCCGTATACAAATGCAAAGCGCATTTCTTGACATACGACATGGACGTGTTTACATTACCTCCAACTAGACAGCAGTAGAAGAGAAGTGTAAACAACGCGCACTATACTACGTTGCCACGTGAATAATGTTTAACCGATTCACATCGAGCTTTAATTATTGTTATAAAATTAGTCCTATACTAGGATGCCCGGTGCTATTGTAACTAGGCAATGATGTATCGCTCGTAGCCCCGGCTGCCTGAGTGATCTTAAACGATCACGAAGGTTAAGCAACACAGGGCGCGTTCAGTGCATGGATGGGTCGCCGTCTATGCCTAACGCTAGTGGCATTTTTCCGAGCGGTTCCGTGCTTCGCAAGGCACGTTAAGCTGTTGGTGCCGGCTGCCGTCGATAGATGGCAGTCGTTAAGCCAAGTCAGAGGCCTTAGGGCGGCTTGACAACTTCTGACAGTAGACGAGCCACTAGTCTACAACCCTCCACCAATCCGGACTTGGCCCCCGTGGTGGAGTATGGCCTATACCTTCCTCAGGGAAGAGACCCGTGCCCCTCGGTGGGGACATAATGGGTTGATGATGAATGACATCAAATACACTAGACCGAGGCCATTCAAATCAAATACGACGGCCTCAAGTGGAAGTCACACCTCTGGTTTCGTAGTCAAATGAGTTAACGCTAGACCAACGAGGCACTGAAGAATTTTATTATTGTATTATTTACTTCGACTGTTTGAGGTTTGCGGTAAATAAAATGTAAAATAAAATGACTTCTCAGTTTCGCAAAAAGCGCTTGATTCGTTGACAGAGCAAATGCTGCTTTTCAAACTGGTTCGCTGAATCAACGCCCATGTCTAGTTGTTTCAGTCGTTGTCAAGTTTCGTTATTGAACTGCAGCAGTGCAAGCAGCAGCAGTAAGCATAAATGTAAGCTGGTATTGAGAATTCGATATCTATGTATATCCCGTATAACCTATTTCCGAAACACCCTGTTGATTACTGTTGCTATTATTTAGTATTAATTTACAAAAAATTAGTCAAATATCCCCAAAAAGATAAGAAAATTAAAATGGTTTTATTTACCAACAGTTTTTCCAGAAATGCACAAGTATATCTTATCTTATCCTATATCGCAGGTACTCTGGAATTGGATGGAACAGCTGATATTTTGTAAAAGGGAAGTTAATTTTACAGGTTCAGTTATTGACAATCGGTAGCTCTTATAACACGCTGGTACGTAATTCGCACTAATTATCTGGCTTCGTGGGTGCTCACATACTATTGTGACCTCAAAAGCTCGTAGCTTTTGCAGTCGCCATGAATTGCGCCACACATAAAGATGCAAGCCCTGACTCATGTGTGGCCGGGCACCCATAAAGGCCGTTTACGATCATGACACCAGTCAGACAATATGAGAGGACTTATTGTGACACGAGCAGAGAAGACAATGTGCTGTTCTGTTCGAAGAACTCTTACTTTTGTCTCACACGGAGTCTGTGTGGTTTTTGGAATCAATTCGATTTATTGAACTATCAAGTTCAAGGATCAAGGAGGCCTATGTCCTGCAGTGGGCGTCAAATGGCTGATGATGATGATGATGATGATGACGATGAACTATCAAGTTTTGTGGTTCTAACGGAGGAACGTAACGAATATACTTTTTTTAAACTTTCGTTGTTGTCAATTGACATATCTGTGGACGAGCGACCTGGATCCACCATTCGAAATATCGAGAACTCAAATAAATTAACGATTGTAGTTATCCCGTCTTAGCAACCTTAGCACCGAGCTTCCTAAAAGTACAATCGTAGTTTATTATGACAATTCGAGGCACATTGCGTAGCAGTCTGCTTGTTAATCTGTGGATTAATCGACGTTGCAATGTACATCGAATTATCATAGTACATCATGAATTGTAGTTCTATGAAACGCCCCAGGTGATTAATTAACACTGATTAGCATCGGATTAAAACATGAACATAGAAGATGTTTTGATTTTGCCTCCGTAAAACTTAACGATACGTCTGTATTGTACGCTCCTTATTCCCGCCATAATAAAGGTTTGCGTGTCCTACACGCACATGTCCGGTTTTTTATTTAATTAAAGAAAGTTCCTTATTGGATCTCAATAGCGGCTCCACACGTTTGTATTCGGAATGTGTGCCTGGCGGCTTCCGAACTATTCCGACTATGCGCCACATCGCCGTCCAAGTATGGGAAGTATTTGAAATGCGAACCCATTGAACGGTTGCTGCTAATGTATTAATGATTTAGTGCGGTCTTTCTTCATACCATAATCGTGTATTTTTTGTGCTTTTGCAAATGTTGCTTAACACACATCATACATCGTCACGCCAGTCACATTTCACAAAGATTCACGTTATAATAGCAATATAAAGAATTAACTGCCATGAAGCCTGTTAAATATAAACATAAAAAATCACGCCAGTATCCCAGAGAGGTAAACAGAGACCAGGGTTTGCCACTTGCCATGATTCATCAACAAGCGTAAACAGGCGCTTTACACTGTTTCGATAATGTGATTCCGTTATTTTTTATGTGTGTGCTTTTGTGGCAATGTAAACAAATGGTTTCTTTCTTTCTATATTATCTTCTCTATAACCGAATCCCGCTAGAGTGGGACCACCTTTAAAGGGTTAGATTCGATGAGTTCCGAAATTAGGCCGATTTCTAGATCGATACGAGTAGAAACCGTGGACCCAGCGTGCAGGAAGCGCTTGCAACGTTCGATAAACATCTAATTAGAGTTAGAAAGTTAATTATTCACGCCCAACGGGCAGTTTGCTTTGCTCCGTATATGGTGTAAAGTTGGCCATGTGGCGGAAAACACTATTCACATTAAAAGTGTAATACAAGAATCGAAATCGTCGATAAACATCTCCTTCGGTTGTAGAGGTACTGGGATTTCACAGAATTTTCAAAAAAGTAGGTACTTGATAGCGCTCTGATTAACGTTAATATCATCGTCAGCACCCTACCGCAGCCCACCGCTGGGTATAATCTTGTTCTCCAATATGCTAATTATAACAATTCTGCTCCATCCACATTCATGCTCTCTCTGGAGACTCCATGACATCGTCCGACCATCGGGACTTGTAGTCAGTCCACTGACCGCCCGCCGCCGTCCTGTTTTTGTTCTGGTCCAACGCCGTCTTCGCGCCTCGTCAGTTGTGCCGCCTATTTCTACTTAAATATCAAGATCCGATGATTAATGTCCTCGAGTTTACTTTATTGTTAATCAATTGGCAATTTCTCCCTATACTCCCCTTTATAATTAACCTTCTAGTCCACCCGCCAATTTATATCAAAACAAAATCTGAAAATGAATAACTCTACACTTGGTACACTGAGTCACACATCTTAACCACGATAACACAAAAGTAATAGCCGTAAAAAATCTAATTTATAGATGAGTGAATCACCATTATCGGATTCGAATGCGAATGAATTCGAGCGAGACTAATAGAAAACTTAAATTTAGTGAGTCAGGGATGTGAATTTATCAAGAAAATATCGATAGGCCTTGATTGCACACCTAAATACATATTATCCTTATTGTTGTAGAAACTTCGATATGAATAGGTACAAAACATTACGTCTATCTCGGTCACCCTGGCAAGGAAAAATCTATCCGTCTCTGTCACACCTACCTTAAAGTCTCAATTGAGTAGGTACATTATAAATGAGTAAGCTGCTTTATAGAACAATGAACGAATCACCGTGATCGGAATGATGATACGGAAACCTCGAAGCCACCTGAGTTATGTCACGATATGTCCATTACTTGGAACTTTTATGTTAAGTTACAATCGAGCATTCAGTATTACTCAGTGTTCAATCGACTCCAAGGTTTACGGGTAGACCCATTCAAGTCGTCAGTCAAGAAGTTGCAACTTGGTGATACACTAGAATAAATTATCCTGAAACAAAACTGAAAACAGGGCTTATAAAGTATACTAGCTAATAACAAGATTTCCTGTACTATTATTAGCCGTAAAACTTAAATAACTGAGATAAGAAACTTCGCCTAGTAGAAAAGAGGTGAGAGATATTGACTGATTTTTTTTTGGCATTCGTTGTAAACACTGAACTTATTCAAGGAAATTAATGTCCGTAAAAAAGCTACGCAAATCTTTTACTTCACTGCACACTCAATAGGACTGTAACCCAAATAAACATGGAATCCAAATTTGATTGCGATAGGCAAATGGCCATTGCGTAGCCAAACGGAAATAATTAAACCCTATCTCGTGACGCTCGTCAATACAATTACCGTAATGACATGCCATTACTTATTACAATAGGTATTATTATAGACCGGACAATAGTTATTAAACATTACGTCAAGTTAAAAACGTAACTTATTCTAGTAGGTAAAGTTCGATGGGGCGATTTTACCGACAATCGATGAAGGATGCGACAGCACTAATTTGGCGTTCGAATGAATCACAGCATGGGAGGTGAAAAATACACACGGTCTCCGATACAGAGCATGGCGAGGTATGGCCTTGAGCCGAGTCAAGGCAAGGTATTTTTGCGAAACCGAGATAGTGTGTGAAATAAACTGAGCCGTTACGAATTACAGGTGAAGATTTCTTCTTGGGGTGCCATCTCCTATCGATGGTCGACTATGATTGCGCCACGTTGCCCCGCGACGGGTACAGTTGACAGCACATCAAGCTTTACACGCCGCGGGCACTCTACTCAGTTACGTTACGGCCGACTTTGCAACAAAATTGTAAAGGTTGACCTGCTGCCGACTGTACGTTACAGTTGCAGGGTCGTGCACGCGAAAGCTAAACACAATGTCAATAAGTGGGTGAAGAATTACAGTATAATTTATACCATACATTGATACGGTAAGTACATTTCAAGAAAATTGTTACTATTCTATCCTACATCACAGGCGATTCCTTTGAGCTATCTGTATATATTTTTAAATAATTTTGTATTTGTATTATGATATTATGCGCATCGCTTTTCCCTTTCTCCAGCATCAGTATGCCAGCAGACCAGCGTTATTTTTCCTCCTGATTTACCGTGACGGGACCAACTACGAAGGCACAGAAGAACCCGAAAGTGGCTGTTGTTGTTGGCGCCTATCTTTATCACATTAATATGAATAGAGTCAATTGAGTCGATTCGCGGTTTAAATATTCGTCCGATATTATATACCTTTGATACTGTGCGAAAGAACAAGAGGATGTTTCCGTAAAACGGAAGAGGCTTACTTTGACCGCAACACAAAACCTTAGTGAGATCAACAAATCTTGACCAAATTTATATAGAACCACCTCCGAGGCGCTCCCTTTCTAAGAAAAAGAAACTGGCCAAGTGCGTGTCGGGCCACGCGTAATGTATTGTTCCGTAAAAAGAGGGTTTTTGTCTGCTTTACAGAACTAATAACTTCATCGAAGTCATTTTCAATGGATTTTGTACGAAATTTTACTTTTATAAGTTGGTTGCCTATTTCTCGTTAACTAGTAAAGCCCACTTAGCCGTGATACTTTTCCTTTTAAGTTCATTATATGTGCTACTACTCTAAATTTTTTCACTACAATCAACCATAGCCAGGAGAGGGGGGAGGAGGATATGGCGAAACTATAAGAGTTCCTTGTCGGACTACGAAACCCTGAAAACAACGAAATCGGACAAAGTTGTAAGGAATCATTGCTGATTATACAAAACCAGTTTTTCTTTTATTGAAGTCGGTTAAAAACTGATAAATGAGTAGCCCCTTTTGGTAGCTCATTTCATAGTCTTTTTTGGGTCTCAGGCAGCGGTGTCCTTCTATCTTGCGACGATTTGTCCGCGGACATTTTAGACATTCGCGGGCAGTGTCGCGTGACAAGTATCAAGATTGCTCGAACGCGACGACTGTGTATTAAGTCGCATTCAGATTTCAGATTTGATCTCTAAGTTTTTATCTAGTTAGTTTTTAATATTGAATGGCTAGTTTATAAACAATTATCAAGATCGTTTAATAGCAAAGTGTGCTAATTACTTAGCTTCCGATTTGATACTTTCTAGCTATTATTTAATATGTTAGGGATTCGTAGTCGTGATATGGGACGTTAATTGATGTTTTTATTTTATTGCTTTAAATATCAGGTCTGTGCTGTCTATTTGCCTAATTTTAAACGATTATATTCTTTTTGTTGCACTAACCCGTGCTGAGGACAATTTAAAAACCGTGAACGTCTAAATAGGTTTTAATTATAAACGGTGCGTTTAAAAACTTTTACAAACTTAAACATCCCGTTCGGCATGTACATCAAACATTGCACTCTGTAATGGTCCAGAGGTTCGTACAGCACACATTGCATACTGGTATTATGTATTGACAATTACACATTCAGAGTTGTAGGGCTCCCCTGACGCGGCGGGTGGCCGACATCGTGACACAGACATAAAGATCGGCGAGCAAGTCCGTTTCGATCATTTTATAGACCTTTTTACCATCCACACATACAATTCTAGGTCCTGTTATTACTAGGGGAAGGTGCAAGATAGAGGTAAGGTTAAACTGGTGGAGGTTGACAGAGAAATTGTGAATTGTTACCTATGGCATTGTTGTCAGGGTTGGATTTAGTGGCGCCTAGTTAGTGGGTTAATTTATGAATTGCCAATTTAGGATGCATTTGAAAGGTATTGTCAAATGGTGCTAGGCACGTTTCATAGATCATATAGACGATCGGCAATAATTTACTCGCACATAATAATTATGCTTTTTCACAACAAACTAGATTTTATGCAAACAAAGTATAAAACCAGGAATAATGATAGAAATATCATTAGCTTAATTCCGGATTCACTTACCTGAATATTATGTATAGTAATGGTATTTAAATAATATTGTATAAGTACTTACGAAAGTTTTAGTTCGACGATATAAATATTGTCCATTGAAAAAACAGGGTGGAATTTTATTGTCAGTTTCTTCCTACAACGATTAGATTTTGACGGCAATTAAGCCCACGTTGCTGTAGGTATTATCTTATGCATAAAAATCTCGTGTCACCACTGTGAAGCCGTTTTAAGAAACAGTTTTCTTATCAAACTCCTCCGAAACGGCTTCACCGATTTTATGAATTCTTTTATATACATTTGGTTGGTCTAAGATAATACGCAAATTAATATGGCAAAATAACGTTTGCCGAGGCAGCTAGTAATAAATAAAATGATTGAGTTTGTATGGAAATGTAAGTAAAGATTATAATTTTAGGTCAGAAATAATATTATATGAGAACAAACTGTTTTGAACACAAAGCACGGAAAATTCGGCGTCCTTTTGACATAGGCCTTCCGGCTATTGTGGTCATTCGATTGTTTTTTCTACCAACTGCCACGTTGGCAGACTTCCCTGGGAATGTAGACCTGTTTTAAACCAGGGCCATGAAGGAGGCTTGTTCTTCTTGAAGCTCATAGGATGTTGTTTTTAGAAATTGTTTCCTACGTCACTAATTAGAATAACAACATAACATAACATACACTCACGCCTGTATCCCGGAGGAGTAGGCGGAGACCAGGGTCTGCCACTTGCCACGATCCTGACAGAACACGTTCGCTTCATCAACATCCATTAGTATTTATTCGAATATAGCACAGAATAACCTTTCTTTCTCATACACTCACAGACTGTTACGTTAACAGTTGTCAGTTGGCCAAAGCGCATTAAAAAAACCAGACAGCTACAGTCGATTCACAGCAGTGTTGCAACATCTACGTCTTTTTACGTACATCTACGTACTTTAGACCTTTCCTGCAAACCTACGAACTTCACTCCCAGAATCTACGTATTTTCTATCAAATTGTACAAATTTGCAAAATAATATAACTCATTAGGCTGAATGGGAATAATTTTTTTTTCACCTCACTAGCTCGTAAAAGCTCTGTTTATCATTCGAAATCTGCGTGGAAAATCGCACTTTATCCGCTAGCGTGGAAAGTGTTTTTAAAATTCGAATATTTTTATTCAATAAAGGTTTCGTACAATAAATTACATATATATAGAACCTCATTGGTTTCGTAATAGTTTATATTCTCTGCAGCCAGTCCATTGATGATTGAAATGCAAATACTTATTTCATGTCATGCACTGGCCGGCAAGAAAATTTGATTTAAAAAAAAAACTTTAAAATTTTCTTCTCTTTATTGAATTCACTTTACTTCCATTATATTGGTTTGTTTTTTGATAAAATCGAAAGAAATCATAAAATATGAGCGAAGCTAGCAGCGACGAATTTAATATTTATTAAAACTGTTTTTCTTGCACCTAACATTTTCCTCGCTTTAGTGAGGTGAAAATTTGTGTGTTGCGCTCGGCAGCAAAGTTATTCAGCGTCTCGTACCTTTGAAACCCTCGCTACGCTCAGGATTCTATATTTGAACCACTCGCTTCGCTCGTGGCTCAATCCTAGAATCCTTCGCTTGCACAGGTTTCAATACAAGGTACTCGCGCCAAAAATTAACTTTGCAGCCTTGCATAACAAATAACTATTTTATTCGCGAAAAAAGTTAATAAACGTTCCGTTTCATACTATCGCACAGTCGCCTCGCCATACAGCACTCACGTCAAGCCGCGTCATGAATTTTTATAAACAAACTTCCCATAACATAGACCTGTGACTGTGTAAAACGAAACGTCTCGCCGTGAAAATGGAAACTTAATCTAAAAATATTTCTATATTTTTTAATATAATATGATAATAATATAAATTTCGATATTTTTCAGCTTCCTGCTTATTATTCTTATGGTTTTACCTGTCTTCATTACTCTCAGAAAGAAGTACGTAGATCTACGAACTTTTCATACGCCAATTTTACTAATTCTAGGTAATTTTCTAATGTGGCCTACGCCTTTCAAAATCCGAGTCGGCAACACTGATTCACAGATTGTTGGTGTATGAGAAACCGGTGGTAAGTAAAAATACTCGAATACAGTTTGTTAACAATCCATTCTCTGTTTGTCAGTTCAAAGGGCACTGTAGTCGTTTTGTGATTGATCGTTATTAGAGTAATTTTTAGTTATTTCTTATATGTACTAACTTTCATCGCAGGCACTGAATAGAAATCAGAAACGGAAAACAGAGTAGTTTAAATTAGGTCTTTGTTTTATAAACTGTTTAAACGATACTGTTTGTTGTGTAGATTGTGTAAGTTACATAAGGATTGTTACCAAGAGCTTGCCGATAAACTGCATTGGAAGTTCGGCAAACTAATGAAACTGTGGTTTTTATTGTTTTACTGAGAATAAATAAATAAAAAAATATATACTCATTAGTATTAAGCTCGCCTTTGTACAAATAATATGCTTAGTGCAATAAAGAATTTTCTATCTAATTTCCAATTTTAGTAGACCAACGTAATTTTCTATCATGAAGCTAATTAAGGGTAATGTGATGATGAAACTCCAGGACCGCTTTTATGCGGCTATTCGGCCATTTATCATCGTGAGGACGAGACAGACAACAATGGACGGAGGCGGCCGGCTCCGAAACTACTCGTCCGTTCGAACCTTGCTGGTATGAGCGTTGGCCGATTTCTCAGACTTTGTTCAGACAAGTGAAGCCTACTTCATTAGAAAACTGCCTTAGTCACTACACCAGGGTGGCACGTCTAGAGTGATTACTAAATATGTCTACATAGTGTAGGTGGGAGTCGCTATAAGACGAAAAAATAATTATCTGCAATCGACAGTTTGATTGCCCAAAAATTTGAGAACGTCTCAGGCGACGACTGAAATATACTCATCCTGGTCCTACACATTATATTCCGAGTGGCGGGTGATTGGAAGGCTCACGACATCCGGGAAGACCCAGACGTGGAACAGATATATCCTCGCTGAGGCAGGAAAAGCATCTAACATGGTGCCCTAACTTGCCATGGATAGACAGACCTGGAAAACCCTAATATCGGCCTCCGACTCCGCGGAAGTGAAAAGAGATTGAAGAAGTAGACTGCACAAGGTTTAAGAGGGTTAAATTTCAGAGGACAAAAAATGTCAGTACAATGTTTGACAACAAACAACCACACTCCACAATTTTCAGGATCCAGGTAGTGTTCTACAGACAGAATGTTCCCATTGGAACTAAACGATGTTGTGAATGCGGCTGAAAAACTGTGGGCGAGCGCAATACTTTTCTTTGTTTACAATGAACTTGCTTCCAATCTCCTTTCCGAAACTTTGAGCTTCGAACAACCTGGTTATACAGATCAATCAGTTAACCCGATGTTTTAAGTGGTTTTGAGACAATACCACAGTGTACATTGTGTCCAGGACTTGCGCTGCGCATGCGCAACTACTGGGTGAGTCACCCCGGCGAGTCATACGGCCGATTAATTCCAGGACCAGAAATAAACATGACATTCAAACTGCCCAGTTTCTATCTAACTATTGTCCAAGATAATAATGTGGCCTTCCTTAGTCTTTCCTGTTTTTGTCTCAGTTGTTACCCTTGGCATAAATAAATATATAAGTATCAGAAAGACGGCTTAGCCACTATTGGTCTGAACAGTGACGTCTGCATACCTTCGCTAACCTTCTTCCTTCCTTTAGCACAGTCCAACAAGAGAGGGAAAGTATGTTTGGTATCAATGTGAATGTCAGGATAAGCAAAAGTGTGATTAGCGAATGTTTTTAACTGAAAGAGGATGAATGTAGTGACCAGAATCGAGAAAGAAATGTTCCGTGGGTTTGGACATTTGGAGAGAACGGATGAAGAAAGATTGCAGACGATACAAATATTTCGGGAAAATGTGGGTGGGAGGGCCGGGAAGTGCCGACCAAATACCCCTATACAGGATGGATAAATAAGCGATTTCTTAGCGAAGGTCAAGATAAAAAGTACCCAAAACAGGCGATGACGCACGCAGCGATTGATCAATGTTGATGAAGCGAAAGAGGTTTGTCAGGATCATGGCAAATGGCAAATCTTGGTAAGGGTAATGGGTAGGCACAGTGCATCTCGTATTATCTACTCTTATTAGTATTCTTTAGGAATGGCAATAACGAAATGGAACGTTTATGTACCTCCTACGCGCTTAGCAAATCTCATTGCGTATGTAATATAGTAGCACATGAATAATGAATTGCTGATCGAATTTATGGTTATTGTCAGAGTGGTTCGCCACAATCTGGCTTACGACAGCATATCTAAGTGAAAATTTAATTTCAACTAATTACAGGGTTTTCCTTACAGTGAAACGGAGTTATTAGAAACTGGAGTATGAATACAAACGAAGTGGAAAATGGTTCAACGTCTCTTCATATATGATCATATCATATATCTGTTAAGAAACGTCCTATAGTTATAAGTTCAGTAGGAAATCGGACATTTTTTCCACTTTTTGTTTCCATTCATAGTCCAGTTTCTAATCACCCCGTTTATACGGTACGTCCAAGTATTCACCAAGTTATCCATTTCATCGTAATAGTTTTACATAATTATGTTTATCTCTTGTGAATCTGTGAGTGGGAAGGGTACCCTGCAGTGTTACTGACCACGCTCGGCTAGGTGAAATTTGGGACAAAGCTTGCATTGCAGCCCCAGGGCAGCAACGGCTTTGTCCCAAGCTAGCAGATCCGCTCGGTCGGTCGCACACCGGAATCGTGCTCGGTGCCCGCGCGTGACGACTTTCGCTGCGCTTGCGTCGATCAATAGCCAGCGGAGACACTTCGTAGGCAAGTGCAGGCAACGGCGAAATTTCGAACCTCTGTACAAACTTCTCTGTATTACGTGCAGGTAAATCCGTGAGGCGACGGATTAAGAATAACGCCACTCCATTGCCTTCCGTGGATGTCGTAGAAGGCGACTAAGGAAATTAATTACCAGGAGACGGGCAGCAGCGTCTTGCTGAGATTCCAACCGCATACTGCGATCGCCGACCCGCCTGCCAAGCGTGGCGACTATGGCAAAACCCCTCATGGTTATGAAAACTACGACGGAGGCCTATGTCCTGCAGTGGGCGTCAAATGACTGGTGGTGAAATAGGTCTTTGAAATTGTCCTCAGCACGGATTAGTGCAACAAAAAGAATATATCAATAATAATTATATTTTTTAAATGTGGCGTCACGAATCTTAGGACCCCTCCCACCCCTTGTCACACAGTGTCACACTTTGTCGACACCCCCTCCCCCATCCCCGTAACGTTTGCTTTATGGATGGCCCCTTACAATTTCATGATGCTGTTCGAGCTAAAAGGAAACTCGACATCAAGAGCGATCTCAGAGGTAAGAGCGTTTAAATAGATGACCCAACAAACGACTTAATTTCACAGTTGTGATTGTGAGTACTTACACTGGGCAAATAAAACATTTTCTTTCTTGGAAAGTAGCATGTAACTTAACTTAGTGGAATGCACGCGTGTACGTTGACGTACTCCTGTATGTACATATCGAGATGTCACTACTATGGAGGTTCAACTTGGTCATCTCGCCATTTCACTTAGCAAAGTGTAAATCAGAAGCAAAACCACAGACTAGTAGTTACGAAATCATACAACCTAACTATCATACATAGCAGAGAAACACAATATCGATGGATTGAGTAACACGGACCATGTTTACATAGGCTGGGACATCATTAAGAATGCATTACAAACGAAACAAGACTCACAAGCCGTGAGAGGGCCCCTACAGTTGCGGCCAAAACACGTCCGAGTTGTGGAGATCCCCATGTTTATAACACTAGTTTAACGGGGTAATCGACCAGTAGCTGCTATAAAGCTGGTGGTGCCAATGCTCACCGGAAGCTGTGAAGACTCAGTCACATGTGCGGTTCGATGCCCGGTCACACGATGGGAAGGTTTAGAGGTCTCGATCTAATGGCAGTGCTTTTCTTGGTGATTTTTCACCAGTGACAGACGTTACGTTAAGGAGGACTTTGCAACTAACATCTAAATCTTAATGTGCTGTCGACTGTTGTAACATTTTAGAACAATCTATACTTATGAAATTTTTCACTCTCGGGCAGTCCATACAGTACGAACAGTTTGTCTCAAGATCTGACTGACTTCCGAATACTGGATATTACCCAGGTTCGATTCCCAGTGCGGGCATGTACCTATGACTTTGTTTTCTAAGTTATGTACATTTGTGAAGTTATAGTAGCAATACCACTCGCTAACTGTGAAGAAAAACATCGTGAGGAAACCTGAGTGTCCGAGCTATTCATATACCTCAGGCACGCGTGGTGATAAAGCCCATGCTCTCTCCCCGAGAGAAGGCCTGTGCCCTACAGTGGGACGTACTCGTATATAGGCTGCTTATGCTTATGGATATTACAGACAACGTATCAGCAGAAGAATCTCGTTCACTATGGACGCAAAGCTTCTGTATGTAGTCAGTGTTCCATCACGACATGGGGACAGAGCTAATGGTGCAATTGTTCCTCGCCGTAATGCCGTATTTACGGCTGTCAGTCGATATGATGCCATTGTTTTTTGTAGTCCGATCACGTCGTGTCAAATCACCTACAATTTGGAATGAAAGCGCGTTCGAATTTCCCGATGCCGTAAGTAAATCTTGCAACACAATTGGTATTTGTGGCGATTTGAGTTTGCGTATCACTCTGTACAAATGACTATTGGAAGAGATACCACTGACGTGTGTCAACATGACACCCTGCCACGAGTTCTCCAAATCTCACTTGCAACGGATTTCATGTCATTTCAAGCTATAAGAAAAACCTGAATACAGCTTAATTTTTTAAACGTAACATCCGAAAAGGTCGGCTTGATCGATGGCCAAAGGGCCGTATCAGTTTTCTGTCACGGTCACCCAAGCTTCTGAGTGCGAGTTCTATGATCGTATACCTCGTATTAAAACCAAATCAAGTTTTCCAACATGGTGACCTTACTTCTAAATATCTCTTAAAAGTTTTCAATGGCGATTGTCTACGCGACTTGCTAGATTTATTGCTTTACTAAACCAATTTGTCAAGCTTTTTGAGACTTGTGTCTATTCAGCGATAGTTCTTTACAACGCGTTGTCCGATTTCATTAAAAATACATATTTATTTAGTTTTTTTGTTAGAAACGGGGTCGTGGTCGAATAAGAAAATCATGGAACTCTTCGTTTTAGTGCGTGTTTTTCTTGAAGGCGGTTTTTTTTATTAAAAAAGTTATAGGTCATCGTATGGCCAGCTTTTGGCACCCAATCCAGCTTTTGTTCCCGGCACGTTATGGAATCTGTTTCCATGGCGCCCATTTGCCTTAGATTTCAGCCTATCGGTTGGCGGTCACGGCCGCTCGACGTGTGGGTGCGGGTTCGATGTCCGCGGCCGCATGGATGGAGATAATCGTCCGATTGTCGCGTTTGTGCCGTTAGCGCCGCCCACCGGCCGTCTCTTTAAGATATAGGGCCTGGAATTCGCGCTTAGAATCTCATCGTTAGTGGCGTAGGGAAACTCTTTCGTTAAAATTCGTTGTCTACAGAGACAGGGAATTTTGCCGCTTGCAGTCGATGCGTAGTAAACATGTGAACATGTTGTTTAGTGCGTGTGGAACTTTACTTAGCGGTTTTGACCACTGATATGAAATGGTGGCTTTGTAGTATAACAAAAAACCGGCCAAGCGCGAGTCGGACTCGCGCACGAAGGGTTCCGTACAATTATCTATACAACATTGGACACAAAGATCGAGAAAAAACGGCAAAAAATCACGTTTGTTGTATGGGAGCCCCCTTAAATATTTATTGTATTTGAATTTAATAATTTATTTTTGAAGCGAATATAGAACTAATAAATATTCTGTGAATATTTCAAGCGTCAACCTGTTGCCGTTATTAATATCGAGCAAAAAACGGCAAAAAAATTACGTTTGTGGTATGGAAGTCCCCGTAATATTTATTGTTATTGCGGCAACAGAAATACACCATCTGTGAAAATTTCAACTGCTTAGTTATCACGGTGCATGAGATACATACAGCCTGGTGACAGTCAGACAAACAGACTGAAGGACAGACAGACAGACGGACAGATGGACAATGAAGGCTTAGTAATACTTAATAAACAATGAAGTCGTTAAGCACCCTTCGGGTACGGAACCCTAAAACAAATATTCATATAAGAAAAAGATTAAAATATGTTCGATGGCGACGCTACGATTCTGACGCTAGGCGCCGACAAAATTATAAACTTAAAATGAAAAAAATAAAATTAAGTAAATTTGGGATTGTGTTATTATTATTAGCAGAATTACGTCTGTGGCAGTTATCAGGATTTTGACCATTGTGAAGTTGGCAACTGATAGACAACATATAAATCCACATAGTTTTGCCTCCATTTCAGTAGATTAAAATCATGGAAGCGTACAGCTTCCTTGGCCGAGCAAGACTCATGAAATCCCCCCTATTTCAACGAACGTTCATCATCATAATCGTCCTATCATCACACAAACAACGTTGAGGAAACGCCTTTTCAACATCAATCTCGTGACAGAGCGACATTTTCGTAGCACTAATTAGTTACCTTTTTGCATGCTGTTTAATGACTATGATTCACCGAAAAACAACACAGTCCATCATAGAAATAATTAATCTTCTCTAGTCGGGAAAAATGCCGCTGAGCCGTCCGCCACCCCTCCAGGCATAAGAAATTTTACCGACTGACTGGGTGACCTGGTTTCAGTCGCTGATCAATAGTTTCCATGGTGGTTTTATTTGATTCGCCTACAGTGGAAAGGCGGAAAAAGTGTGACGATGTGAGGCTACTCTTGAGTGGTCCCATCTGCATAGTTTGGGAAGACCGCAGAGTGGAGAGTCGCACACTTCAAGCCAGCTTTGGGCGCGCAGACGCGAATCAATTAGCTAATCTTCTTTAATCGGGCATGCGACTAAATATTAAATTGATGACGTTATCTTTGAAATGCGTGGCATAGCTCAGAGAACTTCTAGTACGCATGGTCAGGCATACCTGACATCAAATCGAGGCCTAAGATATTTTCTTTCAAGTCAATAATCCCGGAGTAAGTGCAGAAGTGCTAACTTTTAGTATAACGTTGAGAAATTACTAATGTGTATGAGTATTTTGCTGTATGGATACCATCAATACGATAACGCAAATAACCAGCCTGCCATTGGTTAGTTTCAGGACGTTTGAACCTGGCTTTACGTTAAATACATCCACTATTGAATTTTGGCATCCGGTAAGAAATGTATTACTTTTGTGGCATCCAATCCAATATGTTATAATTAATCTAATGTAAGCCAGAACTGATGGCCGATGGGGCCGAAAAGTTCACGAATGGAGACCACAGGATGACGACCACCTCATCCAAGTGACAGGAAGACGCTGGATGCAAGCCGCTTCCAACCGGTCTTTTTGGAAATCCATGGAGGAGGCCCATGTCCAGCAGTGAACTTCTTGTGGCTGAACGATGATGATGAAGCCAGAGTTTAAACGTCCCAAACCTGGTTAGTCTAGTGATGTTCAATTTACACGATCTTCTGAAACATGGAGGTTTTTTCACGCACGATCTTTAGAATTATAGGGTCCATTGGTTGGAAATCCACAAGGCCTTAACGTAAATGTGAATAGATGTATATGGTAGCTAGGACGCGCCGGACGGTTTCCCATCGGACGATAACGTTACGAGATCATCGGTCGGACTGGTAGTTTCATACTTAAACTAAAGCCGTTGTGCTAACGTTTTATGAATATTAGTCAACGATGCCGTATAGTTACTGCCAATGTAAAACTCTGTTGTCGGTCATTTGTCAACCTATTGCGTAGCGTTCTGTCGATCGTCTTTTATTTATTTCCAATAGGTATTTGTCGAACACTCAACATTCTTGAGCACCTGTGGTTATCGCTTATTGAAATTTGTGTTTTGTAATAGGTACAATAAATATTCTGTATGTTGTATCTCATTCTTAATTCATAGGGCTATTGTTTTGAAATGTATACTGTGACGATGAGGGTATTGAAGTTCAATAGAATCCAGTTCCATATTGTTAACGTAATATTGAATTGAAACCTGAAGAGTTTATATTTTTTATAAGACATGCCTCAGGCCACACACATACAAGTAGTAGGAAAACTTCGAGTACAGATGTTTTTAAGTTCAGTAGTGGAAAAAATCTAACAGATAGATAATAAAGAACACATTCTATGTTTAACACTTAATATTTATCATTACAGGTATAGGTAGTAGGTGTCCCAGGCACTGCAGTCTGGGTGGTCCCTTCATCCATCTAGTGTGAGTGAAGGTGTCCGATGTCCTGGTCATGAAACTGGGCACCGACTACAAATTATACTTCTACAATATCTACATGTACAATTCCTACCTCTAATTTAAAGGCATTCTTTTAAATTATTTCTAACTTTTTAGTGCTGTATTGTTTTGAAGTCGGCTTTTATTATTATTATTTTTTTTATTTTTAAATTTTTTGTGGGGGAGCGGGATCCTCCTCCTTTTTTTAAGTCGGTTAAAAACAGAATAAAATAAGTATTTAAGAGGGGCGCCCTAGTTCCAGTGAATTACGCCGAGTAAGAAAGGATAAGATATGGATATACTTTATTGTACATAAGAAATAAATGTTACAATGAATAAAGGTACAATGGGCGGCCTTAGTGCATATGCTAGTAGCAATTTCTTCCAGACAACCTTGCGATGGAAAGGTTGCCAAAGAAGAAAGAGAGCTAAGCTAAGAGGATGGTCTAGGTGCTGGAGGTATGTATTATAACAAAGAATTAAGTCTCAGGATAAGTTGACAGACACGTCGGGTTTTCGACCAAAGCACTACAAGTCGGCATACTTCCAAACCCGGAGCAACCCCTTGTGGCCAGCCGAGGTCGACGCACCGTGGAGTAGTCACTCGACTAGGCGCGGCTAAAAACACTCGTCTCCGTGTCGACGAGAAGGCTTTTCATCTCATGAGAGGGTGTTTAGTTCTTAAAGATAATTTAAACAACTTTCTAACCCTAAACACTGGTTAAAACATAAGAAAAATTGCTTAAATACAAAAATAAACAGTTTAAAACCAGTTGTTTTTGACAAGCCAACCCAAATTCCGCGAAATGGCGAACATGGGCCGCGTTTCACAAAACTACTAGCAACTGTTAGTTTATTATGATAATTCGGTGTACATTGCGTAGCTGAGTCTTTCTACTTTTAAACTGTGGATTTATCGACTTTGCAATGTACATCGAATTGTCATAGTAAACCATGAATTGTAGCTCTATGAAACAGGCCTCCGTGGTGGTCCATACTCTCTCTCTCTGGGAGAAGGCCTATACCCTAATGTGGGACGTATATAGGCTAAATGATAAAACTCTATATATAAAAGAGACTGGTTCGGAAGAAGTCTTTGTTTAATTCTGGTTGGCGAGAATGGTTAACCTGCGGTTCCTCGTACACTAGGGCTGACTTGCACCACTTCTAAAATGTCACTTAACTCGCCATGTAAATCGACTTTTGTGTGAAGAATTTCAGTTAAATGGCAATGATTTTTTACAACTTGTTTAAAAGATTACATAATTATACACTGAAATTATGTATGTCTGCAATAATTTAGACTTTTATTTGCGCTAATTTATATGTTCTTGAATAAAAACAGTAGTTTATAAACTTAAATGAGATCGACAATTTATCCATACAAACCATATACATTTCATTTTAGTATTGAACTTCTGTTTTTTTTTTTTCAAGGAAATGTAAATTGGCGCGTAGAAAAAAATCTTAATTTATGCAGACAGACATCATTTCAGTGTGTAATTATGTAATTTTTTTAACAAATTTGGAACAAATCATTTGTATGTGAATCGTCCCATGTTAAGCCACATTTAAGAAACTGGTGCAAGTCAACCTAACAGTCTATTAATCTACTGCTAACAGTTGTCAGTTGTTTTTTTTTTCTATGAACTCAGAGCTATTAACAATAGATGAACACAATGTTAGTGTACGGGTAATCGGAGGAAATTTCTTGCTTAAGGTTTAACAATGAATAGCGCGCTTCTCGACAAGATACTGTACTCAAGTATAGAATCTTGTTGGCGATAATGCATGCGGAAATTACATGGGACCGCGTCAAAGGAACCGTGGACGTGTTTGTTGGAGACTCAACAGTCATCATCACTGTTGGATATACTCGGTACCAGATAAAGTTTATACAAAACCCTTGTCAACAACCAGAATTAATAATAATAGTAACTTCCACACAACACAATCACTTGACCTGGTCCCAAACTAGAATACCCCGTGCTTTGGTAACCGGGCAAGGACATCACAAACATGGAAATACACCCAGACTGAGGCCATTTCTACAAATCGCACCTTGATTTCCTTAACGTCACTAAACAAAAATCATCAAAATGGAGGTAAGTAAGTAAGTGACCTAACCTAACCTACAATCTCGGGCCTATGTTTGCTGAAGACACTGGTTTGAATAGTTCACTAAAAAGCCCCTAGATGGCATTGTGTCGTTAGGTACTTTCTCGCGGAACGCATGAGTTTTAACTGAAGAATGACACCTTCGCTGAAAATGTGTGTATTTCGTTTAGTGACGTTAAGGAAATTAAGGTGCGAAATGTACGTCGGTCCCCAGTAGGGATCGAACTCACGACCTCTATACATAAGCAGCCTATATACGTCCCACTGTAGGGCACAGGCCTTCTCTATGGAATCGAAGTCACGACCTCTATAAAATACATAAATAAAATATTCATAATAACAATAAATATTCAAATTTTTTATAAGGGACCATTCATAAATAGCGACACATTAAGCGAGAGGGAGGCCCCCCTCAACCAATTGTAACGTCATGTGAAAAGGGGGGGGGTCATATATTTCGTCACAAGTTTCGTGGCGTCACATTACAATTCAAAACTTCGACTTTAGCGAAAAACTTAAAATATTAACACCTCTACGTAAGCTTTAAAGTTTGTACTTTTCTGTGATGTTTTGTAAATATTTGTGTCGGGGGATTCAAAAAAATCGTGAAAAGTCTAATTTACAAGCTAAGAATCAAGTCCAAGTCAAGCCCATTGCTAGCGCACAACAATTAACACAAATTGCCAGAGAAGAATGACGGACTAATGTGCACCTTTGATATGTCAGTGAACTTAGCATATCATTTTCAAGCATATCAAAAATAAATGAGAGTTCTTGTCGCATGCAGCAGAGTTCTATAGTTCCTGATACTTTTCAGAAATAGTTCTGGCGTTTTCACATAGAAAAAAATCAATTGAAAAAATGATATGCTATCTTCCCGTAGCATATCACTTCTCAGAAAATCGAAAAAAAAGTAAGTTCTTATAGCATGCAGCTGAGTTCTATAGTTCCTGATACTTTTTAGAAATAGTTCTGGCGATTTTACCCCAAAAAAATCAGTTGACAAAATGATATGCTAACTTCCCGTAGCATATCATTTCGCAGCAAATCGAAAACTTATGTAAGTTCTCATCGCATACACCTATGCTATACAGTTCCTGATACTTTTCAAGAATAGTTCTGCCTTTAAATTCAAATAACAGCAGATCCCGTACAAAACTTTAAAAAGTCGAAAAATACCACATTCATCAATTAAAATTATTTTGACGAACTCAAGACACAGAACTGTTTCGTTTTTGATGGTTCTGTATCAAAACTAAAACCTTAAACTAAATTAAGAACCAGAACTCACGTAAAAGTGTCAGCATATCACGTCAGAATGGTAGAAATTTCAAAAATAAAACAATAATATTTTTAAATACATTAAACAGGCTTATAACACAGAACTCTTTTGTTTTTCATAGATCTGTATCAGATCTGCACTAAACATCTCAATTTAGAACTAGAACTCACGTAATAGTGCCAGCATATCACGTCAGCATGGTTGAAAATTCAAAAATAAAATAAGAATATTTTTAAATAAATTTAGCAGAATTATAACACAGAACTCTTTTGTTTGTCATAGATCTGTATCA
Source organism: Yponomeuta malinellus (assembly GCA_947308005.1). Taxonomy (NCBI): domain Eukaryota; kingdom Metazoa; phylum Arthropoda; class Insecta; order Lepidoptera; family Yponomeutidae; genus Yponomeuta; species Yponomeuta malinellus. The sequence goes on along the minus strand of OX371006.1, from coordinate 17,398,522 downwards.
GATCTGCACCATACATTTCAATTTAGAACTAGAACTCACGTAAAAGTGTCAGCATATCACGTTAGAATGGTTGAAAATTCAAAAATAAAATAATAATATTTTTAAATAATTTTAGCAGGCTTATAACACAGAACTCTTTTGTTTGTCATAGATCTGTGTCAGATCTGCACCATACATTTCAATTAAGAACTAGAACTCACGTAAAAGTGTCAGCATATCACGTCAGAATGGTAGAAATTTGAAAAAAAAAAACAATAATATTTTTAAATAAATTTAGCAGGCTGATAACACAGAACTCTTTTGTTTATCATAGATCTGTGTCAGATCTGCACCATACATTTCAATTTAGAACTAGAACTCACGTAAAAGTGTCAGCATATCACGTTAGAATGGTTGAAAATTCAAAAATAAAATAATAATATTTTTAAATAATTTTAGCAGGGTTATAACACAGAACTCTTTCGTTTTTCATAGATCTGTATCAGATCTGCACTAAACATCTCAATTTAGAACTAGAACTCACGTAATAGTGCCAGCATATCACGTCAGAATGGTAGAAAATTCAAAAATAAAACAATAATATTTTTAAATAATTTAGCAGGCTTATAACACAGAACTCTTTCGTTTTTCATAGATCTGTATCAGATCTGCACTAAAAATCTCAATTTAGAACTAGAACTCACGTAATATTGCCAGCATATCACGTCAGAATGGTAGAAAAATCAAAAATAAAACAATAATATTTTTAAATAAATTTTGCAGGCTTATAACACAGAACTCTTTTGTTTGTCATAGATCTGTATCAGATCTGCACTAAACATCTCAATTTAGAACTAGAACTCACGTAAAAGTGTCAGCATATCACGTTAGAATGGTTGAAATTTCAAAAATAAAATAATAATATTTTTACAATAATTTAGCAGGCTCATAACACAGAACTCTTTTGTTTGTGATAGATCTGTATCAGACCTGAACCACACATCTCAATTTAGAACTAGAACTCACGTAATGGTGCCAGCATATCACGTCAGAATGGTAGAAAATTCAAAAATAAAACAATAATATTTTTAAATAAATTTAGCAGAATTATAACACAGAACTCTTTTGTTTTTCATAGATCTGTATCAGATCTGCACTAAACATCTCAATTTAGAACTAGAACTCACGTAATAGTGCCAGCATATCACGTCAGCATGGTTGAAAATTAGAAAATAAACCAATATTTTTTTTAAATAATTTAGCAGGCTTATAACACAGAACTCTTTCGTTTTTCATAGATCTGTATCAGATCTGCACTAAACATCTCAATTTAGAACTAGAACTCACGTAATATTGCCAGCATATCACGTCAGAATGGTAGAAAAATCAAAAATAAAACAATAATATTTTTAAATAAATTTTAAAGGCTTATAACACAGAACTCTTTTGTTTGTCATAGATCTGTATCAGATCTGCACTAAACATCTCAATTTAGAACTAGAACTCACGTAAAAGTGTCAGCATATCACGTTAGAATGGTTGAAATTTCAAAAATAAAAAAATAATATTTTTACAATAATTTAGCAGGCTCATAACACAGAACTCTTTTGTTTGTGATAGATCTGTATCAGACCTGAACCACACATCTCAATTTAGAACTAGAACTCACGTAAAAGTGTCAGCATATCACGTCAGAATGGTAGAAATTTGAAAAAAAAAAAACAATAATATTTTTAAATAAATTTAGCAGGCTGATAACACAGAACTCTTTTGTTTATCATAGATCTGTGTCAGATCTGCACCATACATTTCAATTTAGAACTAGAACTCACGTAAAAGTGTCAGCATATCACGTTAGAATGGTTGAAAATTCAAAAATAAAATAATAATATTTTTAAATAATTTTAGCAGGGTTATAACACAGAACTCTTTCGTTTTTCATAGATCTGTATCAGATCTGCACTTAACATCTCAATTTAGAACTAGAACTCACGTAATAGTGCCAGCATATCACGTCAGAATGGTAGAAAATTCAAAAATAAAACAATAATATTTTTAAATAATTTAGCAGGCTTATAACACAGAACTCTTTCGTTTTTCATAGATCTGTATCAGATCTGCACTAAACATCTCAATTTAGAACTAGAACTCACGTAATATTGCCAGCATATCACGTCAGAATGGTAGAAAAATCAAAAATAAAACAATAATATTTTTAAATAAATTTTGCAGGCTTATAACACAGAACTCTTTTGTTTGTCATAGATCTGTATCAGATCTGAACCACACATCTCAATTTAGAAATAGAACTCACGTAATGGTGCCAGCATATCACGTCAGAATGGTAGAAAATTCAAAAATAAAACAATAATATTTTTAAATAAATTTATCAGGCTTATAACACAGAACTCTTTTGTTTGTCATAGATCTGTGTCAGATCTGTACCATACATTTCAATTTTGAACTAGAACTCACGTAAAAGTGTCAGCATATCACGTCAGAATGGTAGAAAATTCAAAAATAAAACAATAATATTTTTAAATAAATTTAGCAGGCTTATAACACACAACTCTTTTGTTTGTCATAGATCTGTATCAGATCTGCACTAAACATCTCAATTTAGAACTAGAACTCACGTAAAAGTGTCAGCATATCACGTTAGAATGGTTGAAATTTCAAAAATAAAATAATAATATTTTTACAATAATTTAGCAGGCTCATAACACAGAACTCTTTTGTTTGTGATAGATCTGTATCAGACCTGAACCACACATCTCAATTTAGAACTAGAACTCACGTAATGGTGCCAGCATATCACGTCAGAATGGTAGAAAATTCAAAAATAAAACAATAATATTTTTAAATAAATTTAGCAGGCTTATAACACACAACTCTTTTGTTTGTCATAGATCTGTATCAGATCTGCACTAAACATCTCAATTTAGAACTAGAACTCACGTAAAAGTGTCAGCATATCACGTTAGAATGGTTGAAATTTCAAAAATAAAATAATAATATTTTTACAATAATTTAGCAGGCTCATAACACAGAACTCTTTTGTTTGTGATAGATCTGTATCAGACCTGAACCACACATCTCAATTTAGAACTAGAACTCACGTAATGGTGCCAGCATATCACGTCAGAATGGTAGAAAATTCAAAAATAAAACAATAATATTTTTAAATAAATTTATCAGGCTTATAACACAGAACTCTTTTGTTTGTCATAGATCTGTGTCAGATCTGTACCATACATTTCAATTTTGAACTAGAACTCACGTAAAAGTGTCAGCATATCACGTCAGAATGGTAGAAAATTCAAAAATAAAACAATAATATTTTTAAATAAATTTGGCAGGCTTATAACACAGAACTCTTTTGTTTGTCATAGATCTGTATCAGATCTGCACTAAACATCTCAATTTAGAATTAGAACTCACGTAATATTGCCAGCATATCACGTCAGAATGGTAGAAAAATCAAAAATAAAACAATAATATTTTTAAATAAATTTTGCAGGCTTATAACACAGAACTCTTTTGTTTGTCATAGATCTGTATCAGATCTGCACTAAACATCTCAATTTAGAACTAGAACTCACGTAAAAGTGTCAGCATATCACGTTAGAATGGTTGAAATTTCAAAAATAAAATAATAATATTTTTACAATAATTTAGCAGGCTCATAACACAGAACTCTTTTGTTTGTGATAGATCTGTATCAGACCTGAACCACACATCTCAATTTAGAACTAAAACTCACGTAATGGTGTCAGCATGTCACGTCAGCATGGTTAAAAATTAGAAAAAAAACCAATATATTTTTTTTTAATAATTTAGCAGGGTCACAACATAGAACTTCTTTGTTTGTCAAAGATCTGTAGCAGATTTGCATCACACATCTCAATTAAGAACTAGAACTCACGTAAAAGTGCCAGCATATCACGATAGAATGGTCGAAAATCAAAAAATAAAACAGTAATTTTTATAAAATAATTTAGTCGGCTCATAACACAGAACTCTTTTGTTTGTCATAGATCTGTATCAGATCTAAACCGCATATCTTATTTTAGAACTAGACCTCATGTAATAGTGACAGCATATCACGTCAGAATGGTTGAAAATTCCCCGTCCCCGTCCCCGTCCCCGTCCCCGTCCCCGTCCCCGTCCCCGTCCCCGTCCCCGTCCCCGTCTCCCTCCCCGTCCCTGTCCCCGTCCCCGTTATATTTCTACAATAAGTACATGTATACATACTTCTAATTATTTAAATTATTTCTATTTTGTAGTGCTGTAGGGTTTCTTATCTAAATTTTTTTCGTAGGATTTCATAAAAAATTCTACGACGGCTAATATTTTGGCGCGTTGGACGTAATGCTCTTTCAAGATTTTTTTTTGTCAATGACATTTTGTGCCAGTTTCACTATTGGACAATCAGATGATTGTAACTTATCGAAATATACTTTATTTGCCAATATACCGCTAAGGATTCCTTGGAAAATTGAATCAAACGCACATGTTGACGTCACATTGAAATAAGTACCATCTAAAAGTACTGATCCTGCTATATTACCGTTCAAAAGAATTGGTATGTTAGCCGTCGTAGAATTTTTTTATGAAATCCTACGGATGGGTTTCTTATCTAAAAAAATTTACAGCACTACAAAATAGAAATAATTTAAATAATTAGAAGTATGTATACATGTACTTATTGTAGAAATATAACGGGGACGGGGACGGGGACGGGGACGGGGACGGGGACGAAGACGGGGACGGGGACGGGGACGGGCCGGGGACGGGGACGGGGACGGGGACGGGGACGGGGACCGGGACCGGGACCGGGACCGGGACCGGGACGGGGACGGGGACGGGGACGGGGACGGGGACGGGGACGGGGACGGGGACGGGGACGGGGACGGGGACGGGGACGGGGACGGGGACGGAGACGGGGAATTTTCAACCATTCTGACGTGATATGCTGACACTATTACATGAGGTCTAGTTCTAAATTAAGATATGCGGTTTAGATCTGATACAGATCTATGACAAACAAAAGAGTTCTGTGTTATGAGCCTGCTAAATTATTTTATAAAAATTACTGTTTTATTTTTTTATTTTCGACCATTCTATCGTGATATGCTGGCACTTTTACGTGAGTTCTAGTTCTTAATTGAAATATATGGTGCAGATCTGACACAGATCTACGACAAACAAAAGAGTTCTGTGTTATAAGCCTGCTAAATTTATTTAAAAATATTATTGTTTTATTTTTGAATTTTCAACCATTCTGACGTGATATGCTGACACTTTTACGTGAGTTCTAGTTCTAAATTGAGATGTTTAGTGCAGATCTGATAAAGATCTATGACAAACAAAAGAGTTCTGTGTTATAAGCCTGCTAAATTTATTTAAAAATATTCTTATTTTATTTTTGAAATTTCTACCATTCTGACGTGATATGCTGGCACTATTACGTGAGTTCTAGTTCTAAATTGAAATGTATGGTGCAGATCTGACACAGATCTATGACAAACAAAAGAGTTCTGTGTTATAAGCCTGCTAAATTTGTTTAGAAATATTATTATTTTATTTTTTAATTTTCAACCATTCTGACGTGATATGCTGGCACTATTACGTGAGTTCTAGTTCTAAATTGAAATGGTGCAGATCTGACACAGATCTATGACAAACAAAAGAGTTCTGTGTTATAAGCCTGCTAAATTTATTTAAAAATATTATTGTTTTATTTTTGAAATTTCTACCATTCTGACGTGATATGCTGACACTTTTACGTGAGTTCTAGTTCTAAATTGAAATGTATGGTGCAGATCTGACACAGATCTATGACAAACAAAATAGTTCTGTGTTATAAGCCTGCTAAATTTATTTAAAAATATTATTATTTTATTTTTGAATTTTCAACCATTCTAACGTGATATGCTGACACTTTTACGTGAGTTCTAGTTCTAAATTGAGATGTTTAGTGCAGATCTGATACAGATCTATAAAAAACGAAAGAGTTGTGTGTTATAAGCCTGCTAAATTATTAAAAAAAATATATTGGTTTATTTTCAAATTTTCAACCAGGCTGACGTGATATGCTGGCACTATTACGTGAGTTCTAGTTCTAAATTGAGATGTTTAGTGCAGATCTGATACAGATCTATGAAAAACGAAAGAGTTCTGTGTTATAAGCCTGCTAAATTTATTTAAAAATATTCTTATTTAATTTTTGAATTTTCAACCATTCTAACGTGATATGCTGACACTTTGACGTGAGTTCTCGTTCTAAATTGAGATGTTTAGTGCAGACCTGATACAGATCTATGACAAACAAAAGAGTTCTGTGTTATAAGCCTGCTAAATTTATTATTCTTATTTTATTTTTGAATTTTCTACCATTCTGACGTGATATGCTGGCACTATTACGTGAGTTCTAGTTCTAAATTGATATGTTTAGTGCAGATCTGATACAGATCTATAAAAAACGAAAGAGTTGTGTGTTATAAGCCTGCTAAATTATTAAAAAAAATATATTGGTTTATTTTCTAATTTTCAACCATGCTGACGTGATATGCTGGCACTATTACGTGAGTTCTAGTTCTAAATTGAGATGTTTAGTGCAGATCTGATACAGATCTATGAAAAACGAAAGAGTTGTGTGTTATAAGCCTGCTAAATTATTAAAAAAAATATATTGGTTTATTTTCTAATTTTCAACCATGCTGACGTGATATGCTGGCACTATTACGTGAGTTCTAGTTCTAAATTGAGATGTTTAGTGCAGATCTGATACAGATCTATAAAAAACGAAAGAGTTGTGTGTTATAAGCCTGCTAAATTATTAAAAAAAATATATTGGTTTATTTTCTAATTTTCAACCATGCTGACGTGATATGCTGGCACTATTACGTGAGTTCTAGTTCTAAATTGAGATGTTTAGTGCAGATCTGATACAGATCTATGAAAAACGAAAGAGTTCTGTGTTATAAGCCTGCTAAATTTATTTAAAAATATTCTTATTTAATTTTTGAATTTTCAACCATTCTAACGTGATATGCTGACACTTTTACGTGAGTTCTAGTTCTAAATTGAGATGTTTAGTGCAGACCTGATACAGATCTATGACAAACAAAAGAGTTCTGTGTTATAAGCCTCCTAAATTTATTTAAAAATATTCTTATTTTATTTTTGAATTTTCTACCATTCTGACGTGATATGCTGGCACTATTACGTGAGTTCTAGTTCTAAATTGATATGTTTAGTGCAGATCTGATACAGATCTATGAAAAACAAAAGAGTTCTGTGTTATAAGCCTGCTAAATTTATTTAAAAATATTATTGTTTTATTTTTGAATTTTCAACCATTCTAACGTGATATGCTGACACTTTTACGTGAGTTCTAGTTCTAAATTGAGATGTTTAGTGCAGATCTGATACAAATCTATGACAAACAAAAGAGTTCTGTGTTATAAGCCTGCTAAATTTATTTAAAAATATTCTTATTTTATTTTTGAATTTTCAACCATGCTGACGTGATATGCTGGCACTATTACGTGAGTTCTAGTTCTAAATTGAGATGTTTAGTGCAGATCTGATACAGATCTATGAAAAACGAAAGAGTTCTGTGTTATAAGCCTGCTAAATTTATTTAAAAATATTCTTATTTAATTTTTGAATTTTCAACCATTCTAACGTGATATGCTGACACTTTTACGTGAGTTCTAGTTCTAAATTGAGATGTTTAGTGCAGACCTGATACAGATCTATGACAAACAAAAGAGTTCTGTGTTATAAGCCTACTAAATTTATTTAAAAATATTCTTATTTTATTTTTGAATTTTCTACCATTCTGACGTGATATGCTGGCACTATTACGTGAGTTCTAGTTCTAAATTGATATGTTTAGTGCAGATCTGATACAGATCTATGAAAAACAAAAGAGTTCTGTGTTATAAGCCTGCTTAATTTATTTAAAAATATTATTGTTTTATTTTTGAAATTTCTACCATTCTGACGTGATATGCTGACACTTTTACGTGAGTTCTAGTTCTAAATTGAAATGTATGGTGCAGATCTGACACAGATCTATGACAAACAAAAGAGTTCTGTGTTATAAGCCTGCTAAATTTATTTAAAAATATTATTGTTTTATTTTTGAATTTTCAACCATTCTAACGTGATATGCTGACACTTTTACGTGAGTTCTAGTTCTAAATTGAGATGTTTAGTGCAGATCTGATACAAATCTATGACAAACAAAAGAGTTCTGTGTTATAAGCCTGCTAAATTTATTTAAAAATATTCTTATTTTATTTTTGAATTTTCAACCATGCTGACGTGATATGCTGGCACTATTACGTGAGTTCTAGTTCTAAATTGAGATGTTTAGTGCAGATCTGATACAGATCTATGACAAACAAAAGAGTTCTGTGTTATAAGCCTGCTAAAGTTATTTAAAAAGGTTATTATTTTATTTTCGAATTTTCAACCATTCTGACGTGATATGCTGGCACTATTACGTGAGTTCTAGTTCTAAATTGAAATGTTTGGTGCAAACCTGACACAGATCTATGACAAGCAAAAGAGTTCTGTGTTATAAGCCTGCTAAATTTATTTAAAAATATTCTTATTTTATTTTTGAATTTTCAACCATGCTGACGTGATATGCTGGCACTATTACGTGAGTTCTAGTTCTAAATTGAGATGTTTAGTGCAGATCTGATACAGATCTATGAGAAACAAAAGAGTTCTGTGTTATAAGCCTGCTAAATTTATTTAAAAATATTATTGTTTTATTTTTTAATTTTCTACCATTCTGACGTGATATGCTGGCACTATTACGTGAGTTCTAGTTCTAAATTGAGATGTTTAGTGCAGATCTTATACAGATCTATAAAAAACGAAAGAGTTGTGTGTTATAAGCCTGCTAAATTATTAAAAAAAAAATATTGGTTTATTTTCTAATTTTCAACCATGCTGACGTGATATGCTGGCACTATTACGTGAGTTCTAGTTCTAAATTGAGATGTTTAGTGCAGATCTGATACAGATCTATGACAAAAAAAAAAGAGTTCTGTGTTATAAGCCTGCTAAATTTATTTAAAAATATTCTTATTTAATTTTTGAATTTTCTACCATTCTAACGTGATATGCTGACACTTTTACGTGAGTTCTAGTTCTAAATTGATATGTTTAGTGCAGATCTGATACAGATCTATGAAAAACAAAAGAGTTCTGTGTTATAAGCCTGCTAAATTTATTTAAAAATATTCTTATTTTATTTTTGAATTTTCTACCATTCTGACGTGATATGCTGGCACTATTACGTGAGTTCTAGTTCTAAATTGATATGTTTAGTGCAGATCTGATACAGATCTATGAAAAACAAAAGAGTTCTGTGTTATAAGCCTGCTAAATTTATTTAAAAATATTATTGTTTTATTTTTGAAATTTCTACCATTCTGACGTGATATGCTGACACTTTTACGTGAGTTCTAGTTCTAAATTAAAATTTATGGTGCAGATCTGACACAGGTCTATGACAAACAAAAGAGTTCTGTGTTATCAGCCTGCTAAATTTATTTAAAAATATTATTGTTTTATTTTTGAATTTTCAACCATTCTAACGTGATATGCTGACACTTTTACGTGAGTTCTAGTTCTAAATTGAGATGCTTAGTGCAGATCTGATACAGATCTATGAAAAACGAAAGAGTTCTGTGTTATAAGCCTGCTAAATTTATTTAAAAATATTATTGTTTTATTTTTGAAATTTCTACCATTCTGACGTGATATGCTGACACTTTTACGTGAGTTCTAGTTCTAAATTGAAATGTATGGTGCAGATCTGACACAGATCTATGACAAACAAAAGAGTTCTGTGTTATAAGCCTGCTAAATTTATTTAAAAATATTATTATTTTATTTTTGAATTTTCAACCATTCTAACGTGATATGCTGACACTTTTACGTGAGTTCTAGTTCTAAATTGAGATATTTAGTGCAGATCTGATACAGATCTATGACAAACAAAAGAGTTCTGTGTTATAAGCCTGCTAAATTTATTTAAAAATATTCTTATTTTATTTTTGAATTTTCAACCATGCTGACGTGATATGCTGGCACTATTACGTGAGTTCTAGTTCTAAATTGAGATGTTTAGTGCAGATCTGATACAGATCTATGAAAAACAAAAGAGTTCTGTGTTATAAGCCTGCTTAATTTATTTAAAAAATATTATTGTTTTATTTTTGAAATTTCTACCATTCTGACGTGATATGCTGACACTTTTACGTGAGTTCTGGTTCTTAATTTAGTTTAAGGTTTTAGTTTTGATACAGAACCATCAAAAACGAAACAGTTCTGTGTCTTGAGTTCGTCAAAATAATTTTAATTGATGAATGTGGTATTTTTCGACTTTTTAAAGTTTTGTACGGGATCTGCTGTTATTTGAATTTAAAGGCAGAACTATTCTTGAAAAGTATCAGGAACTGTATAGCATAGGTGTATGCGATGAGAACTTACATAAGTTTTCGATTTGCTGCGAAATGATATGCTACGGGAAGTTAGCATATCATTTTGTCAACTGATTTTTTTGGGGTAAAATCGCCAGAACTATTTCTAAAAAGTATCAGGAACTATAGAACTCAGCTGCATGCTATAAGAACTTACTTTTTTTTCGATTTTCTGAGAAGTGATATGCTACGGGAAGATAGCATATCATTTTTTCAATTGATTTTTTTCTATGTGAAAACGCCAGAACTATTTCTGAAAAGTATCAGGAACTATAGAACTCTGCTGCATGCGACAAGAACTCTCATTTATTTTTGATATGCTGGAAAATGATATGCTAAGTTCACTGACATACCTTTGATTGCCAAAACCGTAACAGATACGAAATCCAGTTTAAAAGTGAGCCAAGCACCTGTCCCGATATGGAAATTGTAGCTTTTTTTAAGCGTCTGGCAGGTGTACGTAGCGGTGGTAGCCTAGTGGGTAAAACATTGGACTCGGAAGTGAGAGACCCAGGTTAGATTCCCAGTGCAGGCATGTATGTATAACTTTATTTCCTAAGTTATGTACATTTGTGAAGTTTTAGTAGCAATACCACTCGCTAACAAAGGAAAACATCGTGAGGAAACCTGAGTGTTTGAGCTTTTCACATACCTCAGCGCTTGAAATCGCCAATCCGCGGTGGGCACGCGTGGTGATTAAGCCCATACTCTCTTCCTGAGAGAAGGCCTGTGCTCAACAGTGGGACGTACGAGTATATAGGCTGCTTATAGGTGTGCGAGTACCTTAACCGGGAATTGAATTGCTTGTATTGGTCCTGAGTTAGAAAACAAAATCATTGTCCATGCTAGGGCTCGAATTCACGACCTCAAAATAGCGTTCTACCGACCGCACTATCAACGCTATTTTGAGTATTGCAGTATGAAAGTTGTATTCTAGCTTCATATGTATTAATTGCTAGATATGCCACTATCTATCCAAAGGGTTATGCACACGATTACCTGCCCTAGCGTATCGATTAGGTACTCACATACTCGTAAGCCCAACATGTCGCAAGGGAGAGTCCCTACGAAGGGCGTGCCTCTATGATGAATTTGAAGCAGAAACGCTAGTGTCACTCTACATATTATAGTTATAGTTGAAATAAAATGGGTATAATTTATACCGTCAGCAAAAACGCAGCAGTTTTGTTCAGCAATAAAATATTTTCTGTCATCAATAAAAGTCAGTTTTGATCAGCACGTAATAAGTCCTCAGACGTTAGGACGGAATTTGACAGACGATTGGAATCGTTCAGTATTTGGTGCGCGTAATATACGCTTAATATAGGAGCCGTACGGTCTGAATTGAGCAGCAAAGAATCAAATAGGGCAGAAGAAAATTCTATAGGCAAACTATGTTTTGCTCGTGTCAAATAAATTAATTCAATGGCGGCTTCTTAAATGGTTGAAATGGTTTTCCTCAACAGAGTTCGTTTGAATTTCACGGTGGTCGCGGATCTTCAGGGGTATTATAAAAATATTGGGTTTTTCTCTGTAACAGTGATTCTATTAGCCCATTAGCGAGTATTGAGTGACAATATGCACTCAACCCAATCACTTGTCCTGGGCCCAAACTCGGATAGGTACCTTGTGCAAGGACATCAGTGCTAGTATCAAACAAAAAACTGTTTCTGACGGTTTAGTAAGCCATTACAGCGTCTGAGCGGTCAATCCACCAATTCGTAAGTACGGGTATACCAGTATTCAACGTGTTATTCTTCTTCTTATAGTGATTCTCTATTCAATAACACGTTGTGGTGTAGAGTACATTTATGTGAGTGAATATTAAGAGATGAACTCAGTTAAAGGCTCGGGTTGACAGTAATTAGACAGGTCAGATAACAAATTCTCGGCCAAGAACCTAGTAAAGCCAAGGCGGCCCAGATAAGGGGAAAAAATGCTTATTTTGTTTGGTACACCTTGTAGGTATAATATCAATTGCACCGACTACCCGTCTCTAACTTCTTTCTTGTCTCCGTCTATGGTTGCCTGGAAGAAATTGCTTGTAGTAATAAGGCCGCCAATTGTACTGCGATTTATTGAATTTATGTTAATGTAATCTCTGTGTACAATAAAGAATATTCTATCTATGTATCAATAATAAATTATCACGGAATCTGTAGAATTCTACATGACCCGATCGGGCCACTAGAACGGTGGCTTTTAATTGTTCTATCCAAGGTTTAAGGTCCTAACAGGATATTGTAAGTGCGAGCGTGCATTACATCGAATTATTAATGTTTATTGAAGCGAAAGAGGTTTGGCGGGAACGTGGAAATTAGCAAACCCTGTTCTCTGCGTACCTCTCCGGGACATACATTGTGTATATTATGGACAACTGTCATTTTGAGTTTTTCTTTCTTAAATTCAGAGTTACCCGTAAGTCACAACATATCGTTTACGAGGTATCCAGTGCTTCAAAAGATTCGCAGTTTAGTAAATACAGCAATAACACTCATTTACACAATCTGGGTCATATCCGAAAAAGGGCAAAGCAAGTTTATCATTGCGCCTTGAGGCGACCGACTGAAACGTCTACTTTATCGATTGAGTTGACTATATTTTTGTCGTCGGTTCTTTTGGGACCAATTCTGCAACTTCGACGCGTTTGTATATTGTCGATGTTTTTATTTTCGACCATGATGACATACAATAATAATGACCAATTCCAAATTGGTATTAATAATAGCAATGCTCGTAACAAATAGCTCTTTTGCTGGCATCAGAAGTCTCTATTGTAGAGTCAAGCAACGTTATCTTTTGCAACAGAACAATTTGGCGACTCCAAAAACTGTTTAGAGCACCATGTTATGAACCAACATTCATATTTCTGAGAAGGAAACAACTAGTCGGAGAAAATTTTCACACACATTTGACACGTTGATTTCATAGTAGTTACCACACTGTCAATTACACAGTTAGTTTGGTAAGTCTGTAGCAGTCTTTTTATGGGGATAATTTAAGTAAGCAAATTTTCAAAATCTAGTCTATCTTTGCGACTGCAAAGTTAGCTTTCGCCTGACTTTTACTCCTTCAACGATGAGAGTTTTGGGATATGATTTTTTTTCCAAAGATGCCCGTTGAAGGCTGTCGAGGTATGTACAGCGCACAGCACATAATTACTCTAATTACTTACGTTAAGGGCGACTTTGCAACTCAAATATAAAGGTACTGTCGACTGTACCGAAAAGTGGGCTCTATGAAAACCGATTTCAAAATTTTTCTCATTGACAAATTTTGACAACTATGCTACTCATACAGGAATTTCTTTAATCTGTTGGTTTTTACATATGGACGCACTTTTTTTTCCCCGCGATAATATCCGGCGTACTGAGAAACTACTATGAACAACAACTGTCACGGCTTGACAAAAAAATTGTGTGTCCAAACTGTCCAAATGAAAATAAGTAACACCGTATTGACCTGATGTGAAGAACTTAAGCATGAGCTAACCTGCATATCGAGCTCGGGACAGCGATTTAAGTTTTGGCATCTCGCTCTACCCAGTGCTAAGGATAGGTGCTAAGGATAGGCTAAGTTACCGGTACGGGAAGAATCCTTATTTCACCAAAATCGCCATACCATACCATTTGTCACCATAGACAAATTTAAATTTAAATTGAAGAGTTTACTTTTAACGAAATCTTATATAGTGTCTTCGAATATTTAAATGACAAATTTTGACATTGTTTACTTTTTTATTATGATTCATATAATTTTTCTAATTATAATCAATTAATATATATTATTGACTTGTAATTTTGCTAATATAATTGTTTCCTTAAAACATTTGTACGCCTTATTGGCTAAACATAGCGCACATTTGATTTATAAGACCATGCATGTATTGTATACCTATGTTTGACAAATAAAGTATCTGTATATGTATCTGTATCCGCCTAGATGTTCTTTTGATAGAATTACGCCAAGTGGCTGCACATTGTAAACCAAAATAAAAACTTTTTTTATCTGCAACCGGCAATATATTAATACGATAATTTTGCGTCAGGCACATTGCGTCAACAACAAATCAATTCAAGACAATTTCATTTTCTTTCTTTCGATAGTCTTGTGTATCGACGGATCGATTATAGGAACTGGCCGTCTATCAATAGTCGTAAGTCATATCGAATGTGAAGCAATCACAATAGAGTACAAATGCCACCGTGAAGGCATTGTGCTGACGATGGTTTCCTGAATTGGCTCGATAAATCTGTCATCAATAGCTGACAGCCGAACGTGATAAAACGGGGTATTTACTAGTAATACTCAAAGTAAACACAATAACAGACACACCACAGAAATGAAGACATTAACCCAGATATTCGTAGCCCGCAGCGTCCGTCCGACGGAATATTACGTTGAGAGGGGATTATTAAAGCGCTCAGAAGGATATAAAAATGTTGTTTACATTGGCCCATGAAAGCTTTAAGAGATTTCGGGGCCTTTTTATTAAAGGACGTTGTATTTTCCCACATAAAATACTTTGTTTTGAGTTTATCTGGGCTTAATCAGGGTAAGACGGTGACAAAATGCTTAGTGCCTATTGTGATGAATAAAATAATCTAATCTGTCAGAAGAGAGGTTTTAATTTATATATATATAGACATGTTTATGCTCGTTATTTAACCAACGTAAAAAAACGTAAAATTCTAGACGTATGCAAAGATGCAAGAGAATAATATAGAAACTACAGTAAGTATAGTTTTATAATCACCTTAAGATTCTCTTTATGATGACCAAATAACGAGCATGAAAATACAAAGCATTATACGATTACGACTTACATATGTAAAATCCTCTAATTTAAAGATTTTTCTGTTAAATTTTGTAGCATACAAAGACACGTTCACTTGACTTCAGTTGCAAACTCCACATAAGGGTGGAAACGTGCTCAATCGCTTATGATAGTGGCGGTTCACGCAAAGCTTGAGCTAGATTGATACAGATGGCAGACTTCCTACCTCAGGCCGAACACTCGAAAATCCGCGTAACCTTTTTGTAGCGTTCTACACACGGAGGGTGACTACGCGATCCCATTAATATTATAATGCTAAAATGGAGATAGGCGGGACATTTGCTTAGGCGGGAAGATGGCGAGTGGACTAAGGTAGCCACTGAGTGGTAGCCAAAAACGGGTCGGCGCGTCGATCGGTGGGCAGACCACCAGTCCTGGGCCGACGACATTGTGAAAGCGGCTGGGAAACATTGGACGAGACTAGCACAGGACCGGATGGGTTAGAGTGAAAGAGAAGAGGCCTTTGCTCAACAGTGGGGTCTGTTTACGAGCTGATTAGATAGATTAGATAGAGTTAATATGGCGGATAATAAGCGCGAAGTCGAGAGCAGCGTGAGTGCATCGCTGCATGTACACACGCCGGTTTCGGGTACGCTGTATGTAGATGAAACGAAAGAGGATCGTGACAAGTGGCGAACCCTGTCGTCTGCTTAACCTCCGGAATACAGGCGTGAGTTTATGTGATGTAATGTAATATGGCGCACTGTCCAGCAAATAAAAAAAATAAAAGGTAAAAAAATAAAAGAGGTCCCCACCCCATACAAGAAACATGAGTTTTAAGGATTTTTTTTATCTATCATAAAAAAGGTGATTTTTAGGCGTCGAACTTATTGTAATTATAGTGCAGAACCTACAAAAAATAATTAAACCTAGCCAAGTGTACGTCGGACTCCCGCTACGGGTTCCGCATTGAATGCAAGTAAATCCATTTTTTTCTAAATACAAATTATTATAATGGTACGGATGGTACAGAAACTTCGGTGCGCGAGTCCAACTGGTAGTTGGCCGATTACTATTTAGAAACTTTCAGATGTTAAGCTCTTCAGTAGGTAATTGTACTAGACCACAGTTTTCGAGAACGGGAAAAAGTCAAACTTTTGCATGTTTATACTAGGAAAAGGAAGTGGGCCCTCTGTATAATGTTAAACAGATGTGCGTTTGCAACTTGGGACTGTATAGGTATCTGCGTTTTGTTTTCTTTGGCCCTCACAAGGCTACCGCATGTTTTTGACTTGAACTCTATAGCCGTCGCTTCTAACAATAACGTGTTTTTATAAATAGGACAAAGACAAAAACATCCTCAGCAGCAAAAATAACAATGCATTATGCGCGGGCGCAACACATGCGTCAAACGCCCAGTTTACATGGAGTCCTGCGACTGTACAGTGAAAAAAATATAATTGTGTAAACACTGCGTACTAAGCACTTTGTATGCAGTATTTATATAAAAAAATAGTATTAGGTAGTTGCTTAGTCTAATTATGTTCGAATCTAATAAATTTGTATGTTCAAAATTAGATTGTTTAACAAATAGTGTCTTGTAAATCATCGGCATCGTTAATATGTCTGGAACAAATAGCTCTAGCCCGCAGTTTGTGTTCCAAATGTGAAGTAAGTGACGCGAGCAGCAGCAGCAGCACGAGTGACGGCATGTAAACGAGGCAACGGAACCGTTCGTGCATTCGCTCCCCGAGCACGATCCGGACTTCCTTCCCTTCGGGGAACCGAACCCGCTACCTCGACATTGGAAAGCCGCGCCTGGAGGCTCCGCTAATGTAATTATAGGCTAAATTGTGCTCTTGCATACAAAGACCGGTGAAAGTGGAAAGCTGGATGTTAAAGATCAACATTACGGGCTGAGCAAACATAATAGGGTAATTAAGGTACAGTAACAAGCAATCCGTTTAAATGGTCAATAGCGCAAACTAATAGACCCGGATCCCTAGGTCGTCATAAGGTCTTTTTATTTGAAGAATATTATATTTTATCTTCAAAATAAGATTCCTCATAACACCTTTCAAATGCAGTTTAATTTGATCTATCCCTTTACCAAATGTTATTTAAAAAGCATTTGAGGAGAGTTTAAGAGAAATCGAGTTTTTAAAGCTTACATTACATTGTAAGTTTAACGAACCGAACGTTTCTTTACGTTGACCTAAATTTCTGAAAAAAAAAATCTAAAAAAACACCGTAAAACGTTCGAAATAATACTAAGGTCGACTTGCACCACTTCTTAAATGGTACTTAAGTCACCATTTAAATCGACTTTTGCATAAAGAACTTTAGTTAAATCCTGTTTAAGCCACATTTAAGAACGTGGTGCAAGTCGGCCTAATACTTGCTTCGCCGGCTTCGCTAGATAAAATAAAAACCAGCCAAGTGCGAGTCGGACTCGCGCACGAAGGGTTCCGTACCATTATCTATACAACATTTGAATATTTCAAGCGTCTACCTGTTGCCGTTATTAATATCGAGCAAAAATACGGCAAACGTTTGTTGTATGGGAGCTCCCCCTAAATATTTTATTTTATTCTGTTTCTAGTACATAATTGTTGTTATAACGGCAACAGAAATACATCATCTGTAAAAATTTCAACTGTGTAGCTATCACGGTTCATGAGGTACAGCCTGGTGACAGACAGACACCCAGACAGAAAGACAGACGGACAGTGGAGTGTCACGTACATTTGTGTATTTGTAGTAGAAATACCATTCGCTAACCGTGAAGGAAAACGTCGTAATAAAACCTCAGTGTCTGAGGTGTTCACTTACTTCAGCGCTTAAAATTGTTAATCCGCGGTGGGCACGCGTGGTTATTAAGCCCATACTCTCTCTCTCTCTCTCTGAGAGAACACCTGTGGCCTACAGTGGGAAGTGAATAGGCTGCATTTTACAGTATACAGCTGATGACCCACCTCCAATAATGAGAGGAAAAGTGGATGATGATAGACTATGAATAGTTTAGCTATCTGTGCAAATTGGCAGTTCTTCTCTCGCAACGCTGATTGGCGCTAAGCAGGATGCGGTTGCACGCTGCCATTGCGAAATGGGACAGTCGACGCCACATAGACCTTTACGTACGTGCACTCTAATCAGTTACGTCAAGGGCGGCTTTGCAAGAAAAATGTAAAGGTTGACCTGCTGTCGATTGTAATGTACGCAACACAGGAGGCACGCGTTTTGTTCTTTAATAGGCCTTACGATGTGCGCTGTGAGAGCTATAGTGCTACGGGGTGACTTTAGCACGTTAGCGCTTTTTGTTCCTCGGATAGGGCCTTGTTGAATCTTGAGCCCTGATTTAGGTTCGATGCAGATTCTCTCATGAGATAATTTCTAAAGAGGTTTCTTCACTTTAGAAGTACTGTCGAGAAATTATTACAGCTGTAGTAGACGCATCCGCATAAAAGTTTTTGTTTCAATCTCGGCCTAATCCACAAGGATATTTTTTTAATTATAAAAAATTACTTAAATAATTGCTAAATTTCTTACCCTTTCGTTTTTATGTACGAAAATGCTCCGTCAAACTCAAATGGCAGCGATTTTGCGACTTCAGAAGATATTTTTACAAGACAGCACAGATGGAATAAAAACAAACCGAAACAGGCGTGCGTGCATGCAACGACGAATGTTGAGGAAGCACAAGTGATCTGTCAGGATCGTGGCAAGTGGCAGTCTATGGTCTCTGCCTACCCCTCTGGGATACAGGCGTGAGTTTATGTGTGTATGTAATAAAAATTATACGCATAAAAACTAGAGAACATACAGGGAAATTGATGTTGGGAAGTGATCTTCATCATCATCTCTCCACTGACACCTACGGACATTATCACCAGGTCATATCGATAGTGGGCGTGACAGACTCTCAGCTATTTTAGTAATGGGGAACTTGCGTCTAACTTAGATTGGAGTGAAATTGCTTTTATACCATAGAATAGAAGTCATATAAAAACTATGGAAGATTTTTTGTTTTGTTTTCGGGGTCATAAAAAATGGGAAAAATAAAGTTACTCTAATAACAAAAACTTTATTTTTTTATATAGTTTTTTCATTAAATTCTGAACGTTTTCTTATAAGGGTGTACAGTAAATGCATAAAAATATTATTTTACGAGATAACTTAAATATTGATACACCCTTCATCATGATACATTATAAGGCTATATAGACTTTTCGACTGGTTATATTATGAAAGGTATTAGTCGTACAGAAAAAAAATACCAGGTTCAAGTATTTATCTTTTAACGTGGTCTCTCCGATTATACAAAAAAAAATTTTTTGGTGCAAGTTCTCCATTTATATAATTGCAGCGTAGAACGGCGTACTGTATTTGCGTAAAGCAAAGAGCATTAAGGGATTGCAAAAGCGAGTCAGAGTAAACGGATAGTCACCATCTCACTATTGGATGGAGGAAAAACCAACTACGTAATTACTGGTTTATTATGTCTGCAGTTACTTTATTATAAGTCACACAGGAAAATGTTAGAATTACAGTACAGTACCTACCAGCGAAATAACTGCGAGTGTGTCAATGGAATACATATACGTATTTTTATTAATGAACATTCCGGTGGAAAAATCTCAATAAAGCATTCATAGTAATTCATAGTTTAATATAACATCATCATCATCAGCCATGTGACGCCCACTGTAGGACATAGGCCTGCCTCATGGTTTTCCTAACCAAAGGTTTTGCCATAATCGCCACGCTTGGCAGGCGGGTTGGCGATCGCAGTATGCGGTTGGATTCTCAGGAAAATGCTGCTGCCCGTCTCCTGGTAATTTATTTCCTTAGTCGCCTTCTACGACATCCACGGAAGGAAATGGAGTGACGCTATTCTTAATCCAGCGCCACACGTACGTTTAATATAACAATTCGATGTCATTACTTACATTGCGCAGCTGTCTTTCTACTGTTAATCTGTGGGTTAATAGACTTTGCATTGCTTACTGACATTGAATTGTCATAGTAAACTGTGAATTGTAGTTCTATGAAAAAGCCCCCCGGTGGAAATGGAGGGTCAGCCTCAAACACAGTCAAAACATATAGCCACCAGTGGCGTAGGGTGGAATTATGACGAAGGGAAGTCGGTCTAAAAAAACCCGGACAAGTGCGAGTTGGACTGGCCCACCGAGAGTTCCGTACAAATTTGTAGGTACTAACATATTGTAAATAGTTCAGGAATCAAGTCTCGCAGTTTTTTCCGAGCTTTTCTCGAAATTCAAAGGCTGTTTTTTTTATGATTTAAATGCAAATGTATAGTTTTCAGATTTTTCCCTATACTTGTAGTATAAGACGATATTGCTTGACAAATTTCATAATCAGCAGAAAGTAATCTATAAATGTCGATTCCCTTGAATGTCGAAATATACGTCTTTTGCGGCATAAACAGCCGTATCTTTTTTTTACATTAACTTGAAGTTTTATTTTTTCACAGCTTCAAGGGACTGTATATTACACTATATTTTTCTTTCTTTAACCTAGGTCACCCTAATCAAGCCACCACGACCAATCGGTATCAATTGGCCAAATGGTATCATTCAGCGAAATAGCCCTGTCTGACATGGCTAAGACAGCCACAAAAACCTTGAAAAAACGCGAAGTTCCACTAAAAATAGGACTCGTTCTACAAGCTTATTCGTTCCAGTCCAGTGCACTCCGGGACAACAGCACGGAGTTGCATCAAAGGGGAAGGAAATAAAATGAAAAGACGACTGGGTGGGATGGCGACCACATGTTTGTGACGTCAGCAACATGGCCGCCCTGAAGACTGGCCGACGATGAAGACAGTGGCTGCACTTAGGCACGTGATGAAAGACTTCATAAGGTACTTCTAGGCCAGGGGTCGGCAAGTAGTTTTATGTGGGGTCCGGATATTGTTTAAAAGTTTTATTGAGGTCCAGCAAAATAAACTTACTTAATTATTATCAGTAAGTTTGATTGAACTTGATCTATGATACACTTGATTTGAACTGATAATGATTGAGTATGTTTATTTTTTTAGCTTTCAAATGAATAACTATTAAAACAAAATACGTAAAATTAATGCGAAAAGTTGCAAAGACGGTCTTGAGCCAGTTTTTAGGGATCTGCACTCGAAGGGTGCCAAACGGGACCGTATTACTAAGACTTCACTGTCCTTCTTTCTGTCTGTCTCTCCGTCTGTCTGTCCGTCCGTCCGTCCGTCCGTCCGTCCGTCCGTCCGTCCGTCCGTCTGTCTGTCTGTCTGTCTGTCTGTCTATCTGTCACCAGGCTGTATCTGATGAAGCGTGATAGCTAGGCAGTTGAAATTTTCACAGATGATGTATTTCTGTTGTATTGCCACTATAGCAACAAATACTATAAACAGAATAAAATACATATTTAATGTATGAATACATATTTTAATAAATACATTTAGGATAACAAACGTTGTCTAAAGACAGCGCTCGCCATCTAGCGGCCACCTTTACAGCGTCGTTAAATGTCAATGTTAAACGCTTCTTGTTGGTTTCCATAGATGGCGCTGTTCTCAAATTAGATCTTTGTCTAATGTTGTGTCGATAATACTACGGAACCCTTCGTGCGCGAGTCCGACTCGTACTTGGCCGGTTTTTTTATAGCTTGGTTTACAAGGGGAACAGCAAATGCAAAATATTAAAAAAATATATAAAATGCGAAATATTTCGCATACAAACGTCGAGCCAAACATAGTGGCCAGACTAATAAATAGCTAATTTCTTACAATTTTCATTTCTGGTACATGTTGACCCCAAAATTATAGTACAGTGATAGATTCACGGTCGGGTTACA
This sequence comes from Yponomeuta malinellus, assembly GCA_947308005.1. NCBI lineage: Eukaryota > Metazoa > Arthropoda > Insecta > Lepidoptera > Yponomeutidae > Yponomeuta > Yponomeuta malinellus. The sequence continues at coordinate 17,376,403 of OX371006.1, read as the reverse complement.
TGACATGTTTTTTCATCCCATTGAAGCGGCACGACTTGAAGCGGCAATGAAAGAAAATCGACTTGTTCATGCAGTTGTCATTGTACTGCAATGCATTAACAGAATATACTTACAGGATGTTTGTGAAGCTTCGAAATGCAAAAGACGTTGGGTTTATAATATTATTTCGAAGGACCGAATTTCATTTTCCTACGGCAGGTAGCGCCGACCTTCTACCGTTCTCAGATGGTAGCTAGTCAGCTGTCTGGGCAAGCCCTTCGTTTGAAGACGATTATCTGATTGCTAAGTCGATAGCGGCGACGACGTCAAGTTCCGAGTTCCCTTTTTGACGAGAGATTTAATAACTTCGACAATCTCAAATTAAATCGTGAGGGGATTGACTGCTAGTCCTGCTTGATACATCTTTTGTAATCATAACTTCCATACTAAACAATCACTTGTCCTGGTCCGAAACTAGGATATCCTCCGCTATGGTAACCATGCAAGGCATCACAAACATGGAATCACCCAGACTGAATCCATTTGTACAAATCAATTTATTTACATATTTTATTTATTGGTGATTATCCAATATGGTATTTATCCACACAATAGATAAGTGACATTGCATGTTATAATATCATGGTGAAAGCTAATGATCTAGTAACATATCCTTTAACGTGTGATGGATGACAGCGTGCTAGAATATGGACGAGAACCAAAACACATCAAGCCACATATAACCAAGTACGACCACCCTGTGCAAAATATCGTAGACACCCTGCACCGAACGGTCGCACTCGGACGGCGGCGGCGGCCTCCAGTGGGAATCGAACCCACGACCTCTGTTTTGGCAGTCAAGCGTGTTAAACGCTAGACCAACGAGGTACCCAGTTCTGGGGGTCAACAAGACTGTCAATATTGTTTGTAAGAAAATTAACTATGTTTTGGCATTTAAAGTTATTGATGGCAATCATGGAATCTTATCAATAGGCTGCAATAGATGTATTGGGGGTGGGTCCCAATTCAGTTAAAATCCCGTCACGGAATTCAGTTAAATCGTTAAAAGCGTCACGTAATCAAAGCGACACGATCGCCTTGCGGACGCGGACGGACGTCACAAACAAATAATGCAAGTCTCACTTCCGACAAACGCTCACACTCTTTTTCGGTACAAAGTTGGCATTTCGCAAGGCGTTTGACACAAATGTGCAAGGCCCATAAAAAGTCGCCGTATTCATAAATCATTCCGTCTCCCCTTGAGCAATATTAGTGGCGGCTTACGAGGAAAAATACACTGTTCATTTTTTTAAAGGTCAAAAAGATTTGAAGGAGGAAATATTAAATTATGTTCTTTTTTATAATAAATACATGCGATCAATAACATACGTCTATATCGTCCTAATTAATCCGGCCCAATGGTTTCGATATTAATAACAACACATTAAACAAACCCTCGCTCAGAGAAAAGAGGCTTGAACAGTATTCTAACTAGTTTAGTTAGCCCTGAGATTTCTGCACTTAGCCTCAGAGTTGGGCCATTGTACGTAGCAAGCGCTAAGGTATTTATACACCACAGGCACTAGGGTTTCCTCACAATGTTTTCCTTTACAGTTAGCAAGTGGTAGTTCTGCTACAACTTTAGAAATGTACGTAACTTCGAAAACAAAGTCATTAGTACATGCCAGGATTCGAATCCACGACCTCCCGAATGAGAAGCCGGCGTTCTACCGCTCTGCTACCACCGCTACAGTATTCTAACTAATGAAACAATCATGACAGATTTTCATGCAGAATCGCCATTTCGCCATGTCATACAAAATAACCCCAAGTCTCGTGTACTTTTTATCTTGCACTAATATATTGACGCGCAGGCGGGAGAAAGAAATCCTAGTTGAGAAATCCTAATCGCAAGTGCTGCGAAGCTTATTCGCCTTGCGAGAGACAGAGATAAATATGCCGAGCTGACTGCCAACCTTCGCTAGTCGGAGACACCATAAGAAGAAGAAGAAGAAGAGCATATTGATGTAATATATAAGGGTATAAAAATATCATGATTCACATAATATCAACGCATCATCGTCGAATTCTTATAGGAGTATGTATACTTTTCCACTGCAAAGCTGTTAATTTAGTAATCGTTGGTTCGGAACCCGGAAGGCAAGAGTCCTACTCGTACTTGTCCGGTTTTTTTTCCATTTTATCCACCACTATTCTTACCAAAGAAGTGTAAACCGCTTTTACGGATTGTTCTGCCCATGTGAAAGAAAGAAAGACGACATTTATTTAAATGGTCACAGAAACACAAAGTAAACACGAAGGTAAACAAATGTGTTTTAATGTGCACGAATAATTCATGCCCAGTTTTAAGTGAAATGGGCCACTGTTATCACCATTACTGGTGAGGGACGAAGCATGACGAGCGATAGACAATTTTACTGTGGAGTGTAGAGTCAGCCATCGAACACATACTAACGCAGTGAGCTGTAAAATTTTGTTGAACAATGTAGCGTTACGCTTTCTCTAACTGCTTTGGATTCAGAAAGTCCAAAGAGTACTTTATTTTGAAACCTATGTAAAGCCATAAGGATAATATATTTCAACGAAAGGTCAAAATAATAGATAGAGAACACTTTATTGCACAACCAGGTGAAAGAATTACACAGGTGAATATAGTGTTCTGTATCTACATGTATACTAAGTAATATTAGACAGAGGAAAAGTTTGTATGCAGGAGGTAATTTCCGAAACTACTTAGATTATCCGATTTAAAAATCTTTTACCGGTATTTAGAATGGGTCTGGGTGGACATGAGCTATAGGCTTACAACTACCACGCGAACGAAGTCGCGGGAACGGCTAGTAATGTATAATCATCATTCATCACCATCAACCCACAGCAGTCCGCTGCAGGACATGGGTCTCTCCCTGTATGGGAGGTTTTGCCGTAATCTCCACACTTGGCAGGCGGATTGGAGATCGCAGTGTTTGGTGGTCTGGTATCACAGGTCAACGCTGCTGCCCGTTCCCTGGTTTCCGTTTTTTTAGTCGCCTGTTACGACACCCACGGGAAGTAATGGGGTGGCTCAAGCTAGGCCGGAGCCACACGGCGATGCATAATAAATAAATGATAACATCCACAAACATTTTGAAACACATGCAGTCAGGAAAATTTACAACAAAACACCATCTATCTATATCCACAATTCAGTCTCTCGCCCTAGTCCCTATGTGGGATAACCTATTATACGGTAACCAGACATGGACATCGCATCAGAAACATAGGAAAATAAAGACTGAAGCCATAGTACAAAATAAAATACAGCGAACCCCGCTAGTGGGATTTGAACCCGGGTTAACTCCTCTCTCATATCTTGAAAGAGGTAATCGAACGCCATCTTCAACTGATTAATTAACTCTTTGCATTACATGCAGCATGTCTGTCAGTGTGCCGAGCACTGAGACTTAATTGTGGGATGTTTTGGTAGGTACTGTACTAACTGAAAATCAGCGGTTTGCACCTCAGCACAATGCTGAGTCAGACTGCCGTTTGCGCGACAAAACTGTACAAATACGTTTTATATGATGTACCGTTTCTTTCTTTTTTAGGGTCCCGTACCCGAAGGGTGCCAAACGGGACCCTATTACTAAGACTTCACTGTCCGACTGCCTGTCTGTCACCAGGCTGTATCTCATGAACCGTGATAGCTAGGCAGTTGAAATTTTCACAGATGACGTATTTCTGTTGCCGCTATAACAACAAATACTAACAAAATAAATATTTAAGGGGGGCTCCCATATAAAAAACGTATTTTTTTGCTCGATATTAATAACGGCAACTACCTGTTGCCTGTTACTCTTGAAATATTCACAGAATATTTAGTTCTATATTCGCTTCAAAAATAAACAATTAAATTAAAATAAAATATTGTAATGGGGGGCTCCCATACAACAAAGTGTTTTTGCCGTTTTTTCCGATCTTTCTTTCAAATATAGTTGTACAGATAATGGTACGGAACCCTTTGTGCGCGAGTCCGACTCGCACTTTGCCGTTTTTTTTTTCGTTAATTTTGTTTCGTATCGTATTTTTTAGTGTTTCGCGTATGTAATGTGATATATTTTTTGACTGGTGAAATATATTTTTTATCTTTCTTCCTTTCTTAGTTCGCAAAGACTATTTTTTTTCTTGAGGGCTGAATCAAAAACCATTTCGAGATTAACATCTAAGTAACCATATTTTCTATGTTTAAGATAAATATTAAGGAAGATGAGCGTTATTTTTGCCAAAAAACAATAACCTTCATTTGACCTTCTGATGACGTCACATTTTAAAATAAACATAACATATGGCAACACTACGTTACTTAAAAAAAAAGACTTGCTGTCATAACTGTCATATGCATATAATTTCCTTGTCTGTGAAAAAAACGTCTGTGACAGCAAATCACAGAAACAAAGTGTGACAGTTTGCGCGACGTTTCGGCGTGTGCACTCGAAAAATATGACGTCACGCTTTCAAATATTTTAAATAAATAATTTATAATAATAAACTTAACAAATCGCTGAAAAAATGAAATTAGTCTCTAGAAATTACTTCTGCTTTAAGAAAAAAATATAAAATAAGATCGAAATAAAAAATATACTGCCCGAATTGTCATCGACATTTGAAAAGGATGTCGCATTGGTTGTCCTCAAAAACCACTCGAGTTGCTTCTGAAAGTCAGTAGTTTGATTCAGTATATTCCAACTTTTAACAATGGAGGTAGCAGCGTTCAAATGTGGCATCGTTTAGCGATGCTAGTGGGTGCCGGATGTGACAGAGCTACTCTATTGATATACGTGTCATCGTGACAGCTGATAGAGGGTGCACTGCATAGAGGTCAAGCGGGTCTAGTGTGGGCTTTAGTATTTTTAGTAACTTCCGATCTTCAGGATGAAAGGGGACGATAACAAGACGCAGTGTAGTGTACATTTAGTTTAAGTGCAACAAAAGTACTAATATGTAAATAAATAAACAGGACGCAGTGTTGTGTCGATTGCAAAGTAGCTTTTGATACATGAAGAATGGATGAGATGTTTAATCAAGTGCGGGAAAAATTGCAGTGTGAGAGAGTGCACGTTATTTGTTTTGAGAGTTATTTTATTCAGGAATTCTTATGCAGCCATCAGGTTGCACTCTTTATACATTTCATCTAAAAGTTTCCAGTAAAGACAATTTTACTGTGGAGTGTAGAGTCAAAAAGATATAAATAATTTAAATAATTAAGTAGAAGTATTTATCCGTGTGGCGCCGGATTAAGAATAGCGTCACTCCATTTCCTTCCGTGGATGTCGTAGAAGGCGACTAAGGAAATTAATTACCAGGAGACGGGCGCAGCAGCGTTTTCCTGAGATTCCAACCACATACTGCGATCGCCAACCCGCCTGCCAAGCGTGGCGATTATGGCAAAACCCCTCATGGTTGTGAAAGCCACGAGGGAGGCCTATGTCCTGCAGTGGGCGTCGAGTGGCTGTTGATGATGATGATTTATACATGTAGGTATTGTAGAAGTATATTTGTAGTCGGTGCCCAGTTTCATGACCAGCACATATATTTTGGGCACCGACTTCAAATTATACTTCTACAATACCTACCTACATGTATAAATACTTCTAATTATTTAAATAATTTCTATCTTTTTAGTGCTGTAGTGTTTCGAAGTCGGTTTTTATTTTTTATTTCATTAACTTACATAGCATAGACATCTATGCGACATACCTACTCTATTGAATGTTGAAGAGCATTGTTGCCTGAGATAGGTCTAGAACGTAGTTTAAGCGCAGAAGATAATTGTTCATATTATGCAGCTTCGCCTTTTGCCTAAGATATTGTGTATACGGAAGGAAGGTATCGAAAAAATATAACAAACCACTACTTGTAAATTTTAAAGAACTAAAGATTATTAATCGCACACTGACTGACGAATGTAAGTTTCTCGAGCAATAATTTCACTGTCGAACATTTGATTGTCGACTAATCGAATGTTGTCGTACATTTTCATTGGCGAACAATTGAATAGTCCATATGTGAATTGCTTGCTACGTAACCAGACAAGGGACCAGTTTCACATTGCTCGAGAATCGTAGCGACACGACAGCGTCGGACTAGTATTTTCAAACACTTAAGGCCGTTGTGGGAACGTTGTGTGAACGTTGTATGAATACTACTCCACCGGCCTTTTTTTCATATAACGGCCGACCAAGGCTGCAGTAAATGTACAAAAACTTTTTTACTAAGAAAACCGACTCCAAGAAACAATCGTACTAAAAAAGAAGAGTTCCATGATTTTCTCATAGACGATCTTCTCAACAATTAATTAAATCCGTCAACGTGATAAAGAATGGCAAATATTTAACACGGCAACTGAAATCCTTTTTAGGCGACTTTCTATTAAGTCACAAAAAAACAAACTTTTCAGTGATTAAATATCTTAGCAACTATTAAACTATACAAGCAACAAAAGGCTAGGATCAAAAAAACTAAAAAACGGCGGCTACTGTAAGGTGTCAAATATATCAAGCGGGATCAGTGTAAAACTGGTTAAGGTATTATAAAACCTAATGTGGCGACTAATTATCCCGAGGGGATATCAAACATTCTTCACTGGCAACTACTGGCAATCTAAATTTTGGGTTGGTTGTTAGGTCAGTACACATAAGCAAAAATAGGTTCGAAGTTCCTGAAACTTCGGGTGTTAGTTCTTTTTTTTTATATAAAAGCGAAAAAAAATATTTCACTAAAAAACTTAGTTTTGAGTCAAACTTAAATCAGGTTGGTGCATGGAAAAGTCATGGGGCCTACATTATGAAAATGTAGCCAAAAGTATTTTTTTAAGATCTTGTTTGTATTTATAGTTTATAGACAACCCCATTTTAGAATTTATGAAAGCCTATTTTAACTTTTTTATCCGCCAATAATTTGTCGCCTTAGAAGAAATTCAATTGCCACAAAAGAAAATCACTGCCAGATAAAATTTAAATAAAACCTCAAAACTCATTAAAAAGCCGCCGCTTTCTAGTTAAGATGCTACCTCAAATTAGTCGCCAAAGTAGTTTATTTACGATCCATTTTCAGTTTTTTTAAGATCCGGAATGGTATCAATTTGTCGCCGCGTTAAATACATGCCATAAAGAATTATAGGTGAATATACAGAGAAAAATATCGGACGCATCGAGAACCTCTTTCTTTTTTGAAGTCTGTTAAAAATGTATGTCGCATGGTTACGGTCTCGTCCAATGTGAAACCGTCCATTGGCGAGTGGTCCAACACCAATGCTATCGTGTTACAGCACAGTTACTTCGCTCTGACCTTCGCGGCGGCCTTAGTCGTAGTCACGCCAGCTGGACACAGCTGTAACACCGTCTTGCAAGTTACAGCAACCTTTACATTCTGGGAGGGTTGGAAGAGTCAGAACAGGTACCTAACTCTTAACTTAACACTGGAAACTCTTACTTGATTTTTTGTCGGAAACGTCCGACCAGGTTTCGCTCTTATGGAAGAGCTTAATTATGATGAGTGAAACCTGTTCAGACTCTTCCAACAACATTTTCGTAAGTGATTCCGGAATCAAGTACAGAATGTGCTTACGAAATTTTAGGTACGTAATATTTTAAATAACAAAGTTCATAAACAGCGAGCAATAAACAGAGATAAGGCTGATGATGATTATGAAGAATAAGATGAGGCGGTGAAGGAACTGGCCTGTGACCGGAGCGCGTGGAACAGAGTCTAACTCTTCTTTTTAGGGTTCCGTAGCCAACAATAAGGAACTCTTGTAATTGCGCCATGCCCGTCTATCTCTCCGCGAGACTAGAATGCTGTGGCATATATCGTAGGTCGCAATCATTACCGGAACATCTCCAAAATCACGTGTTTTGAGTTAAGTTTTTCTTAATCACTAATAGTCCCAGGCGGACATACTTCGATCAAATAGGGAATGTATTAGCAAAGGGCCAGGTAAAAAGTGCCCGAAACCGGCGTGCGTGCATGCAACCACTAATGAATGTTGAGGCAGCGAAAGTGATCCGTCAGGATCGTGGCAAGTAGCAGTCCTTGGTCTCTGCATACCCCTCTGGGATACAGGCGTGAGTTTATGTATCTATGTATGCACTAATGGCAGAAGTCAAACGTTAAATGTAACTAAATGTAACTACCTAGTTTATAAAAAGGCTTCGACCAGTAGAGAAAAAATTATTTTACTATCGATTTTTAAATTTTACAGATTTTTAATGAAACGTCAATTACCTGCTTAAAACAGTATATTTCGAAATGTTCCAACAATGATTTGGATCGACGACAATTTGCTAATTAAACACGAAAACAAAACGGTACAATAAAATGTTTGTTTGTTACACTTTATTGCACAAAAAAAAAGCGTTAAAAAAATGTTTGTACACTCGATTTCTCTTCTTATTTCTAAATTAGTGAATTCTACTCACTTGGCCGGTTTTTTCCTTTATCTGAGTTACAACTCTTAAATTGTATAATAATAAAATGACCTTTATGATTTTCGGTCAAAAGTTCAAAACACCGCAGACAGTTCGAAGAGTATTGCCGAAAGTAGTGATGTAGGTAAATTATGGATCGTCAATACCAGATTGATCATGTTGGTAAACCCCACCCCAACATGAAACAGTAACAATCTGGTATCAAAGTCCTTAGAGGCAGCAGCATCTACAATCTATGATAGGTAGGCGATGCAGCTTGTGATTACATGTACACAGACCGTTGTTATCGATTTCATTACCTACTGTTTGTTGTCATGGCACGTCATGGATTTTTACTGTGGTCATGGTGTGTTATTTCACGCACGCGTGCTTCTGTATGACTATGCAAGAATATTCTTCTGTCTGTAGAAGTCGGTACGATTGTGCCATTAATTATTATGAATATCAGTGGTAAGATAAGTTGCATTATAATCAGCGGAAGGCGGGCGGCCCCCTCAGTAGCAGGTTTTTAGGGTTCCGTGCCCAAAACTCCGCTGTCCGTTCGTCCGTCTGTCACGATAGTTAGAAAGTTGATATTTTCAGAGATGATGTATTTCTATAACATGTGCCTGTATGTAAATGTTTATGTTTAAATATTAAAAATAGAATAAAATAAATATTCAGAGGGGCTCCCATACAACAAACATGATTTTTGTGTCGTTTTTTGCTCGATATTAATAACGGCAACAGATAGACGCAAAATATTCAAATGTTGTATAGATAATGGCACGGAACATTTCGTCCGACTCGCACTTGGCCAGTTTTTTTTATGAGGTGGACGATCACGTCGTTCTTTAGGGGCCTAATTAGCGCGCCAAATCCTGAGCGATTCCAATCGTCTAACTGTCAGAATACTGTGCACTTTGCTGCACTAACAAAACGAGGTTCAACTTGCATCTCCAACAGTGCAGTACAAACAGCGCGTTTGAATCGATGCTAACGCACATGTGTATCGATACAAACGACAACAAACTACTCTGTAGGATAAAAGCGCCGCGTTTAAGAAACGTGGTGTGCACAGGCCCTAATTAAGTTCAGGAAAAGGGGTGATAGTACTGTTCATTTGCAACAAATTATGCACCAGGCTTCCAAAATAGAGTAAATCTCTGGCTTTTATGTTTTTCCCTGCAAATTAATCTCTTTTTAATTGTTTTTTTTTTTTCACAGATAGAGGATTGCTGCATATTAGTCACTGAATCACTTAGGTAACACAAACAAAGAGCATGAATAGTTAGTACAGCAAAGTAAGGTGCTGCAATTAACTGTATTTACCCCTTTCAATAGATCGAATTTCCCATCACTCTGTAGGTTTAACAATATGTTTTCCACAGCACAGGACGCTAATACAATTACAGGTTCATGAGGCTGCGTATTCCGTTGTCGAATCAGTCAGGCGACACAGTTGGCATGACGCCACTGTTGTCCCAATTAGCTATTGCACGCAATGACGTTCTTCCTAGGCACGACAGCAATGCAGTTTTACTAATTAGGTATATGACCTTTGACTGCTTTGACTCCGGAGTGAGTATGTTTTGGCTAGAGTAGAAGAGATGGAGTATGATCTACAGGGCGTACAAATCCCTAAATACATCTGAAGATGGGTTCTGCTCGTCAATACGTACAACTTTTACTTTGGATAAAACTTTGAAATCGCGAAAAATAAAATTAAACGTAAAATTAAACCTGCGGCATTAAAATGTAACAGGTAATATTGTTTCCCCATAGTAAACGTTCAAATATTAGATGAAACTTCATCGGTATAGGTCGGCCTGTAACTTATAGACTGCAAAAAATTGATCCTCACAAAATTTCCGTTTCAATTTTTAAGCTTTTAAACTTCAGACTTGCAACCTCAGAGGCCCTATTTTCCTCTTGTTTCAAAACAAAATATAATGAATAGTGTATGAAACGAATGACGCAAGCAAGTGGCTTATAAATACAAGTAACTGTTCGCTGTTGCATGGCAAATGAAATGAGGCACTGAGATATAATAGGGCAAAAACTAACATTAATAATTACGATGTTGTACCATCCAAGGTTGCTGCGAGGACATTGTCTGATGAAGCTGTGATTGTTCATAATATTATGACTCATAGGGGGAACGGGAGTGTGGGAATAATATTTACTATGATTTGTGAGGTGGATGAGTAATAGATAGGAGGGGTTGAATCCCCATAACAGTCATGTGATCGATCGAGAGGCTAATTTTTTGGGTTCTGCATCCGAGGGCACCAACGGGACTATACCTACTGTTTGTCTTTCCCTTTAATTCAGATTTTTGTTTTTTTGTATTATCACCAATAAAGTAGACAGATGTAGATAGATAGAATATCCTTTAAATATTGTTATTCAAAAATTGATGTCGAAGATCGTCTCTAGCGGAATCACCCGATTGTCAGTATTTTTCGCCCAACCTAGACAAACGATTAAGTAACAATTGTATTTTATTACTAATTGTAGCTTTATGATACAGGGTCCACGAATCGCAGAGGATAACGTCCAAAATCTTTACTTCACTAAACAATAATGTATGCTGTTCCCTATCCCACGCAACACGTCAGTCCCTATCATACGTGTCCGATAAAGCAATTAAAACTGCCGACACCTTGAAGGCCATGGGAGCAAAAACTTGATAGGAAGATTAACTAACGCCCTCGATATCCCAACCAAGACCAATAGGGAAGTGAAGGCGTGTCTATGTAGCGAGGCATATAATTTAAAGTATGTAGGTAATAATTAATAAGGTGGTAGCCTAGTAGGTAGAACTGTGGTAGCAATACCACTCGCTAACTGTAAAGGAAAACATCGTGAGGAAACCTGAGTGTCTGAGCTATTGACATACCTCAGCGCTTGAAATCTCCAATCTGCGGTGGACACGCGTGTTGATTAAGCCCATACTCTCTCCCTGAGAGAAGGCCTGTGCCCTACAGTGGGACGTATAGAATTACTGGCTGGTTTTATAGTAACATTCATAAATATTAATATATTAAACGGGGATAGTAATATATTGAACGGGTCTAACCACGATTATTTATTAGGTAAAACGGCAAGCTGCAAATTTTCCGAAACGTCGGGAATTAAAGGTAATTACATTTTACCTAATAAATAATCACGGTTAGACCCGTTCAAAATATTTCTATGTATGAGCATCGCTAGTCACAAAAAAAAACATTCATAAACTTGTTTATATTTAGTGACTAAATTAAATAAACCGCAATTGGTGACTAAATAATAAGTGTGCATATATCGCAAATATCAAAGCTTAAAATTGAGAAGTCTGGGCTTAGAAATGAGCTGGAATGGACGGAAGTGAGTGGCCAATGTAGAGCTCTCATTAAATATTAATAGGATATTATATCATATAGGATCAGACTGACTAGAGGTGACACGCTTGACTACTAAAACAGAGGTCTTGGGTTCGATTCCCGCTGGAACTCACCGTGCGTGAATGGTACAAATAGCCTCAGTTTGGTTGTATTACAGTGATTGTGATGTCCTTGCCTGGTTACCATAAAACAGGGTATATTATATAGTTAGGGACCAGAACGAGTGATTGACGTTGTTTGTAAGTTGTTATAATATGGAAAATACTGCATAGCAATATGTTCGCAGTTGCTCAGAAACATTCGCCAGCACATCGAGCTTTACACGAGTGCACTCTACCCGGTTACGTCACGTGCTAGTTTGCAACAAAAAAATACGTTGGTCAGATTGTTGAGCTGTAGAATAAGCAATGAAGATATTCTCCATAATCGCGATGAGCGAGCACCCTGCCTAACTAAACGGCACGGTTTGCGCTTAGACCTAGGTGGAATGCAATGGAACCCATACATAATTAAACAGGCTTGGAGGCGTCACTGGACTGCTCTGCACGAGCAATATATGAAGCTAAGACAGAGGACCTGCTCAGAAGCGAGCTGCCATCACCTGCACTTTTCAGATCCGAGATTTCCGCACGCAGCCTCATAGTTGGCCCATTTTATAGCAAGACTAACTACTCCGATTTTGATTGCCTCGATAGAAAACTTAAAACTAGTTACCATATCATTAAACTCATCGTGGTCATCGTATCGTGTTTCCAGTACGACGGACGACCTTCTACAACTTGATACTTTAGTGTGTTTATCCATTTTCCTCGGATCTCGCATCGGAGGCTGATTGTCACGCTACCTTTTTGCCTCAACTTATCTAGACTTTAAATTTAGATTATACGATCTTCTACAACTTGATACTTTAGTGTGTTTATCCATTTTCCTCGGATCTCGCATCGGAGGCCGATTGTCACGCTACCTTTTTGCCTCAACTTATCTAGACTTTAAATTTACATCATACAACTGAAAATACATTCCTATTACACCATGCAACGCCCGTGATATTGCAGAATGCAAATTGTTGCGTCATGATATTCAGCTCACTATAAAATAGCAAATGACAAAAGAGCATGCAAAAATTACTCAATAGGGTCAGCAATTTTCTCTGCAGTTTAACGTTATGCTCTAGTTTTGAGTAAAAACGTTTGTTACGACATGGATTTTATCTTTTCGTAAGCAGATATAGGAATGGAGAATTGGATATCCCTGTCACTTTAATGGCATGTTAATTTTCAACAAAGTGTTTTAAAACAGAACATAAATAAAACACGTTTCTAATTGGAGTGTTTTAAACCGAGATTTAAACACGGTTTTAAACAACAAAAAAAAAAACACGACATCAAAAACACCTGTTTAAAACAACTAAAAGTTACTTACCTGAAAATATTTGTGATATCAAAAATAAGCACTAGAAAGCCCAGAAATTTAGCCATGGCCTTTATATTTTATAATAACTGCGGTCGATCGTGACACGATACTTGTATTTATTGAGTAACGGAAAAAATCGAAAATCATGAAAATATACAGGGTGACCGTGTCATACAGTGTAATTTGAGGGGAACTACCTAATCTGTTGTAGATAGAGAAAAAGTTTGGTAGAAGACCTATCTTAATATAATAAAGTTATGTATATTTGCGTTTATAGATTAAAAATGTACTGTCAGCAAAAAAAACAAATTATCACTTTTTACTTTCATAGCGACAAAAGATAATATTTATAAGCTTATTAGCACTTAATTAGACATAAAAAAACAAAAAGAAGAGCAATAAAAAAATTGCGAAAATAGTTTAACATATACAGGGTGACCAGGGTGACAGGGTCATAATTAAAGTTATAAGTTCCTGCATTCATAAATAAAACATATATTACAGTCAGTAGCAAGATAAAAATAAAATCACATTTCATCGCAAACAATATGAAGACAAAAATCTAAAAATTATATCTATAGGGTGAACGTATCAGGGTCGTGTCTAATCTTATATTACTCGTTTCTAAGCTATTATGCGCTTCACCAGACTAAAATTTTTAACAAAAAATCATGAAATCCCACCAAAATATAAATGTAAAAAACTGGCCCATTTCTCGTCTTAAAATAATACTTGACATAAGAACTTGCCAAGTTCCGTGTCTTGGAATTAGCACTGTCATAATAAATAGGGAAAATGTGTAATGTTTAAATCTACAGATCATACTTGGCAAATTTTCATCGTAAAACTATTCAACATCTTATAAGACTTGTTACACAATTTTTCCTTATTTATTATTTACTAACAAGTGTCAATTTTACGTGTTTGACAGTGCACTACGTGTTTAATGGGCCTTGGGTTAGTGCCCCTATTCGCCATGCCGAATATACCGAGCCATAGCCGCGGGAAATCAGAAATTTATTTCAACGTAAACAATTTACATTCTGTTTCTTGAATATCAATGTACAATGTTATGCTTCGGTCACACACAGCGACCAATCGCTGCGAGTGACTACTCGCTGCGAGTATTCGCTGTGTGTGACAGGCTATTCGCTGCGAGTAGATTCACTCGCCGCGAGCAGAATTGAGCATGTTCAATTTTACTCGCTGCGAATGCGCACTGCCAGTCGAAATTAGTAGAACTCGCTGTGTGTCGCTGCGGCTATTATTCGCAGCGAATGCACTCGCAGCGATTAGTCGTTGTGTGTGACCGAAGCTTTAGCCGCTGCCTCGGGGCCGAATTTGTAGTGGAGAAAAAAGCAGCGGGAAAAAAACTCCACTCTGACCATCTTTTCTCAAACCTCCGCGGGTACACTCGCACTTACTTTTATTAATAAAATCTCAATCCGTTCTTAATAGTATGTATTCGGCTTTTAGACTTTTTTTTAACGCCGAGTCTGGCTTTTGTATCCTTTGGTCACAGGAGAGCCTTTAATTTATATCGACAGCAATGGAGGCTCTCCCTAAGTTCAGGAATGCGGTATCGCGACTCGCCGCAAGTTATGGGATGATTAATATCGAACCTGTAGACACGAGAGGACCGCCTCACAGCATTTACCTTCTCCGACCGAAGTAATTTCTGTGCCGGCTAAACTTTCCCTGAATTTACACAAACCGGTGACAAAAATTGTTAAAACACGGAAATATAATGTCTATCAAGATGTGGTGGACATTCCTTCATGAGTGTAATAAAATCCACAATATGTAATCCGCCAATTGCGGATTACATATTTGTTATGTTTAAATATGTGATACCTACGTAACGTGATTTGTAACGTGATTTGTAATTTTAGTGTACGTCTGTCTATCTATCCGAAAAGGGGGGAGATTTACTCGTCAATACATACAAGTTACTAATGTGATTGAATAGCCATCAGAATCTCAGCAACACCATGCCACCAACGCGACCATCTACGAAGAGGTACGGAAAAGGCGATATTTTTTTCACCATTTCGTAGTTTTTAGGGTTCCGTAGTCGACAAGGAACCTTTATATGTCCGTCTTTCTGTCTATCTGCCCGCGGCCTAGCTCTCTCTCTCCGATTAGTAGGAGAAAGCTGAAATTTGGCACAGAGAACATATTAATCAAGCCGAGAAAACGGTAAAATAGATTTTTTTTATCTCCCTACACCTAAATTAGGGATGCAATTTATTTTTATCACTTACATAGTGTGGGGTATGGTCGGATTGGCCGTTTAAAATATTGTGGGTGTACGCAGATATTTTTTTTTAATTTAGGGTTCCGTTTGCAAAATATTGAGCTTTAAAGCGTAAATTTCTGTCCGAGTAGGGCGTCCACCAACAAATAGACCAACAGTAAGGTCGATACACGCGTTATTATGAGCGACTTTCCTACGAAAATTTAAAGGTGGTTCAGCGGTCGGCTGTACAGTTAACATTTCGTGTCGCAACTAATCCGAAAAACAAGACAATTTAATCACGTCTAGGTCTAACAATTTGACCCTTTCCTAAATTAACAGCTCAACATGCATAAGTCACTTTTGACCTCATAGTTTTGGCAGAGTTGGGTTTGGACACTGACAAGGTCTTTGGAATTTAACTACTTCATCCAGATAAAGTTTATTTATTTACTAACTTTTGCCCGCGACTTCGCCCGCGTGGTTGACGGGTATTATTCCGGCATAAAAAGTAACCTATGTGGCATTCTAGACTATAATCTTTCTCTGTGCCAAAATTAATCCAGATCCATTCAGCCGCTCTGGCGTGATTGAGTAACAAAAATCCATCCAACCAAACTTTCGCATTTACAATTAGATTAATTTACTTTTATTGCCCTTAAGATAAATGGTTCATAACTTTATTCAACATTTTCTAGACTGTTACATTACATTACATAAACTAACACCTATATCCCAGAGAGATAGGCAGAGACCATACCAGGGTTTGCCACTTTCCACAATCCTGACAGACCGCTTTCGCTTAATCAACATTCATTAGTCGCTGCCTGCACGCACGCCGATTTCGGGTACTTCTTATCTTGCCCTAAATACATACATAAACTCACGCCTGTATCCCAGAAGGGTAGGCAGAGACCAGGGACTGCCACTTGCCACGATCCTGACGGATCACCTTCGCTTCCTCAACATTCATTAGTCGTTGCATGCACGCACGCCGGTTTCGGGTACTTTTTATTTTGGTATCTTTTTATACTTTGCTAATACATCTCCTATTTGGTCGAAGTATGTCACACTCGCTCGCTATATTTGCTTCGTCAATCTTTCTTCCTTCATCCTCTTCATCTTGGCCTCTAGACTACAAAAGGAGACAGCAACAGGCATGGGACCTTTAAACAAAGTTTACGGCAGTCTCATTCAGCCCATTTTAATAAGAACCTTTGGACTCTAGAAAATAGAGCTGAACTTATGTTGGTGGGACTCTTTGGTGTTGTACATACAAGTGATATCGAGTTATAAATAGCACCCACACATCAATGGGGCTCTGTGACGCATGCGCCGCCCAGGAGGCGCCGGCGCAGCCCTACGTGACTCCAGGCAATAATAATACCGACAGAAGTGCTTGTTCTGCAAAACATACACTATAGACATCATCACATCCAACTTCAGACAGTCGGTGTTACAAACTGACATTGATAGTATAATAATAAATATTAATAGCATTTAAAAATGTTTTTGGTTTATTTTACTTACTACTTAATGAAGTAGTAAGTAAAATGGGTCTCTGGCTCAGTGGAGCCTTGGAGATGGGTCTTGGCTTCCAATACAAGAAGTCCCTACCCGCCTAAGTCCTGTGTGGTCTCCTGTCAGTCACTATTATCGGTCCAACTGTTTATTTAACTTTTGACAGCTCAATTTAGTGATGTTCTGTGAAGTTACCAATTCGATTTTTTATGATAATCGATTTAAATTATGTTGAAGTTTTATTCAATTGATTGCATTGCTAATTAATTTTGATATTTTTATAGCTAGTCTATCTGAGCGTGATAAACAAAAAATTACCCAACAAGTTTTCACATTATTTGTTTTTATAATATTTAAACCTAATTTCTTATAGTATAGATCTTTGTAATAGATGTTAGCTAATCTACTTGTTATAATATTGTAGCTAGTGTCCATGAAGTGTTGCATTTTTTGCCCATGGTTTCCTGTCAAATAAATAAGGAACTTAATGGGATAAACCACCAAAAAAATTTGGTTTTTTTCTATTTTTAGGACATTTTCATTAGATATCAATGAATGATAAATTCTAAATGAAAAACTAAAATATTGTAGGGAACTGTCATGTAGACACTTTAAAAGAAATTAATTTACCCAAACAGTAATTTGTGTATCTTATCTACTACCTACTTGAGCATATGAATGGTTAATATCAATCTTACAATTTGTTTCCAGTCGACTGCTGGAATAAATACTTCATTCATTCATTCACAAGGATCATCAGTTTTCCTAAATACCTAGATGCTATGTGCTAAATACCTTGTATCTTAGTACAAAAAACATTTTATCTTTCTTAGTGTGTTTCGAGAATGAAGTATTTCGTAAGTAATTTTGAATGGGTGGATTCATGTAAGAATAACAATAGGATTCTAACTGCCTCCAAGAATATTATATTTTGCAAATGAAAAATCAAAATAAAGTCCAATTTTGTTGTTAGGTCAGGTCACAATAATGTTCTCTTACATTTGTAATTATACTGAACCCAGCCTTTGTTGCTCTTAACATAAACCCAAAAACATTGGCCTTTGCATCTACGTTATGAGATGATTTATACAGCGTCCAGTGGCACCTTCACTCACACTGGATGGCTGAAGGGACCACTCGGATGCTGCAGTGCCTGAGAAATTGTTTCCCAACATAACTGTGAGAATAAAAAGGCAAAATTGAATGTGATAATGTACCGCACATTGTCATGTGCAAGATAAGGAAGAAATATACAATATTTGAGAGTGTTATCATAACATTTGTGTAGGAGTTTTAATTGTGAAATTACTAAATGGGACAGTCATGTCATTTTAAATGACGGGATGAGTTGATAACAATGCAAGTTCTTGATAACTTGTAATGATAACTGGTAATTAGGTAGTTGGTAACAGGAAGTTAGAAGTTGTGTAACTTTAATTTCAGCATCGATAAAATATAATATTTTATCGATGATTTCAGTTTGCATCTGGTTTCCTTTATTTAAATATTAATGTTGGAGTTGATCACATGCAATAAAAATTATGGAGGCAATCTCTCTGCTCTGTTTTCAGCCATCAAATACAAGCAGATGTGTTGTAGTCACATGGCACCACCACCACCACCATGGGGTCACCATGGTGATCAGAATGCATCTTCCAGAAAAGTGTGCTATACATAATGTTTGACTTTGAGATTGAGATGCTTGATGTAATGCGCTGTTAAAAGTATGGGTTATATGGTTATACTATAGGGAATGTCTAGCAAGTTAGGGGGGTATTGGGTTGCGAGGGGGGAGGGGAGGGGGTGGGGAAGGTCCCCCCTTAAAAGATACGCTAAATACGCTATTGAACTCCTCTATACTTATATCATAATTAGTCTACTAGACAGGCCCTATAGCCAACCCAAAGAATGATTTAGTGAAGGAGGGCATCTAGGGTTATTTTTTTGGGGGGGCCTGTAACACCAGACCCCAATAAAAGTAACCCAACTTCCTGGGGTGGGCACTATACAATATTCTGGGGTGGAAAAGGTCCACCCTCAGAGCATTGAGATACCTACGGGTCCACCCGTCTCCCTATCTACGCCAATGTGTGGAACATTGATTTAGGACCTTTAACACAGGTTGTTGTTAAGAAAACATAATTAATACTAACAAAACGGATTCTTTCAAAGAAACCGGCCGAATAAAACACCGATAGCGCTAAGAACAGCCGAATGCCGCAACGACAAAGGCTTCAAAACTGCTTCCAACACAAATCGATCGCAGTGTTTGTAAACAAAACAAAAGCCGACTACCAATCGTCGTTATCGAAAGACTTACGAGGACTTTGATGAAGCGGCTCTCCAGTTCATCCCTGTCGGGCATCGGGGGCTTCGTGCGAGTCCTAGTGGACGCCTGCCGGGCATGGTGACTCTTGGTGGTCGTCGCAACCGGCCCGTCCAACATGGTCTGCTCCCGTGAAGTAATCAAACCCATTTTACACGATTCCACTGACGGTGTACCACTCAACATGTATTCCAACGGCCACTAAGGCATATTTATCACAGATATCGGCACTTTTACACTGATCAACAGGTCACATTACTGCACGGAGCACTTACGAACGATCGACGCAAATGAAATAATTTATCAGACTGCCTGTGTTGCCAGATGTTGGGCGATCAATGTCGCCGAAATTTAGAAAAACAGGCGCCCAAAAATCGCCTAAGTTCTTGTAGCCCAAATCGCTTAAATTTTCAGCGTTTTAGCCCAAAATCACCTCAATAAAATGACATTTTTACACAATTATGTGCCGCTTATAGTTTTATACGCAGCTGTTTTCTAAAATTATCTTAATTAATTAAAAAAATGTGAAAACACCTTGTTAAAATATAATGACAGGTACATCTCCGCTTTTAATATTCATTGAACCCTTACAACACCAAGATAAATAAAAAAAATGCAAAAAATCGATAAACAAAGACACAATTGCGAAAAAATACATATTAAAAATAAGGTTCTGATTTCCCAAAAGTCGTGGTCGCTGATTGTTATTTTTGGTCGCCAATTCACCTTCCGAGATAGCCCAAATAGCGATAAATCGCCTCATCTGGCAGCACTGCTGCCTGCTGCGGCAGCGGATGGCGAAAAAGGGGGGCGCGTGCGGTGCGCGGTACGGCAGGGGAAAGCATTTTTTTAAATTAAGTGTTGCTACACAATTCAAAGTAAATTCTACAATACTACACCTCACCTTTACACGCAAATAAAACGTTCCTAGCCAGCATACACAAAACCGACGACCTCACTATGCCATTGGCCTTTTATTAACATCTTTTTTACGTAAGTGCACAAGGAAACTTGATCATGTTTTAACTTAATTAACATAGTAGATGACTCCATAATTCAGGTAAAAAATCTTGAAAATAAAAAATAAAACCATAAAATTATTTTTTTAATACAGTTGCTCAAAAAGTGGCGTATTGCAGGGACGTATAGCGTTCGGGATGTGGGCTATTACATACTCGTGCTTTTTTTTTACTTTTCCCGAACTCGTGCGTTCTCTTTCCCAACTGTCAAAATAATGTCTATTAAAAAGAAAAACCAACCATGAAGTTTTTACTAAAAAAAATCATAGAAGTTTTTATGATTCATGCAAATACGTATATTTCTAAAAAGAAGCTACTAATTTGTTTCAATATCGGATTTAATGATTTGATTGAATGAGTTTGGTTAGGTTTCATTTCATTTATTCATCTCATTAAATTTCATTTTCATTTCATACCAATAAAAAAATTCTACTAAAGACTTGGCTGTATGGGTTCCCTTTGCCTACCAGAATGGGTGAAGAAAAAAAAAAATTCCGATTATATTCTACGGTTGGCGCAATTTTTCAGAAATTATCTTTGCGAGTTTAGTTGTTTGTTGCACAAAATGAGTAATTTTGACCCGTTTTTTTTTTAAATAACACCACCTCTACATACGACGAATTTTTTGCGTGGAGAGAAGAGAAAAAAAGCAAATAGTTTTTAATTTTTTCGCAACTGTATTAAAAATAGTCGTTCAGTACACGTGCGGAACCGTCATTGTCATTGCAAACTTGTTCCGACTGTCAACCCTCGCCTTCGGCTGCGCCTCGGCTCGGGTAGACATTTGTCGGAACTCTTTGCAATGACAGCCTTTCCACACTTGTAATGAAATATACTGGTTTTTTAAGATCACAAAAATAGCAAAAAATTAAGTTAGGTTAGGTTAGGTTCGAGGAAACACATCGACAAAAATTAAAAGTAGTTATAAATAATGACAAATCTTAAGATTGCTGTTGTTTCTGAACTTTTTGCCAAAAAATGCATTTTTGGATGTACAGGGATTTTGTTACAAAATCTGTGTAAAATAAAATAAAACTAAGAGATGGTATATGTAATACAACAATTTTATTGTTTTTATTATAGATACAAAATAATAGCGGTAACGAAAACAATGTTATTTCCCGCAGCCGATTAACAATATAAAATACACTTGTTTTTGTTGTTAGCACCATTTTTTTTTTGTTTTACTTTTTTTCTATAAACATACCATAACCTTAGGATGCTACGAGCGAATGCATTACATATTGCATAAGTTAAAACAAATCCACGGTCTTTTAAACATTTTTCAGTAATTTACGAGGTGTTTTTAAAATTAAAGAATATTTTCATCACACATTAAACTACAACTAAGTAAATGAACTTAAAATATTCACTGAATTTATGTACACAAACTATGGTTAGAACTTTCTGATGCTATGGTTTAGTAACTACCAATAGCATAGATTCATTGATTTCAAAATTTGGTCCAGCTTCAACAGAGTTAGGTATTTGACACAAAGTTAAAACATTGAAACGAATATTCCGCACCGAAACAGTCTTTGGTTAGATAAAATATAAAGCCTGAAGGAATACATAAATAACTTAAATTTACAATAATATCACAAGCATGTACCTACACTGAAGAGTCCGTAAACATAATAATTTATATTCACCAAGTAGTTAAGTTCAGTCAAGGCTTCTTTTTTATTTTTTCTGTTTACACTATCTATAGGTACACTTGTTAGATTTACTACCAAGGTCATACATCTATGTATTAGTTGTTGCTTTTACAATGGAGTTTATGCCTATGTTAGCTGCCTATAAGGTTCAATACGGATAAAACTAATTTTGAAAACGCAACAAAGTATGGTCCTAGAGACGTCGCTATGGGTGCTACACGTACAATACCTATAGTTAAAGACGAATAATTCACATAGTACCTACTATCCGCTTAACGTAAAGCACATATTCCGTCTACTAACAACGTACAATACACGTACATTTTTAATACTTTTAAGGCAATCAATAACTTTCTCGTAACTACAGTAACCACCTTATGATTTAAACATTTTAATACCTATGTGATATTAGGTTTATTTCGTTATTATAGTCCGCACAGATCTTTTTCGCTGTAACGTGAACATAGTCACAGATCGTTTGCACATCGCTACGTAGTTTGATTTGTAGTAAATTACAATTAGTCAATTACTAAAGTAATCAATTACTCACACATACACTGTAAAGACAGTAAGCGATGTGCAAACGATCTGTGACTATATTCACGTTACCGCCAAAAAGATTTGTGCAGACTAAACTACGAGTACTTTAGAGCAATAGCAAGAGAGTAGTAAAAACAAAGACCAATAAATAGTTTTAAGGGGCTTGTGTATTTAAACGCCCACCATACTGTACTGCCAAATAAAATCAAAATCCGCACCAAATAAAATGTTATTTAGAGTGCATTGATTTAATTCGGCCCTTAGTAGTTACCTACCAACTAGGGTTTTTTTTATTGTGAGCGTTTTATACCTGCCCGTTTTAAAGGCACTTTACAACGAGCTTATGGCAGGTTAAGCCTAGCAAAGCCGAGGACACAACAAGTGAAGAAATAAAACACGATGTGTGTGTGTACGTGTGTGTATGCTAGCGAAACTGAGAGAGCAAGCTACGGTATTTCCTATTTTGGTGTGTCCCTGACTTTAAAAGATTACCACAATAAGAAATTCAAACTTATCTACAAACAATGCTAAGGCTGGTCTCTAATAACAGCGAAGGATCAAACTAATACTTCAAACACTCTAAGAAATGCTTGTTACATTGCCATAACATAAAATTAAACTACAAGGACCCATGTGACACCCGACGACGTAAGTTTTGGCAGACCATCTTCGTCACCTCAATGAAAATGTTGGCACAATATTTATAAACAAAACAGAGGCACATTTTCTTAAAACGACCGTCCCAATGGACTTCAATGGTAATATCCATGGGATCCACGTAGCTATCATATCCATCTAGCTGAATAAACCCACGGTTTTTTTCAACTCTAGAATAGAAATTCAGAGACGACTGCTTAGGTAGGTACCCAAATAAACGTCTAGATCTCCTTTGATTGCTTAGCTGCCAGTGCGGGGCGAAGGCACCCTCTCTAATGAGGGTAAATAGTCCTACCCATGAAGATCCTTTCAGCAGAAAGCATTGGAGTATTTATGGGAAGGGGGGCTGCCCCTGAATAGCGATGGCCTACATTCTCAAAGCATGTAGGTAACCCAACATCCTGGGATGGCCGCTATACTATTATGGTGGGTATAACCAACTCGGCTTCCCCCACTCTCCAGCTCTGGAGCAGCGAGCGGCGGAGGTCGTGTGAACGCCCCACTCGCGGCGGCTTACTTAGACGACGGGTAGTAATACAGCACGGCGCAACCAGGAAGCTGCCAGCGCGAGGCGTGGAGCTCAATCAGCTGGAGCAGCGTGCGGCGGATGGAGGGCGCGGCGGAAGTGTTGAGGAAGGCGTCGCGGACGCCCGACAGCAGGCGCTCCAGGTCGCCCGGCAGCTGCGACTCCAGGTCGCGCCCGATGTAGGTTAGGACGAAGAATAGGTTCTCCGTCTGCGGGGGAGAGGGTTTTGTTAGCAGTTAATTCACATAAATCAAATAATCATTCATTTCTGAAGCATTTGAGACGTGGCTACAGACGAATGCTTAAAATGAATTGGACTGAATATGTCACCCATGAGGAGGTTGTACGACAGCAAGAAATGCGAGATTTGGAATACCATACGAAGGACTAATGTTGCACACTTGGGGCATGTGTCAGGCTTTCAAGATAATTATGGTCTCCTACAATTACCATTAACATGATAATCTCGCCCTAAGATAAAGAAAATTTATAAGTTATTAGGTGGAAATTTGTAATTGACCATGTTATTAATCTTAAATGTTAAGTCTTTTGTTATTGATTTCGCTGTAGATTTCTCTATTGTTAAATAAATAAATACAAAACGTATTGATGGGAAAACTCCTCGCAGATCAAGGCTCAAGATCAACCAGCACGCATCTGGACTGGGCGAGAGACAGTGACTCAAATCACTGGCGAAAGCTACGCGCGCGGATGCAGTCCTCGCAGCACTTGCAGATGAGCGCCAGCAGGCCAGGGCAAGAGACAGAATCGGCCTGCGGCGCTAGTGTCGCTAGAGCGCGGATGCAGTCTTAACAGCATTTGCAGACCAAGGCTAGCAGCACGCATCGCTGGTGGAGGGCGCGGGCGCGCGGATGCAGTCCTCGCCAATCAAGGCTAACAGCACGTCTCTGGGCCGGGCGAGAGTGAGTGAGTGAGTGAGTGTGTGAGTTATAGAGAGAGTGACTCACGTCGCTGGCGGAGGGCGCGGGCGCGCGGATGCAGTCCTCGCAGCACTTGCAGATGAGCGCCAGCAGTACGTGCCCGGGCTGCGCGCTGGCGCCGCGCCGCTGAATGGCGCGCCGCCGCAGCTGGCAGTACATCTCCAGCAGGAACGACAGGAACGCCATGAGCCGCGGCCGCCCGCCGCTCACCACTTGGCCTAGCAGCTGTGGAACAACTTTCTTTTTATCACATCTATTCAGAAAGAGCTAGTTTAGTCCTCGTAAATAGGGACCAAAATTGCTCTTCGATCCCTATGGATGAAAAATGTTTTGAATTTGGAATGTGGGAATTTCTAGTAAAAGTTCCAATCACCAGAGATCGATGACTTACATTGTATGAACAAGTACAACCCGTGCGCTCTAAGTTCGCCGGTGCATGGAATGCGCGTCCGTCACCGGCCACCGGCAAACTTAGAGCGCATGGGTTGTAACTGGCTGTGTGATAAAGAAACCGCGCGCGAGCCAAATTGAAAAACGGTTTGTGAAAAATAAATGACGCGCGAAATGAATTCCTTCGCCTTCGTTCGTAGGTAATTTGTTAATATACCTACTCTAATTTGGAATTTACAAAGTTTTTATAAAATTATCTTCAAGTAGTGAGAATGAAAGTATTCTATTGAACATTGTATCGGACGCTAAAAATGTAGTACCAACGTTATATTCTATTCTACTTCATAAGTATTTTTTCATAGAGGGTGATAAAAAGTAGAGTATCCGCCTCGGAAGCAACACCATTTTATGCTCG
Organism: Yponomeuta malinellus; assembly: GCA_947308005.1. Classification (NCBI taxonomy): domain Eukaryota; kingdom Metazoa; phylum Arthropoda; class Insecta; order Lepidoptera; family Yponomeutidae; genus Yponomeuta; species Yponomeuta malinellus. The sequence continues at coordinate 17,350,931 of OX371006.1, read as the reverse complement.
AGTTGTTTAGGTACTCCGAATCCTCGCCGCGCTAAGGATTCTACATTAGACTACCTCCTACTACCATGGCTCCGCTCATAGAAACACGCTCGCCCTAATAATATAATAGTTGTTTGCTCCCTGGGTCAATAATCTAGGTACTATTTTAGTATGCCCGCTCTGATTCCCTCCTCGACCTATCGGGTAGGCGGCCTACCCAACCAACGAAGGCCAGTTCTCGGCAACGAAGGCCAGTTCTGTGACCGCCTTCGTCCATCATCCGTCCGTGATAGTTGCAAAACAGTTTTTTTTATTCGTAGCCTACTATGCTCAACACTGGGCATCTGTCATGGGCTATATGGATAGATAAATGCCTTAAGCCTAGAGGATAGTATCAGTAACTTTAGCAGAACGAATAAACGCTTCAAGAAACTGCGAACTCCTACGATTGACTAAGCGGTTTTACACGGCTTCAACATGATTCATCACTCCTATGACCGGCTTGCGGCGTGAGCTGGCTTTCTACGGCTGACACTTCACGAATCGCGACTCCAGAACGCGAAAGACAGAGATGAGTGAGTCGAACTGCGGCGCTAGGAAGTTATTTGAGAGAGAGAGTGAGTCGTCTTGTGGCGGTATAATGTGACGAGAGACAGAGAGTGAGTCGGCTTGTGGCGCTATAATGTCACGAGAGAGAGAGTGAGTCGGCTTGTGGCGCTATAATGTCACGAGAGAGAGTGAGTCGGCTTGTGGCGCTATAATGTGACGAGAGACAGAGAGTGAGTCAGCTTGTGGCGCTATAATGTGACGAGAGACAGAGAGTGAGTCAGCTTGTGGCGCTATAATGTCACGACAGAGAGGAGTCGGCTTGTCCACTATAATGTGACGAGAGACAGAGAGTGAGTCGACTTGTGGCGCTATAATGTGACGAGGGAGAGACTGAGTCGGCTTGTGGCCCTATAATGTCACGAGAGAGAGAGAGAGAGAATGAGTCGGCTTATGGCGCTATAATGTCACGAGAGAGAGAGAGAGAGAGATAATGATTCGGCTTATGGCGCTATAATGTCACGAGGAGAGATCGGGTCGGCTTGTGGCGTTATAATGTTACGTGAGAGAGTGAGTCGGCCTGAGGCGTTAGATCAGAGTCAGAGAAATTTCCGTGTCAAAATGAACCAGATAACTCGACTGTAGCGTACCTTGTCCCGGTCGTGGTACCACTGCTGGCAGGTGTTGAGCAGCGACTCGAGGAAGGTCTCGGTCTGCTCGCGCTCGACGACGGCGATGCAGCGGCGCGCGGCCGGCAGCGCGTACCGCGGCGACTCCACCGCGCGCGACACCAGGTGCCCCACCGCGTCCATCAGCGTGCGCGCGCACACCGCGTTTGGGTCTGTACAACAGCGATTATGGTCAGGGTCTAATAATAGATTCTGGAGTGACTTCGGTGCTAAAAGTACCCCACGGCGATCGTTAGGGTCCGGGCCACTCCGGGCTCACACCGCGTTCGGATCTGGAGATTATGTTGAGGGACTGATTTGATTTCATCATTATGATCATCATCAGCCATTTGACGCCCACTGCAGAGGGCCTCCTTCATCTTTCCGAGCTTCTCGGTCTTGTGCCGCCCGCATCCAGCGACTCCCCGCCACCGTAACCAGGTCGTCAGACCATCTGGTGGGGGGCCTGCCCACCCCTTCTTACCCACGGTCCACCTCCTTTGTTCACCTGGGTGTTCGTTGGGAAATATTTTTTTCCACCGTACACCCTGACATCGAAACTCTTCAAAGTGTGAGGTGGACTGTCACCAATAAAAAATAGAAATATAAATAAATATTAAAGCCTTTTAAAGTTTTACCAGGAGAGCGTTGGAGGAACCGTTGTAAAAAAAACCCCACGGTTCACCCAGGTGGTCTCAGGAGGTGAGGTGATAATTTTTTTTCTAAGTAATGTAACCGTTCGGGTCTGGAGATAAGACGATATGTTGAGGGACTAATATAAACCATTCTAGTGTATAGTAGTGACCCCGTTACGCAGTACCCCACGGCGATTCTTAGGGTCCGGCCCCACACCGCATTCGGGTCTGGAGATCAGGGAATGGCTTTGGTGAGGGAGTGAGAACACTGTTCTAGTGTAACTTCATATGCACAAGGCGCAAGAATGCGAGAAGTGGATGTTAACAGACAGGCAGGTGATTACAATGATCAAGACTAACCCTCTAAAGCCTTATCGATGCAGTCCTGTATCTCACGAGGGAAGGCTCCCAGGTCGCCAGCGTCGGCTGCCAGCCCCAGCGCCGCCATCCCGCTGGCCAGCGCGTCCGTCGAAGTCAGCGACTTGGAGCGCTTGAGGCCGGGGGCAAAGCCCTGCGGCCGGAGCCCCTTGCCGTTCCCATTGCTCAGGGAGGACGGCGGGGACTTCTTCTTCTCGGGGATCGACGGCTGCGGCTGCAGTTTGAAGTGGACGCGCGGCCCGACCTGCAAATTTTGAGATGTGGTCTATAAGCAATAAGGTCTTAAACTATCTCTTCTACCCTCAGTATTAGCTTAGTTTGAAGTGAAGTAAAATATTGCATATGATATCTTGATATGGAGTTCCTTGAAATAAAAGAGGTTTGTTAGTGTTCCGTAGCCTTAAGTTTAGGAACCGCTGCATTTAACCATATTTTCTACCGTCGTCAGCCGTTATTATCTCGCTAGAATTCTGATTTAGATAAAATAATCAGTTCAAATATTAATCGACGTCTTGCCAGTTTATTCGTAGGGTATTGCCGTGTGAATGTTAGCTTTGATATACCTATAGAAAAGCCCTAGTTTCTGTTAGTGCAAAAATGTAAGAAACTATTGTCAAGCTATTGCATTTAAGAAATGTTTTTGTTTCATTGCTTCAAGTTCACTTTACATGCTGTTATCTATTGTGAGCTCTCGGTTGGCTAAAGAGCATACAAAAACGTAATCTTCGAAACATCAATGTAGTAAAAAAATACAAATACAAAAAACATATAACATATACGTAAACACACATATAACATATACACATATACGTTTTATAATTATTATTTAAGAGCACCTCACTCATCCACTGCTGGGCGTAGGTTTCCCCCAAGACAACAGTTCTTTCTGTAATCGGCAATCCTCATCCATCCACACACATGATTCCGCATGATCCGGGGCCACCTTTGTGTCATAAGAATAGTTCTCTGATATTGTAAAAGGCCTAGTGTACTCAACACGATGCCCACAATTTGGTTAATACATAAAAAAAAGTTATTCTTGAAAATATTTCTGAAAACATCTTTGAACTAGATATGAAGTACCTTATCTCTGTAAATATAATTACTGGTATGCAATAAAAAATTAGGTATCTATTTATCTTTGTCTCCGAAACACACTCGGTACAGTCTAAATACCTCGATAAGAAATGCCAGTTACGCCTTAAAATAACAATTTATAAAGTTAAGGGGAAACAATTCATATACTTAAAAATAACTTTTTTCCAATTTTTCACTTAATTTCAGTGGCGCTGTCTTTTGTTAAGGGGTCGACGCCTATCACCAGTCGTTAGTGTTCAAACTACTTCTGTGAAAAGTGTTGTGAATGGGAGTGCGATTCCGCTAAAATACTGTCACAACGCGAAGAGCACGAGCATTAAAAAAAAAACATCTTTTGAAACGGTCTACAGTCCAAAACGACGGTTGCTTGAGTTGTGAGTGTTTTAGCGGGAGTGCAATATTTGCCCGCAAAAGCAGTGCCGACTCACCGTGGCGTGCGGCACGTTCCCGCTGGAGGCGCTGCCGAGCAGCGCGTGCGGCGGCAGCACGGGCCGGTAGTGAGACGGCGCCTGCGCCTGCAGCACGGCCGAGCGCGAGTGCTGCAGCCCGACGCTCGAGTACCCCATGCCGACGGGCCTGCAGCCGCGATTGAAGGGGAATTAGTCGGTGCATCGGCAGAACACAAGCGTCACATAGTTATATTTAGTTATATTATACTTATATTATCAGGTTCAAATGCTGTTAGGATACGACCTTTTGGAGTGAAGACTTGTAGAGTCAGAAAAACAGTCAGTTGAATAATATTAATCGGTTAATTAATTTTTTTGCAAGTATCAAGGCGACTAAAATATTAAATAAAGATAGTAACTAAGGCACATAATGAGAATTAAAATAAAACTAATCTTCTAAGTCTTTTCATTATTTTTTTCATTATCAGCTATTTGACGCCCACTGCAGGACATAGGCCTCCTTTATGGTTTTCCTAACCATGAGGGGTTTTGCCATAATCGCCACGCTTGGCAGGCGGGTTGGCGATCGCAGTATGCGGTTGGAATCTCAGGAAGACGCTGCTGCCCGTCTCCTGGTAATGTATTTCTTTAGTCGCCTTCTACAACGTCCACGGAAGGAAATGGAGTGACGCTATTCTTAATCCGGCGCCACAAGGAATGTCTTTTAAGTCTTTTACTCCACTGATATCCTCCACTGATATCCTCTCCTTCACTCTCTGAGCTATCTTCGTTTGAAATTTCAGAATCAGTATCATCACGATACTGTCCTTTAACAAAGAATTCAATGTTTTTAAGATGTTTTTACAGCGAGTTCGCATAAATGGTTTGAAGCAGTTAATCAAATTCAAACTCTACATTTCAATATTCGCACCGCATTATGCCGTCTGCCCATACGGGGCAGCTAAAATGTCTGAGTGGAATACGGTTTCCTTACCGCATTATTGTGCGTCGCAAATATGGGCAGGTGGCGTATTGTTCGACGCTTATTTGTGAATAAATAAATAACCACTATGAATATTGACGGCTTAATGTAATAAACTTCGCTATGGAACGTGTTGTTTAAATACAGGGTGTGGCGAAAGAATGGACAGCCTGAAAACAGTTTCTTCAAAATCGATAATTTCACCACTTCCAATACGTGGAGAACAGTTTGAATGCTCAATTTTGTTTCTTTACCCGGCTGCGCCGGAGCCCAAAAGGTGGGTAATATGTTTTAATTTTTTTTATGAAAAATAAATAAACTTCAATCTTCAAACTTTTGCTTATTGGTTTAATTGAAAAAAAAAACGCGTTATTTTAATCACACGAATAAGTTGAAGTGGTGTAGACATACCTCACATTTTCCGAAGGAAAGATTTCCCTACCTTAAATTATTGTTACTATTATTCATTAATACTTAAGCAGCTTTAAGCTGATGCGTGTATATCACTTCCGTGGACTTGTAAAATATTTAGCAAGTTAATTAGTAAATTTATATAAATCAAATCAAATCAAGCCCATTTATTTGTCCAAACATAGCTCTTGGGCTTACATTATAGTATAGTGTAGCCAATCGGGGCGTACAAAAACAGAAAACAGAACGTGATATTGAGAATTTATTATGTCCAGAATCTCAGAAATAAAAATGTCATAAATTGTTATTTAATGTACTTATTATGGCGTGGCAAGCCCTTTTGCACTTGCCACGCCCATCCTAATATGTGCATTGATGTTATAACATCGTATTTGAATTACAATTTTTTATATTTTCTTATTTACACCCATATCTACGAGATAAAAGCATAAAAACTACTACATCACCTTTTGTATCGTACACCCAAGTTTTGAGCCTCTATCTAATGACTGGCCTTAAAAAAATTAACAAGAAAAAAGTGGTATCAAAAATGCAAAAAATCTAATTACTCATCATCATCATCAGCCCCTTGACGTCCACTGCAGGACACAGGACTCCCTCATGGTTTTCATAACGATGAGGGGTCTTGCCATAATCGCCACGCTTGGCAGGCGGGTTGGCTTGGCGATCGCAGTATGCGGTTGGAATCTCAGGAAGACGCTGCTGCCCGTCTCCTGGTAATGTATTTCCGTAGTCGCCTTCTACGACATCCACGGGAGGAAATGGAGTGACGCTATTCTTAATCCGGCGCCACACGGATAAAATTACTCTAATGTTAAAAAACTTTACGAATCTAATTTTTACTTTGAACTCCAAACGTTTTCTAAAAAGTATGTAGACGCATAAAAACATTATTTTACGACATAATTCAAATATTCATAAACGCCCATACATTATAAGGCGTGCCATACGTGCAAGTTGTGACGTCATAGTTTAAGCCCCATTTGTATGGCGCGTTTTTGCACCACTTCACGTGACTAGAATGCCATTTCGATAGGTTATTTATATATTATGCAAAGTTTTAGTCGTAGAGAAAAATATTAAACACGATAATTTATAGTCTGCACAAATCTTTTTGGCGGTAACGTGAACATAGTCACAGATCATTTGCACATGTATGTGTAAGTAATTGACTACTTTAGTAATTGACCAATAGTAATTTACTACGCATCACACTACGTCAATTACTCACACATACAATGTGGAGACAGTAAGCGAAGTGCAAACGATCTGTGACTATGTTCACGTTACCGCCAAAAAGATCTGTGCGGACTATATCTTCTAACATTGCCTAACGAATGAGTTGCAAACACTTTTTTGTGTATGTTCTCCATTGCATCTTCTCAGACGCGGTAGGTTACGTACATTACTTGGTAAAACTCCATTGATATTAGAATAAAATGCCTGCGATCCTTAGAACAGATAGTACCACGTAACAATATACCTACTAGACTTGGACCCTATCTTCTTTACGTAGCATGAAAGCTTTGCTCCTAAGCGGACCTAACCTAACGATGTTATCTCAACCCTCGTGCGACGTCTGGAGCGAGTACTTATTTACCTTCGGGGTCATCAAACTGAGAACAAGGTATTCGCATAGCAATCTAGCCGCAAACATTTGCCAGAGGAGAAGTGCGTGTATTGTCTTGGGTAGAGAGTCTCGAATTAAGTGTACTTAGCGTAGAGCCAGTGAAGCAAATTGGACACAAGTGGCTCGCCGAGTCAGACATCCTATTGAGTCACTTAGCTGCATTTAGCTTTCGGATCATAAGCGAGCACTGTGCTCGTCCTCAGTGGAAAGCACGAGAAAATTATGACCATTTCATGGTCGAGATTGGCGAAGGATCCAAATCGGTTGAGAAGCAAATAGTGTGAGAAGAAGAGCCCTAATTATGTTATGTCGCATTTAATAAATAAGTCATCGTGTATTAGTTTATGGGTGGATCTGCGGTACACGTAGTGTTTAAAACCCCATTGAAAATTCTCGGAGAAAAAGCCTGTGCCCTTAGTAGAAAGTATATTTGCTACTATGATGTATGTATGGGTTAGGATTGGCGCTATAGTGCCTCAGTATGCTAGATATGTATGGTCTATGATGATGGTTGTACAGTACTAACACTACTAACCGCCCGCGCTGGCAGTGAGAGATTCTGATCAACACGCCCTTGGTCATGGAAACCATGCCCGCTTCAATGGTCAATCACAGTTGTTTATTTGCGCAAAAACGTATTAACGCCCTCCAATGAAATAAAACATCTCAACGGCATTGCATTTATAAAGACCGCGTTCATTTGGCAAATAGGAATCCAGTGAATCCAGCCATCGTATCTTATGGCAACGCGTTGTCAGGCAATCTGTTTTCGCGACCTTTCCATGATTCAGAAGTCACAGCACAGACACCCAAAAATAAACGGATGCAGACTCTTCCTAAATACGTAGATATCGGCGTGTTAGATACGTCATCAAGTACATATGTAAATTTCATACCATCGGAAAATTATACTACCGCGTCCAAAAACAACTCCTTCTTGCGCAAAAGAGACACATATAAATTAATGTCACCATTATCCGCGGTAAAAATTAATTCATTGTTCTCGTAGACATCAATATGGCAGTCAAATAGAGTCATCAACATAATACCGCGACCTTGGGTTGGTCGTTGATGAATGCTCGAGTCGAGAGCGCTGTATTTTTTTATCCGTACGATGAACGTGACGCACAGTTTCCGTGGGGAGTGATTCTCGTAGTAATTCATTCGGGAAAGCTACTCGATTATGCGCGGAAATGTGGGTGAATAGGCCATGTTTGTTTCTGTGACACTCAAGAATAGGGACTTATTATTTAGTTTGGTTCTGTTTGTGTACCTACATTATCTCCAAGTATTTAGCTAAGTAGTTTTTCTATGTTGAACCACGAGGCGTTTGTCAGTGACGCCGAGGAAATTTGTGTAATGTTTGCTTTCAGCCGATTTTAATAAACATTAACACAAACCAGTTTTAAAAGACTACGAAACGTGCTACGCGCTACGTCTCTACCGCTGCGTGTCTGTTGTTTATTTAACTTTTCCGGAACAACCGATTTACGACGACTTCAAGAATGTTTGGAAACTTACAGATCCGAAGTGGAGTATCTTCCGCGGCCCATGTTCATAAACAAAACAAAATCACACGTCTTTTCCAGCACGAGATCCCTCTTGCATGTAAGGCTGACGACAAAGCCTTCTTGAGCCACTTATTTACTCGGCGGGCAATAAAACTTATCATTCCATCATGGAGCGCGAATCCCAAAGCAAACTTGGCAATGGAGCGCTCGAAAATTACGTTCCATTTCACCTCATCACATCCATTAATAGCATCCAGTCCAGTGGCCAAACATCCGCACCAGCCCGGGAAGTTACTCTATGCACTCACTAGCATACGGAAATACACCAAAACAATAAACCAATCACTCCGCCAGCCAATTAACACTGGTCGTGTTTGAGTTCGGAATTAAAATCGGTCATGTTCGTTCGTTCGCAGATCCCGCGTCTCTGGCGGGCTGCGCGCGCGCACGTCAAGTCCCCGGCCCGTTTTAGCGCGGGCGTGCTCGCGTCACTGCCACCGGCCGCAGAATGCTGTGCTGTTATCAGCAAAGTCTCGTTTCTCCGCCGCTTGCTGTGATAGCACACCTCCATGCGTGGATCCGCGTACCGCTTGGCCAGCCGCCAACGGTACGACCCACTGCCGCGTTTGATACGAGACAAACGCTGAAATGTTACAAGGTCAAAAGCAGCACGAACATTTCCATACAGGCCGTCTTTTTTCTCGTGTAGAGACATTCACACATTATAATTGAACCTGTATTTGCAAGAGTCTGCTTCCCACGTACACGAAGTGATTCATTCGAGTTTGTTATTCAGCTGACGGGAGTTTTATGTATCTTTGTTGAACTTGAAGGACGAAAAGACTTCCTTGTTATTACTACATGTCATTTAATTGCCCCAAAAAGGGAAATAAATGAATAACCACGTATTTCCAAGTTTGTACGTAAATTAAGCCAGGAATTTGTTAAAAACTCCATTTAATCATACATAATTAAATAAAAAATAATATGATGTAGAGTCAAGCTACAAAAAACTTAAGGCTGTCAAAATGATGAAAACCGGTTTAATTTGCGTAGTTGCTGTCCACATACTGATCACTGGTTACCCGCTATGGTCCATAGGAGCCATTCAGAAAATTCATGAAAACGGCGAGGAAGTCACCGAATGGATTGAGCTTAGATTCGCTATATATAATACGCTAAATAAGTGTGTATCTATTCAGTGGGGTCTTCAGAGTTAGGACCACGAGACCACCGTTAGGAATGATTAGGTGGCTCCATGTGCCTCACAAATTTGATATTGAGAGTGTGCCTTTTTGAATACATAGTAGGTACCCATAGTACCTAAATGACGTCTAAACTAAAGTCCGTGTCTATTCAGCGGGGCCCTTGTGATTCTTCCTAGTTACAAGCATACATTTCAAGAATTTTGCATAAGTATGCTTTCCGAATTAACTTAAAAAATCTGATAGTTTTTTTATGCTTTTGCAGAGATTTCACTGACTTTGCCAGTAGCGGCCCTTCTGATTCATAATACCTAAAAGCATAACATCTAAAATTAAAGTATTTGGTATGTGCTTCCCAAATTTATTCATTTTATCTAATAGTTTTTTAGTAGTTAATGATAAAATCCGCTTAATTGTTAGGGTTCCGTGCCTAAAAAAAACGTCGTCCGTCTGTCTGTCAATATCCTTTATCTCGGGAACGCATGGAGGTATCGAGTTGAACTAAAACCATATACTCAGGTTTACAGTCCCTTGAAGCTGTGAAAAAATTAAAGTTCTAAATTAAATTTAAAAAAAATTACGGTCGTTTATGCCGCAAAAAAACGTAAGTATATTTCGATACTCACGGGAACTAAAATTTATAGGGTACTTTTCGTTGAACAGGGAAACACCTGAAAACTATATTTTTAATTAATTAAATGATAAAAAAATAAGTCTGAAGTTCGGGAAAAGCTCGGAAAAAACTGCAAGACTCGATCCTGAACTATTTATAATATGTAAGTACCTACAAATTTGTACGGAACCCTCGGTGGCGAGTCCGCCTCGTACATGTCCGGTTTTTGTATAGGATATAGGGTTAGAAAAAAAAATTCATTCAAGGTTGGATTAGTCGTAGGCTCAAGGCATTTTTTTTATATATAGAGCCCTAAGGGCTCTCACACATAAACACGATACGATGTCGCATCGTGCTACGACGCATTGATTTGGATCATATAAAGCCGTGTAAGTAAGAGCCCTAAAGTGTACGGCTGCTTACATATTCAGCCACTCAAAAATATTTTTTGTAACCCACGTTAAGCATTCCTATCAACCACATGGTCCTGACTTTTGGGGCCCTGTTAGATAAAGAAACACGTAGAAACTAAATCACTCACCTAACTTGATGCTCGGCTGGCTTCGCCATGGTGAACTCCTTGGCGTGGACATTCAGCTTGTTGGCAGTCGCCGCGTTAGTGGTCGTGGTGGTGGCCGCTACGCCGTCTGTGCGGACACCTGGCGATCAGTGGCCGTGGTCAAGAGGCGAAGAGGTTAGGATGGGGGTATGTAAGTGAATCCGATGTAGCGTCGCCGGACGATGGGTGATTCTTTCAAAGTAGTTGAAAAAACCGACTCTACCATAAGTTGGAATAAGGATTTTTGGGTGCCGTTTACTGGCAACATAACATAGTCACGTAAATATGAATACTCTGTGGTTATGGCCAGAAAAATACGTCACAAAGTTTGAAACACCCTAACCTAAAATTACAAATATTTGTACTTCTGGGAATCGACCCCAAGTGCACTGACGTTAGGAAGCAAGCAACTTACTGCTAGAACACTGAAGCAGTAAAATTCAAAACATGTACGTATGTACTGACAAAAGTAGGTGGTCTAAAATAATGGTAGAGTCAGAAATAGACACAGCTCGAGTTTTGAGCTGATTATCGTCAAAATAAGAGTCTTCTTCGAAAGAGACAGAGCTAGAGATATCGAATCGATATCAATAACGTAAGTTTGTGAATCGGATTCGCTCGGCGAGGCTACTCTAGTATTAGTTGAAGCGTTGATTCCGATTGCAGTGACTGCGTCATGCTTGAATAATGGTCCATGAATTCATTTACATTCCGAAGAGAAGAAGAATAGATTGTAGAGTGAAAGATAAACGTCAGATGTAGGTAAATGAGGGATAATGTAGTTTCTTATATTAATCGGTTATATACACATGCAAGAGTAGTAAAATTGTTGACGCCAAAATTTGTTTCACAGAATATTGTGTGAAATAATCCTGTGGACCCACCGGCTGGCTAACCTAACAGTCAACAATATGTCTCGAACATGTTCTCGAACCCCCCTCCACTCCACCAATATGTCCAGTCCACATTATACACAAAAACTGTATAATGTACAGTGCAACACGTAAATAAGGCCGCTCTACCAAAGATTATAAATAGCTAAATAAATATTTAGAACAAGTGGGTGTCCCAGACCGAATAAAATATTTTTCAAAATGTATTATTAATTTTACACAATCATTTAATAGAAATTGAAGTTGCATGATCTAATTAATATGTTACATAATTTATCAATTTTATTTTATTAATGCATGTATTTTAATTTTAATGGATCAATTTCTTATTTTTTATTTTTATTAATCGTTCAATGTAATTTTAATTTTAATGTCACGCAAAAAAAAATAATGTCAATTTGTTTGGGAAAATAAATGGCTATAATAATAACAAGTGGGTGTGATTTTGACATGAGTTGAAACACTGGGTTATGAATTTTAAGACACTATTTTCTGTTTTTACTAATGGCATGGAAGAGTCCGATCAGGCCAAATAAAAAGGCTTCTTTGTAAGACGAATGAGGCTGCGGGCTTACCAAGCGTTGACCGCACATCATTCTCCAGATCGAATACCAATAGCAATCAACAAGGTACCTTGATCGCGGCGTGCGTGACAGGCAGACGCCATGCCTCAGTGACGCTGCTTTCGTGCTTATGGTAAGACACATAGAATTCTCTTTAGTGTGAGAACATAATTGGGCTGACGAATTGAATTGGAGTAATTGTAATCCCATTAATCCATAAATAACATTATTGTATACGCTGGAAGCTCACGGTCGATATGGTCGATATACAAGCAAAATGAAGCGAATGTAGGCTGGCCCTTTGGGACAATGAAGACTGTTAAAAGAATAGAAATGACAGACTTGAGTCTGGTAAAAATTATCGGCTCTCCAGTTTCAAAGGACAGTTTGGCGACTAACAACCTAAACGCGACAAGAAAACTACACTCAGGCGAAAAGGAATAGGTACGAATCAAAGTAGCTACCCTAATTTAATTTTCAACAAACTATGTTTTTCTTGGGTTCCCTACTTGTCTGCGAAAGTTGATGATTCGATTTTTATTATATCGAACACGATGTGTCGATAACTCAGTAGCGCGATGTTTTATCCCATCGATGCTTTATTGGTGCGATGTAACGTTTGTCCGAAAAACCCTGTTGCGAAAATCTCAAGTTTATTAGCTCGATATTATGTTGGTTCGAAACGCATTACTGTACTCTGTAACCTTCTTTAGTAACCCTGGTACCTTATTTTGCATCATTGACATTTATGAAATTAATTCCTTTTATGCTTAAAAATCAAACCACTAGACACTGAACTAGTTTCTAATTAAATAATTTTATTAATATTTTTAAAATAATTTATTTTCTTTTTAACGTTTGCTAAATTCTGTATTTTATTTTTTTCATTTAATTTTGAGATAAAACTTGGGATTATGATAAATATCTGTACAGGACAGTACTATGGACAACAGTAGGTATGTGCTTCGAACCAACATACTATCGAGCTAATAAAGGGTAAGGCAAAATAAGGTACCCACCAGGGTTACTAAAGAGGGTTACAGAGTACAGTAATGCGTTTCGAACCAATATAATATCGAGCTAATAAATTTCCGAATTAATGAGCAATCGCACTTGAGATTTTCGCAACAGGGTTTTTCGGACAAACGTTACATCGCACCAATAAAGCATCGATGGGATAAAACATCGCGCTACTGAATTATCGACACATCGTGTTCGATATAATAAAAATCGAATCATCAACTTTCGCAGACAAGTAGGGAACCCGTTTTACTTCTCTGCCTACGTGTGTGAGAATGAGGATACTCTTATGAATATGACGTTGTAGAATTGTAGTTAATGCGAGTAAATGCTCAAAAATACTCATAAATAAAATAAGCAAATGATAATCTTCCTCTACAATGTGTTGATTTGTAAAGTAACGCCCGACTCAGGGTACTTTCTAATTATCAACACGAATAACTTTTACTATACTTACGTCGACCTCGAAGTCGCGAAAAAAACAGCTACGCCATATTAAAATTCGATACCTACTGAACAAAATGTATGGAACAGCTGATTCTTTTTTAAAGATTTTGGAGTTGGTCTCATAGTAAAAGTCGTTCGGATCGATGAGTAGAAAGTAGCCTGAGTCGGGCGGTACTTTACAAGTCAACACCTTGTATATTTGGACAAGATGTTATGTTACCCTATTTTACGCATACAGGTACAAAGCCCAGTGCTCGACAAAAGAGCAGACCTACATATTGTTACATACGTATTGTTCAATCCACTGCACGAATCCACACTCCACCCATCCGTGGAATGTAGCTCCGTTACTTTGTTGCCGCTGAAATCGTTGACGTTACAGCACTTTCTACTGTACTAGTCTACGACTAGGTCAGATCTATCTGTAAAAAGGACTGATTTGCAGAGCTCAGAATAGAGTTAAAAAAGGCGCCTACAAAAATCGCGACACTATTCGTGAAATATTCTATCTACGGTGGGAAAGCCTGTTATTTGCTTTTCTCTGAAGCCGGAAGGTCCGTGCTTTGCTGCAACGCGTCGCTCCATAAAGTTGAATTTTTATCATTACGTACATATTATAAGAAGCCGTTTGTGATTCTTTCTTCTGGTTGTGTCAGACTTAATGACATGACCATAAAGATTATTAAATTTTACGGAGCACCATTTTTGTGAACATGTCCAGTATTACCCACCCACCAACCCAAATGACCGATTGAAGCAAGCTCTACCAATTTCTACCAGTACAGGAAACAACGCTACTTTTTCTACTACCAAGTCTAGCGATCAATAACAGACCTGTGACTTCAACAGTGACAACGGGAACAGGAGCTGGTTGGGGCGCCGTTACAGGCGGTTCGGCTACGTCCGTGACAGTGACAGGGGCGACCACTGAGACGACTGGCGCCACATCGGCTGTTACAGGGGCTACAGACACTACAGGGGCCAAGGGGGCCACAACCGGCACCGGCTGCACTATCGACTGCTTCACTATACACCGCGACATCACGGAAAAAACATCAAGCACGCAAGAAAGCCAGGGACATCCCTTTTGACGTGCTCCTTGCGTGCAAACAACTGACGCTCGCGATTCGAATTTGATGTTTGTTTATTTTTAATTTTGGCGCTTATTTCGTGTGGTGACGCCTTGCCAGCCGGTCGGGCTCGAGTTCAAGTTTGTGACAGATAATTCGGCCTTTTTTGGCACAAAACTCTTTTTGATAAGAACTCCATCGTTCTCGCAAGACGAGACGAAGGTGCTCAACTTCACTACTACTACCATAGAGGTTAGGGCATTGAGGAACCTATGTATACATGTATCCCACGCATAGAGGTAGGTAGTATATCCCACGGCTATACCACAAAGATTCCGAATCGAACTATCCACGGAGGTGAGTCTGTCATAACGATCGATTTTTTCTGTAACATGGTATCCTACATTTGTCCAGAAACTAACTACAGTACACTTTTCTGTACTTCTACTAATATTCACAGCATATTAGAAGGAGTACAGAAATGTCATGTAAATTCTACCTTTTACCTACATTTGTATGCTAAAGTTAGTTGTGTTTCCTTCATTTAAAATAATATATTGTACCCTAAGATTCCCCGTTTGATCGTAATTTTTAAAATATAGTGTACCATGCAAGCCACTGCAAAAACCTATAAATTCAGTTTATGTACAAAAATGAAACAAGGTCGCTTTCCAGTAAAATATCAAAATCTTAAAACATTTGAAGTACTTATACAGCCGTGGGACACCCTGTGTATTTTAAATGACCATTATTTTATTTATTTGTATATACTTATCATGCGTGGTGAAAATGAAGTAAAGGTAAACTTACCGGGTGGACGGTATATTTCCAAGGTCGGCTTCCCCTTCGCGTTGGTGAGGATCATACTCCTGCGTTTCCCGAGCGGAAACTGAAAAAACATGAATGAATTTCAGTCAGTAATCCAGTCCTCGTACGTATCATCACAATAAACATTTACAGCCTTATTTTGAATCACACGATTAATAAAAACACTCCTCAGAGACATTTTAAATAGCCAGTGGTAAAGTCTACCTTGTATTTAAAGTCTCTACCAGACTTTTTATTCGCCCTATGTGGAGTGTTTCCAGGAATCGTGTTTGTATAAATAACTCCGTTAATTTTCTTTCGAATGACGGTCTTTGATTAATGAAACACACGTGAAAACTTTATAACCCAACCAGCACATCAACATTCTGCTATTTGATGACCCATCACACCATTATGAGAAGTTTTTCGTGTCAATTTGCCACGATTTATTTGCCAAAACTGTGTGAATCTCTCAAGGATTTTAAGTTAGTGTATGGAATGTCCACAGTAAGGGCGTTTTGCATTTTACACAAAAACAGTTGCGAAAATAGATTTCAGCCATCCGTAAGTGTTCAGCGCAGAATTGCGTGTTTTTGTCGAAAATGTTGCCGTGATGTGACTCAATAACATCATCGCTAAATAAACATTCGCAAGTCGATGAGTAATCTCGAACCTAGTTAGTATACTATGTATCGGAGAGCCGAAATAAATGTCCATCATCACCTAGTAGACTGAAAAACATCTGGGTTGATTTTCGGATAAAAACTTTCGTTAGCGGTTTTTCTTTTTTGTTGCAAAAAAGAAAATTGTGTTGCCTATGAGAAGTAGCTTAGTTATTTATAAGTTCACAAACGTTTGGGTGATTTTGTTTTAGGGCACATACTGATGCCGTAGTAAATGTCTTTAGTATGGAATAACTTATAATATTTTTTTCATATTTCGAATTTGTCCGTTGCGCAGTCTGGAATCCGGCATTTCCGGAAAAGAATCCAGCATTTCTTACAAAAAAAAATCACACCTAAATCGAAAAACCTTGATGAAATGCAGTGAGCTAACGAGTACCTAACCCATCTATTAGCAAAGATGATGTAAATGTTTGCATTGCGGCTGCCGAGTTGTATGCAAATCGGTGTCTGCTTGATCGATAGATAGACAGTGGAAAATTTTTATGCGATTTTTTTTTATCCATCCTTAGTTTTTAACGGTGGACTGTAATTCCGTAGACCTAACGCCGTACCTACTCTCGGCGCTTATTTGGCCAAACGTTTACTAATTATTTCTGACATAATACACGATCAACAATAAATTCTTTCATATGCTCGATTTAAACAAAAGTTACAAAATATCTCGGAAAATGTATCTCTTTTAGTCAATTACTAGTTATTACAATTATTAAATAGATTAAACATAAAAAGAGTGCTCTGAAATAATATGAAGTCATAAGCCACTATTTTTCATACAAAATTCCGTTTTAAAAGTAACCCATTACGAAATGTAAATCCATGTTATTACTTTTCTCTTTATATTTTGCACAAAGACCACTGGCAAAGTAGAATCACTGGCTTCCATCATACATGGCAACCTAGTTTGGTAGTCAGGGATGGTCAGGGTAACAAGTGAGTGGGCGCGGCGCGGACGATCTGTTCTGCTTCCTTACGTTACAAAATAGGTATCCCTAAGTTATTGGCTTAAGTTAGTCGACAGCGGGTCAATCTTTATACCTAGGTTACAAGGTCACAACGAATCTGAATAAAGCGTACATATTATTATATTATCGAATTGCTGTCGATAACAAAATAAATTCTTTTTCATTTTTAGGGTGCCAAACGGGACCCTATTTTTAAGACTTCACTGTCCGTCTGTCTGTCTGTCCGTCTGTCTGTCTATCTGTCTGTCCGTCTGTCTGTCTGTCTGTATGATCACTGGGTCAATACTGGGTCAATAACCAGTGCCAATGCCGGGTTGATGTAGTAATTAGGTGCCGGCCATTTCCTAACACTTCATAAGGCTAGCAGAATCAATGAATGCCGTTGTGGGCGTCTAATTGTTACGCAGCTCCCACACAACAGCACAATGACAACATAATATCACTTTCTAATCGAAGGTGACGAAACCGATAACATTATTTATACTAGGCTGTTTCCAGTGAGATCGGTCGGCGCTTGAGGAACCTAGGTTTTGACAACCGCTCCGGGGCACATCTGATGCAGAGGATCTCCCTTGCTGTGCAGCGCGGCAACCCCGCCAGCATTATGGGGACCTTTGGGTCGGATGTGGCTCGGGGTGGTTTATATAACTGACAGTTTGTTAATTTTTGGAATTTATTTATTTAGTTATATTTATCTTTTTTTAGTAATTGTAATTTTTTGACGAAACTACTGTGGATTCTAATTTTATTAGTATTCGCATGTGACTTTTCTTTTTAAATCTCTGTCCAGTGATCATTCAACAAATGACAAAAAAACTAAAATAACCAACAACCCGACTGCTGAGCATGTAACTACTAAGCAGGGCGGGACCGACCCCAGGTACCTCACATTGAATTTGCCAAACACAGTATCCTCCGTTTGGGCTCCGCCGCAGTCGGATAATAAAAAAATAAGTGCATAAGTTTTTTTCTTAGGAAACTTTTCTTTTTTTTTATTGGGTTTTCCTCGGAATGGCGGGAAATTGGTGAACCGCCATTTTGATTTATTCCTATTTTTTTCATGAGTGTAGGCCACTGACCTCCCTGTTACCGGCACTATTAAATTTCTTTTTATCACATCTGCTCTGAAAATACATACTAATTATACCAATTAGAGGGAAGAAACGCCTTTATCCCGCCCTTCAAATCCTTTCATCCCAAGGTATGGAAGTTTGTATGAAAATCCTTCCGACCCAAGGGTGGGAAGTATGTATGAAATTCCATTACATACCCGGTTTTTTTTTTTATTTGTCAGCAGTCATACTGCAAAGAGCCTTTAACTGTCTACTAATATTAAATTTCAAGTAAATTGTTACTGGCCACACACAGTTTTTTTTTTACCAGTTACCAACCTCCTTGGTGCATACAGAAAATTAAAAACGAAATTATTTTTGTATATAAAACGCGCGGAATCACGGAAGAAGTGGCTGCATGACCTTATGATCTTAGCCTACTCCAAGCCTACTCCAGAAACGGGCGAATAAAAAAAGGAAAAGCCCGCGCATTTTCGCAAAAACTTCGATTGATTTAGCATTTATCTTTGTGATAATTTTCCTCGTAGGTGTAATAAAAAGCACTATACATACCTCAGGATAAAGTACAGTTCCATGCCTCAAATGGTTTGCGCCCCTCGCAAGCTCGTGGCGCAAATGCCATAATCTCGGTATGGAACTGTCACTTTCTTCCCTCTGAAGTAATGTACTATTGTGTACCATCATCATACCATGGAAGCCAGTGTAGGCCACCGGATAAAAAACTTCCTAATGATTTATTTTCTGAATTTTATATCCTACGGGCTGTTGTAGAATGGTCTGGTAGAACTTAAGGTTATTCTACTCACCAAAAACCTTTTTTTAAACATCTTTTACTTTTATATGATCTGAAATAGTGAAAAAATATCATCTAATTTCATGTTTGTGTTTTTCCTGGTACAATAAAGAATATTCTTATCTTATCTTATCTATTCCATACAAAATGTTAATAAAATTTATAGGGTAACTAGATTATTGTAATAAACATACACACTACAGCTATATAAAGAAATAATTAGGTAATGTATTCAACGTTGCTTTGCGCTCAGCGACTATGTAACTATTCTTTACACCTCTTAACTTAACATCTAAGGACAAACTACAACTGTAAAAGAAATTATGATCTAATTTAAAATATTGTATTCAGTAAACATGAAAACAGTTTTTTTGCACTCAGCGACTCTCTGTAATTTATTTTATATCTTTTACCTAAACTCTGACGGCCAGTTTCTGAATTGAGAATTTCGCTAAGTAAATAGTTAACTGCAGTGCTGTCTTCGAATTTTTCGGAAAAGAGCGTGACGGAACGTTACTTAAGTATTTACTTAGTGAAATTCTCAATTCAGAAACCGCTCTCAAGGCTTTTGCTGAAAATCAGCGACGGCAGTGGAGCTATGTTACCTGACGACTTTAGGCTGAGCATAAGGTCTTTTGTCAAATTTGGTTTTTGAGAGCTTTTAATTTATTTTTTTTTATTTAATTTTTGTTGACAATAAAGACAGTTTCACTTTCACTTCCAATTACATACTTCTAGTTTTTCATGAAACAACCGATATTTTTTCGCGTATTCATAGACTGCTTTAGTAAAAGTTTTTTTTATTGGTGAGTAGAATAACCTTTATAGTAAAATGGGTGGTAGGATAGAGAAGCCAACGCCGTTTACCTGGTTATGATGCATGTTGTGATGCGACTGCGGCCGGATGAAGCTGCGCTCCCTCATGATGACGCCAGGCGAGGCAAAGTCCTGCATCCTGTAGCTCCTCTGCAACTCGCCCCCCATTTGAGTCTGCATTTTGTTGCTCATTGTGAAAGCACCTTTAGAATTTGTATATGGCCAGTGAAGTTTAGCCGCCTGTTTTTCTTTTTTTTTTTTTTTGGACGCGTTTAAAGATTTTTGTAATATCTTTGGTGGTTATTAATTATTGCATTCGAAATTGCAGTTTTTGTGTGGAATTGTGATTAAAAAGAAGCCTTTGATTAAATAACGTTATAAGTTCTACGCTATCGATTACAAGATTTTTAACAAATAAATACACTAGATGAATGACTAGTATTTAGTATTTTTTATGCATTTTAACAATTTTATTTTTGTTAAATTACTTATCTTAAAATTATAGATACAATTATAAAAAAAAATAGTACATCAGTAATAACTGTGCCACAAAAATGCGCGTAGCAAGTCAAGGCTTAATTATGTATTATAAAAGTAATCACAATTTTATTATTGTGACGTCACGATAGAGATCAGTTTACACCGATTTATATATGCATATATAAACGTTTAATTGTATACAGTCCCGACTGTCGTGGCCACAGGCAGCGGGTGTTTTTTTTTTCGTTTTCATATATTTTTTATCGTTTCATACGACTAAATAGAGCAGTGCAGGATGATGTGCCTGACAGTCACCGAGCGATTTTTTCTTATTTGCAATGTATTTTCGAGGGGCTGCGGACGTTCTTCCTCAGCGCCGATCTCGAATCGTTTTTTTTCGTTGACGGGCTCTGCTGAGCCCAAATCTGAAACAAAGATACGATGGATAAGTCAAACAAACTCAACCTTCTCCTATTAATCACCCACTCATTACGATTCAGAGTTCACGGAAAGTATATTTATTTATTAATACTTTTATTGCACAAAAAAAATCGTACAATACGGCGGACGTAATAAGCATTTTCTACCAGTCAACCGCAGGAGGTAAGGGAAGGAGTTGGTAGGCGTGCAAAAAAAAGGAAAAGTTAATATAATATATAGTAGAACTTATATATTAGGATGGGATAGGTGCCAGAAAAAAAATTCGACACACGTGATTCAGGTAGGCATCACGGCATCAATACTGCGGTAGTAACATAGACAGACATACATGAATATGATTCGATACTATACATCATAGCTGGATCTATCATAGGTAGGTAACCAAATAAATAGCAGTGTTTTAATAATGTCATATTATTTATGGTGTGTACAATAAAAAACTCTAGTCTAATTTTGTGGGTAATACTTACTACCGAAATCTGGCAATAATTTACCCTGAAAGATAAATATGCTCTAGTAAACTTTTAGAAAAAAAAATTAAGTAGGTAACTACACATTTAGTTAGTAATGTGCACCCGATTTCAGGGATTACGCATCCAATTTGCTCACATAAAATCTAAAACGATGAGGATTGAACCGGTTTTTTTACAAGAGTTACGAGTAGAGCATTACATTCAAAGGAAGCGGGCAATTCCTTGAGAACGCCTACATTCGTGATTGTGTTGCGATACATTGTGCAATGAAAGCCTCCTTCGAACTATTTCACTTCTACGTGTGTAAGTTCTATATAAACTCACCGGTGTACCCCAGAGGAGTACGTAGAGACCAAGGCTTGCCACTTTTGAGGCTCAGATTTGACACGGAGTCGTGTTTACTTAAATTTAATATTATTATAAATAAGAATCGCTCGTAGCCCCGGCTGCCTGAGTGATCTTAAACGATCACGAAGGATAAGCAACATAGGGCGCATTCAGTGCATGGATGGGTCGCCGTCTATGCCTAACGCTAGTGGCATTTTTCCGAGCGGTTCCGTGCTTCGCAAGGCACGTTAAGCTGTTGGTGCCGGCTGCCGTCGATAGATGGCAGTCGTTAAGCCAAGTCAGAGGCCTTGGGGCGGCTTGACCACTTCTGACAGTAGACGAGCCACTAGTCTACAAGCCTCCACCAATCCGGACTTGGCCCCCGTGGTGGAGTATAGCCTATACCTTCCTCAGGGAAGAGACCCGTGCCCCTCGGTGGGGACATAATGGGTTGATGATGAATAATAAATAACTTCCACACAACCTAAAAATCACTGTTAACATGATTGAGAGATTACACAGACAGTTTTTGCAAATACGATCTGTAAAAGAAGATATGTTTGTTTTTCATTGGTGGCGCTAGTTAGCTCACTGGATCCCCTTAAGACACCCACAAGCTCGCTGGACCGATGATCAAAGGCAAAATTGCTGGTAGTGGCTAGATGTGGATGGTCGAGTATATAAAGAAGTGGTGTGCCTTGAAGGAATGAAATAGAAATATAAAATGTCAAAAAAGAAAAGTCAAAAATTTTATTCACTACAAAAACAAAAAAAATGTTTACTTAATGACCGTCAAAGCTGTTAGTTTTATAATTAATAGATAATGCGGAGAAGAAGCTAACAAAGAATTTGTTTATTTGTCTTCAACATTGTAAGGTACAATAATCACCTGAAGCCTATTTCCAGCAGATGACTTACTTACGGGCTGATTGATTTAATAAATTAAAGTTTATATTGGTGAAAGGGGATATGTAGAGACTGACTCACCGCTCTCTCGTGGTGTGCTGTCTGTTCGTTTCGCTCTGCACTCGAGACTCGTTCAATTTACTCGTATTGTATTCACTGAAACAAACAAACTAAAAATGTAATCACGTTTCAAGGGCATTTTACTAGACCTATTTGCTCATTAGCTCAGATGGGAGAGCGCTGGCACGGTTAGCCAGAGGTCGTGGTTTCAAGTCCCGGCATAGGTGGAATTTTTAGCCTATTAATAGGTTTTTAAAATTGTTCTCAGCACTCTATAAGTTCTGCTTTACTCGTATAAATATTTTACACGATACCAATGCGACAGAGGAACTGGTAAAATCCAAGATAGTTCTTCACATTTCGTGAAACTACAGAAACGAAAAAAAGTAAGTTAGAAACGAAGAGCTAATAAAATTATGTAACATAACATGACAAAGCTTTACTGGAATTAAAGCCACTTAAATGCATTAGTACCCTAGGTTTTAGAATAATACTAATAATATGTCATCATCATCAGCCATTTGACGCCCACTGCAGGACATAGGCCTCCCTCATAGTTTTCTAACCATAAAGGGGTTTGCCATAATCGCCACGCTTGGCAGATGGGTTGGCGATCGCGGTATGCGGTTGGAATCTCAGGAAGACGCTGCTGCCCGTCTCCTGGTAATTTATTTCCTTAGTCGCCTTCTACGACATCCACGGAAGGAAATGGAATGACCCTATTTTTAATCCGGCGCCACACGGATGTGAGCTTTTTTAATTAAGGAACATAATTGAAAAGAATAAGTGTGGAGTTTTATTGTCCCTTTTTTCTCCGAAATGGTAGATTTTGAAATGGACACCTAGTTGTAACGTTTAATAAGTCACAGTTTCTGTGCTATTTTGAATAAAGAACTTTGATTTGATTGGTTAATTAATGCCTGTATCCCGGAGGGCTGAGACCAGGGTATGCCACTTGCCACTATCAAAATTATGTAACTCATAATATATACAAAAGGAAGACTATGGGAGATGATACATCCTGAATGCCACTCTGCATGCGTATGCGTCTTTATTACGAATGGAAATCTTGAAGACAATTAGGCCAAGCGCGGTGGTTGAACCGATGACCTCAGATCTGCACGTACCGTAGTTCTACCAATAGATTTTCAGTGATTTCTAGATGTATTTCGGTTGCCGCTATAACAACAAATATTTAAGGGGGGCATACAACAAACACAATTTTTTTTTCGTTTTTTGCAACAGGTAGACTCTTGAAAAATTCAAATTATGTATAGATAATGGTACGGGACCCTTCGTGCGCAAGTCCGACACGCACTTGGCCGGTTTTTATTTTCAGCTGCTCAATTTGATTATTTCACTGCTCAATTTTTATGATATTGAACTCATTACTAACAGAAAAGATTTTATTGCTGAGAAAACGTAGAGACCGGCGTAAAAGAGAAGATGCCTATGCCATGTTGTTATTTATGTTTTTATTAATAAGCTATGTTGGCTCTATTTATACCGCTGGTCAGATATAATGCAGTCTTGTTGTACACAAGATGGTATACCTATTGGATACCACATAATTGGATGACACATGATGCGCTCTACGGCGTAGAAATGTAATGTGCAAGCCGATAATAATAAAATTAATTTTAATTACATTCAAATTCAAGATGTGAAGACAAAAGTCCCCTTTTTTATTATGTCACTTGAAATCGCTTATCTGCGGTGGGCACCCTGGACTCTCTGCGTCTTTAAGATAAGGCGGCTCAGGTGTGAAGTGGAACGTATTGTCATAGGCTCTTAGGCGCGAGACACATAGATGGGACGTGGGGAGAGGGCGCGGTAAGATGTCTAGAGTCACAGACCAAGAGCGACGACAGAGCAAGGACTGTGGTCTGTGACTCTATACATCTTACCGCGCCCTCGCCCCACGTCCCATCTGTGTGTCTCCCCCTTTTGAATTAAGTTCAAAACAACAATTTACGAAGTCGCATTTTCCGTTAAATGTTACAGTATTCAAGGCCTCGCCATTTAAAACCCTAGAGCTCATCTCTGGTGGGCGTGGTGTGGTGATATCATCGTATTTACCATGCCCCGCACACATATATTGCGTTGTAGTGCAGTTACTTAGTGAATTGAGACCTTATGCTGCTGGGGTTATGAGTCATTTTCCACAGGAAGCTCTTGTAAAACAGTAGCTATGGAATATAAAATAAAAATAAAAAGATTGCTAAAGCCTGGGTAGCTTTATGTAATTAGGTAGTTAAGCAAAATTTTACTAAACCTACAAAGTTATTCTTGTGACACCCCAAATAAGAGTTTGTGTTTTACGATAACTTTATGTTTTATAAGTTTTTCTCGGAGGTATTTTCAAAATGTAATAATTTGGGACTTACTCGCTCTACCAATGTAGAAGAATGTTCATTCTATGTAACACATATTATTTTCAGCATTATCTATCAAAGAGCGCCATCGCCACTACACGTAGAAATCCAAATAATAAAAATAGATATTTCAGAAACAAAAAAATTTAAGTCGTAGAACAAAAGTTGTTGTAAACGACAAATTCTAAGAGATTTGGGCATTTTAGAAATAATGCCTTTATCTCGGAGGGGTAGACAGAAACCAGGATTTGCCACTTGCGACGACTAATATAAATATTACTAGCTAACCTGGCAAACGTTGTTTTGCCATATTAGCCTACGACAATTAGGCAATTTTGACAGTTAGGCAATTAGCCTACGACCTATTCTCACACCTACCAAATATACACAAAAATCATAAAAATCGGTGAAGCCGTTTCGGGGGAGTTCGGTAACAAACACTGTGATATGAGATTTTTATACATCAGATGTATGGAGAAAACTAGAAACGAAACTGCGTTCAAGGTCAAAGTACCATCTGTGTAAATAACGAGACGCAGCACTCTGGGTCACTGTGTAAGGAATGTAAGATAATGATTTTAATCGGTTCCTAGCATAATTACCTACTTAGGTGATACTGATGAAATCTTACATGCACTAATGATTCATGCCTCAGATAGTTTCTTGTTAGATGTAGATTATGCATATACCAGATACCTACAGGAGTTTTTTTCCACTGCGCTATCGGATTCATTAGGAATTTGTAGCGAAAAAGCTGTAGAAATCTGATACCTCTTAACTTTTCGGCCGATCCTTTGGTAAATAAACTGTGAAACACGGCTCTTAGCCTCTTCGGTGGAGCGATGATCTTTGCAGGGCGGCTGGCAAGAGCTGGGTGATGATAGCATCTTCACGTAACATAAGTATTTCGTTCAGGTACGTTTTGAACGTTTTGTATTACACGTCCTAGTTACATAGCTCCATCTTACACGTTAGCCTAAACCATTCCCGGAGCTGTTAATTGACTCTATTTCGTAGTCTGCTAGCAATAACAGTCCAATGTAATTTCAATAGTACAACCCTGCGCAAATTAATTAGGCATCTCTTGCGGAGAAGATTGATTTGCGCGCGGCGCCGAGCTATGTTGCACGCACGGGGCGGGGTATGTTATTGGATTGCTATTGGTTACTACAGGGTGACTTTGAATTCGTTTACCGTATTTTGAAAGAATGTTCTTTTGATTGTGAAAAACAGTATTATTAAATATTTATCAGTAATGGTAAAACATACGAGTATTTATTTGTAAGTATATATTCGTGATTTTCGATCTTTGTCTCCAAACTGTGAATCCAAATTCTAAGTTGTAGGAAGTACCATAACATCGAAAAATGTTTTCTAATAATATGTTAAGTGCTTAAGAGTCTGACGTTTGATGTGCTCAAACAGTAAAAAAAATAATTGAATTGGCCGGCGTCGACTATCAGACGCTCAAAACATAGTTTGTTTGGAGTTTTAATACTTCGTCCCAGTATTGCTTGTTTATGCTTAAGAAAAGTAGGTACCTAATTTTGGATAACAACAAAAATTTTTGACTCGTAATTTTTTTCTAAATGGTTAGATTGTCGCCTTATAATACGGTGAACGAATTCTGTCACCCTGTAGACTACCGACAGCGTCAATTAAACAAACAGTGCCCTACTAATATTACTCTACTAAACAACGGCCGGTGGCAGCATGTACCAGGCGGTCCACACGGCGGAAAACGAGTTCGCTGTGGAAACGAGCGACCCATAATCGCGATCCTCAGTCACGAGGGAACGACGAAGAAGAAGAAGAGAAGAAGAAACAACTATGCCCTTGAAGCGGTGGTAGCGGAGCGGTAGAACGCCGGCTTCTCATTCGGGAGGTCGTGTCTTCGAATCCTGGCACGTACCAATGCACGTCCGACTTTGTTTTCTAAGTTACGTACATGTGTGAAGTTGTAGATAAAAGATAAAGATAAAACATTTTATTTGCTAAAGCATGGTAAATACATTAAAGTATACCACACGCTAACTGTGAAGGAAAACATCGCGGGGAAACCCTAGTGTGTGAGGCTAAGTGCGGAAATCACAGGTCGAACTAGACATACGTGCAGGGGCCAGTCTCCGAAAGGCATAGTTCTAATAACTAGAACTATGCCTTTCGGAGACTGGCCCCTGCACGTATGTCTAATTAAGTTAAACTTGTACTTAGTAATTACAGGTTGTTACGATTGAAGTAACACTTAACAAGGCAATGGAATGCCATTAAAATTAGTTCAGAAGTCTACTAAGCAATCGAATAGAGAAAGCGCCGGAGCGGAGGTTTCTTATTGGTTTCTAAACGCGGAGGTAACGGGTTCATTGATTTGCGGTCGTAATTTCAATCAGATAGATGAACAATGGAGAACTTGCACGACAAATGTTTTAATAGAATAGGAGAGGACACGGTAAAAGATAAATAAACGTGGTTCTCTGCGACTAATACTTTTGGTAATATAACCAACCAGTCGAAAATTCAATATAGTCACGTGGTACTAAAACGCGCCATACAAATCGACGTTAGACTATGGCGTCACTCCCAAACGTAACGTCTAATAACGTATGAAGCGTTTATCAATATTTGAATTATGTTCTGAAATAATGGTTTTATGCATGTACACCCTTGTAACAAAACGTTCAGAATTCAATGACAAAACGAAATCTAATAAGTTTTATGTTATCAGAGTAACTTTTTTTTTCACATATTTTGCGACCCCGAAAATCCGAAAAAAAATTATTGTATTATTTTTTCATTTTTCCGAGGTTTTTATATGATTTCTATGGTATAAAAGCAATGTCACTCCAATCTAAGTTCGACGCAAGTTCTCCATTAAAAGGCTTAGCTTGGATATGTATTTGAAAAGACTTTTATCTAAAATTTAAAATTGTAAATTGAAAGAAATGCATATGACAAATAGGTAGGCAGGTACGTGGAAATGTAAAAATTATAGAACCTTATTTCCTTAACTTCAAATGGTTCAATGCAATAGTAGGACAAACTAGTAACTAGTGAAGTTTATTGTATTCTGTTGAATTAATCAATTCAGAAACCGTATGTTTCCGTGAGTGAAGTTTAGCACGGCAGTTGTTGGTAGCAGGTTCGATTCTTGCACTACTAACTTAATTTGTAGAGAACGATTCGGAACAAAGTGGTTGGTTATTTTATGATACGTTTTGGGTGTTGTTACAGAAACCACCAGAGATAAGTAAGAGAATTAAGTAACTGAAAGGTAAGTGATGTTAATGGAGCACTTGCGACTAACTTAGATTGGTGTGACATTGATTTTATACCATAGAAATTATATAAAAGCTTAGGCAGAATTTAAAAAAAACATAAAAAATTTATTTTTAGAGGTTTTCGGGTTCAGAAAAATGCGAAAAATTAAGTTACACTAATAACAAAAACCTCATTAGATGTAGTTTTTTCATTAAATTCTAAACGTTTTCTTATTAGGGCGTACAATGCATATTAAAACCATTATTTCGAGAGAACTCAAATATTGATAAACGCTTCATACATTATAAGGCGTTCAGTGCAAGGTGCGACGTCATAGTTTGAGACCGATTTGTATGGCGCTTTTTTGTACCATATTGACTTTTAGACACTTTATATTATGAAGTGTTAGTCGTGGAGAAAAAAAATTACCACGTTTATCTTCTAACACGGTCTCTACGATTATATTAAAAACATTTTTAGTGCAAGTTCTCTATTGTTTAGTACCACCGAACTTTATTACTACTTACTTACTTTCTCTGACAATAAACAAGACTTAAGTCCAATTTTCATTCTCCGACTGTAAGTACTTGGCCAAGAAGTCTCGAGAAATCTTTGTCACTATGAAGAGTACCTCGACTACTCAGATAGATACAATCTCGTAGCCAGGATGACTCACTGCTCTTGCAAGGCGTCAAAAAATACACCAGCCGTTCGGACACTAGCAAAAAACTCAGTAAGTACCTACCTGTAGTTTGGTCATACAGTGGCTAGTACAGACACCGGCAAACATATCGAGCAAAAACCTGCGCATGCTGCGAGGAAAAGTGCTGTGCTTGTGTCGTGGAATACGCTACCGTAAACAAAAGGGAGAGTGAACTGTTTATAGAATAAGTAGTTCGGTTATGAAAATCGATCATAATCTTAGATAGATAGAGAAAATCTTACTGCACAACTAGAAAAAAGCGTTACAAAGTATGATTTATAATTTCTTAGCTCGGTGCAGTCCGCCGAGGAGTCCCAAAAACTAGTGTACATTGTTCAAGATGTTTGCCGGCACCATTCATGGATCGTAACTGCTTATACGGTGACACGGTACGGTGGTAGCTTAGGTGCGTAAACATAGTGGTCGACAACCGTGAGTGAGGTACGGGTTCAAATCACGTTGCTAAATAAAGTCCGAAATCATTTCAGTCGGCTGACTTCTGTGGCTGACCTAATACAAAAACACAGTGTTTGTTATCGATTTTTTTTGTGCATATTTGGTAGGTCTGAGCATAGGTCATAGACGACGTTTGCCGAGTCAGCTAGTTTTTTATATATTTTGAAGTTGTTGTTTATATTGACAAGTGGAAAAGCCCAAATTTTAGATCTCCGTATAGATTGCTTACGATTAACTGAAAGATAACTCAATCTGATGTAGATTAGATTAGAACTCTTTATTGTGCACACCAGAAAACTAAATACATTAAAAGGCTTACATATCTAAGGTCTTATCGCTAAAAGAGATATCTTCCAGGCAACCAACCCTCCTATCTGATTCAAGCAAGCCAAAATACAAAAACGTTTTATAAAACATCCTCACCTGAACAGGAAAGACCAGGCAAATCGGGTGCGGGGGGCGAGTCTCTAAAACAGCATAGTAGTTCAATAGAGTAATATTAATACGGTAATGGTTGTTTCATTGAAGCTATTGGTAGTCTTGTAACGTAGTCTTGTAACCAATCGCATTCCAATGGAACAGTTACCACCCGTACAACCTAACACGGCGCCTCATACGATTCGCTCTTCCTCGCGAGAGATGCCTTTTTAATTTCCGCGGGTTATGCCGTTGGAATTACATACTACTGCTATTGCTTTGTAGACTGTCAAATAGAGGCAAATAACAACAATTGTCGTGCTTATATCATTTTATTGAAAAACTATGTGTGTACTAGACTCTAGAGCCTGCAATCACAGTTTATTGTAAATCGATATTTGTTCTGTTCTATTTGACTGCACTAAGCTGTCATGGCCGACAAGTTCCCGCTTTTTTATTGTGCCCACGCGTAACGCCTACATAATTTATATGACAAATGGCATTGCATCGGTGATTGAATAAGATACTGATACTCATTTAACTATTCGTGCGTAATAAAGACATCTATGCGAGTTGCTGAGTTATTGACTGACGACTTTTTACGATGAAGGGAAAATCTTATAAGTACCTAAGTAGTGATAAATAAATAAAAAACACCTACAGGTAGGTACCTAGTATGTTTGTTTTTTAATTCGGTGCAAATTTTTTTTTAACGACTCTGGATACTAGTCCTTTTGAGCCTTTTCGTTTAGTTTATTAGGTACTTTAACACTTTTACTATTCACTATTTACAAGGTATTAATCGTATTCACTATGTATTAGCGGTTAAAGTATGAAATTGCCGTAATTGTTCTTGATTGTACAGTGGAGAAATTTTACAGAAAACTGTTACAATATTTAATTTAATTTAATTTATTGCATTACACAACAGATAAGTAACATTGCATGTTATTGTATGTTATGTTATAAAATTAGGTTATTAATATTATTAATTTATTGTATGTTATAATATTAGGGGTTAAAGTATGAAATTGCCGTTTTATTGCAATAGGTTCTTTGAATTGACATAGAATCTTCATGGTTTGAGGTTTTCGAATGAAACTTTTTTCAAATGGTTTCTATGATGTTCTTTTTTTAAAAAATGTGAAACATTTGAATATCGACTTTCAATTGTTTTTGTTATTCAATTTAGACAAGAAAGATGGATACTGCGAAAATTCAAAATGGATGGATGTTGATCACCTTAGGTTTGAGGGACGACAATGAAGACGTAATTTATTTCCAAACATTCCGTTTGTTTCTTGGTTGAACACACGCGAATGTTGTTTCCCGTATTCTCTTGTGATTTCGACAATTTGAGCTAGTTTTTCGAGTCCACATGATTAGATGCAATATGCGAAAGATATTTTTATTGTATAAATAAAGGATCTTTTTACGTTTTCTTTGATAACAGAGTTTTTTATTGGCATAGATTTCATTGGAACCTTAGATTTATGGTCGTCACAGACAACGGCATTAATATATGCAATATTTTTTCCACAAAATATCTTACTGCAACCCGTAACCAACCACGACTGCGGTCGGATTTAGTACAGAACAAGACATCGCGCGATATATTATTATTTATAGCCGTCGTCTGACTCGAACTTTAAAAAATAATCTTGTATGATGTCCACATAGAGTACGTAAACAAATGTAATGGTTTGTGACTTGTGATGGTTTACGACCCTGGCACATGTCAAAATGACAGTATTTTTTTGCATCGAATTAAAAAACAGACTTTACTTGAACAACAATTATATTTTTGTTGCTAGCTTACCCGAAGCTTAGCTGAGAGTATGCATGTAAAGGTCGATTATACTCTGAGCCTGAACTTTTAAGGCCATGGAACATTTTGTGTTTTTTAGGTGTGCAACAAAGTATTAAGTAACACTAACAAACTTCCTTTACTTTAACGAACCCCATATCAAATTCAAGATTTGACTCCACTTCAAACTTTAAGCTTATGAAGATACTGGCACGTCCTATTAAATTAATCGAAAATAATATTCGAATGCATTCAGCGACGAATGTTATTCGCGGAACCCCAATGACTTCCACGGAACTCTTGGCTTGCTCGGAACTCACTTTAGGAATCGCTGCTCTAAGCATCTATCCCAAATTGTCAAACGATTTAATTTTGTTCAAATTATGACTGCCTCATTGGTCTAGCGGTATCATTACATTATCGTCTTATTACGTTGACAGAGGTCGTGGGTTCGATTCCCATTGGGGGCCGCCGTACAAATTTCCTCAGCCTGGGTGTTTGTCCATGTTTGTGCCTGGGTGTCTTTGCCTTGTAGCCATAACACAGGGTATCCTAGTTATCCTAGTTTGGGACCAGGACAAATTGTGTACTGTGGAAGTTATTGTTATAATCACCGACCAGTATTTATAAATCCTATAAACGTCTAAGGTTAAGCAACACTGGGCGCGTTCAGTGCATGGATGGGTCGCCGTCTATGCCTAACGCTAGTGGCATTTTTCCGAGTGGTTCCGTGCTTCGCAAGGCACGTTAAGCTGTTGGTGCCGGCTGCCGTCGATAGATGGCAGTCGTTAAGCCAAGTCAGAGGCCTTAGGGCGGCTTGACAACTTCTGACAGTAGACGAGCCACTAGTCTACAAGCCTCCACCAATCCGGACTTGGCCCCCGTGGTGGAGTATGGCCTATACCTTCCTCAGGGAAGAGACCCGTGCCCCTCGGTGGGGACATAATGAGTTGATGATGATGGTTTCATCTAATATTATCGTCCAACAAAGTTAATGACGTCCAATGCCTGCCAAAAGAGACAGCGAAAAAAAGTTACACTGAAAGAGCGTACCACGTCAATTACAGCTAACTTAGTTAATTGAGAAGCGAAAGTGACGCCGACGCACAATCGTGTGACTAATTTATTTTGGGATGCAGTTTTAATTGCAACATTGTATTCTGATAAGATGAAACTTATTCGCTGCTGTGCACCTTAGCTGCGCCTAGGGTTGCCAACTTTTTTTCTGACAAATACAGTATTTTCTAAAAATATAGTAGATGGCAAAATAATGGTAAAAAAATAGTAAAAAATAGCGGCGGTTGGGCCGCACGATTCACGGACTCGGACTTGAAGAGCGAGCTTTAGAAAAAGATTAAGGCTGGGTTCCGCTTCACACAAAATATAGTAGTTTCGCCTACCATATATTTTTTTTAGAAATATAGTATTGTGCCCCTAATATCGTAGGATACTATATTATATAATAGGCTTGGCAACCCTAGCTGCGCCCACGACGGTGTTGTTTATAACAACGGGATTCCTTAAATCTCTCTTCTAATGCAGTTTAAATAGTGTGGCGTAAAGGTACGGACAAATTACTGCATTTGACGGGTGTTTTAGGAGAGCGTGTTTTTTCTTCAATTTCTGCGCTTTTATGCCAATGTATAATATAATCTGTTTTTATTGACACCTACCTACCATTTCTGATCTATTTTTGAAAGAAACAGCTAACTCCGAAGTTACTTTCTTTGCCGCCAGTACATAATGAGCCAGCTCGTCAGTCTGTCTTGTATTGAGGGGTCAATGGCCGAGCTCAATGGCCCGGCATGTTACCTAACTCTCTGGTGTTATAGACACTGTAGAGAACTGAGCAGTGAATCGTACCGTATTAGCTGAGAAGTACTTATTTATTTTCTTTATTAGGGACAAGAGAAATGAAAGAAAAAAAAGAGAAATTTAAATAAAACCACTAATTTAAACTTTAATTTAAACTATCCACCTTACAACGGGCCGGCAAAGTGCGGGTGGCACGATTTCAATCTAAAATTATCGTCATCATCAGCTCACCGCTGCCCGCGGCTGGGTATAGGCCTTTTCCCCCAAATGCCATCTCTCACGGACCCTTGCCATCAGTAGTCACTAAGTAGAGTTCAAGTGTGTTGAAGTTCATGACGTGCTGTTGACAGGGCTGTCCTGTTCACTCATATATTTAAGGGGCTCCACACTAGCTATAACACTTGCGCCATCGATCATTTTGGTGTCAACCACATCACCATTTGCACACTAGACTGTCACGAAAAAGTAATAGCATTTAACGTTATGCAATGTAAAATAAAATAAGTGGTGTGAATGTAATGAGTATGGGAAGCGGAGAATGCATGTGAGAGAATTTAAGATAACATCGTCGCGCGACATAAAAACTGTTGCTGCAACTCGCAAGACATGATATATTTTTTTATTTATTGGGCATCTCACAATGGAGGGACACAGCCTCTTCTCCCCTTGCTTTTGTCCTATGGGTAGAACATCAGGATGTCAACATTTTTTCCGACAATTACAGAATACACTATGAAAATTATAGTAAACTTTATAAAAATATACGGTCTTATATTACAAAAAAAGATTCCACTTAAACACTCTTCAGACGGAGTTAAAGCCGGTTTATAACAGGAATTCCTCCCATAGACGGGCTTTAACTCCATCTTAAGAGTGTCTCATCATCATCATCAGCCATTTGACGCCCACTGCAAGACATGGGCTTCCCTCACGGTTTTAGTAACCATGAGGGGGTTTTGCTATAATTGCCACGCTTGGCAGGCGGGTTGGCGATCGCAGTATGTATGGCGCCACACGGGCAGAGAGTGTTAAGAGGAACGAATTTATTATTTTATTTATTAATAATGATTAAGGAGACGGCCAGTCTTACGTACTGGCCAATGGACAGAAGGCGTTGGCTTAGTAATATTTACTTTTTAAAGTTCACCATTTACTTTACAAGAGGCTTTTTGGGACCTTTCTATTCGTATGGACTTAACTGTAAATTACGTGCATGCAGGTAGGTAATTTAGGCATAGTAACTTCCGGGTTTTTGTTCGCAACATAACACCATAGCAATTTTGTCGATGGGAATATCAACTAATCAAGCCAGTTCAAATTAGGCTGCCAAGATTTACCCGAAACCAACACGGAGTTCAAAAAGCCGCATGAAGTAAAAACCAGCCAAATGAGAGTGACTCGTTAGTCAAAATTGGTTAAGCCGTTTAGTTTAAAAAACGATACGCTGTTGACTGTATGCTTAGGGTGTCTTGACCACATTAACAAATGTGCCTTACGAGTAAACATCGTTTAACCAAAAATCTTCACAAAAATTCAATGGTTACTATGTACAATATATTTTCATCGTAACATAAGTTGTAACAGGAATATTAGCCAAATACTCTATTTGTAGTCGGCATTTTTTACAATAGGGGTGCATGAGGGCAATGCTTCCACCAACACAAAGAGTCTGCGATCCGCAATTTTTGCGCATAAAATATTGTCTCGCACAAATACTTGTATCGGAGAGTATTATAAAACCCTCTTTTCTTTTAAATTAGCTGTTGCCCGCGACTTCGTTCGCGTGGAAATTTTAATGTGTATTTTTCCCATTTCAGACTCAAATATATTTCTGTGCCATTCATTTCTATTTCAGATCCATTCGCCGCTGTGGCGTGATTAAGTAATAAACATCCAAATACTAAGTAAAATAAGTAACAATTTGAACTCCCAGAAAACATTGTAGGCAACCCGTTTTAGAGCCCCAAATGATTGGACCATGATCTCAGCAACCAGAGTAAGTAAGTAGTTAAACGTCAAAGAGCTGTACTTGCTACGAAAACAATTAACTCCGGTATTTCGGCCAGCGGGCCAGCCAGCATACAGCTCGTGATCGAGAGAATTAGCGTTCAAACAAAGATAACCATCTTCAAACAAACAGAATGCACTCGGAGCAATAAATTTATAAAGAATAAGCGTCCCGGAAATAGAAAATCCCGGCGGAGACTAAAAACAGCATTAACGTTGAGGCTTCGATCATTTCAATAGTGACCATGACTATTTTCATGACCATAGATTATTTCAAAAGCGTTAACTGAGATAAAAGCAAATTTTTACTTGTGAATAAAGTTCTTTTAATAGACGTTCATCCTCAGCAAGGAATGTAACATTTATAAAACAAAGACAAGTTTTAATCACATATTTATGTCACTTATGTAGGCAATCTGGTAATAATAAATGGGCTTTATTTTTTTGAAATAGTGTGGTATGAAAGAGTTCTCTCTATTGCCTATTTATAAGATTTTTTACAAATTCGTACACTTTCCCTCATAATTTTAACACTATGAACTCTGTCTACATTAAATTGTTGTCATGAGATTTTCATTGATCCTCCCCTTTTCCTAATAGGCTAGAATGATTCTAGGTTACAAAAGGGGTGTAGTAGTTTCTATCATTTTATCTCGTAGGTACTATTGTATGGGTGCTACTAATTAAATATAAAAAATGGTAACATCAGATATCTCGGGGCAACTTTTGGCAGCTAGTAAACCTCGAAATTTTGACACTTGTTTTGGTTACTCCCTCATATCTTCCTTCTACCCGATGCATCCTAGCGAAAAATTACTTTGCAAAACCAATTAGAGAGCACAAAATTTTGCGTTTAATGAGTATCATAACGTTATAATTCGATCAAACAATATAGTAGTAAACTATGGCCAAAAAACAAAGTTTTTCCCCAACTTAGTACATAATTGGAATTTAGTGGTTTGAAAGCGTCTCCAGCTTGGAAACGGTCACTCTGAGAAAAAGTTGCGTGATGTAAGTCGAAGAAAATCTAATTCTGCGTATATATTACGTAAACGTGGTCTCTCACTATGGGCCTCATAAGAAAGCTAAGGTCACGCAACGAGCTATGGAAAGGGCTATGCTCGGAATTTCTCTACGAGATCGAATCAGAAATGATGAGATCCGTAGACGAACGAAAGTCGTCGACATAGCTCAGCGGATTAGTAAGTTGAAGTGGCAGTGGGCGGGGCACATAGCACGCAGAACTGATGGCCGATGGGGCCGAAAAGTTCTCGAATGGAGACCACATATCGGCAAGCGCAGCGTAGAACGACCAGCCACAAGATGGACAGATGACCTCATCTAAGTGGCAGGAAGACGCTGGATGCAAGCCGCTTCCAACCGGTCTTTTTGGAAATCCACGGAGGACTTCTTGTGGGTGAATGATGATATTGTGTACCACATTTATGTCGAATTCAGTCAAATACACTATCGCGATTGGCAATCCCTCAATTTCCTGCAATTGGGGTTTGAATTAACCGATAATTTACAACAGCTCAATAGCATGAATATAGGATAACAAAGTTATAATTACCATTAGTATCATCGAATAACCATCTAAAAGTGTGAATCAGGAAGGAGAAAATAAGCAAACACAAGTTGTTGAAATTAATTACTACGTATAGTTACAAATTACTTTAAAGGACTACAAAATAATATGAATAGCTATGTAATTAGAGCTTGATGAGAGTAGCCGAGGACCGTGCTCAGTGGCGTGCAATAGGAGAGGCCTATGTCCAGCAGTGGACAATCATAGCTTGATGATGATGATGATGACATAGTTAGTATACCTTTATCTAGTCATTAGGTAGTAGTATTTCATCTACTTTACAAAAAAAGTTTAAGTAATGGTTAAAAACCTAATCCAAAGGGTACAATCGGGAGTAACTTGTTCTCCGCGTGTCATACGCTGCACTCACTCGGAACAATTGCTTATGCGCAGTGCGGCTACGTATGTCTATGTATAATACATGTATGTTTGTAATTAGTTAAATTTCCACCAAATTGCTAGACTACTGCAATTATTCGAATAAATTGAGCATAAATCGACAATATGTGTTGGTCACACGGTTGGTCCCATTTCTGTATTGTGCTCTTAATATGTTTCGCTGAGATAATAATATATCTAAACACTTTCTGGTCCAAAATTGTATGTGCCCGGATTTCTTATTAGAGTGTTAACATCCAAAAAGGAATACTTCATGACTAGATGTAGTGAAAAGAAATTAGAGACAATTAATTAATATCTTAAGGCAAAAAATCTGCTTAGTCACTTAACTATGATAGACAAATAATTCAACTTATTACGATAATAATAGCATCGACTCTAACTTAACAAAATGATAATATGTTCCAGGTTATTTTAAACTACGTTTTATTACAATATGTTTGTTAATTTGAGGTCATTGAACAGAAATAAAAACTTTCGTAAGTTTCGTAGCGTAACTTTCGTGGCAAATTGACAACTTGCCAAAAAAAGTAAGGGCTGTATTCAAATGGTATCATATATCGTATAATATAGAGTTTTATTATACAAATTAGAGTTGCAATCATGGTATATTAAGTTGCCCGTGCTGCCGCCTGTGCCCGTTTTCGACCATGGTTTTTGGTACTCGTTAGATGCGAAATTTCATGTTATCTAAATTGTTAAAAAGTAACTTTGACGACCTCGTGGCGCAGCGGCAGTGCATCTGCATACCATGCGAGAGGTCCCGGGTTCGAATCCCGGCTGGGGACAAAAAAAATGTTTACATATGTTTGTGATGTCGCTGTTTCTGGTTCCCACGACACAGGGTATCCTAGTGTGGGGCCAGAAGCAATGTATGTGCCTGTGTGTAAATGTTTATGTTAAACTTTTCACTAAGATGCACCGTATAGAGGGAGTTACGAGGGAGAAACCAAAAAAGTCTCATATTTTCGAGGTTTATTAGCTGTCAAAGGTTGTCCCGAAATATCTCGTGTTACCTGTTTTGATATTTACTTAGTCGCACCCTTATAACATAAAAACATTCTATTCATCTATTCTATCTATCTATGTCCATTTTATTTTCTTATTTTGAGTCTTAGAGTACGTGGCATTAGGGCACTCATTTCCATATTTTGAGTCCGTCCA